>JARHVA010004585.1:0-661250 GCA_037957365.1 Torreya grandis
CCTGGAATAAAGTGGATAAGGAGAGATTACTTAAGAGGAAGATAAGCTAGCAGTTGTTTGATAAATTATCTGAGAGAAGTCAAGATGCCACCAAGGAGGAATGCAACAGGTGAGAGGGCAATAACTATACAGATGGGAGATGCCATCTTATAAGAGTTGAGGAACCTTAGAGTAAAATTTGATTATATACTCACAATATTTTAGTTTAATCATATAAGGGGAGTAATCACGGGTGATTTTGAGTGACTAAGAGGAAGAAGAACCACATGCAATAGAATTGGAAGAGAGAGAGAGAGAGAGAGAGAGAGAGAGAGAGAGAGAGAGAGAGAGAGAGAGAGAGAGAGAGAGAGAGAGAGAGAGATGAGAGAGTGAGAGAGAGAAGAGAGAGAGAGAGAGAGAGAGAGAGGAGAGAGAGAGAGAGAGAGAATTTGAGAGATTGATAAATGTGGTGAAAAGGCAAATATCTAATCCCAAATTATATCTTCAAATATATGTAGGTAGCCTTAGTGGAGAATAACTCCTTGATTGGATAGGGGAGTTGGATAAGTACTTTGATTTTGAGGATGTACTAGAATAGTAACAGGTCAAGGTTTTTAGAACCAAGCTAAAGGTTCATGCATCCCTATGGTGGTATTACATCCAGGATGAGAGAAGGAAGAAAGGAAAGGCCAATATCAGGTCTTGGGGATAGAATGGTTGAAAAATTGAAGAGTAAATTCTTGCCTAGTGACTACATCACCAATTTGTACAAGAAACTCCAAAACTTGAAATATAAAGAGATGGGGGTAAGAGAGTACACTAAATAATTATACAAACTAATCATTAGATTAGATCATATGTAATATGACAATGATAAGGTGTCTAGGTATCTCAATGGACTAAGATGCAACTTGTATGATGAATTGAGTCTCACTAGTCTAAAGACACTAGAAGAGTGTTTCTAGTTGGCATTGAAAGCTAAAGACAAACTCAATAGGAAGAAAAACCAATAGAATAGAGGTAGAGGTAGAATTTTTAGAGGTAGGAGATAACAAGGAGGCAAAGGATATTCAAAAATAAGTAACCAAGGAGAGGCTAGTACCTCACATGAGCAACCCTCTAGGTCAAGAGGAAAATTAAGAGGTAGGAAGCCTTATTACAGGGGTGGATATGCACCAAGGGGTAGAGGATTAGGTGGATGTGTAGGAAGATGTTTCAAATGCAACAAGTTTGTTGGACATAGATCATGGGAGTGCCTAGAGGATCAGCCAATAGGGATTCCAAGAACTTATGGAATAAATTAGATTGCACAAGGAGTTAAGGAGGAGAGTGTTTGTTCTCCATCACTTATAGAAGAGCCTGAAGTAGGAGAATCATTGCTAGTGAGGAGGGTGTTGATCAAGCCACCCAAGGAGAAATAAAGACCACAAAGAAAAACTCTTTTTAGGAATTCTTTCAAATTCCAAGGTAAATGTTTTAAAATGGTCATAGACTCAAGAAGTATGGATAATCTAGTTTTTGTTGAAATGGTTAGTAAACTTGAATTGAAGAAGTTGCCTCACCCCACACCATACAAGGTCTCATGGTTGAACAAGGGCCAATAAGTCTTGGTAAGTGAGCAAACTTGGGTGGAATTCTAAGTTAAAAGGCACAAAGATAAGGCCTTTTATGATGTCATCCCCTTGGATATTTATCATGTGGTTCTTGGGAGGCCTTGGCAATATGATAGGCAAACCGCTCATGATGGGAGGAGAAATGTGTACACCTTGGTCAAAGATGGAGTTAGTCATACCTTACTACCCATGAAGGATGAAGAGAATGACTAACAAGTTGGGTCAAATGTGATGTTGGTAAGTGGTAAAGAGTTTCTAAGTACCATGAATGAAGAGGAGTTGGGTTTTGCATTGCTAGTCAAGCCTAAGACTATTATGACAGCCACAAAGATCAATGAGTTGCCTTAAGAAATCCAATACAAAAATTATGGTTGATGAGCTATAAAATACATTTCCACCTATGAGGAACATCACTCATCATATATACTTTGTTCCTGGGTAATATTACCTAACAAGGAAACCTATAAGATGACCCCTCAAAAAAATGTAGAGATCAAGAGACAAGTGCAAAAGATGTTAGACAAAGGACTAATCAAATAAATTCTTAGTCCTTGTGTAGTGCCTATAGTTTTGGTGCCTAAGAAGTAAGGTGAGTGGAGAATGTGTAATAACTCTAGGGCCATCAACAAGATCACTATTAGCTATAGGTTTCCACTTCCTAAGATGGAAGATTTGATGGATTGCTTGAGTGGGGCAAGATATATTTCTAAAATTGATCTCAAGAGTAGGTACTATCAGATTAGGATCAGACAAGGAGATGAGTGGAAAACTACGTTAAAAATAAATTAAGGCTTGTATGAATGGTTGGTTATGCCATTTGGTTTAACCAATGCACCAAACACCTTTATGAGGCTGATGAATGAAGTCCTCAAGTCTTTTATAGGCAAGTTTGTAGTGGTTTATTTGGATGACATACTTATGTACAATCATAATAAAGAGGAGCATCTTCACCATTTGGATTTAGTCATGAGGAGGTTGTAAGAACAAAGGTTGTTGATCAACCTCAATAAGTGTGAATTCATGAAGTCAAAGCCACTATAACTTGGATTTGTCATCTCACAAGGCATGCTAAAGATGGATAAGAACAAGGTGAAGGCACTCATAGAGTGGACAACACCTAGGACAGTTGGAGAGGTAAGAAGTTTTTCATGGTCTTGAAATTTTATATAGGAATTTCATTAGGAATTTTATTAGGATATGTGATCTTATCATAGACACCATTAAGGGAGACAAGAAGAGGTTTGTTTGAAGTGAGAAAGATGAGAAAAGTTTCCAATACTTGAAGTAAAAGATAACAGAGAAACTAATACTAACATTACCAAACTTCAATAAGGTGTTTCAAATAGAATTTGATGCTAGTGGAGTGGCAATAGGGGATGTAATAAGCTAAGAGGGCAGACCTATAGCCTATTTCAGTAAAAATTTGAATGATGCCAAGAACAAGTACTCATCCTATGACTTGGATTTCTATGCAATGGTATAAGCATTGAAGAAGTGGAGGCATTATCTACTGTCAAAAGAGTTAATTATCTATACAAACAATCATGCACTTCAATTCATCTCCAGTCAACCCAAACTAAACCAAAGACACATGAAGTAGGTGAAGTACATGCAAAATTTCACCTTCACCATTAAGTATAAACAAGGACAAATTAACAAGGTTGTAGATGTATTGATTATGAGAGTCTTATTGGTGCATAAGATACAACTAGAGAGTGTTGTAATTGAATCACTCAAAGACATGTATGAAGATATTGAAGACTTTAAGGAAGCATACAATGCTTGAAAACACCTAACTACACTCAATAAGGAACCATGGTTGGATTTTGTTTTACAAGATGGACTTATATTCAAAGGGGTGCAACTATGTATGCCAAGAATTTTAATAAGGGAGAATATGATCTAAGAAAAGCATAGTGGGAGTATGGAAGGCCACTTTGGGATTGATATGATGTTGGAACAACTCACTAGACACTACTATTGGCCTAAGATGTAAATAGAACTGATAAAGGTTTAAAATTTGTCAATTGGATAAAGGTAAGAGCACTAATGTGGGTTTGTATCAACCTTTAATATCCCTTAATAGGCCTTGGGAATCCATAAGCATGGAATTTTTATGGGACTACCTAGGACACAAAGAGGTTTTGACTCAATATATGTAGTTGTAGATTATTTTCTAAATTGGCACATTTCATTCCATGTAGGACTAATAATGATGCCACCCATGTGGAAATTTTATTTTCCAAAGAATTAGTAATGCTTCATGGACTGCTGATGAACATTGTATCTAATAAAGACACCAAGTTCCTTGGTCATTTCTGGAGAACACTATGGAGAAAGCTAGACACAAACTTGAGTTTCATTTCAGCTTACCACCCTCAGACAGATGGTCAAACTAAGGTGGTTAATAGAAGCTTAGAGAACCTATTGAGGTGTTTATCTAATGACAATCCCTAGCAATGGGATCTTATGTTGCCTCAAGTAGAGTTTACCTATAATAACTCTACCAATAGGAGCATTAGCATGAGTCCTTTTCAAGTACTATATGGTATGCATCCTAGAGGAGTGTTTGAACTCATAAATATCATTCATATGGACAAGAATAGAATTGAAGGTGAAGGGTTTCTAGTGGAAATGAAGGAGGTACATGAATAGGTAAGGAAGCATCTAGAGACTAGTGTGGAGAAGTACATGAAGAAAGCAGATATGAGTAGAAGATTAGTGAGTTTCTAGATTGGAGACTTGGTTTTGGCTCATCTTAGGAAGGATAAGTTTTTAAGAGGTGAGTACAATAAGCTAAAGATGAAGAAAATTGGTCCTTGCAGGGTACTGAGGAAGTTTGCTAATAATTCCTATGAGTTGGAGTTGCCTAGTGGTGTATTCATATCACAAATCTTCAATGTTGCATACCTATATCATTACAAAGAAGGAGTAAAATGAAAATACATATTAGAAGGAATAGCTATAGTAGGTCCAGATTGGGAAATACAGTTGCCTCGATCCAAGTTAGAAGAGTTGGAGTGCATACTAGACAAGAAGGTGATCAAACAAGCTAGAGACAAGAAATACTTTAGGTATTTGTTCAAATGGAAACACCAACTGGTTGAATATGTTACTTTTATGACTGAACATGACATCAAAATGCATGGGATTACTTTGAAACCACTCGTGGACAATAGTCCCTAAGTTCTTTTCTCTTTCCTTGGGAATATGATGCAAGAGCATCACTTATAGGATGATTTTGGCTTCAATTTTGGTTTATTTGTTCAAATTTTGGATTTATGATGGTTTATGAGGTCTTGAGATGCCTCAAAAATCCTTATATTTCAAATATAGAAGTTATTTTAGGTTCTAGCTTGTTAAACTTTCAAATTTCTATTTTCTCGCCAAAACTTAGTTTTTAAAAATTTGAATTGTTTGCTTAGAGTTAGCACTGTAGGGGTGAATAAAGGAAATTTTAAAGATTATAAAACTATTTTAAATGTCTCTTAAGTACCCCTTGAATCCATGTCATGGGTCCATAGTCTTTCGTGTATGTAAAACCAAATTTATATAAGTTCATATCTCCTAACTAACTCTTTAGTGATAATTGGAAGGTCCCCAAAGGCAGTTAGAGTAGTTATGTAACGTAAAAAGGTGAAATTTTATGTGTAATGGTTTTTTAAAATTTTAATAGGCTCAATTTTTGAGGAAGATCAATAAAAACTCCTAGTTTTAAATTTAAACACACACAAACCCCATTTTCTTATGTATATGCTTTGATTGTTGACTGTGTAACTCTGTTTAATGAAGGAAATCATGATGATGGCAATTTTTTGATAATTATGTGGATTTCGTAAGTTTTTATCTTGTTTATTAAAGGTTTATTTCACCCTTACTTGCTTTGATTTCATGTTATTTTGTACCAAACTTAACACAATCATGTAGAAGTTATACATTCTTACACAGTTAGACAAAAACCTTGTTAAAAAAGTGGAGTAGAGGAGTTATGGTGATTTCATGATCATTAGAGAGGGTGTGTATGGTTTATGTAGAGCTCAAGAAACCTTTATAGTAATAAAAAATACCTTATAAAATTTAATAACCTTTATTTATCCCTCTCGAGTCTGTGCAGGAGAAGAAAACCCTAAGTTAGGGTTTTGAAGGCAAAAAGTCATTTTAAAGAGTTCTAACTGTATAAAAATTACCAAACTTTGTAATCATATATTATTCAAAGTGATTTGAGATATTAAAGAGGTTTTATGACTATATGTATAAGTTTGGTATGGATATAGAGGTATGTGCTAGACTAGCCCTTAGAGAGACCTAATTGGAAGAGGCCTAAGACTAAAAAGTTGGTCTAGAGGTTGTTTTTCACCAAGAAAATTAGTGGAGAGGTAAATATAGATAGAGGGTACTAGAATGGGAATCATATTCTATTATTTAATCTCAATTTTTTTTACAATCAAGAAAACCACAAAAAAAGGCTACAAGGAAGCTTTAAGGTCTAGTAAGATGTATTCAATTAGCAGAGTTAAGAATTTCGGACAAGTTGCTTTGCATCAATCACCATAGGATTTAGTTTGTTTCATGGTAGTGTTTTCCTCAATTATCAAAGGATTAATTATTACTAGTATTAACACATTTGGTAACATAGGCTTCTTCAACAAATGTGAACATCATTAGCCTCTTTATTTTCAAGTCCTCATGTGACCTTTTGTAGGAAAACTACCAAGAGAGAAATTTAACACCCACTATTCTCTATTTATATATATATATATATATATATATATATATATATCAAGTAGGTTATAATCTAACAATGAGGATGATGGTGTAAAAGGTGTTGTCTAGCCATCCAGCAATGTACAAATCCTAGGACATGCCAAAAAGGGATGAGGCTGAGATCATAACCCAAAAAAATTTGGTGGAATGGATACCCCTCAGTCCTTGCTATTAAGCTAAAGAAGCATTTTGTACACCTAATCCATGTAAAAATAAGGGTTTCAATTTAAAAAAAAAACATGCTAGATAATTTGATCTATCTCTAAAATATTTTAAATAGATTTTTTTTTGTTGAAACATAGAGCAAAATTTCAAACTTATTTGAAGCTAATTCCATCCCAAAATATTAACACATTTCAAGTTATTTATTCACAAACTAAGGTAATTTAATGTTTACCTTCATTCTAATAAGAGTCCTATTTTTGTGATCATTCAATCATGTGAACAATATATATTCATATTTATAATTATCACATAGTTAACAAGGGGCACAAAGTGCCAAGTCCTTGTGGGGCAGTAGTTATTGTTTATAAAATTTGAGAGATGTATCGAGATTTATACCTTCAAATAAGCAAATGCATTATACAATGGCATTATCTCTACTCAAGACATTAAATTAAAACTAGAATGCCCTTCGTTATTATAGAAAATTTGAAACTAGTAAATAAAATTATGGGTTTCAGGTATAGTGTCCTATAGTACATTTTTTTTTGTTTTACTATAGCAAACATCAAATTTGCTTCTCAATTTGCATAAACTAGAGAAATAGTTGATTATATTTGCATTCACTTCATAAAAAATGGAATTTATGGTCATGTTCTCCATATCAAAGTGCTCATATCATGTTATGCACATCTTCCCTCAAGTATGCTCAGGTGAGTCAATATCACCATTCTATTCTGAATTTGATGGAAAGAATGATTCTACAATTTTATCAATTAATGGAGTGGCCTCTTCTCTGGTAACAATGCCAAGAAGCTTACCACCTGGTTTGTCAAAAGATCGATCATCAATAGGCTCATTATTAGTATTGTTTGAGGTTCCAGACTCATATTATAATTTCTCATACCTATTTTATCTTCTCAAATTATTTTTATTTAGCTATAGATGATGCATGGTGAAATAACTTTTTCTTTGGACACTCTAACAAAATATCATGGCCCATAGACACTAATTCATTTGTGATGGATGCAAGTCCAGGTGAATGCTCCTATCAAACTTGATCTCAACCTACACATTAATGTTAATAGCTATCTACTTTTGGACTTCCATTTTTACATTCTTTATAGTGTTTGAGCTTTCGACCTCCAACGTGGTGGCCTTACTAGAGATTTTCATCTTCAAAGAGTTGGTTTTCATCTTTAAATAGTTGTTTTGCATCTTGAAATACTTATTTTTCATCTTGAAATAGTTAGATGGAAATAAATAAGAGAATTAAAAAACCTGCAAAGTGAAAACCAAATATGCGAATGTTCCCCACATGGTAGGATTAAACAAAACATAAAAACATAAACATCAATCTTACATGTTACATCAAGGAATAAGAGATTGGAAATCCAGGTCAAGAATTTTCATGGAAATCAATTGAATAAAATTAAGAACAAACATAATAGCTACCTATTTTTCTGATTCTGACTTCACAATAACATGTCGAGACACAAAATTCAGGCATGACTAAGTCTTGCTAAATGCCAAAAAAATATGAGATCCTCTGGCAATGGAAAATGAAATGCTCCTTGAATTTGGTTGGCTATTTTACCTTCAATCATCTAAATAAGTGCCTATACAACCAAAGGTTTGATTCGTACGCTGTCAACCACAGAAGTCTAATGTGCCTATGCAACACAAGTAGCGAAAGTATTATTGATTGAAAAAATCTTAAAAATTCGGCCAAGAATGGAGCCCAATTTACACCATGTAGATGGAAATAACTTAAATAGATAATGAATTATATTAGCTTTATTTGATGAGCATTTACAAATTTTATTTTAGTTGATGACAAAAAACTTAAATAATTACAGATGATTTTTATATCTTTCTAAAAATTCAATCTCACAATATGTTTTACCCATATTACAAACCATAATGACTAATTCAATAAGTCATAGGATTTGACAAGTTCAAGCTTATAAATGAGAAGAATGCAAAATATTCCAAAAACATCAAAAGAGATTATTCAAGAATATTCATAATTAAAATTATATTTTTAATGAAATATAAAGGTTGATTGAAGTATTGTTTGTTTCTCACCTATTGCTTCGAGAGGCAAATCTATAGACTCGAGAACTGCATAAAAGAAATACACAATACAAATATTTAGTCCATATGTTGGCAAGCAAATTGGGTTTAGATTTAGTCAATATAATACCAAAAAATTTAAACTAAATTACACTAGATGGTATTTACATTACATATATATCAAGATTTATACATAAAAATATTATATATTTTAAATAATACAATGGATAATCTCAATCTACATTTCACATAAAATAATCTATTATCCAAAATTAATCTTAAAATAAGTAATCATAAGATTATATATTTGTGTAAAGATAAATGTCTTAGTTTATTTTAAGATTCAATAATTATAACTATTTATATTGTAAGTCTCAAAACCATAGTTTTACAACCAAATCGATTGATGATCTCTTGATCTTTAAGAAACAAGTACATATCAAATCATTATCAGTCACCATGTACTATTGGATTTGTAGATGCTTCTCTAGCTTCATCATTCCCCATCTAGTTCAAATCCAGTCGGGTTTAGAGGCCCATGTCTATGTGAGTGAGGAAGAAGTTTCAGCTCCCCTTATCTTGACTACTGTGTATAAACAAAGAGCTCGTCCAACTAAGTTTTATGACTTAACCTAAAGCATCAACCTAATTGAAAAATTTCAATTTATTACTTAGACTAAAGAAGAAACCTAATTGAATAATTTCAATTTATTACTTAGACTAAAGAAGAAACCTAATTGAATAATTTGAATTTATTACTTAGAATAAAGAAGAAACCTAATTGAATAATTTGAGTATTTCACTTATGCAAATGGGTAGATCCAAGATAATGGGGGACAAAAGTGGGGTATAAAGCAACACTTTTTTTTCCTGAAAATAGCAATAGGTGAATTTGGAGAGAATGTTAGAGACACTTTGAAAAATAACTTTACAATGACATAAAAACATGAATTATGGAATTTTGAATGTAGTTTTTAAATATATAATTTTTTCCAATACGTAGATGATAAAAATATGCAAAATAGTTACATATATGACAATAGGTTAGTCATTTTTTGTAAAAAGATAAGGAGAGTGCATGTGTACGAACACACTTTTTTTGAGTAAACAATTGAATTTTTGTATGAAATTTCATATATAGATAGGTGAAATGTCTAATATTGTTGAGAATATTTTTTATTAATTTTGTATTATATATATAATTTTTAAAAAAAATTACAAGTTAAGACAGCTAGAAAATTGAAACTACAAGTATACGAACACAATTTTTTGACCTTAACTTATGAAAATTAATTTTTTTTAAGCATAGTTGGCAATGTTTATATTTTTGAGATATAAATTTTATAAGCGTTTGATTAATATTCAAAAAATTATAAAGGAATTTGTGATGATATGTATATAGACTATAAGGAGGCATGTTAGGTAGAAATTAAATAATAATTATAAATAATATTCTAACATAAAAAAAAATTATATATTTGAACATTATGTTTTCTTATCTACAAACCCATATAATATTTTTTTAAAAATAATAAAATCTTCCTGATCAGACATGTTGATAAAAAGGAAAAAAAGCCCTAAATTTTTTATAAATTTCCTTGGCTAGTCCATGACTGAGTTTGGCTAGGTTCAGGACCCCCAAGCCTAAAATCAAGGCAAAATTGGAGGGAAAGCAGGAAAAAAATTGTAAATATCAAAAGGGCGTATGCCCTTTTCACATGTACTAATGGGCAAATTAATGCATTTTCCTTTAGACCATGGATCCCAAAGGGCGTGCATGCTTTTGAAAGCACACACACCCTTTGTGATTCATGATATATTTTTGCATTTACCACGAAAATGAGTCATTTGTTTTGTTCTTTCCAAATTACAAACTGGTTTTTCTGTTGAAACTATGCAAATTTGATGAATTGTTAATCTATTTTGTTTAAATCACTAAAAATTCTTCAAGTTTAAATCTACAATTGTCTTATTTTAGAAAACATAAATAATGGGGTCAAGAAGTCATCATAAAAGACCAATCAAAGAGCTCAAAAATGAAAAAATTGAAGAGAAAAGAGGAAAAGAAATAAAAAGACAAGTAGATAGGAAGGCATCCATAAGAGCTTCTAGACAAGGTGAAGGTTCTTCTTCTGAACTAGGTAATACTTCTAATGAAAATAACATGCCTAATTCTATAGAATTTAGTTTACATATGTCTTCAAATGAGATAAGAGAATCGAGTCAATATTTCTTGCAAGATAAAATTCAAAATGTAGAACATGTAAGTAATGAATTTATAATAAATGATGAAACATATGGACAAACACAATATAACGAGACATCCATTCATAATGAAATTTTTGAATATGATGATAATCAACATCAAATAATGACCCCAAATTATGTGTCTCCTAATGAAGAGGAATTTAATTCACCTATAACCCCTAATTTAGATAGTCAACCCTCTAAAGTCCCTACTATGGTTGAAGTCTTAACACCATCCAATTTAATAGAAAATATAGCTCCTACACCCACACCTCCAAGGATAATAAGATTAACACCAAACTATTTGACTGAAATAGATGAAAAAATAATAGAACCTATGGAAGATAAAATGTCAAAAATAATATTTAATGTCATGCTCAACGTGTATGGAACTATGCATTTAAGAATAAAAGCCATACAAAATGATGTCAACTATTTGTTCAATTAATGAAATTACAAAAAATGCTCCTTGTGATGCATAATTTGGGGTTAAGAACATTAAACATGGAGGGAAAAAATAGTACAATAGTAAAGAATCTATTTGATGCATTTAAGGCAATAGGCAATAAAAGTTGAAATAAAGATAATAATATGGCAAGACGAGTAATAATGGAATCTATAGTGAGTAAGTCAACATCTGAAGCTTGAATTCTTAGTGAAACAAGTAAATCCTTGAATTTAAATAGAAAATCTCTAATAAATGCCATAAAAATAAGAACAAGACTTGATGACCCTTCCCTCATAGATTGTTAGGTGTTTAGTGGTAGACTCCCACAAAAAGATAAGGTATTGGTTGAAGGAACAAAATAATTGATTGAATTTTTTTGGCATGACAACACAAGGGTCTCATCTAATGTAAAAGATGTTGTTAAATGAAGAAAAGGCTCAAAAAATCATGAGCCACATGTAAAACATTTTTCAGACATGATGCAAACAAAATTTTTAAAAAAAGTTTATTAAAAATTTTAATGGCCAATTAATAATTAGCTAAAAGTCATTTGAGATGTGCAAGCCTTTCTATGTTAAAATCAACCAAGCATGGACCACATGTTTTTATAGGGTACATGTTTAATTTGATATGCATTTTGATGTTTTTTAGCATATACATTGTACTTTACATATTGACGAGATTTTGCAAGAATGTATGGTGTCTTCCCCACCTAAAACATTAAGAGAATTAATCCAAGGTATTTTCTGTCAAAGACCTGAGGGGCAATTTTTTTTTGCCAAACAATGTTTAGATGGAACATGTAACAGTTGTGGTGGTTTGTCAAATTTGATGAGTTGTTTATATGAAGATATTTCACATGAATTTAGAAAGCAACTAGTTGATTATAAGAAGTACAAATATGTTAAGTATGTGTTAAAAGATGAAAAGAATCATCAAGATGTAAATTGGTTACGACCAAAGTTTTTGTATGTGATTTCATGTTTGAATTCAAAAAGAATATTATCTACAAATATGTAAGACACACACACAAAAATCAAAGTGGTTAGATAATCAATTCAAATCATGCAAGGACAACTTTCTAGTTGGCACCATTATTTTTGTTATGGATTTTGCTAAAAACTACACACTAAAACCATAGAATAAGGTTCAATCCCAATATTATAATTCAATTCAAGTTGAAATTTTTGTTTATATTACATTCAAACATACACCTAATAACATAGATGATAACAAAAATATTTTGAGGGAGTACCATTTTTATATGAGTGATGACATATCACATTTTCCAGAGTTTGTCTAAGATTATTTTGAGATATTTTATATGAATATGAATCTATGACGTTTAGTAGATGGTTCATCATTGGGCTAATGAGTCAGAATTTACAACCCTCCCTGACCAACTTTTGACATGTTATGAGAGATTTAGCTATGAGAGAAACCTTGTTGCCACATCTCATCCACACAAGTTACATAAAATCCTCTCATGCTTTCTTAGAGGTCTTGTCCCTGCATGTGTAGGACCTGACGATTAGTCTATATCCGTCATGGTTCTCGTGAAATGTGTGATGGAAGTTCGCTCATTTTACACATTTGACCAACTACAACTTTCACTCCCAAGGGTCTACTAAGACCTAAAAAAAGGTGGTTCTAGTGTAAAAATTTATATCTTAAAGTGTCCATGCAGATGGTTCATTGATTGGGATGATGAGTCATAATCTACGGCCCTCGCTGACCAAATTTTGACATGTTTTGAGAGATTTGGCAATGAGATAAACCTCATTGTGATCTCTTGTCCATCATGAGTTACATAAAATTCTCCTAATATTTCTTAGAGAACTCATCCCTACATGTGTAGGACCTGATGATTTGTCTCTAGCCCTCATGGTTCTCGTGCAATGCGTGATGAAAGTTCGCTCATTTTGCATATTCGGGGACAAGTGAATTTTCTTATAGGATGCCTCTAACCAACTGTAAATTTATCTTCTAGGGGTATACTGAGACTAAACAAAGGTGTTAGCCTAAAAATGCCTATTTTTTTATGTTCACATAGATGGTTCGTCGATTGGGATGACAAGTTAGAATCTAAGGTCCTCATTGACCAACTTTTGACATGTTCTAAGAGATTTGGCTGCGAGAGAAACCTAATTTCCATGTCTTTTCCATCATAAGTTATATAAAATACTATTAGGATTTCTTAGAGGACTCATCCATGCATGTGTAATACCTGATAGTTTGTCTTTAGCCCTCACGGTTCTCGTGCAATGCATGATCAAAGTTTACTCATTTTGCACATTCAAAGACGAGTGAATTCTCTTAAAGGATGCTTCCAACCAACTAAAAATTTTAATCTCAAAGGTCTATCGAGACCTAAAAAAGGTATTTCTACTATAAAAATACCTATCCTAACATGTCTGTGCAAATGGTTCATCAATTAGGCTGATAAGTCAAAATCTACGGCCCTTGCTGACCAAATTTTGACATGTTCTAAGAGATTTAGCTGCGAGAGAAACCTCATTTCCATGTCTTGTCCATAAAAATTTATATAAAATCCTCAAATTTTTTTAGAGGACTCATCCCTTCATATGTAGGACTTGATGGTTCATCTCTATCCCTCATGGTTCTCATGCAATGTGTGATGGAAGTTCGCTCATTTTGCACATTCAGGGATGAGTGAATTCTCTTAAGGGATACCTTTGACCGACTACAAATTTCACTCCTAAGAGTCTACCAAGACTGAACAAAGGTGGTTCTATCCTTAAAATGTCTATCCCAATGTGTCCATATAGACGGTTTATCAATTGGGCAGACGAGTTAGAATCTACAGCCCTCATTGACCAACTTTTGACATGTTCTAAGAGATTTGGCTGTGAGAGAAACCTCATTGCCATGTCTTGTCCATCATGAGTTATATAAAATTCTCTTGATATTTCTTAGAATACTCATCCCTATATGTGTAGGACCTGGAGCTTCATCTCTATCCCTCACGGTTCTCATGCAACATGTGACCAAAGTTTGCTCATTTTGTACATTTAGGGACGAGTGAATTCTCTTAAGAGATGCCTCCGACCAACTACATATTTCACTCTTGAGCACATACCAAGATCAAAAAAAGGTGGTTCTAGCCTAAAAATTCCTATCTCGACATGCCTAAATAGATGGTTTGTCAATTGGGCTGATGAGTTAGAATCTATGGTCCTCGTTGACCAACTTTTGACATGTTCTAAGAGAATTGGCTATGAGAGAAACCTAGTTTCCACTTATCATCCATCATGAGTTACATAAAATCCTCCTAGGATTTTTTAGAGGACTTGTCCCTACACGTGTATGACCTAATGGTTTATCTTTATCCCTCATGGTTCTCATGCAATGTGCAACTATATTTCATTCATTTTGCACATTCGAAGACGAGTGAATTCTCTTAAGGGATGCCTCCGAGCAATTATAACTTTCACTCTTAGGGGTATACTAAAACTGGACAAAGGTGTTTCTAGCCTAAAAACACCCATCTAGACATATCCACATAGACAGTTCATCGATTGGGCTAACGAATTAGAATCTATGGCCCCTACTGACTAATTTTTACCTTGTTCTGAGAGATTTAACCATGAAATAAATATCATTATTGCATCTCATCCATCATGAGTTAGATAAAATCCTTTTAGGATTTACTATAAGACTCATCCCTGCATGTGTAGGAACTAATGATTCATCACTAGCCCTCATATTTCTCGTGCATTGCATGAATCAAGTTTGTTCATTTTGCACATTCAGGGACGAGTGAATTCTCTTAAGGGATGCCTTTAACCAACTACAAATTTTACTCCTGAGGGTATATCAAGATTAAACAAAGGTGGTTCTAACATAAAAATACCCCTTTGGATGTGTCTACATAGACAGTTTGTTGATTAGAGTGATGAGTCAAAATCTATGGCCTTCGATGACCAAATTTTACCCCATTCTAAGAGATTTAACTATAAGAGAAACCTCATTTCCACATCTCATCTATCATGAGTTACATAAAATCCTCCCAATATTTCTTAGAGGACTCTTCCTTGCACATGTAGGACCTTATGGTTCATCTCTAGCCCTCATGGTTCTCATGTAATGCACGACTGAAGTTCATTCATTTTGCACATTCAGGGGTGAGTAAATTCTCTTAAGGGATGCCTCCAACTAACTACAACTTTCACTCTCAAGGGTCTACCAAGACTGAACAAAGGTGGTTCTAGCCTAAAAATTTCAATACAAACGTGTCCATGTAGACGGTTCATTGATTGGGTTGACGAGTCACAATCTATGGCCTTTGCTGATCAACTTTTACCTCATTTTGAGAGATTTGACTGCAAGAGAAACCTCATTACTACATCCAATCTATCACAAGTTAGATAAAATTCTCCCAAATTTTCTTAGATGACTCATCCGTATATGTTTAGGAACTAATGATTCATCTCTAGCCCTCACAATTCTCATACAATGCACGACCAAAGTTCACTCATTTTTCACATTTGGGGATGAGTGAATTCTCTTAAGGGATGGCTCTGATCAACTATAACTTTCACTCCCAGGGGTCTATTAAGATTGAAAATATGTGGTTCTAGCCTAAAAATGCCCATCCAAATGTGTCTGCATAGATGGTTCATCGATTGGGCTGACGAGTCATAATCTACGATCCCTACTGACCAACTTTTACCCCATTCTAAGAGATTTGGTTGTGAGAGAAACCTCATTGCCGCATCTCATCTGTCATGAGTTAGATAAAATCCTTATATGATTTATTAGAGGATTCATTGCTTCATGTGTATGAGCTAACATTTTATCTTTATCCCTCATGGTTCTCGTGTAATGTGCAATGAAAGTTTGCTCATTTTCCACATTTGGGGATGAGTGAATTCTCTTAAGGGATGCCTCTGATCAACTAAAAATTTCACTCCCAAGGGTCTACCAAGATTTTAAAAAGGTGGTTCTAACCTAAAAATATCCATTTGAATGTGTCTGCATAGATCGTTCATTGATTGGGATGATGAGTCACAATCTATGGCCACTACTAACCAACTTTTACCCCATTCTGAGAGATTTGGCTGTGAGAGAAACCTCATTGCCACATATCTTCCATCATGAGTTAGATAAAATCCTCTTGGGATTTCTTAGAGGACTCATCCCTACACTTATAATACTTGACAATTCATATCTAGCCCTCACAGTTCTCGTGCAACATGTGACAGAAGTTTGCTCATTTTGCACATTTAGAGATGAGTGAAACCTCTTCAAGAATACCTCTGACCAACTACAACTTTCACTCCCAAGGGTCTATCAAAAATAAAAAAAGGTGGTTCTACCATAAAAATGCCCATTTGAACATGTCCACATAGATGGTTCACTGATTGGGCTGACAAGTCAGAATCTACGGCCCCTGCTGACCAACTTTTACTCCATTTTGAGAGATTTGACTGTGAGAGAAACCTCATTGTTGCATCTCATCCATCATGAGTTAGATAAAATACTCTTGGGCTTTCTTATAGGACTCATCTTTTCACGTGTAGGAGTTGACAGTTTGTATCTAGCCCTCACAATTCTCATGCAACATGCAACAAAAATTTGCTCATTTTGCACATTCAAGGACAAGTGAATTCTCTTCAACAATGCCTCTGATGAACTACAACTTTCACTCCCAGGGGTCTACCAAGACTGAATAAAGGTAGTTTTAACATAAAAATTCCCATCTAGATGTGTAAGCGTAAACAGTTCATCGATTGGACTCCTCCAACCAATCAAGTATGTGTAAGAAATACCGTATTTTCTATGTTTCTTTGACAGTGAGGAGAAAGATTGGTTTATAAGATTCAAAATTGAGTCTATAAAATCCAAATTGAGTCTATAAAATCCAAGTTAAGGTTGAAACACCTCTAATTCATTTATACATACCTCATAAAAGGATCATTTGTTGTAAGAAAACTATATCTTGAGTTTTGACCTACTAGAGGGTAATTAGGCGTAATAGACAAAACATGATTTTATGAATTTTTGGGTAAAATATTAAAAGTGGAAAGCTAGACCTTTTATCTTAGCATTGATAATTCATAAAACACCTAAATACATATGTCTAAGGTGCCTTGAAGTGGTAGTTCAATACATAATGGGTTTTGGCATGTTACAACAACATTAAGTGTAATAAGTCTATGAGTGGTTTTTGATAAAATTATTTGTAGCAGACCTTTTCAGGTGTTGAAAAATTTGATTCACCTACAAAATATTTTGATAAATTATTTTAGATTGATGTATACCCCTGTTTTCAAATATTTCTTGTTTTGATCCTTTTGAGGCATTTAGGCTTAATTAGCTTGTAGAGAGCTTTGAGTCTTTTGAGTTCAAATAGTCAAAACCAATAGATGGATTGATTTTCCATATTGAGATAAAGATTGAATATGTCTTTAAGGACCATGAATATAACCTCAAATTTTATATACTATTCAAGGAATATCGAAGTTGCTTAAGTCTCTTCATTTGTGTCTATATTCTTGCCTTGCCAAGATTGTAATTTTATGGATAGACTAGAGAGGGCTATCAATGTCAATATTAACCCATGTATAAGTAGGCCATAGTGATTGTATAGACACATATAATTAATTATCTTTATTTTCTATATGGACAAGTAGGAGCTAAAGACATACACAAGTGCATCACTAGACCTCCTAACATTTATGATCAAGTACTATCTATAATATTTACATGTCCATAAAATTGATCCCAAGTCCACTAAAATTTCCTTATTATTTATGATTTTGGTGAAGTATTGTACACCTTATATTTGGTTTAAGAGGTCGTCAATGCTTAATAGTGGATACTGATTCTTCACCATGATTTTATTGAGTGAGTGATAGTCAATGGATAGATGATATGAACCATTATTCTTGGGTGTGAGGGATATTAGACTCTTACAAGGAGAAGACCCAGGTTTTATCTTGCCCTAATCAAGGATCTCCTATATTTAACATCAGGATTCATCATTCTCCCAAATTTATTTATGATAGAAAGGTTTTTTTGTAAATAAACCAAATATATGTGGTGTTCTACTACATAGTGCATTGGAATAAATTCAAGATCTAGGAAAAATCCATTATGTGGCTTCAATAACTTGTTAATTTTTTGTTATTGGGACATTGATTTCATTGATCACACTATAAACTCTTACTTTCTTTCCTACACGGGTGTCTTAAGACAAATCGTGAGCAACATGAAACTATGCATGTGCATGATTAGTTTATGACATTTTTAGAAGATACCAATGTGACTTTGGTTAGTGGTGTTGACTATAAGAGGTTGAAGAAGCAATATTTTGTGTGTACATACCAAATTTTTGGTTTCACTTGATATGTAGAATCTCAGTCATACAAGTACAACCTCCCTAATAATATGCTACAGACTTGAAGAGGCATAATGTTTTAAGTGATGGTGCCCTCCATAGGCTCAAATTTATACTATAATCTGTATTGCCTCCAAATCTATATATTTGTACCTTATTGAATCTACCCCAGGGATTATAAATTGTAATGCACAATAGTGGGAAGGCCAATTTTTTGGGTTATAGCTAGTGTGATGATGTTATTCTAGCTTAGATTGTCGATGATAAGACATGAAAAGGTTGAACCTTGACCCATAACATGGTATTGAAGAGGCGTTCACACTCCTTAGAGGTGTCTATGGAAGTAGTGTTGGTGATTATAAAAGTGTTATTTGGTTCAGTATCATCTATATGTGCATGATATGATGTAGGTTTTCAAAGAAAGGACTGTTACACCCAATATTGAGAATGTTCGTGGTTCTCGGGTAATTGATGGCACCACTTTTCACTATAATTATTCTTACCTTTGTCTGAGCTAGAAGGCATAGGAGGAGTCAAGTTTTGTGTGGCCTTCTTAGGTTTGTATTCTTTATGAAAAGCATTTTGCTTATATGCCAAAGGTCTAAATAGGGATTTATGAGTGGGTTGGTAAATAAATAGCAAATGTAAATGAAACAAGTAAATAATAAATATCACATGTAAATGTAAAATATACATAATGATTCAAAGCTCCTAACTTAGAGAATAATGTGAATTTTTTTAACTCCATATGAAGTAATAATTCAATCATTAACCAATAATATGTGTAAACATTAAATGATAAAAATAGAAAATATGAATAATTAAAGGGATCATATTGTCGAATACTATAAATGTGATACATGCAAAGTTTTATGTCATAATTTAACATAAATAATATAACATATATCAAGAAAAAATATAGACCATAACATGTTCATAGACAAAATTCACCATATAGGCATATAATGTGGGACATATCAACATATAAAATCGATTGTGCCTAAAACTATGTACATAGACAAAATGTGCCATATAGGCATACAATGTGGGTTATATTGCCATACAAAATATATTGTGTCTACAACTAGATCCCTAGCACAACAACTAGCTCTCCTACTCCTTATTCCCTCCAAATAAATTGTGCTTTGTTTCCATAAATGTAGAGCCAAGGGTGTTGGATGCCTCAATATGAGGAGATACTCTCCTCTCAAGCTGTGAGGCAGCCGATGAAAATTGTTGTCTCTGCACAACATATAAAATATTAAAAATAATGCATTAAATTTGTATATTGAAAATTTGATAAATTTTTAAGAATGTATAATTTTGTAAAATGATGCTACACTCACCGTATTCCATCTAAAAGGTTCTCTAGGGCTACGAGATCGCATATGCACCTGTGATGGGGAATCCTGTGGAGCATACATATATCATTATATCTAGAGTTGCATACAATTAGGTGAATATGACATAAAATATCATTGATTAAAAATAAAAACAATTAAACAATGTGTTCTCAAAATCACCGTCCTTGAATCATAACTTGTTGCAAAGATAATGGATTCTCTGATGTAACAACAACATCACCTATACCTTTTTCTCCTCTATGAGGGATGCTATCATTGTATGAACCCTTCCATATAAACCCTTAAAACTAGTCCCTTATACCGGATAAGGTTTTCCAACTGGTATCAAGTCTTAGGTCTAATCTAAAATGCCAATAAACTCTATCTTCCTTCCATATATATATATATATATATATATATATATATATATATATATATATGGAAGGAAGATAAAGTTTATATGGCTTGTATTAACCACATAAAATGCCTTAAGTTATTGGTTGCATATATAAATGGCTCATATTATCTTGTGGGGCATTGATTCCTTCTATTTGAGAGGGCATTCTTCCTTTAACAGGTTCCCCTGTTAGCGAATTTTGATGTTTCGTGCAAATTGTTTGACCAAATGTTTTCTGGTCATATACATAGTCTCTTTAATAGTCAAATTCTAGCCTTATTAATAGTTAAATAAATGCCAAAATTGGTGGTGTCTCATCTAGGATAGTATTTCCTCAAACAACCCTGGTGCCCTCCCCCATAAAACCAAGCATTACTTCAAACAATTTCATTGAGGCATTTTGTCAAACACTTGCCATGCATACTGCAAACTCCCACATTTCTGCCTGTAAAAATAGCATATGTAAACCTACATGTGATTATTATTTCCTCATGTATCTCCCTACCATTTTTAAGAAACCTCAATATTTGGACAAATCCTCATATTGTCCTTTAAATGATTGTTAGGTCAAACATGTGATTGTAGAGAGGATTACAAAGCAAGTTAGTCAAGCATTAGTCCATAAACAATGAAACATGCATAAAGAACTAAATAACCAAGCCTATCTATTCCTATGGAAATTACAAAGGATAGAAAGAAACAAATGAAAGAAAGCAACACCATATTACCTTCCCAAATGGATTCACCATACCCATGTGGCTCAAAAACATGTTCTCCCTTGATCAAGCATCCTTGTCTTTGTCAACAATGGTGGTAAGCTCTTCCAATGCCTCAAGAACACTCCATAAAACCTAGGCTCTTGATTACAAATCACTAAACTATACTATAAATGAAGCTTGCAAAAAAAATATATGATCAAATGCAAAGCCTTGTGGACAAAATTTAGCATTATAAATTTTCAATATTCAAGCTTTTTTATTCATGTCCATGGCCTCTCTATTTATAGATTTTTTAGATTGGTTAGGATCAACCTGAACCATCCATCTCAAGATTGAGATGTGTGGCAATGGATAATCCTAATATTTAGAATGAAATCTACAATTATCTTCATCATGACCTTGGAAGAAGGGACATTGAAGAGGCATGGGAGACATTAACTAGGCATGGGTGACCCATAATCCTAATATTTGTGGCATTTATGGCCTAGGGATGTCTTCCCAAAAAATGATGTCCCCTGATGATGCATTTAATAGGAATCAATTTTGAAAAAGAAATATTCAACAACTCTCATGGAAAATCCACTTAAGCTCTTGATTTGGATTAATTAGCCTTAAACAAGGTTAATCAACATTTGTGCAATTATTTGAAAATTGGCCCTTAATTAATCAAAATGGTCAGAAAGTCATATTACTGAGTTGTAATTTGACTCAAAAAGAATTAGAAGGTGATTTTAGATGTGTCAAAACCATATTTCCATTTAAGATGTTTCCAACATAAAATAACAAAGGTACATGGCGTGTACCAATGAATTTAGGAGAAAAAAGTGATCTAGAGTACAAAAGGCAAAATCATCATTTTGAATCGAAATGAATTGATCAAAGTTAGCTGACCCATAAATTGCATTGCCATATTTAGGGATACTTTGACCTACGTTAGCACTTGTAAATAAAAATTTCAAACCATTTAGCGCATTTTATGGATTTTGACCTAAAATGTGCATTTGAGTGCAATTCGAGTAAGATTGACAATTTCAACACAAATGGTGCTAGGAATTGGATGTCTACATTTTGCTCCTATTTAAGAAGGCATAGAGAGACATTCAACCAAAGAAACATCTTTTCAAATAAAAGAGTTTTCAATAATAATTTGGAACAAACCCATGATGCCCCCTCAAGAGGACATACTAGGATGAAAGAGAAGGATGGACTCTCGAAAAGAGAGAGAAAGTGAGAGATTAACCCATGGAATAGATCAATCCAGATGAGCTAATGCTTTCACACATGATTACCATCAATGATAAAAATATAATTAGAAGTATAATAGGCCATAGAGAAAGGGGGAATGGGAAAGATACAATCCATAAATTTAAGGGACACACTGTAAATGTACCCAATTTGAGAGTACAAGCTATGTGTTTACGGCATTGATCAATCTTAGAACAAGTTGCACACTAAAATATTGCCATCATGGGATTTAACGTGGAGAGCTTAGAATTAGAGGAAAAGAGAGAATGTTCTACTTCAAATAGGGAAGCACCACTAAAATGGGGTCTCTAAAAAGAATATAATAAGAAGTACTCCAGTAGAGTAGATTTGATCATGATAAAATAGTTTTGCCCCAATAGGATGAATTCCAATCATTGATAAAGAATAAATAATTATTTTGCCCCTGTAGATCTAATTTGATTCAAACATGGTTTAGATGTTGTGCCTCAAAATGGACAATAGGAAAGCAAAAATATCTCAAAGATATAACTGAAAATATAGGTTAAAGTGAGCAAGCACAAATGTACATGTGATGGTGTAATGGCTTAGAAAGACATATAAAACCAAGCATACGAGAATGCACAAAGTGATGAGAGAGATGAAAAGAAGAATGGAGATAGCCGAGCTGACCTCAATAGAAATTGAGCACTGCCTACATAGTTCCATGGACTCATATTCCAACATGAACTTTAGGCCAATGTAGTTCACCCAATTTTGGGAGAGAATGGAATGACGAATAATGAAAAATGACCAAAAATTGATTAGACTCACAATGTATGCAAAGAGATGCACATCTAAGCATAGAGAAAGAAGCCTGAAATGCATGCTACCTAAAAGCCTAATTCCATATCATGAGCCTAAGTTTTGTAAAGTGTTCTTGAGAATCATTCATCAGAGTTGATGTTGACGTTAAGACGTTAAGACTTGAGCACAAAGTGCTTACTATATAAAAATAAATTAGGCATCATAAGTATGAATAACTTAGAATGACATAAGATTCTAATTGTGCTAAGCCAGTTCAAATATGAATATCTATAACTAAGGATAATGGTAAAACAATGACCAAAACTAGAGTTACAATGATTTACATTTAAATAAAAAAGAAAACAAAACAAATAAAAAGATAAACATAAATGAACCTAACTTGAAATCAAGATATGATCTATCAAGACTTAAGTAAAAACAAAAAGGTTTAAAAATATAAGGCTAGAACATCTTAACAACATGAAACCAAGATATGAATAATCAAGATCTATGTGGACCATCAAGGCATTTTTGAACACAAAAGAGAAAAGGTTGTGGAGATAAAAGCGTCACTAATGCAGACATGGAGGAGGTTGCTGAGGTTGCGGAGGATTGCTGAGTTGCAGAACGAGTTGCAGGGCAACCGACGTCGGTCTGATCAACCGACATCAGTCATATTACAGTGCAGAAGCAACTGACGTCGGTTATAAGTCGGCCGACATCGGTCAGGAAGGAGTCGACATCGGCAACCTGTGCGTGCATGCAGTTTGCATGCGGGTTCCAGACAGGTCTATTTTTGGAATGTCAGTTTGCATGTTAAAGGCTAATTATAGTCTTGAAGTTACGTGTCTAATTATTGTAATTAAGAAAGTCTAATTATTGTATGCATGAGATCTATATAATAGACTCATGGGCTGTATTGTAAAATGTGTGCTAGAAAGCCATTGAGTTTGAAGAGAGAGCTAGAGTAGCTCCTCCTAGTTCCAAAGGGGTGCTGAGTGTGTATGATCAAAGAGAGTTGCAGGTTGTGAAATTTCTACTAGGAGATCCACTAGGGTACTGGTTGAAGAATCATGAGGACTTGGTGAGGCAAGGACAAGGGTTCTTCAGGGTGTAGAGTTATCTACATGGTAAGTAAGGTCTGTTGGTTTGTAGGTGGCAGCAAGGAAAGGGAGATCTACTTGGAGTACGGTTGTGTACTTGGTGTACTGGCAGTGTTGTTACTGACTGGTGGAGGTGAACAACAACTCTGTATTAGAGTTGATTGTTGTGATCGTGATGAGAGAGTGAAGTGTTGGAGGAGAATTACAGGTGAACCCTAGATGTGTGGGAGCTCTAGAGGAGTGGGAAGAAGAAGTGTGGCATCTTCTTTATTGTATTTTCTTCTGAGTGATTATTAATACAATTGTGTATTGTCTATCATATCCTATGTTGTTTCATATTTCTAGTTACTTATCATTCTGGTTAAATTTTGTGTTTAGTTGCTAATACAAAAGGTAATCATATATACTCTTATTGGTGGAGTAGGATCCTGACAGTTGGTATCAGAGCTAGGTTGACCAGGTGGATCAGGTTGATACCAATCTTGACAGTTGGTATCAGAGCTAAGGTTACAGGAAGCAGGTTTTGTGTTTGATTAGAGGTTACTCACAGGGGTTTCTGATTGAGTGGGAGTATAGCAATGGCAGAAAAAAGTAAGCTACGAATGGAGAAACTAAATAGCACGAATGGTCTGATTGATGGAAAGAAAAAGTAGGTAAAGGAAGATTGTTGGTCGGTAGAAGATCAGCGTGTAGAAGCAGATGTTGCAGGGGTTGTTGCACAGGTTGCTCTGGATAAAGTAGAATCTTGGTCTATATATTATGTTGCCTCTTTCCATGCAACCTGAAATAGAGCATCTTTTCAAGAGTATGTCTAGGGAGACTTTGGAGAGATTTATTTAGGGGTTGGTGAGCCTTGTCAGATTGTTGGCAAAGGGGAAGTAAAGCTGAAATTGTAGACAGATAACACACGGGTGTTGAAGGAGGTCATGCAGGTACTAGTCTTGGAGATGAGTCTAATTTCTTTAGGAAAGTTGGGTGATGAGAGATGCATAGTAACTCTCACAGCGGATGCACTTGAATTAGACGGTGGTAAGAAAGTAGGTATCCTTTATCTATCTACATATATTACTGATTCACCTTCTATTGCAGAGATGTGGATTTTTAGGCTTGGTTACATATGTAAGAAGGGAATGCATGTTCTTAAGCAGAAGACAGATATCTTTGACAAACTTAAGAACTGGAAAGCCTTGGTGTTCATGGAAGAGATGACGGACAAAGATCAGCTGAGGGGATTGAATTATTTTGAGCAGGGTTGTGTTAATTTGAATAGGTTTTTGACCCAAAAGGAGCTCACGGGTAAAAATGCATCACTTAAAAGTGAACACAGATACCAGCGTCGGTCAGGAGGAACTGACGTCGAATAGACAGGCACCGACGTCAGTCATGTGCAGATCAGTAGAGTCGGTGGTGTTGGGCAACAGGAACTGACGTTGATCATACAGGAATCAACGTCGGTAGAAGGTACACCAGCATCGGTCAGGGAACCAACATTGGCAGACAGGGTCAGTTGCAGGGAGCTGACGTTGGTCGGTTGCAGATTGGGAGATGGCCGAGATCGGTCACTGAAACGAATGTTGGGCAAACAACAAGCTGTCAAGGAGTCTCAAACACCCATATGGAGGACTAAAAGGTTAAGTGGACCTCATATTCACTGTTCACCTTCTTACTTGTTGCTTACTGATGGTCAAGAACCAGGAAGATGTGAAGAGGTAATGCAGGTAGAATCCAGAAATAGTGGGAGCTTGGCATGGATGAGGAGTGTGAGTCCTTAGAGAAGAACCAAACAAGAGTTTTGGTAGAGTTTCCATCGGGGAAGAAAGCACTGAGAGATGAATGGATTCCCATGTTAAAGAAGAGAGTGGATGGATACGTGAGACAGAAGGCCAGGTTATATGGTCTTGAGAAAGCTGCAGGACAGTGGTACAGGTTTTGACAGGTGGATGACAAAGCAGGGCTTTAGTCAATGTCAGTGTAACTATTGTGTTTGTCTTACTAGGTGGATGATGGTCGCAACATTATCCTGTTACTGTATGTGGATGGTATGCATGGAGCAAGTTCGTACATATAGGGATTTGCTGAGCTAAGGGTAAGGTTAGTTCAGAGGTATGTCATGAAGAATTTGGGAGCAGTGAAATTCTTTGGCATAAGAGACATGGAGATTTTGTCTCCAGTGGGAGCTGATGTGAAGGAGGTGTAGGTGGGGTTCAATACGCAGGATGCAGGACCGGTAAGCACACCAAGGGCTGGACAGTTCAAACTGAGCTTAGAACAGGGTTCGAAATCACATAAGGTCTGGTGTAGACCTGAGTTTTTCCAAGCAGTGGGAGTTGTCAAAGAGTTTGGAGCCAATTCAGGGAAGGTGGTTTCTCAGGTATTTGAGAGGGACTAGCAACAGGTTAACTTGTTATGCAAGGTCAAGATATTCACTACATGGAGTTGTAGGTTCGGATGTGGCAGGTTACTTGGATGACAGGAGGTGCATCACAGGTTGTGTGGTGGTTGGTCTTCAGGTTTGAGCTTGAAGAGGGATACAAGCTAGGAAACAAATTAGACGGTGTACAGGTACAGGTCTGTTAGGATCCTACTCCACCAATAAGAGTATATATGATTACCTTTTGTATTAGCAACTAAACACAAAATTTAACCAGAATGATAAGTGACTAGAAATATGAAACAACACAGGATATGAGAGACAATACACAATTGTATTAATAATCACTCAAAAGAAAATACAATAAAGAAGATGCCACACTTCTTCTTCCCACTCCTCTAGAGCTCCCACACATCTAGGGTTCACCTGTAATTCTCCTCCAACACTTCACTCTCTCATCACGGTCACAACAATCAACTCCAATATAGAGTTGTTGTTCACCTCCACCAGTCAGTAACAACACTGCCAGTACACCAAGTACACAACCGTACTCCAAGTAGATCTCCCTTTCCTTACTGCCACCTTCAAATCAACAGACCTTACTTACCATGTAGATATCTCTACAACCTGAAGAACCCTTGTCCTTGCCTCACCAAGTCCTCATGATTCTTTAACCAGTACCCCGGTGGGTCTCCTAGTAGAACTTGCACAACCTGCAACTCTCCCTGATCATACACACTCAACACCCCTTTGGAACTAAAAGGAGCTACTCTAGCTCTCTCTTCAAGCTCAATGGCTTTCTAGCACACATTTTACAATACAGCCCATGAGTCTATTATATAGATCTCATGCATACAATAATTATATTTTCTTAATTACAATAATTAGACACGCAACTCCAAGACTATAATTAGCCTTTAACATGCAAATTGATAGTCCAAAAATAGACCTGTCCGGAACCCACATGCAAACTGCATGCACACACAGGTTGCCGACGTCGGCTCCTTCCTGACCGATGTCGGCCAACTTATAACCAACGTCATTTGCTTCTGCACTGTAATATGACTGATGTCAGTTGATCAGACCGACGTCGGTTGCCCTGCAACTCGTTCTGCAACTCAGCAATCCTCCACAACCTCAGCAACCTCCTCCATGTCTGCATCAGTGAAGCTTTTAGCTCCACAACCTAACAGAAAAAGATAAACATAAATGAACCTAACCTAAAATCAAGATATGATCTATCAAGACTTAAGTAGAAACAAAAAGGTTTAAAAATATAAGGCTAGAACATCTTAACAACATGAAACCAAGATATGAATAATCAAGATCTATGTGGACCATCAAGGCATTTTTGAACACAAAAGAGAAAAGCAAAATCAAACAAAAAATAAAACACCAACAACAATCAAATAAAAAAAAATGGTCCAAGAACAACATAATAACATAGGATCAAGATATAAATAATCGAGATCCATGTCAATCATCAAGATGTTCTGAAACACAAAAGAGATAAGCAAAAAATAATAATCAAGGAAACATAAGACCAAGAATGGAAATAAAAAGTAATAAAAAGATAAAAAGAGAAGAAATAAAAGGAGAGGTGTCAAAGCACAACAAAACACCAATAAATCTCAAATAAATACACAAATAAAAACCAAGTTAGTACGGTTTAAAGACAAATGTTCATGCATGTGCAATAGAGGCGTTACTTTCTACCACATCATAACAAAGAACAATGACAATTGTTCCCTAATTAAAAATGAACAATGATAGAAGAAATTAAGGAAGAGAAGAAAAGGAAGGGGTTGGCTGAGCTGACTCTAGATGTATAAGACAAGTGGACACTGTCTACATAGTTCCATGGATGCATGTTCTAACTGTTAGGAATCCGTGGAAGCACAATTGATTACCATATACAAGCAACTTAAGATGCGGAATTAACCAGAAGTAACAAGTAACTAGAAACCAGAAACAACACAGAATATGAGAGACAATACACAACTTGTATTAATACTCATCCAGAAAAGAATATAATAAAGAGACGCTACACTCTTCCACCTTACAGAGGCTTCCCACACCTCAAGTGTACAATACTTCTTTCCTCAAAGCTCTCTCTCTTACGGTCTCAACACACAACTCAAACACAGAGTTGGTGTTCACCTCCAACCAGTCAGTATCCACTACTGCCAGTACACCAGTGCTCCACGCACTCCACAAGTGCTCCACGCACTCCAAGTACACAATCGTACTTCAAGTAGATCTCCCCTGAACCTGCAACAACCTGAAACTCAAATGATCTTACTTATGGAAGGAACTGCCTTGCCTTCCTCTCTTGCTCTCTAATGTGTTGCTGTCACCTTTGATCCCGCTGTCACCTGCAGATCTCCTTTGACCTCGCACACACACACACACCATGTAGATCTCTCTACACCCTGAAGAACCCTTGTCCTTGCCTCACCAAGTCCTTATGATTCTCCAAACTAGTACCCTGGTGGATCTTCTCCTTGATCTAGCACACCTGTAGACCAACCTGATCATACACACTCGGCACCCCTATGAAACTAGGAGGCACACCCTTGCTCACTTCACACACAAAAGGAGCTAACTTTGCTCAACTCAAACTAGAAAACTTTTCAATATAGCCTATGAGTCTCTTAAATAGATCTCATGCAAACAATAATTAGACATCCAATTACAATAATTAGATCTGCAGCTTCAAGTCTAAAATTGGCTCTTAACATGCAAACACTCGGTTCGTTAACAAACTGTCTGTAACACTCGCAGTTCTGAACTGCACAGGCGACCGACGTCGGTCCTTGTCTGCCCGGAGGTGATCGACGCCAGTTGATTCTTGATCGACGTCGGTTGCTCTGCCTGTCTAATCCTGTCGATGTCGGTTGGCCTGACCAACGCCGGTGTCTATGACACTTCAGCAACCTCCTCCAACCTCCTCCATGTCTGCATCAGTGAAGCTTTTAGCTCCACAACCTAACACTAACATGAACTAAAGGCCAAATGTAGTTCTCTCAAGAAATGGGATAGAATAAAAATGATGATCAGACCAGCATGATTAATGTTATAGAAGAAATTAAAGATATGACAAATAAATGAGAATGGTCCAACAAACAAGAAACTGAGAGACGAATAATAAGGATCTTTCAAAATGATAAGTGCGTGGGACAAGATGAAATGAACTGGTGTTTTTGTGCTTGAAAAATAACAAGAGCATTCAAACTTAAAAGTTACTCACAAAATGATGAAAGTGTTCAAACTTAATAGTTTCTTGCAAAATAATGACAACATTTAAACTTAACAGTTGCTCGTAAAATGGTGAGAGCGTGGGATGGTGGAATGGGAATGTACAAATGTATAGAAGCATGAGACAATGTTTTTATTCTTTTATGGATCATGTTCTGATGTTTTTAGTATTTTCAAAGTATTTCTAATATTTTAGTGTTTTTAGGATAAAATATGCACAAGGTGGGACCATCTAGTCGAGGAGATGCACGCCCTTAAAGTAGAGGTTCCAATAAGACAATTAAGTCAGTTGCAACGACCCATGCTCATAAATCGGTGAGAGCGAGGAAAGGGGGAATGAGATGACCTCAACATGAATTGAGCATGACCCACATAGTCCTGAAATGACCTCAAGTTAGAGTAATTCTATCCACATAAAAGGTGAAGAAAAACCAACTAGGTCCCAACAAGTTCTCAAATCTGGCAAATGGTCAATCAAATGAAAATAGTAATGGAAAGATGATGTGATAATGCATGATAAATAAATATTTCCCTTAGTTTGCCCATAGGTGGTTGTTACTAAGATACAATGGCACAGGTCAATGATACTAATTTTCCCATAGGCAATTATAATTAGTAGCAAGACTGGTGAAACATTGATTTGCCCATAGGCAGTTATAATCAAGCTCACATAAACAAACATGGATATAGGATGAAAGATATCTTTCCAGATCAATGGTCACACTACTTTCATAGATTGTCATTATAAACATGGATTTGATTGATTGTTGAAACTTCATCAGAATCCCCCCATAAAAGGTGCAAGAAAAATCAAAAGAACCAAGATCAAAATGGGATTGGGTAGGATGACTAAAAATAGGCTTTGGTTTAGATAGGTATGCAAATGGTATAATGAAATGATCAGAAGAAAATTGGATACAATGGTGACAAAGTTGCCCCCAAGCAATGACTAGATCATATTGCTCACAAAATGGTGAGAGCGTGGGAAAGGGGTGACCGAGATGACCTCAATAAAAATTGAGCACTACTTACATATTCCTGAAGGACCTCAAGTCAATGTAGTTCAAATGGCATGGTTCATGGATCTCTATGGTATAATAATGCCTAAAAAGGGTCTATAGAGTTGTCCCCAAGAGATGAGGCATAGTAATGGCAAATGGGTGAATGGTAGATGAAAAAGATGGTTTTATTGCTCCTACTGACAGGGAGATGCACGTCCTAGTCAATATGAAGAAAAAAATGATCAGCTATATGAGTTGCTATCCAACACCCTTTCAGAACGACTACTCTGTTAAGAACTTGTTGTTGATCTGGATCTCAATAATGTGTTCGTGATCTTCATAGATTGTTGATTCTACTTCTTTCAAACATCGAGACAAGATATCCTTATAACCTTGATAAAAGAAAGTGATGCCAGTGATGGTAAATAATGGTAGGATAAATGAGATAAGTGGGTAATAAATAGGTAGGTGATAACGGAATGTATAATGGGGGGAATAAATAGAGATCGAGACTTTCAATCACATGTAATGTTGTTGATGCCATATTTAACATAATTTTGGTTATGGCGAGGTCGAAGACCTCTAAAGATGCTCTCGATAGGACCATTAGATTATTTTGTTGCTTGATCTTGAGAGTAGCTACTATCTGATTATGTTGTAGATTGGAAGCTATTTTGATTTGATCTTTGATATTATCTTTAGTAAATAATAAAAAACTTTTGTGTTCAGTTATTGGCACTTCTATGAGGTTTACACCAATGAATTTGTTCTGATCATTCCATAGCACCTCCGAGAAGGTTTCACAAAGAGATGTTAACATTTGACTTTGATTGTCTTCTAGTACCTTCAAAAAGGTGTCACTAAAAGATGTTGAGTTTGATCTTTGCTTATCCCCTAGCACCTTCGAAAAGGTTTCACTAGGAGATTGTTCTTCTTCTATATGAATGTGGTCTTGGCCTCCTTATTCTTCTTCAACTACTATGTCACCATGGATGCAATTCAACATAGTGTGATTCTGTCATTCTTGATCGATACTTATGGGAGGTGGAATGTCAATAATGTGGCTATGTTGGGTGGTAATAATGGGATGGTGAAAGGTAGCACAATCCTCATAGAAGATACTAAGGGAACTTGTGTCGATGCTGAAGTAATCATCCTCAAAAACCATAAAAGGATCACAAATATATTCAAATTGATCTGCAAGGCAATTGTAACCAATGTTGTAACAACCAATACTATAATCTATTTCTGACTTTGATTTCAAAGCAATGGACTCTAAATCCAATGTCACCACTAATTTTGATTCTATTTTTGATTATAAACCCAATGTAAGTTCAAAAATGGAACCTGACTCTAATATTGATTTCTCATCTGATATGGTTATTTTGATAATTTTCTGTTGAATGCTAAATTTTTGACAAGTAATGACTTGAGATGGCATAATGGGCTCAATAAAAATGGATTCATCTTGGAAGGGTTCAACATAGATTGACTTGTCTAAGTGAAGCCCTTCAAAAAGAGGGAACCACTCAAGGGATGTCTCGATAAAATCATGTCTATCAAAGTGAGGCTCCTCAACAAGTGGGAAAAGATCAAGAGACAACTCTACCAAGACTAGCTTGTCAAGGAGATGAGGCTCTTTAAAAATAGGTAACATATGAATAGGTAACTTATCATAGTTTATCTTGTCAGAAATGGGTGTTTCAACATTAACATGTTGGTTTTGGTTCACAATTGGTTGCAAAAGATCAACTTTGAACACATTTTGATCCTCATAAGATGGCTTTTGAAGAGGTAATGGTTCTTGTCTAGGCTCAAAGATCGGCATAGAATTTTTAAAGTGGGGAACATTTAGTTTAGTGGGAACAATGGTTTGTGGTTTAATAATGGACTCTCCAAATATTAGACTATTGAAGAAGGGATAAAAAATAATCAGTTCATCAAATGGAGATTTTTCAATAATAGGTTCATCAAAAATTGGTGATGGGCCAAGAATGGTAACAACTAGACGCTTCTCAATTTGGTTGCTCGTGCAAACCAAAGGAGGAGGTCCTAAAATGGTAACGACTGGACGCTTCTTAGTTTGGTTGATCGTGCAAACCAAAGGAGGAGGTCCCAAAAAGGTAATGACTGGATGCTTCTTAGTTTGGTTGCTCATGCAAACCAAAGGAAGAGGTCCTAAATTGGTAATATTTATACGTTGTGGAGTTTGATTACTTAGATAAGCCAAATCATCCAAGTCTTCTTGATAGACTCAATCATTCCGATCGTGAGTTGGATCATAAGTTGGATTATAAGTTGGATCTTGATTGTGTTCCCATGACTAATTTTTATGACATGGATAAAAATCTGTCTCACAAACTATATTATCACCATAGGGGTCTTGACAAAAGTCATTTTGTGCGGCCATTATATCATAATTTCATTTTTCCATGACTGCACCATAAGTGTATCTAGACATATCTACATTTAATGAAGAAAGCTCCAAAAATAAAAAGACTTAAAGTTCTGTAAACCCTGAAAAATGATCCAAAGGATAAATGGTTCAAACTTGGTTCAACTTGGTCTAAGGGGTGGAGCTGCATCTCAAAAGTAGTTTGTGCTGAGATTTGGCATAAAAAAACCTAACATCAAATGTCTAACAACAAAGGTTTTCAAATAAAGGTTACGTTTTCCCAAACAAAGTCACAAAAAATGATGAGGATAGCACTCAAACAAATAAATAATCAATAGTGTTCAAAATTGGGTAATCGCTTAATCGAAGCTATGCAACCCAAAATAAAAATATATGTGTACCAACCCCACAAATTGAGGTCTAAAAAAAATCTATCAATGTTTAGATCCAAACTTGACAAGGCTAATTGAAAATGCAATGTTGAAGACTAGGATTGGACCAAACAAGCTAGACAAGATCATACAACATGACGACAGAAGACAAAGGTCAAAATGGTATAGAAAAAATGGTTTGAAACAAGTGGTTTTTGATACAAGGTGAAACAAGTCTTGAAATAAATTGAGCAACCTAACGGCGTAAGCATGCTCGAATGATGTGGTCAATTGTTATTGTTCAAAGACTCAAAGTCAAAAAAGATTTGACATGATTTAGGTAGCATAACACTACCCTTGTTAACTCAAATACATGATTTTGACATGGCTTATGAACAAATAAACAAGTTTTAACCTCAAATCATACCAAGCAAATAATGACCAAAATGTACTAAGTATAATTGTCCAAATCCTAGCAAGGGTATGGCAAAATGGGGTTAACTAAACTAGCAAGGTTTTGATCATTCTAGGAGAATCAATTGCATAATGACTTTCATGTCAAATGATGCAAAAGATAAGCACAAAAATTAGGTGATCGCGGTATTGGATAGTTGTAAAAAGGTCTAGTCTTTTTTACAACCACTACATCCTACTATTCGCTTAGTGTAGTGCGATGTCCAAATGCAGATACGTCCCATGTGCAACTCTAAAAGAGACAAATGAAGTCAATGTCAAGAGGTGAAACCTCAGGTCAAAGCTTCCCTATAGAACTTGTGGGAGGTAATGATGTTCCCCTCACAAGCCACGTTTGCATGAAAATAAAGAAAGCATAAAATAGAAAGACTTTAGGATTGTTTTCAAGATCACCCAAACTTTGGCAAGTTTTTAGGGAGTGCTTTAGGTGACATTCTTTCTAAGCCTTGGATTAGGCTATTTGCAATAGAAATGTCACTTTTGATTCCAAGGGTTCCCTATAGGGGACAAATGGAAGAGCATACTCACAACATTCCTCTATTTTCCAAACAAAATCTAATTAAACAACTATTACACACAAAAATTGACAAGTGTGTTCAATTTTAAAACCCAAATAAAATGTTTGTTGGTGTTCATTTGACCCCTTGGTCTTAGTTGCAAAATTTGAAAACATTCACCAAAACATCTAAATTCTTTGTTAAACACCAAAACAAAGCTCTTAATTAATTTTTTAAGCATGCAAGAGGTGATTTAAGCATGTTTTTATTAAATCAAAAGATTCATCTTGCAGCAAAAATGTCAGCATGTTCTTTAGCTTTGAAGCTCTTTTTAGCTTGGAACAATAAACTTTGGAAAAGTAGCTCTTAGGTCTATGTTTTTGAAAAAACACAGTGACTGACATAGATTATTACCACCAACGTCGTTACTCTTGCTAACCGAGATCTAATCGATGTCGGTATTCCTACCGACGTCAGTTACTGTGTAAAATCATGGTAAAATAAAGTTAGAAAATCAATTTGCAAGAGTTTTAAGTGTCCAAATAGATATTTTAGAGTTGTAAAGTGATCTTCTTTAGGTGTGAGATGCGTCTAGTCTCACTGAGCGTGTCAAGATGTAGAGAGGATTACAAAGCAAGTTAGTCAAGTATTAGTCTATAAACAATGAAACATGCATAAATAACTAACTAACCAAGCCTATCTATTTCTATGGAAATAATAAAGGATAACAAGAAACAAATGAAAGAAAACAACACCATATTACCTTTCTAAATGGATTCACCATACCCATGTGGCTCAAAAACATGTTCTCCCTTGATCAAGCATCCTTGTTTTTATCAACAATTATGGTAAGCTCCTCCAATGCCTCAAGAACACTCCATAAAACCTAGGCTCTTGATTCCAAATCACTAAAATAGCCTATCAATGAAGACTGCAAACAAAATCTATGATCAAATGCAAAGCCTTGTGGAAACAATTTAGCATTATAACTTTGCAATATTCAAGTTTTTTTATTCATGTACATGGCCTCTCTATTTATAGATTTTTGAGATTGGTCGGGATCACCCTGAACCATCCATCTCAAGATTGAGATGTGTGGCCATGGATAATCCTAATATTTAGAATTAAATCCATAATTATCTTCATCATGACCTTGAAAGAAGGGGCATTGAAGAGGCATGGGAGGCATTAACTAGGCATGGGTGACCCATAATCTTGATATTTGTGGCATTTATGGTCAAGAGATGTCTTCTCAAGAAATGATGTCACCCGATGATGTAGTTAATAGGAATTAAATCAAAAAATATATTCAACAACTCTCATAGAAAATCCACTTAATCTCTTGATTTAGATTAATTAGCCTTAAATAAGGTTAATCAACATTTGTGTAATTATTTGAAAATTGGCCCTCAATTAATCAAAATGGTCAGAAAGTCATATTACTGAGTTGTAATTTGACTCGAGAAGAATTAGAAGGTGACATTAGATGCACCGAAACCGTATTTCTATTTAGGATGTTTCCAACACAAAATAACAAAGTTATGTGGCATGTACCAATGAATTTAGGAGAAAAGAGTGATCCAGAGCACAAAAAGCAAAATCGTCATTTTGACTCGAAATGAATTGATCAAAGTTAGCTAACCCATAAATTGCATTGCCCTATTTAGGGATACTTTGACCTAAATTGGCACTTGTAAATGACAATTTCGAATTATTTAGTGCGTTTTATGGATTTTGACCTAAAATGTGCATTTGAGTGCAATTCGAGTAAGATTGACAATTTCAACACAAATGGTGCTAGGAATTGGATGTCTACAATGATCACCTATCAAAATTAGAAAATTCACCATCGTAAATAGAATTGTTCGTAAGGCAAAACATTAACAAACCATTGAGAAAACATGCACAATATGATCTCTTTTTTATTGAATTTTTATTAGCAAGTTTAGCAAATTATATTAATGTTGTTTAGTTTTTTCATTAGATTGATGGTTCAAAAACTCTCCAACAAATGAAAGCCCACTTAAGAATAGTTTGAACCACTTATGTGAGATGCTTTCATTGACAGTTCCTCTATAACTGCATAATTTTTGCAGTAAATGCTAACTATATTATATGATTGAGTGTCATATATTACCCTACCACCTCACTGCTTAAACAAGCAAAATTTTACATTCTAACTACTATCAAATACTAATATACATACCATCAAGTACGTATACCGCTCCACGATAATTATTCTTTTAGAAATAATCGTGATCCAATTTAATTTCTAGAACATCTTAATAATAATTCAAGGATCATTATTCAATATAACAAATTACCAAAAGCTTTCCACAAATTTCCTTATGCTCCAAGCACATACAACACTATATTTTTAACCCTTAACTTTAGAGCCATTGTTCTATAAATAATGGAAAAGTGTACTATTGTTCAAGATAAAGACATTAAATTGACACACTATGATACATACATTTGAAACTTATATTGATTCTAACCTCTAGATAATAATGAAAGCATGTACAATGTACATTTTAATTATTATTTGGTTGTTTATTTATTATTAGTTTTAATTTATTATAAAAAATAAAATAAATATTATTTATATGGATTTAATATTATATGAAAATTTTATTATTTTAATTTTAAAAAAATCAATTATATATCTAAAAGTATTACATAGAATCATTGAATTATATAGAATGTTGGTATCTATGTTCATATTTTAGAAATAAATATTAATGAGTTCTTTTGGCTAAATAATTACGCCGCTTGACTTTCCAAATCAAAATTTATACTTTTGATAGATAAATATTAACAAACATCTTCCTCGCCACCAATTGAATTATAACTCCTTGGATTAACAAAACAATTTTTAACTTCATATATCCTTAAATATATATTATTATACCATCTCAAACGAGTTTCTCAGCAAGAAATATCTTGAGATACTTTCGTGGGAAAGAGAAGGAATTCTTGATAACGTCCAGCGAAGTACATTTAGCAAGAACTCGAGTAGTGTTATGCCCATTTGAAAACCCTGTCTTCCACCATCTTGATCTTCGATTCAGAAATTGCAGGTTACGTTGAAAATTTGGATATCCTTGTTTGCATGGAAGTGTGGAATTTTCCAGGGCGGAGGCAGGGGGAGTAGTGGCAGTGGATACTCCTGGCCTTGGCCATGTTGAAAGCAGCGGTAAGGAGGAGGTGGGTAGCGTAGGGCATCAGCCACTGCGCCATCATCACCAGTTCAAAACTTGAAATGTCCCATTGTTATCCTCCTCATCTCCACCCTTTGGATCCTTCGACTTGAACAACTCCACTACCTGAAGCACCGCATAAACACCATTCATTCTATCAAACGGCAGCATGCTCTTCTATAAATAGCCCCATTTCCAAGGGACTAAATGAGGCCACCACCTGATAACATTCATATATTCTTCCCCCAGGTCCCTTCTATTCACTTCCTCCTCCGTCTTCAAACCATTTCCTCCATCAATCAAGAGTGCCATTTTGCCCATTTCCCCATCATGAATATTGTTGTTTCAATTGTATGATCCTCATAAGTAATGCCTCTGCAACAAGTGTGGTTCTCCTTTCTCTCCTGTGGGACAGAACATCTTCCCATTTTTTTCATTCACCCACTTACCAAAAATGTTTGCTAATTGGAGAAAACATTGATTTCATTAATTGTGAGTAAATCCACGTCACGTACTCAAAATATTATAATAAATATACATAATGACTTGAATTTTTCACTACCACTACTAAGAATTATATTAACATTTTAAAGGTTGTGTTGAATAAGTAATCTGTCAACAAAATTTTATGACAAGAAGGGTCGTTGGTCATAAGAAAACCCCCTTCTATCATTATTAATTAAATAATTTTTTATACATATTTCATATATCTGTATAAGTAAATATATATTTACTTAAAGTTTATTATTTTCATATACACACATATATATATAGATGACGATCTTAAGAATCTTATTCCAAATTTTTCATACCCACAACGATTAATAAAAATACTAACATCTTCTCCAATTCCAACAATTGAAGACAAGTGAAAACAATCTAGCCAAACTACTATAAACACAAGTCAAAACCAAATGATTTTATCAAAAAATAAGCAAGATAAAATCACACAAGAGTCGAAAAATACAACGCATGCAAAGAATTCATTGATATTAATAGTGAAATATTAGCTCACCATGGGGGGCATTACTATATATATATATATATAAAGAGTTTTTATTGGGCATGATGTTCACCCCTCACTATCTGATCCTCATGTAATGATGCATATACCCATTGATATTTACACGATGTTGTTTATTCTATATAGTTGTACTTGGATATATTGTTTGTTTATTTATCTTACTATTGAGGCTTACATGATGATATTCTATGATGGTTGTGTGTGTGTGTGTGTGTGTGTGTGTGTTTCTAGTGATTTTTCAAGGATTATAATGACACAAGATGCACATAAATCTTTCTTTTGAGATGAGTGATTTTTAGAACAAGTTTAAGAATCCATCAACTTAAAAGGGGCATATATATACCAAATTTTTATATTCTTTAAGATTAAGTGATATTGAGTGGAATTGATAAAAATATTGAACAAAATAGAGTAAAATATTGAAATGTATGAGCAGAATTTAGAAAAATGAAGGCACCAAATAAGCCGTATTGCATGTATCTGCTTCTCTAATCAAGAAGAAAAATTGAGTTTTTAAAATTTACTTTGAAGGTTTTAATCATTAGCAGAGCATTATATGAGCACAATAAAGTGGTATTTTTTATATTATTTTTTATTTAATGGTCTAAACAAGATAAAGCTCATAATTAATTATGATTGTATAATATATATCAATAACACACATTTAAATGTAATATAAAATTTTAATTAAGTTATTGCAATTTACTATTTAAGAAAATGACCTAAAATATAGTGAAATTGGCTTGATTTGGATCCATATAGGTTTGTGACTATATACAAGTGTTAAAATGGTGATGTAAGGGATCTGTGTCGACTCATATTAAGAAAAAGAATGCGAAACTAAGCAAGACACCTCCAATATTGATTGGATGTTTGTGGTTGATAAATACTTTTTCAATTTACCAGATTCATCCAGGAGACCTAAAATAATTTATGATAGTTTAGATCATTGTACTTGTGTCTATAAGTGGCTCTTGTCTATTCAAATTCCTTCATACCTATGTGAACAACTCTATCTTCTTTCTTTTTTATTCAAAACCCCGGTTTTGCACTCTTGATACCAATATGACTTGTAAAAATAGGTTAGTGGGTTGGGTTGAGATGACCTCAAGCACCCCCCACTATGTGACTAGGTGTTGTTTATGTTCCAATACTCTTATGAGGCATTAACCTGCACGTAGTTCTGCCAACTAGATGTATTGGGTGTTGAGTAGTGTTGTGCTAAAATGTATAAAATCTGAGTAGTGGATTTCATATGATTTTGACATTGGAATACTATTCGGACTTGGGTAATGACTACTTCTTTTTAGGGGTTTAATATTTTGAAGTTTTAGGGAAGTTCCTCTCAATGTGTAGATGAATAATAGATATGTTCTCGATAAGTTTTAGGTAGGAATATGCTTAGCCTTGATGTGTTTATATAGGATACTCTTTGGGTAATTTCTCTCTGAGTTGACATGGAAAATGTGTGGGTCAACCCCAAGGAAGGATTTAAATTCAAGAAAAATAGACATTAGAAAGAGTTTAGATAGTACTAGCCAAGGCAGATGGTTCCAAAAATTATATCTATCTTGCTATGATCAAAGGTGTCTAGGAGACAATAAATTATGATATTATTCAAGTGATAGTCTGAATAATATGATAAATAGTTCAAGCAAAGACTAAGGAATTTCTGTGTGTGAATAATAGTAAATTGGGAAGGTCAAGATCATGGATAAGTGAATGGCTAAGATAGAATGTGAAATACAATCATAAAATGTGCACAAGTAACGTAAGTTAAGGATTGGTAAAAAATGCATATTTTCAAGTGTCTAATACCAAATTTAAGTGTTTATATATATTTACCAATTACCAACATCATTAATGTACCATTATGTGTAACCATGCCATACTCATCTTTTTGTTTTTAGTTTACATTTCCATTTTAGATTCAACATTGATTGCTTTTTCTCAATTGGACATTTCTTACAAGTATTCTATTTTTTTTCTAGGAGATGACATTACATGTGGGTGGAGTCCTTCTTGAGCATCATTTGATTCATCCACCCTTCCTAAGGTAAGTTAAGGTATGTGCTTCATTTTATTATTATTTTACTTTGACGGACACATGAGTTCAAATCATGTATGCACATAAAACTATGGTGTTAGATATACACCCAATATTGATACAAAGCTCATTTCCATTATTTATTTTCCATGTTTCATCACACTTGATCCATGTGCACATATTTGGCTATTTTTAGTACATTTTCCCCTTATGTTCGACCTGGTAACATCATCCCCTAATATAGTACTTATTCACAGCTTGAATTTTTCTTCACATCAAAAAATAATAATATGTCCATTTGATGCAAAATGTAAAAGACCCTACAAATCAACTATTTATTTTTATTCATATGAAACTAAATGCTCTCATAATCCCTTATACCTTAATTGTCACCTTATCCTATCTTTTAAGATCAACCCATGTGTATATGTGCCTTAAAGGAGCATATATATTCAAGTGTAATATTAGTCATTTCATTAGCTAAATTTTGCATCCAAACCTCTTATAATTAGAGTTTCTCATTCCTAATCTATCAAGCTTTATCAATAGGTCATCATAATCACATCAAGGAGTGTGCATATTAAGTGTATTATACCCTTATATTTATAATACAAATATTTGTATCAAACTAAGGTATAGTGGCATGCATGCAGTTGTATTTTATTTATCTAGTAGAGGAGATGAAGCCCTTTTTATCACTTGGCTGAGATTTCATTTACACTCACTAGAACTACATTGGTTCTAATTCTAGTATGTGGGATATGTAGCAATAAGTCTTCAAGAGGTTTTCCAAGCCATCTAACCCATTAATTTTTTTCTTCTTGTGACATTGGTGGTGAATTAGATCTAAGATCAAAGGAGAATACAAATAAAATATTATTTCCATCAAATCAGTAATGTATAGGTGGGATCCTAATCAGTGTCAAACATTACACCAACCCTAGAAAATTTAGGTCTTAGAAGTAACATGTTGAATATTTCCCTTCCCACTAAACATATCCCTACCTAATCTTTGTAGGGATATATATATATATGTGTCATTCCTATGTGTGAACATGGCTTGAGAATGAGATGAAAGGGCTTATCTAGAGACTAGGGTTGACATGATCAGGGCATGTAGGCTCATATCTTACTCTGAGAAAATAGAGGTGGCATGGTGTTTGATATTTAGCCCTATATTGGATTGTCACCCTTGATATCTCTTCAATACAAACCTTAAATAAAAAATTGTTTCAGTTTATTTTCCTCATTTCTTAATTTTGAAAGTAAATAAAAGAAATCTAGTAATAGGGTGTGTAGAAGAATACCTGGTAGAATGTGTGTGTGAATCCAGATGAAGGTGGGAACTCCTTTTTGGCTAAGAAGGAATAGCCCACAAATCACAAGAGACACTTGAAAGGGGGTTGTTAGATCGTTGGTTGAGTGGATTGCCTAGCGTGATCTAGATACAAGAAATGTAATGCTTTTTAGGAGGTTGTCAATCAATTTTTATGACAATTAAGTCTGGAAATGATAAAAGAAGATACTTGCATTTAATGATAAGAAAGTAAATATGTACTAGAAAGTAAGAGATAATTTGCTTACTAAAGAAAATGATCAAATTTTTATGCTAGGATGGTTGGGGTTTGGCTCAAAAAATAAAAAAAGGTCATGTGGTCAATGGGAAACACAGAAAGTGGGGTTTGATTTGAGGCCAAAGGGTGAAAATGGCTTGTTAGAACATTATGCCATAATGAATCGTCGATGATTAGGGGAACCACCAACAGTTGAGGCAAACCTTCGACAGTTGGGCAACCATTAATAGTTGTAGCTAACCATCAATGGTTAGGTGATCATCAGCGATTACCTGTGTAAATTTGGAGGTGATCAGAACAAGAAGTACAAATTAGGATTTTGGATAGACAGAGGTTGGATATGAAGCTATAAAGTGAAAAGTGAGGTATTGGTAAATCTGATAGGATAGAGGGATTAGAAACTAGATAGGTTAAAGAACATAAGCATAAGATACCTGAAACTTAGTGGAGGAATATTGGAGTAATACGACCAGAGTGACAGTGCTTCAAGCCTTCAAAAGTGATTTTGATAGAGTTTCAGATCTTTGGTGATGATGCTCTCTTATTGATATGGACATTGAATACTCGAAAGAAAGGTTGAATGCTAGATGACAGAGAGTTGATTTTCCCCTTTTCACTTCTTCCTCTTCTCCTTTTATAAGAAGAAGTTGCTAAATGAAATAGAGAAGGTTACTAATTTGACGGAGGATAAAGTTGTCTATTTTGGTAGCTTTAAAAGCTTATTTTAAAGGTAAGTTACCATTATGAGAGTTGTTGATCTCGCACAAGAGCTAACAATGCTTTAAAGTTTTTAAAGCAAGATGGGGACCCAACTATCGATGGTTAGGCCAACCATCGATGATTACGCTGATTATCGATGATCAAGGGGTCAAGAAGAGATGGATGAAAAAATAGATGAATAAAGTGATGCATTGAGCCATGAGTTGGGTTTAAGTTGTAAACAAGTCTAATCGACTAGGTGGTTCACTAGACATAAGGTCAGACGAGGTCCATAGTAGTGCAACATTAAAAACTATCGTGTGTAGTTTTTAAGTGTCTACATTTTGCCCTTTTTGTTGTGTAGCTTTAAGCAAGCGATAGAACAAAAATAGGAGGTTGGTTAATGTCTAGGTCTGGTTGTCTCGAGTATGGGAGGGGGTATTCCCCCTCAAATTAGGAGACGATTGAGATGAATACAAATGCAAGTCAGGGTTTGATAAATGATATATGGGTAGTCATAAGGTGGGTGATGCTAAAGGGGTTGGGTAGTTGAGATGCAAGCCCACACACAAAAGGTGACTACGAGAGTTGTCTAGAACTCACAAGGTTAGCCTTTTTTTTTTTTCCATCGCTTTGGTTCATTTGCACAGTTCAATCAATTGGTTCAACGCGTTGGTTGAACCTTTAAACCGGTTCACTCAAAAGTTCAACGCATTCGTTCATCAAAAAGTTCAACGTTTGTTTGAACCGTTAAACCAAAATTTGGTTCAACGTCTTGATTCAAGGCTTGGTTCAACATGTGGGTTCAATGTTTCGGTTCACTCAAAGGGTTCAACACAAGTTCAAAGCCTTGGTTCAATGACCGCTTGAACCTTTGAACTGAACCAATCAATTGGTTCAACGGTGGGTTCAAAGGGAGCGGTTCAATGAAAGAAGTCAAACGAGCTCCCGTGGACTGGCTGGCTGGCGAAGGGCACTTGGTCGGCAAAGATAGCCAAAGGATACATAGACAACGTGGACTGCCACATGGATGCTAACGTGGAATGCACGTAGATGACACGCGGAAAGAGCTGAAAGGCACATAAAAAAGCGAAGGCAAAGATATATCCTTCGGACTTTTCCGTGGACTGCTGCTGAAGGACGTGGACTGGCTGGCTGGCGGAAGACACTTTGGCTGCCAAAGGCGCATTTCATAAACGCTAGGCAAAGGGCGTTTCAAAGATCAAAGGCGAAGACACTTCCTTCGGACAAAAAGTCCGAAGGAATTCGGAAGGAGCAGTATACAAAAACCAAGTCAAAACCAAGACAAAGCCGATGAGAAAGGATAAAGAGAGATTCGGAAAAGCTTTTGCGCAATAAATAAACCCGGGGAAAAACAAAGACAGTTTCCAAAAGGCAAAGCTAAACAAAAGGCCGCAAGACAAAATTCGGAAGGAATTCGGACAGCCTGTCATCAAAAGGAAGCCGACAGCAACAGGCCGCGGAGCAAATAAAAACGAAAGGGCCGACAGAGAAAACAAAGAAATAAGCCCGAGAATATTTCCGAAGGAAACATAAAGCTTCCGGTGACGTCCCGCAGGCCGTCAAATTTTGACAGCGGGAAGTAACCGTTGGAAGCAAGAGACAAGAAATCCGAAAATAAATGGAGGTCGACTGTGCAGAAGAGAATAGAAAATAGATAAACCGACAAAAGGAATGAATACTGCCAAAAATAGATATAAACAGAAAGACCACAATAGAGCAGATTACATGCAAGGAGTAGGCTATTTTCAAACATCGGTCGAAGTTTCAGTTAACGAATTATTAAAGTCATGTTCATATCCAATCAGCGCATGCATTCGAAGGTCAAATTTAGTTTCAATTGGAGTTGCAAATTCAACGATGAGTTGACTGTTCCAGATTTAGAGTTAACTAATCGATTGAAATGCCGCATCCACTAGAAGATTTACATGCAAAGAAGAGGTGGACAGTTCATGACAAGGATGGGCGCGCTTCATCAAACAAATAAGAAAATTCATGTAAGAACAATTGAAAAAACATATTTTATTTTAAGGCCAAGTAAAGCTTGGAGTTAACAAAAGAAGATCTTTCTCTTCAAGTTTATACACCTAACTTTGGCCTCTTGTAATTTCTTATATAATGGCTTGTAGCCTTGATTAAAAAGGATCCAATCTCTCTTGGTTAGACCAAACTCTGCCATTAAGAGTTGTGTAACCTCTTCGATCAATAAGAAAGATTGTACTTTCAGATTTCAAGCGTGGCATAGTGTATATTTCTTCAGCAATTTGCATAAGTGGTAGAGTTTTTCTCCCTTCCCAAATTTTGTTTCGTACCTAGTTGCTATATTATCCTTGTGCAGGTCATGTTAAAGTGTTCTTTATTGTCTTTTGCTGAAATTGTAAATGGATGTTAGGTGGCTGCAAAGTGTCTTGTATCGGACCTCTCTCCATCGTGTTCCCTCAGTTTTTAGTTATTAGATCGAACCTCTGCATGAAATACTTATGCACAAGTGATTAATTGAAGTCTAAGGTCTTCCTTCTTTGTTGTTCGCTTAGTGTTCAAGGTTTCGAGCTGAGTAGGATCATAGTTCTGGTGTATCACCCCCTTTTAGGTAGGATTTCCCCTTTAAGTTTTCTTTCTCCCTTTTCCATGGTAGTCGGCAACATAGGGTAGGTACCAGCCTTCTCTGGAGGTTCTTCTCACTATTGAGGCACCCACCCTCGTGAGAAGATCCCATTGTTTCAGCCGGATAGAGGACTGGCCATTTCACGCACGTCCTTGAACCAGGGCGCAACTCTAGGTTGACAACAGAGATATTCAAGATCATGCAAAGACTAAAATTGCTAATGTTGTGCAAAATATGTTTGAGATATAGAAGGACAAGAGAGGGTAACCAGTCCATAGTGTTGGTCATAGCTGATCAAGTTATGCCTATCAAGCTATCTAAACAAGGTTAGGGTTGTTTGCAAGTATCCAAGTTAGGAAGTGTTCATGTAAAATAACACAAGTGGTCGGGTCATGCAGGAGGTGATGCAAAGTTCAAATGGCCAACTTGGAAAAATTGGTTGGTGTGATCAAATGACCACACAAAGTCAGCACAAAACAAGTGAAGACGCTGGGTCAAAAATAACCAACATTAAGGGGCACATGGTGTGATAGTTGGTTGGTAGGGGAGTGGATAGGGAAGGAGGTGGCCAAGTTGACTCCAACTACACAAGCAAAGTGGACATTGCCTACATAGTTCCATGGATACGAATATCCATGAAGAACTGCATGCCAAATGTAGTTCTAGGTGTGGTTGAGAGGATAAGAGTTATTGTGTTGGAAAAGTAAGGGGAAGAGTAAGGGACCTAACCATTGATGATTTAGATAACATCGAGGGTTGATCGTCAATGATCAGGGTAACCCTAAAAAGTCATGACATAAAACTAAAAACAAAAATTCTTTTTACTCATTACTGATCTTGGTGATTATTGTCTGGGGATTAGGCTATTGTGGTGAGTTTCGCCATTGTGAAGTGATGATCATGTTAAGGTGGACGTAGTTGATTGGCTAAATGTGTGTGTGTTCGAGTGTGCAACCGATGGAGGGAGGATGAGGATGTGGTCGAGTGATGGTGCGAGGGCTTCGTCGATGCCACCGATTGCAGAATGAGGTAGGTCATGTTTTAAAATTGGTATAATAGTAATGAAAGGATAGAGAGTTATTGTAGGATAATTATCGGTAGGGGAAATAGTGTACTATCAATTTGAAACCAACAAGCCTAGGCCAAGATGCCCTAAACTTAGGTTATGAATTTTTTTTCAAATAGCGGTTAAAAATAGAATTTGAGGGTGGGGTTAGGTGGAAATGGTTAGTATGTTAATAGTAAATGGTAGTTTTGTTAGGAAGGCCAAGAAATAGGGTTTCACCATTGGAGGTCACACAGAGTGATTTTCAGCGGTGCAACCCAATCATTGATAGTTGACCCAAAGGGTAAAAGGGGCCAAGGGACCCTCAACGATTCCTTGAACCATCGGCGATCGGTGTTAAGAGTTAGATGTTAAAAGAGTTTTTAATGTTGGTGGACATGTTAAGTCAAAAGGGTTACTTAAATTTTATGACAAGTGTTAAGGAAGGTACATGAGGGATGAAGTTGTAGGGGGTTATATCAAAAAAAATTGGAATAGGTTGGTAGAGTGTTGAAAAGATTAGATTGTGAAAAAGGTGAGGTAAGAATTGTTGTATTGAAATGTCGTAGGTCTTAGTAAAGAGTGAATTAAAGTGGAAATAGTTAAGTAAGATTATAATGGTAGTGGTATGATGTAGGGTCATGAGCAGATACAGATGAGGGATCAAGTCCCTAAGATATATGTAGAGGTACGGGACAGGATGACAGATGCCGAGTGGAGGCAGATGGAGAAGGTTGGCCTAGGGGCCATGAGGCACTACTAGCACCTATTTTAGGATACAATGATGATTGTGGCACTCATCGAGAGATGGGATCTTGCCATAAACACTTTCCTATTACTAACTGGGGAGGTGTCAATACTACTAGAGGATGTCCACATGATTAGTTAGCTTCTAATTTAGGGGGAACTGATCTACCATGTGAAGAGTGATGAGAGAGACTACTTCATGGACTTAATTTATGGAGTTGAACAGGCCTAGACTAGGTACCATACTGGTGGATTTTGTTATGGGACCTTATACCAGAGGGACCCATATGATAAATGCCTTCTGACCATGATGATGATGGGTATATCTTATTTCATAATGTTGGATTCAAGTAGCGATTGGTTTCCCTATTTGTTGTTGGGAGTGCTGACATAGATGCTCTTGGGGAGGATGGTGTTTGGATGGGCTCCGGTGTTGCTAGTACAAATATAGAGAGAGATCTGAGCCTTTAGAGTGTGGATATGATATGGGATCAACATCATCTTTGTGCTCCACTGTCGGGCATATGAGCACATACAAGTGCTGAGACCACTTGGGCTACCCTAAGATGGGTATGCATCGACTCACTACAAGGCTAGTTTTATGAGGTGGTGAGGTGATTATGCACTTTTAGGAGCTGATGGTGGAGCTAGATATATAGATTAGTTTTGAGATGCCCTAAAGGGCTTGGTGGTAGCAGACAATATATGGAGGCCTTATGTTCATTGTCCCTTATCGATAGGTTATAGGTACCACATTCTATCATTGCAGAGTTGGTGGTGGGTTTATGGGAGATGAGATAGAGTGACTAAGTGCATCGTAGTAGATCAAATCCAGAGGCAACTTGTCTTAGTATAGGATATTCTACTAGATGTTCCTCGATATAGGAGGGAGGATGCTGAGTACCGACTTTCAGAGCCGTATTTAGATGCTATTGTGTTAAATTATGAGGATCTTCTAGTGAGAGCTCCCATAGACAATGTGGGAGTTAATAATGGATACATGGGATGGTACTAGACTAGGTATGCAGATACAAATTTTGGATGGGGAGATGGGGGCCAACAACCCATGGACATGGATCCTACACAAGCACAAGGGGGAGGCTAGGATGATCAGACAGTGACAGCCCTTGTAGTGGCACAGGCCCAGGTGACAAGTTTATAGGGATAGGTGATTGTGTTGCATGCATAGATAGTTAGTTTACAGGGGTAGGTTGCCACTCTAACAAGTGAGCATGATCAGGCGAGAGCCACTCTTGGGTTGGGCACATAGGAGAGAGACTCTCTAAGATAGAGAGTTGGGGTGGACACAATAGGAGGATCAACTAACTCAATTATGAGGATATGATATCTAACCATCATGGAGGAGCTCAGATATTATGAGGCTATGGTACTAGCCTAGCTACCAGATGCAATGAGATATGGGGAGTATAGGGCCAGCCTAACTGGGGGTCCAGTAGTAGCTACACTAAATCAATGGGCATCGACTGCAGTGCAGGCAAGTACATCAGGTAGTCCACCACCAAATGGTGGGGCAGGTGTAAGTGGTTCAAGTTTTGGTATCCTAGGGCCTTGAGATATGATATTTATATGATATATATTTTGATATCGACCTATGTGTCGATGAGATGAGATGTATTTATGAGAGAGACATATATTGTGACTTGTATTATTTTGTATTATGATGATGATTATGATTATGTTGGTTATGATTATGTTTATGAGGATTATGATGTGATGGTGATTATGGTGTTTGATGATTATGATCATGATTATGGTTTATGCCTATGTTGTTTATGATCTGTTAGTTTAGGTATGATGATGATGATGTGATTATCATTATAATTATGTTGATTATGATGTTTATGGTGTTTATGTTGATTTATGATCATGGTTATGGGGATATGTGTGTATAATGGTCATGATGTCTTTGATGATCACGTCATGATGTGATCAGGTTGGTTATGATCATGTTGATGTTGATTGGCTAGTTGAGGCATGATGATGATAATGTGGTGACTGGACTATAGAATGTTTAATTTAAGTTAGTTTAAATAATGGATGTGATGATATTTTGGGTGATGCATTGGGACATATAAAAAAAAATTATTAGTAGATGTGATAGCATAGTAGACATGTTTAACTTGATATGATAATATTTTTGGGATTGGTATTGGTATGATGTGATTGTTTTGATGTTATAGTAGGAGAGGTTGTAAGATTGTCTTGGTCATGAGAATGTTTGACCGTGTTAAAAGGAAACAAAGAAAGACACAAATGTTCACATGTCCTAAGAAATGGATAAGGAAGAGGCATGTTACTCTAATTAGTAAGAACCTAATAATAAGAAACCATAGTTGGATTGACTTAGTGAATACAAGCCCATCGAGTGCTTCGTAGGAGCATGCTTTGATTGAGAAGAAGGGTTCTTGATCACTTCATATCAACTGAGCTCATAGTCCCTTGAGTTTAGAGAGGAGTGAATGAGATATGGGTGATAGATAGGAGGTTGAATGTTAAGTGGGTGAATGGTAACCTAATTTGGGTTAGTTTTCCCCATCTATAGGTGACCAAAGAACTGTAGTGGACAAGTCCATGTCGTATTATGATATGTAGACTGATCAATGCGAGAAGTCTACCAATGCCATGTATAGGAGCTGATTGCAACATGATGTGATACTATGTAGACTGATCAATGCAAGAAGTCTACCAATGGTATTTCTAAGAGCTAATTACAACTTAGTTTGATTTTGATAGATTTTTGTATATTGCTTTTGCTATTTTAATAATTTGTTGAAGCTGATCGATGTAGGAAGCTTCAAATTATTATTGCTTAGCCATCCTTCAAGGGAGTGGTCTAAAATTTGATTTTTATAGTTGTCCTTCAAGGGAGAAATCTACTTTTAAGAAACTTTTAATTATGGGGCAGCTATCCTTGAAGGGAGAAGTCTACGATTGTTAGAGAGAAGTGATTTTGAATGTGAATTTACACATGGATAAGTCCATTTAAAGGTCTACTTGTATGGAGGAAAGACTTTACCATAAAAGGTTAATGTTAAATGGAAGGGAGGAGTTGAGAAACAATGGACCATGGGATTTCATTTGTTGAAAGATGAAAAGTATCCATGAGAACCATGTTATGGGTAGAGCTAGGGTACCCATACTTAGGATGAGGTTTTATATGTGATAGATGAATCACACAGTTTTATGTTGTAGTCAATTGTTCCCAAAGAATAAATAAAAATGTAGATGAGAAGAGGTAGAAGTCTCATGAACCAAGGGATGAGCTTAAGTTAGACATAGAAGTGAGTATGATCCTATTTAATAATAGAAAGGATACATATGTGAAGCATTGATTGGCTCAGGTTTTGGTTTACCTTTGAGAGAGGACAAATAGTAAGCACCAGATCCATACTTATGGGTTATAATGTAGGGTCTTATTCAATTAAAAGCGAACTTGCCTTTTTTGGTCTTCTCCATGTTAGTTACATGTTGATTTTCTTTGAGGATGAGGTCGTCGATGTTGAACTCTCATTTTTTCAAATGTTTGTTATATGTGTGCTTGATTCACTCTTGATAAACATAAAGATGATTGAGCACAACAAGGTGATGCTCATCAAGAAGCTCTAGTTTCACGAGGCATTCTTGACGATAATCACTTTCATAGAGGATCTCATGCAAGGATATGTGAAGTGATGAAATTTTGACTTCAAGAGGCAAGACTGCCTTAGATCCAAAGAAGAGAGAGAAAGGTGTAGCACTAGTAGTGGTTCGAATAATAGTGTGATAGGTCTATAAATCAATGGGATATGGAGGTGTCAATCCCAATTGGAAGCACTGACCACCTTTGTGAGCATTTTGATGAGGGTTTTTTTGGAAGCTTCTGCCTGTTTATTGTGTTTTAGATGATAAGGTGAGGAGAAGCTTAAATTGGTGCCAAAAGCATCACAAAGCCCTTGGACTTTCTTATTTTTTAAGGACTTGCCATTATCAGTGATGATTTTATGGGGAACACCAAAGCGGCAGATGATGTGGTGGTTGATCAAATCAATGATCTTTTTAGCTTTAGTGGATATAAGTGGGATGGCTTCCATCCATTTGGTGAAATATTCCATAGTAGTGATGATATATTGATGTCATTATGAAGAATGGGGATTGATTTCCCCAATAAGGTCAAGGCACCATTGTGAGAAGGGCCAATAATCTTGAGATACCTGAAGACCATTGGTAGGTGCATGATGAAGGTTATCATGTTATTGACACTTGATGCATTTATTGACATAGTCACAACAGTCTTGATTAAGTGTGGGCCAATAGTAGCCTAGGCAAAGAATGCATTTGGTGATAACTAGGTCACTAAAGTGTCCCCACAAATGCCATAATGGACTTCCTTGATGACATGAGAAGCCTCATGACTATAGAGACAATAGAGAAGGATACCATAAAAACCTCATTTGTAAAGGATTCCTCTTAGAATGGAATAATGAGAGGTACCCTAGGTAAAAGCTCTATGGGCATTCTTCGAAAGATCAGGAGGGAGAACACTGAGGTTAAGGTAATCAAAAATTTAGTTATACCAAATGTTGGAAGGTGAGATTTCCACTCTACACATGGTAGGAAGATTAGAGCTAATATAATATGGTGTGACAAAGTGGTGGATGGTAACAAAAAATTTGGATTTGACAAGTTGAGATGGAATTTGGGAAGCGAGAGATGCCATGGTGTCTACAAATTTGTTGGTTAATCGAGGGACAGATTGGATGGTGTAAAGATCAAATGATGCCAAGACTACTTCTAAAAGTTTTTTGTACTTTAAGAGGACATCATTTTTTCACTAATAAGATCTATTGACCTGGTTGATGACCAACTAGGAGTATCCAAAGATACTAGTTATTTTGATCCCCAAAGCTAGGGCAGTTTGAAGACCTATGACTAAGGCTTCGTATTCAGCTATATTATTGGTGCATTTGAAATTGAGCTTAAAAAAAAGGGGAAGTGGTTCTCCATTAAGGGGAATAAGGACTACTCCAGCTCCCCCACCATTTTGGCATTTAGAGTCATCAAAAAACATGGTCATTTGGAAGGTGGGTTCCTCCAGAGAAAGAGTTGTTAGAGACTCATTTGGGAAGGTAAGAGGAAGAGATTGCTTGTCAGGTAGAGGGGATTTGACTAATTGGTCAGTAATGACCTATCCTTTAATGGACTTTTGTGGAAGAGACTCAAGATCAAACTCTACTAAAAGCATGAGCCACTTAGCCATACGTTGGTTTTGATATGGCTTAGAGTGCATATGCTTGAGGGGGTCGGTGTTAGTGATGACATAGGTTTTGTGATTAAGAAGATAATGACAGAGTTAGGAGGCCACAAAGACTAAGGCAAGGAAAAGTTTTTTAGGATGGTTATATCGGATCTCATATTCAATTAGGGTGTGGCTGATGTAGTAGATAGCTTGCTCTTTTTTATTTTCATCATGATGCGTGAGCATTGCACTGAGGGAATGGTCTGTGTTGGAGATATATAGGTAAATGGATAATCAAATTTAGGAGAGGTGAGGATAGGTGGAGATAAAAGGTACTCCTTGATTGAGTCAAAGACTTGTTGGCATTCTTGGGTCCACTTAAAAGAAATATCTTTCTTTAGGAAGTGGTGGAAGGTTTGGCATTTGTCTGATAGTTAAGAGATGAAGTCTCAGATGGATTGAAGTTTGCCTTGTAGGCTATGGAATTGGGTAAGGTTAGTGGGAGGAGGCATCTCTAAAATGGCTCTGACTTTGGTAGGATCGATCTCTATTCCATGAAGATAAATGATAAAGCTTATAAGTTTTGCTGATAAGACCCCAAAGATGCATTTATTTGAATTAAGCCTGACATGATAGTGAATTATTCATTCAAAGATGATAGCAAGAATAGTGAAGTAATCCTTGCGATGCTTGGATTTCTCAAGAAGATCATCTACATAGTCCTTGACAATTTTATGAATGAGGTCGTGAAAGATGTAGGTCATGGCCCGTTGATAGGTGGCTCTGGCATTCTTGAGTCCAAAGGGCATAACCCAATAACAAAAAGTTCTCCATGGGGTGATAAAAGAAGTTTTATGTTGATCTTTAGGGGCAATCAAGATTTGATTGTATCCTGATAAACCATCCATGAGAGATAGCATTTCATGGCCAGCCATGAGATAAATAATTTGGTCAATATTAGGTAGGGTAAACTCATCTTTAGGGCAGATGAGGTTAAGGTCACAAAAGTTAATGCAGAGGCAAAGGCCCCTCATGGGCTTCGTGATGGGAACGATGTTAGAAACCTATTGACCAATTTTGACCCCAAGTCAAATTTGGGTCAACACTTACTATTTTAAACTTGCATATAAATTTTCATGTGTCCTATGGGGTCATCTATTGTCCTACATGTCTCACTTACTCTTTCCCTAGTCCTTGCTGAAACCCATCCTTATATTGGCTCAGTCAACAAAAGTCAACATTGGTCAACTATGGTAAAACTTAGTCAAAGGCTCAATTTATTTTATAAATGTATTAAAATTTTATTTTATATGTTTCAATGTGTTTACAAGTCATAAATTGACCACTTACTAGGTTTCAGGTGCTAAAAAGGTCATTTGGCCACCTTTTAGCTTGATTAAATGACTTTTGAGGATTTTCAAATTAAAATATTTCTCCCTAAGGTGGATGAGTAAGTGGATGTGGTCAAATTATGTCAGAATCATGTTAGGTGGCTGTTACAAGTCTATTGTGATCATGAAATGGCAGTTTTCCCTAAAAAATAGGACCCTTTGGGCACTTGTACGGACTTCTCAAGTCCATCATCAGTTGAAAATGTGGTGGAGTGACTCTTCACCTCCCCAAAGTTAATTTTAATGTTTGGATTAGAAGGATAATGCAATAAATTTCATCTGCAACTTGTTTTCCTCCATTTTTACTTGGCAAGCCAAGGAAGGGTAGATTCAATCACTTGGCATGGGCTGTACAAGTAGAATTGGGAAGAGTTATTCTAGGGGTAGATAGTACTATAAATTAAATTAAATTTTATATTATTAAGGTTAAATTTTGTGCATCCTCCTTTATGAACAATCGTTTACACTCTAGGTAGCTTTTTATGGAATTGCATTCAAGAGGGGTGTAAGTTTGCATCTGTTTCTTGTTTATAGAAATCCAAGGAGTTGTGTGAGTTTTATGAGTGTTTTTAGGTGGGAATAAGGTCCTATCCATTATTTTTCAATCACCCAAAACTTCTCTCTTAATTCCCTTGAAGGAGGATTCCAAAATTGTGCTTGTTTCTCAAAGTTTGCATTCATGGGCATGTAACCTGAGTTTCAACGTGGGAGGAGTTCCATGAGATGTTTAATGCTTATAATAATGTTTTCAAGGTTATTTAATTTAATTCCTCTTGGGATAAATTAAATCAATGCCATTTCAAATCAAATTGTTCAAATTCCCTTGTTTACTGCTTTGTTTGCAAATTATGCTCACAACTGCCTTTTATAGGAGTTCAAGAGGTTGTATAGAGGTGTAAATCATGACATACATGGTGGATTTCATCTTAAGGTCCTAAAATTCATCAAAGGGTCTTAGATTTCATGCCATGGAGGTTAAGATGCTATGCCAAATGGAGATTTTCCTTCAAAACAATGACTTGACTATATTTAGTCCCATAGTCCCTAAATCACCAAAACAGAGTTCTTAGGTGTTTTTGAGGTTTTGATATTGAGATATAATTGTGGTTTTAAAGGATCCTTATAGGTTCACCTTATATTCCTATCCACCAAAAATAACCATGCCAATTTTGAGGGGCAAAGGGTGAGTGAAAGATGGATTTTGTAAGGCCTAAAAGTGGCTAAAAACTACTAAAAATGGGTAGTGATGTCTACAAGAAGCTGATGGAAAGGTGACATTGCACTTCAAAGTGAAAATTTATAGTTATTCTATCAAGTTTTAATGGTCCCAAATGATCCAAATGGAAATCATGATCCAAGATAACAAGCCCAAGGTGAAATTTGATGTTTTGATGTTAGGTGACCCCTTATCCAACGGAAGCACAATTGATTACTTATATGAGAAATTAAACATGAAAATATACCAGAATGATTAAGTAACAAGAAACATGAGACAACAAAGAATTTGAGAGACAATACACACACTTGTATTAGATAATACTAGAAGAAAATACAATAAGGAAGATGCCACTTCTCCCTCCACCTCAAAGGCTTGCCACACCTCAAGACCTTCTTTCCTCTCTTTCTTGCTCAACACAAACCCAACTCTACAACCTGAGTTGCTATCCCTCCTTGAATGCTTCAGCTGATCTCCTTGACCTTACACCTGTAGATCTCCTTGACCTTGCTTGCTTCAATGCTCTTACTTGATCAATTTGATAATTACAATACATGCCTCATGGGTCTTTAAATAGAATCCCATGGTTAAAAAAATATAAATCTAATTACTAAAATTAGACACACAGCTCGCGACTTAAATTAGCCCCTTAGCATGCAAACACTCGGTTCAACTAACTAACTATTCTTGCAACGAACAGTTCTGGACCGCATAGGTGACCGACGCCGGTCCCTGCTTGTCTGGTGCTGCCGATGTCGGCCGACTCTCTGCCGTCGCCGGTTTCCTTCTCCACTGTCTGTGACCGACATTGGTCATGCTGCCGATGCCGGTTCCTCTGGTTCTTCAACATCCTCTTCTTGTGTGTGCAAACAGTTGAAGCTTTTATATCCACACCCTAACAATCTCCCACTTGGAGATAAACATCTGCTACTATACCTGTACCTATACACCATCTATTTTGTTCCTTAGGCTCTGTATCCCTCATTGAAGTCACCCTTGAAGACCAACCACCACGCAAACCTGTGATGCTATACCTGTCACTTATGCCATAAGAATTTTGCTGCTCCCAAATTCTTCATGACATACTTCTGAACCAACTCTACCCTTAGCTCAGAAAACTCCCTGTATATGAAACCCTGCAAAAAGTAACACAATACAGTAACAGGATAATGTAGCTAATATTATCCAACCTGGTAAAGATAAAATACAATGGTCAAACCTCCATTGTCCGCAGCCTAATCAAGACCATATACCATAGTCTTCTGTCTCAGATGTCCATCCACTCTCTTCTCTAAAACGGGAATCCATCCCTCTATCTAGCTGACAACTCTACCAACAAATACCTGTTTGGCTTTACTCCAAGGACTCACACTCCTCATCCATGTCAAGCTCCCACTGTTTCTAGATTCTACCTGCATTGCTTCTTCCATCTTCCTAGTTCTTGACTATCAGTAAGCAATATAAAGAAGGTGAACAACGAATATGAGGTTCACATACCTTTTCTGACCTCTGTATGGGTGTTTGAGACTCCTTGACAACTAACTGTCCACCCATCATCCGTTCCAGTGACCGATCTCGGCCATCTCCTAGTCTGCTCCCGACCGATGTCAGTTCCCTGCACTGACCCTGACTGTCAACGTCGTTACCCCTAGCCGACGCCGGTGTCCCCCCCTGCCGACGTCAGTCCTGATGACCGACGTCAGACTTTTCCTGCCCGACCTACCGACCCTGTTGGTCTGCACATGACCGATGTCAGTGTCTGACTGACCGACGTCGGTTCCAAGTGACCGACATCGGTGTCTGTGTGTTCCTGTGAGTGATGAATTCTTCATCTGCGAGCTCATCTTGGATCAAATCTCTGTCCATACTGCCCTACTCAGATTTATTCAATGCCTGTAACTGTTCTCTGGCCTTCATCTCCTCCAAAAACACCAAGACTTCCCTGTTCTTGTTAAAAGCCTCAAATTTCCTTTTCCTGCAATGAAATCTATCTATGCTTTTTGAATTTGAACGCATACCTTTCGAATCAAGAACTTCCATTCCCTTCTTATTCATGTGACCCAGCCTATTAGACCACATCTTCGAATCTACACCAGAAGTAGAATCAGTAATACAAGTAGATAGATAAAGAGTACCTACTTTCTTACCTCTTGCTAAAACAAGTGCTCCCTTGGTAACCTTCCAAGAGTCCGTTGTGAGGGTTATTGTGCATCCCTCATCACCCAACCTTCCTACAGAAATCAAACTCTGCTTCAGAATTGGAACATGCATGACCTCCTTCAACACCCATGTGTTGTCAATCTGCAATCTCAGCTGCACTTTCCCTTTGCCAACTATCTGACAAGGCGTACCATCCCCTAAATAGAGCACTCCAAAGTCTCCCTGTTCATACTCATGAAACAAATCTCTATTTGGGGATGCATGAAAAGATGAACCAGAATCTAAAATCCATGATCCTACCTGACTATGCAAAGAAAGTATGAGAGCATCCTGTACCACAATATTTGCATCCTTTACTTCTTCTTTACCTTCAGGTTGATTCTCTTTATCTCGCAACCAACACTCCTTCTTTGTATGTCCTTTCTTTCCACAAAACCAGCAGGTAATACCTTTGGACTCGGATCTCCTTCCCGACCTTGATTTCCCTTGCTCAATCTTCTCCCTTTGCCTTCCCTTGCTTTCCGCACTTAGAGCACTCCCTAATGATTCACCTATGCTTCTCCTGCGTATTTCCTCATTCAAGATCACACTCACAACATCATCAACTTTTAAGATTTTAGAAGCAGATGCAAAATTACTTACTGCCATAACCAAACTGTCCCAACTTTCAGGCAAATAACATAAAATCAAGAGAGCCTTTACCTCATCATCAAAAACAATATTGACTGAAGCTAATTGGTTTACCAAACCATGGAAATCACTGAGATGAGTATGTACCGATCCACCTTCCTGCATTTGCAAAGTAAATAGCTGCTTCATAAGGTATACCTTATTAGAAGCCGAGGGCTTTTCGTATAAATTTGCCAAGGACTTTATCAACTCTTTCGTTGTCTTGCACTGTGATAAGCTGGAAATCACAGACGATGCAAGGCTCAACCTTATGGAACCGAGAGCCTTCTGATCAAGAACATTCCATTCTTCATCCTTCATATTTGTGGGCTTGCATGCAACCCCACCCAATGGTAAGTACAGATCCTTCTGATACAGATAGTCCTCAATCTGCATCCTCCAGTGTTGATAATTATTGCCGTTAAACTTCTCCATTCGTAGCTTACTTTCTTCTGCCATTGCTAAACTCCCACTCAATCAGAAAACCCTGTGAATGACCTGTAATCAAAAACAATACCTGCTTCCTGCAAACCATAGCTCTGATACCAACTGTTAGGTGACCCCTTATCCAACGAAAGCATAATTGATTACTTATATGAGCAATTAAACACAGAAATATACCAGAATGATTAAGTAACTAGAAACATGAGACAACAAAGAATTTGAGAGACAATACACACACTTGTATTAGATAATACTAGAATAAAATACAATAAGGAAGATGCCACTTCTCCCTCCACCTCAAAGGCTTGCCACACCTCAAGACCTTCTTCCCTCTCTCTCTTGCTCAACACAAACCCAACTCTACAACCTGAGTTGCTATCCCTCCTTGAATGCTTCAGCTGATCTCCTTGACCTTACACCTGTAGATCTCCTTGACCTTGCTTGCTTCAATGCTCTTACTTGATCAATTTGATAATTACAATACATGCCTCATGGGTCTTTAAATAGAATCCCATGGTTACAAAAATAGAAATCTAATTACTAAAATTAGACACACAGCTCGCGACTTAAATTAGCCCCTTAGCATGCAAACACTCGGTTCAACTAACTAACTATTCGTGCAACGAACAGTTCTGGACCGCACAAGTGACCGACGCCGGTCCCTGCTTGTCTGGTGCTGCCAACGTCGACCGACTCTCTGTCGTCGCCGATTTCTTTCTCCACTGTCTGTGATCGACGTCGATCATGCTGCCGACGCCGGTTCCTCTAGTTCTTCAACATCCTCTTCTTGTGTGTGCAAATAGTTGAAGCTTTTAGCTCCACACCCTAACAATTTGATGTTTTGAAACCTCTCATGCAAACCCCATGTCCGTACAGGTCTAGGAACACTCACCTACAGTAGGTTGGCAAAAATTTCATCTCAGTTTGGGATAACAATGACCAAATAAAAATAATTAAGGTTAAGTGGACATTTTTAAGGTACTAGGCCTAGGTTGTAAGTGTTTCTTGTAAATAACATGACCTAATAGAACTCAAACATACCTACAGGCCCCTAATCCATGAAACCGCAGTTAGTCTTAAGGGCATATGGACAGTGAGGTATAAGTTTAGAGTTTGAACTATGCCTTAAAATGGATTTAGGTGAAAGGATTGAACGGTGACCTAGGAAACATGGAGAGAAGGTCCAAAACCATCAAATAATCTCAAAACATGACCTACAACTAGGGTTTTAAGGGCTTGTCTTAGTCCTTAAGGAGCATGGCCTAATCTGGAGAGTAAAGGTGCATTGGTGCAAAGGATTGAACTCCAAATTGTAAAAATGATGAATGATCACTCATTTGGGATTTTTAAAATCAAGAAGAGGCTTTTATGGTGTTTTCAAAGCATGAAACTAGCTCAAGTAACCTACAGCCAGGGCTAAAATAGAGATCTCCCTATGGGCAGTCATAAACCAAGTAAGGTTTCCAAGAGCATGAAGAAGGGTTTAAGTGGCCAATAGGATATAAAATTGTTTGATTAGTATTTTATATGCATTAATAACCCTTCCATATCACAATAAAACTCAAGGCAATCCCTAAATCACTCAAACACAGTCATACTCTACCTACCTTCACAGATTGCTCGATTCATAAAGTCTGCCTTGGAAATATGTGAAGATGGAGGTTTAAATAGAAGATTTAGGTGCCCAAATTTGGTAAAAATTAACATTATTACCAATAGGGCACTCTCCAATAATCATATTTTATCTAATAACATGTAAAACCCTCTCTATTTTGTCTCAGAGCAAGGGCTATTTTAGCATGAATGAAGGGACAATTTGAAAGAAAAGGAGTGAAATTGGTGACGAGAAGGCAAGAAAAGATCAATTTAAGGTTGTTTAATCTGGTAAACACCTAAAAAAACTAATAAAACTTGATATAAATTCTGAAGGAAAGTAGGGTACCCCATACCGCAAAGGTTGCAGTCACCATGAAGTTTGTTGCTAGTGGAGAAATGAAGAAAAGATGAATTGGAAGTTGCTTGCAAGGTAAATAGGTTTGTTTTATGTGGATTTTTATTGGATAAGATATTACAGACCTTAATATATCATTTTCAAATCAATTTGAAGCTCATTACTCACCCAACATCTATTTTCCTTATTAAGCATGCAAAAAGACCTAAACTAGTCTTTTGGCCATTTCAGAGTTTTCATACTTCCACAATGAACCAGAAGCTAAAATTTTATATGGAACATGGTATGGGTCATGTGAAATTTAATAAAATATTTCCAGGATATTTCACATGTCTAGGATCCATTTTTGAGCATTTTTGGTCTTCTAGGCTAAAGAGGCCTAATTAGGCCTAATTGGGAGGACTAATTGATTAAAAAAAAACACTTTCCTTGGGTGTTGAACCATGAAACTTGGTACATATCAAAATGAGGTAAAAGGGTAATAAAAATGGTTTTACTTAGTTTTTTAAGTCTGTAATTCTCCTACACAAGTGCACTTGTGTAAAAATAGGGCTACAAGAGGACTAAGCCTAGTGAAGGCTCTATGAGCAAAATGGGGACTTGAAGAGATTTTGATGGTTATATATGAATTTTTTTCATTAAAATATGATTATAATAGGCCTTTAATGAATAAAAATTTGACCAATTGAGCTAAATCTAAATTTTAGCTATTTTGGCCAAATTAGGCCTAATGAGACAAGGAGGCCTTGTGACACCTAAGAGAGGAATTGATGATTGCAGGTAATGTAACCATTTGAGATGATTCAATATGGTTTCCAAGTGTCCTTGGGATGTAAATTTAAGTATCCAAGAGACCTCATGATCAAACTCTTTCCTTTTGTCACTTGTCAAGAAGGAGTTTCAACACTCAAAGATGCTTGTGGAAGAGTTTCAACACCACATCAAGGAAGGTGCTCAGTTTGGGATGGACACATGTCCACATCAGTTAATTTATTCTCCTCCACCTCATTTACATGAAATAATTTTCCCTAACCTGATTTTACATGCTCTTGAAAGCCCATCATGAAGGTGGTTTCACAAGGGAGAATGATTGAGAAGATTGCTACACCACACTTGGAGAAAAGGCTAATTTGGGAAAGAATGATGTGAAAATAAGTTTCATAACTCCTTTTCCACCTCATTTATATGATTTTAACTTATCCTCACATTTGGACACTTGTCCTTGTGCCTCTTCAACTTCTCTTCTCTCTCTTTTCTTCCAAATTCTATAAATGTGAGCAATCTTGGCTATTGTAAGAGAGACCACAGCTATTATGGTGAGACCCTGTTGGTATGACATTGCATTTTTTATTTAAAAATTTAATAAAAGTCTAATTCTAAGTTAATAATATTTTTTCTAAGTGTCCGAGTGATGTGTAGTGGAGCTAAGTGATGGTGTCATCCTTACTCCTCTTTATCCTTCATGTTTAAGCAAGAGTTCTGATTTTAACAGATCATGTGAAGTGTATAAATGTACTAGGCTCCTCTTCATGTATGTAATTATATCTATGGTATGAAATCTACCCCTAGATGAGTTATCTTGTTGATTATCTTATGTATGCCTACCTTCACATTAAAACACTATGTTAGGATCCTTCAATGGCTAGAATTATTCATGGAAAGCCTTGTTGTTTAGTAGGAGTGTGATAGTCTGTGGGATATGTCTTGGTGTATCACCTCTTTAATGTAGTTTCCTTTTCATGCAAACTCCTAACCCTTTTCCCATAAAAAATCATTAGATTAGGTGATAAGCACTTAAAGATGAATCTAGGGAGCTAGGCCTTATAATCTAGAGATTCATCTCTCTTACAAGTTCACCCACAATTTGAGAGATGATTCCATGTTGCATCAAATTGTAAGAGCTTCATAGAGTATCCTCGGGTGCACAATTTGATGAAAACAAAACCCATTGTCGATAGTCAATGGGCTGGATGAAGTTAACAGATAGGAGGCGTTGAAGTTCTTGTTTGATAAGAAGAGCTATGCAGGGATGCATGTGGTGAAGTTTTTACCGAACTAGCTTAACCTCAAGATGGGTGATGATGTTATGGAGAGCAATAGAGGGATCAATTTTGGGCATGTCCTAATAGGACCAAGCAAATGCTATGCTACAGTCATGAAGGAAAGAAGGATAGTCTTATTATTTCACAAAATTTAAAGATTGGTTGATTTTGACAACGTGAGGCTTCTCTTGAGCTCCCAAGATAACATCAATGGTTGATTCATTTAGTATGGTTTGATTTTTAGGAGGGAGAGATTTATGGATAGAATAATCCCCTGCATCAAGATAGATGAGAATGGAATTTTCATCTTGACGTTGAATGGTATTAATGGTGGGTGACTCATGTTCAATCATTTTTGGGTGGATGAGAGGAATGGTTTTAGTTTGCCCCCCTATTGATATGTCAGGGGGCCTAAGCTAACAGTATTGATAAAAAAAAATTAGATGGGATGATATCAAAATCCATAGATTGGGGAGATGGGGTTGGCAAACGTGGAATTTCTTCAATGGTGGAAGCAATGGGTTTTGGTGATGTGGGCTCCTCTAGTGGTTCGAACCCGAGACCAAAGAACTCATGAGGTTTTTGGGTTTTAATAATAGGCAACTCGTGAGGTCCTTGTTCATAGAGGACAAGGCCAAATCCCTTCCAAGCACACTGATAAAGGTAGGTTTTACCAATGGCTAGATTACTTAGGTAAGAAAAGTCAAAATTAAAGGGTTGGATAGATGGAGTAGTGGTGGGATCCATAAGTGGTCGATCAAATCCCCAGTAGATGAAATTCATTCAATTGTTAGGAAGCCCAAAGGGGACTATGGTGCCGATGTTGGGGTCATAGGAAGGGTCATTTTGAAGATTCCCATATTCATGTAGATTAAGGAAGGCATCTAAAGTTAGAAAGAGATATTCCCCCAGTGAGAGTCATTGAAATGTTGATTGCAAGGAGTCTTCCACCGGGATTTATCATGAAAAAATAGATGAGCTAGTGGATGCTTCATCATTATGGTGGGGGGAAATGTTACTGATGGTGGGTGATGAGGTGGTTTGATTAGAAGATAGTTGTAAGGTGGATGAAGGAGGAATAAGAATGTCATTAGTCTGATATGTCATATTGAAGGAGGCAAAGGGACTAGGATCAGCTTTGATTATAATAATTTGTCCCTCATGATTAATTTGGATGCATCAGTGTAAGGTATAAGGGATGCAACTCATTGCATGGATCCAAGGGCATTTGAGTAACACATTATATTATAACTCTCCCACCATAATGTAAAATAGTTTGGGGTTCCAAACGGATATGGAGCACCATGATCCCTAAGGTGGTTGCCAGTGTATCATTAAAAGAGAGAAGGACTGATGTACTCTTAGACATGATGTTTGTGGGGAGTTTAAGTTGGTCATATGCATGGGAGGAGATGATGTTGATAGTAGCTCCTCCATCAATCATTACCCTTTTGACACAGGTTTGATTGATGTATGTCGTGACGAAGAGTGGGGGATCAAGATCTTCAAAATGAAAAGGTGGGATTTCTAAATCTTGAAAATGGACAAGGGAATCTTGGCATAGGGATCCAACAAAGGAAGCAAGAGGTTTTGGATCATCTAGTTTAACCTCTATGGAATGCAGAGCCTCAATTAGTGTTTGGCGATGTTGAGGCAAGGTGTTGATCAGATCATAAAGGCTCATTTTCACCAATGTTTGGTGAAGTTGTTCTAGCATGAGCCATTGGATAAATGGAGTAGGGTTGAGAGGTGGAGCTCCAAAAATGGAGCCTTTGGGTTTTGAGGGTTGCCAGGGTGGAGATGGAGATGCTTGGGTTCTGTTGGTAGGTTGAGAGGTTGAAGGGTAAGTCTAGGGGATGGTTACATTGGTTTTCTCTATATCCTTCTATTGGGTCTGAGAATGGGTAACCATATGAATGGTGTGGATAAGGGGACTTGATATTTGATTTGGTTCCTCCTCTTCACTCTTAGGTGGGGGTAAGGGAGTAGGGTATTTTTGGATAGGTTGGTTAGGTAATGGGGTAGATGATGGAATTAATAGAGGTTATTCTAATAGATCATCTTCATTTAAAATATTATGTACAAGTGTTTGGAGAGCCTTTTAGTTCTTCATATCATGTACAAGATTCCTATGGTAAAGACAAATCAAATTATCATTGAACTAGGTTGGTTTAGGATGGGTAGGGTCAAAAGGTTTGACTGGAGGCAAGCTAATGGAAGAGGTTTGCAACAACCTTTTCAAAATAGTTGTGTAGGACTCTAGAAAAGGTGTTGTAGGTAAGGGGTTATGGATTAGAGGGGCGATAACTTTATTGGGCATAGGCTTCTTCATGGAAGCATTAGTTGGAAGAATGATGTTGGTTGGGGGTTTCAGTTGGGTTTGCTTGGATATGATCAGCTTGATGGTTTGAGACTTCAATGCAAAAGTTTTGGTTATAAGTGGGAAGGTAGATGGGGATAGGTTGGTTGGGAATGATGAAGCACTAAAGGGTTCAGAGGTTATAGGTAGAGAAAAAGGAAATGATTTCTTAGAAGAAGAATAGGTAACATGGATGGTAGAAGGATGGGGTCTTACAATGGAAGGTAGGTTGGAAGGAGGTGGTATGGGTCTATTTTATGGTAGATTTTTGGGTAGTCCTTCATTCTTAAGGGACTTAATTAGATTTGGATTTGGTGGGTTTAATGGATTTAAGTCCAATCTCAAAAGAGGGTGAGTGTGACTAGGTGTGGGAAGAATCCCTAGGTTCTTGATTGGTTTGGTGAAAAAAGCATAAGGTGACTTGGCAATTTTAGGTGGAGGTGTTTGAGATGGTTCATTTATGACTTTAGAGGAGGTAGTTGGTGGGGTTGTAATAATGTGTTTAAGTTTGGGCTCCAATGAAGTTGAGGAATTAGATTTAATTTGATAAGGAAGACCAAGTCAATGCCAAAAGGTGGCTCTATCAAAGTTAGGCTGGGATGTGAACTCTAAACTTTGGACTAACCTAGAAAAGGGCTTATAAATAGTTATGGCTATTTAATCATTAGTCTCAAAGCTTAAGCCCTTGGGTGGAGAAGAAAGAATGGTTTCAATATTGGTATCTTTGGTGGAAGGTATGGTTTCGGTTTTGGTATTGTTGGAAGACTCCAAAGGTGGTGATTTGGTGGATGAGGTAACAGTCTCTTGGGGAATGACTTCTAAAGAGGGCATAGATGGTTCTATGATTAGAGAGGTAGATATGGTTGCTTCCTTGGCTTGGACATTCAAACAAGTAGGTGATTCTACCACTTGGATTGGAGGAGTGGAGGAAGTGGTTGAAGCAATAGTTTCCTTCTTGGGTGTTTCCACCAAAGGAGGGATAGATAAATCTATGGTTGCATCAAGTGGAAAGAGAGAGGAGGTTAATTTCTCCATTTGAGTATCAAAAGGAATAGATGGTGGGTTAGTTTCCTCTATTTGGGTGATAGAGGTAATTATCTCTTCAACAATGGGCACATTACTGATAACATTGATTATGTGTGCCTCATTTGAGTTAGACAATTCGGGTTTATTGTCATGATGTTGGGTGGAAGGAGCATGATTTGGAAAAGGCTTACAAAAAATGTTGAGAGATTGGTTAGGATCTGTATTGGGGTTATCAAACGTGATCTCTCCACTATCAATTAGGTTTTGGATGAGACTTTTAAAGGTATTACATCTATTAATGTCATGTCCAACAATTCGATGAAAAGCACAACGGTCATCTTCATTAGACCACCCAGGTATAGGGTGAGAAGAATCAAAGTGTTGGAGTGGTTTAAATGGTGGAAGCTGGATAAGATTAGCCTTAAGAAGCTTATCTAAAAAAAACACATATGATTCCTCAATGGGAGTCAATTGTCTTGGAGGGGCTCAGTTTTGAGTTCAATTTTGTTGATAAGAAGATTTGGAAGAATTGTTTTGATGTGATTGGTTAACAGTTAGAGGTGGGGTAGTTTTTAGAACCACCAAATTTGTGGATGTTTTTTCCTTGTTATTGGATTGGTTAGTGGTTTTGGTAGAGGGAGGGTCATTGGGTTTGAAAGTAGAATTCATATTCCACAATTTTAGTTTCCCTTCATCAATGGCATGGTTTTCAAGTTTTCATGCCATGGTGAATGCCTCATCAAATGTTCATAAAGTTTGAAATTGAAGAGTAGATATAGTATGATTAGCACAACCTCTAGAGAAAAGTTTAATAAATTTAGGTTGGGGTAGGGTGAAGGAGAGTTGGTTGATGAGGCCTCTCCATCTAGCCACAAAATCAATAATTGACTCGTCATCAACTTCTTTGATAAAATAGAGGTCAATTATGGAAACCTTTTTAGTTATGTTTACCAAGAAATGTTCTAAAAAGATTTGGGCTAGTTGGGAGAAGGAGAAGATGGAGTGTGTAGGGAGAGAGCTATACCAATCAAGGGCGGGTCCTGATAAGGACATTGGGAAGGTTTGGAGGAGGAGAGCATCATCATATGTGATCAAGTAACAAGAATGATGAAATTCTCTCAAATGTTGTTGGGGATCCTCCTTACCTTGGATTTTGGAAAATTTAGGCAATTCACATTGAGGATGATAAGAGTGGATGGGAACAGATGGATGGATAGGTTCATTGCAAATTTGTTCATAGGATAAAAGTTTATGAGACCCAGAAATAAATGATTCCAAGTTAATCATTTTTTCCATTAGCATCTTAATTAAATCTATCTAAGGTTAGGAAGATACATAATTGAGGGGTGCATTTTGTTGGGGTTGAGTGGAAGCTATGTAAGGATAGGTGGTGTAAGGCATTGAAGAGGCCACATATTGGTAAGTGGTGACAAGAGGTTGATATGGTGCCACATACAAGCTGATTGGCACAAATGGTTGGGTGGAAGGTGGTATGTACCCATATTGGTAGGTTGCAATAGGTACTTTTTGGGGGATGGATGTAGGTTGGCTTAAAGGTATAGTTGAGGTGGCAAGTGGAGGTTGAGTAGGTTGAGGTTGGGTGGTGACTCTAGTGTTGATAGGTGGAAGTGTTTGTGGCATAGAAAGCACTAGATTCTGAAATGGGGTAGTGGTGAAGGTATTGGTTGCAATGAAAGGATGGAAATAGGGGTAGAAGACAATCCCATGGTAGGTGGAGTATAGGTAACTAAAGGTAAAGTTGAACCTATATGAGGTGTGGTAGGAGGTGTTTGGTTGGAAGTTGGGATATTGGATTGGGTTTAGGTAGTGGTGGTGGATGGAATGTTGGAAGAAGATGAGGCTTGGTTTAGTAAATGTTGGGTTTAGGTAGTACCCACCATAAGATGGGATGACATTCCATAAGAAGGATCCATAGAAGGAACCAAACTAAGGGAGGTACGGTAGGGCATGGTGTTAAGGAAGTGTTGAAGGGCTACCTGATTGTTGTCAAGGAAGGTGGTGAAGTCAACATCACCTTCAAATACAACTAAGATTCGGGTAGAAGGGGGAGGAGAATGAGGATAACCCTCAACATCAGAAGTGTACTCCATGGAGGAAAAAGAGGATGGTGGTGGTTGGTTGGTTTGATTTCTCAGTTGTTGTCTAGTAAAGACCATATGAGAAATTGGGGGATATTATGATGAAACTCACACCTCAAACATAGAGCAACTAAAAATAATTCAAAGCAATCAATGCATACACTAAAAGTGTGCTTATTCTAGGATTACTTTTAGATCACTTTTGGCTTATGCCTTAGAGAGTGTGAAGAAGAATTTGGTGTATAAATCGATTACTAAAGAGGCAATCTAAGGCTAGTTTTACGTTTTTCAAGCGCTCAAAAGAGAAAATTTGTATTAAACTTCAGTACATGGCTTGAGATTAGGGCCTACCCCTTCACTTCACAGTCTCACAGTGATAAAAGTGTTGGGTGCTTAGCCAAAATATATCAAGTTCAGAGTTCATACTCAATCAAAAAGCTGAGTTGGTTCTCCCCTTGGTGGTGAAATCTATTTCAGATAATCAGGAAGGGGTAAGGTTACCGTTAGGTGATAAAATTCTAGTCAGGCCTTGTCTCAAGTATGTTTTAATGTGTTAATTGTTTTGTGGTTTAGTTTAGTTTGTGATAACAAATGTGAAAGATACAATAAATTATTAGGCCTCCTAAGTTACTAGATGAAATAAGATCAACAAGCAATCAATGGATGCAAAAGGTTTATTTTAAGCCTAAAAATAAATTTTTAGATTTCATATGATGAGTAATTAATAAAGGAAGAAAAGGGGAACTAGGTCCCACCGAGCATGCCAAAATATTTCAGTTTATTTTCCTCATTTCTTAATTTTGAAAGTAAATAAAAGAAATCTAGTAACAGGGTGTGTAGAGGAATACCTGATAGAATGCACACGTGACTCTAGACGAAGGTGGGAACTCCTCTTTGGCTAGGAAGGAATAACCCAAAAATCATAAGAGACACTTGAAAGGGGGTTGTTAAATGGTTAGTTGAGTGGATTCCCCAGCGTGAGCTAGATCCAAGAAACATAATGGTTTCTAGGAGGCTGTCAATTCACTTTTATGGCAATTAAGTCTAAAAATGATAAAAGAAGATACTTGTATTCAATTATAAAAAAGCAAATATGTGATAGAAATTAAAAGATAATTTTCTTACTAAAGAAAATAATCAAATTTTGATGCTAGGATGGTCAGGGTTAGGCTCAAAAAATTAGAAAAGGTCATGTGGTCAAGGGAAACACAGAAAGTGGGGTTTGATTTGAGGCAAAAGGGTGAAAATGGCTTGCTGGAAAATTATGCCACATTGAACCTATTGGCCATTTTTGGCCCACATACTGAAGCTCTTACATTTTTCTAAAGGGCACTTCCAAAGGGAAAATGGTTCTTTTCAAAGTTTTGAAAGATATATTTTCTCAGAGAAAAGGGGACCTTTTTTAATTTTTCCAAAGGACTATTTCAAAGAGGCCAAAGGCATTTTCAATTTCCAATAGTCCATTCAAAGGAATATGAAAGGTACTTTTCCTTCACAATGGACCTTTTCAACTTTTTTGAAAGGTACTTTTCCTTCGCAAAGGACCAAAACATTTTTTTTGAAAGATCATTTTCACAAAGTTGGAGGGGTATTTTAAAATTTATGAAGGGTAATCTTTCTGAAAGGTCCAAACAGATAAGCCGAAGGGTGCTTTTCAATTCTTCTGAAGGGTGCTTTTCAATTCTTTGAAAGGGGTTTTTCAAAATTTCTAAGGATAAAAAAGGGGGTCACTTTCAATAAAGTTGAAGGGTACCTCCCCTTTCGAAAAGGGGCATTTTCATAAATTCTAAAGACATGAATTCCTTAGGACAAATTTTCCATGGGAAGGGTCTAAGCAAATTGTCCGAAGAAAATGGCCGAAACAAGTTGTCTAAAGGAATTGATGACGGGTCCACAAACGTCAAAATTTGAACCCCTGTAAGTAGCTGTTGGCATTTAAAAAGATCAAAAAAATCTACGTAATCTATAGACTTATCTCGACATAAATGGATATAGGAAAACCAATGTCCTTAGATTGGTTTTCCATCTATAGAAAAGATTTGGCCCAGGTTTCAAAGCAGGAGCTGGTGTATACAATTAATGGAGAGGCTCTCATCCTTCGACATAGCCATCATCTCTGACAAATAGCCACTCAATTTAGAGGCAACATGACCCACTCCAAATTCAAAGTTATGGGGATTTTGTCCTTATATAGATAAGACAAGTGAAGGATGGCGTGGAAGTGAAAGATGAAGATCAGGTGATTAGAAAAGGCAGCTCGAGCATTAAAGAAATTCCTAGACTTTTCTTTTTTAGTGGATCATGACATCATCATCCTTAACAAGTTCTTGTCTTCTAGTGTGTTTCTTAACCAATGAGAGGGCTTGAATACTATTGGAGCTAATGGTGGTTAATTTGTTGAAGAAGGATTAGTTCTAATTAACCCAAATGTGGGTGAGAATCCATGGATGGTGGTTAGAACTCATTTATTGAATTATTTTTGCTTGCCTCTTCTCTTTTTATTCTTCCCTTTTTTTTATATATCTCCATTGACTCCCCCATAAAAAAGATATCCTCATTTGACAAGGATTAACCCTGTTAAAAATTTATAAGAAAGACCTTTTGAAGTAATACAGATTAATTTTCACCTATCTCTTGCCTGAAAATTATGTTTAGCAAGCTTGTGCATGATGGCCTTGTGAAGAAGTGTCCTTCCATGTTCATTGTCCTTATTTCTTGCTTATTTTTAGGTGTTTTTAAGTTAGTTGCAGGTCTGAATTTGAGCTATTTCTGCCATTAATGGGCGCTTGGTGTGGATTTTGAAATTCCTCTTTGCTTCATGTATGGTTTAATGAGCCTAGTTTATGAAATGCTTATACAAATTAACTGGTTGTGAGGTTGTGTGAGAAATAATTATCTTATGCTAAATTAGTGTTTATTTCATGCTTATATGGATCACTCTCTATTTGGTGCATCACCTCCTTTAGTTCAGATTTCCTTTTTATGTTATGTTTATCTCCCTTTTCCTTGGTCAACAATAGGTTTTAGTGTGTGGGAACAAGCTAAAGTGAAGCATCTGAGGAGCTAGCCTCATTAAAAATCCTAGAGGTTCAACCTCACTACAAGATACCCATAGCCTAAGGTTGTCCCAATGCTTGTAGCTAGGACTGAGAGAGCTTGAGAAACTCTCCCACAAGGGTACAATTCTATGCTATAATAGTTTATGGCATGCTCGATGGGACCAAGGTGAGGAAGATTGTTGATGTGTCTCTCCTCTACCAACTTTTGGAAGCAAGTAATTATCACCAATGGTGGCTCCAAATCAAAGTTTTTGGTTATGAGCAAACCAAGTTTGTCTCTTTGTATATTTTAATCAGCTCCTACATCTCACTTGACATATGAGGCTAATATGAATAGCTATGTTTAATATCCCTATTATCTACCTCCTTATCAATAGTCCCAATTTGGTCCTCATAATCCATATAATGCCTATCTACCCTATCAAGGCTATGATGAACCTTGGTAAGTTCCTCATGATCCATATATGCAAGAATATTGCCCTGATCCCTCCTATGGACAACAAGCCCATCATAATATTTCTCCTCATCAACCCTATCACGTGTCATCCATATCATCACTTAGGTAAACTCTAATAAGCCTTGACAAGCATGCTCTAAAATTGTGCTCACAGAAATGTTATGGTCAAAATGTCCCTACTCACTAGATCCATTATGTGAGAGGGTCATTAGGAAAAATAAAAGTAGAATGGGCCCCTATTGAGAGAGAAAATTGGAAAAAAAATCACAGGTGACATGATGGATATAGGCGGTTACATTCAGAGCATTGAGAACAAGCTGAAAAGACTTGAGGAACAACAGGGCCAACCTCACCAACCTTTTGTGCCTACATATACACCACCTCGACCTTATTATATGCCATCCATTCTTCCTCAAGTGACCATTTCAAGTGCTCCTTTGAATGTTCCAAGTCCTTCATATGTTTCTCGGACCTTTCCTTCTTATAAATCTATTCAAAGGAGCTATCAAAAAAATGAAGAGCTTGTTGTAGAACAACCTACTACTGAGATCCAAGGCTCCATTCTTCCCCAAGAACCCCTTATGAAATCCTTCAAGGTTCCAAGCTGGAAAAAAGTGGTAAAGTCATGGGGTGGGAAAAATAAGGTAGATATGGAATTAAGAGTCCAAGACAAAGAAGGATATGAACCCCTACAAACCTACATCATCCCTCTTCAAGAGCCTTCTTCTATTCCTAACCACCTTAAGGAGAAGCTATTTCAAGAAAACATAGAAAAAAAAATCAGAGAGTTAGAAGTGAAGACAAGGAAAGAAGAGGAAAAGCATAATCAAAAGGTCAAAGGAAAGCCTCTATCTTTCCCATCTTGGAAATCCATTCATAGTAGTGGGCAAAAAAAGGAAAATGTGGTGATTCCTGAAGTCAGACAAGAGACCTTGCAGCCTCCACTCCTTTCACCTCAAAAGCCTAAATCCTTTCCTTCATGGAGAGCCTTTCAAGAGGCAAAGAATTAGGAAGAGGAGGTGAAGGTGATCCAATTACAGTAACTTCAGGAACAAAATTAGGAACCTATAGTAGCTTCCTAAACCTTTTGATCCAGGAGAAAAGGGTACACATAGTTTTAGGGTGTATATATTAGATTAGTTTTGTTCAAATTCTTCCAAGTGATGTTTCAAACACATTTGTTTTTTGTATTTGTTTTGTTCTAGGTTAGTTTCATTTCAATAAGTGCCTTGTGCACATATTTTCAGTTGTGTGTTTCCCTTCCCTAAGTACCTTGGGCACTTTGTTTTGTGTTGTCCTTGTTGCTTCTAGAGAAAGTTCCAAAAAGGGTCAGCCTTGTATCCCATTTCAGACTAGCCCAGTTGTTGAGGCTAATGACTCCATGCCCATTGGACTAGGTAAGAGAAGTGATATGGGTTCTCAAGCATAGTAGGCATGCTTCTCTGCAAGTCACCAGAAATGTTGGCCATTTTTGGATCACATACTAAAGCTCCTATATTTTTCTGATGGGCACTTTCAAAAGGAAAATGGTTCTTTTCAAAGTTTTGAAAGATATCTTTTCTCAGGGAAAAGGGGACCCTTTTCAATTTTTATAAATGACTATTTCAAAGAGGTTGATGGCATTTTCAATTTCCAACGATCCATTCCAAGGAATCTGAAGGGTACTTTTCTTTTGCAATGGACCTTTTCAGCTTTTCCAAAAGGTACTTTTCCTTTGCAAAGGGCCAAAACATTTTTTTTGAAAGATCATTTTCACAAAGTTGGAGGGGTCTTTTCAAATTTCTAAAGGGATCTTATTTTCAAAAGGTCCAAACAAATAAGCCAAAGGGTGCTTTTCAATTCTTTCAAAGGGATTTTTCAAAATTCCAAAGGATAAAAAAGGGGGTCACTTTCAAGAAAGCTGAAGGGTACCTCCCCTTTCAGAATGGGGAATTTTCATAAAGTCTGAAGACATGAATTCCTTAGGATAAATTGTCTGTGGGAAGGGTCTAAGCAAATTGTTTGAAGAAAATGGCTGAAATAAGTTGTCCAAAGGAATTGATGACGAGCCCACAAACATCAAAATTTGAACCCCTACAAGTAGTCATTGGCATTTAAAAAGATCAAAAGAAGCTACGCAATCTATAGACTTGTATTGACATAAATGGATACAAGAAAACTAATGTACTTAGATTGGTTTTCCATCTATAGAAAATATTTGGCCCAAGTTTCAAAGTAGGAGCTGGTTTATACAATTTATGGAGGTGATCTCATCCTTTGACATAGCCATCATCTCCAAGAAACAACCACTCAATTCAGAGGTAGCATGACTCAATCCAGATTCAAAGTTATGGGGATTTTGTCCTTATACATGTAAGACAAGTGAAGGATGGCATGGAAGTGAAAGATGAAGATTAGGTGATTATAAAAGGTAGCTCAATCATTAAAGACATTCCTAGACTTTTCCTTTTTAGTGGATCATGACATCATCATCCTTAACAAGTTCTTGTCTTCTAGTGTGTTTCTCAACCAATGAGAGGGCTTGAATACTAATGGAGCTAATGGTGGTTAATTTGTTGAAGAAGGATTAGTTCTAATTAACCCAAATGTGGGTGAGAATTCATGGAGGGTGGTTGGATCTCATTAATTGAATTTTGTTTGCTTTCCTCTTCTCTTTTTCTTCTTCCCCCTTTTTTTAGATATCTCCATTGGCTCCCCCATAAAAAATATATCCTCATTTGACAAGGACAAACACTGTCAAAAATTTGTAAGAAAGGTGTTTTGAAGCAATAAAGATCAATTTTCACCTATCTCTTGCCTAAAAATTGTGTTTATCAAGCTTGTGCATGATGGCCTTGTGAAGAAGTGATCTTCCATGTCCATTGTCCTTCTTTCTTGCCTATTTTTAGGTGTTATCAAGTTAGTTTTAGGTCTGAACTTGAGCTCTTTCTTCCATTAATGGACGCTTGGTGTGGATTTTAAGATTCCTCTTTGCTTCATGTATGGTTAGTGAGCCTAGTTTATGAAACACTTATGCAAATTAACTAGTTGTGAGGTTGTGTGAGCAAGAATTATCTTATGTTGAATTAGTGTTTATTTCATGCTTATGTGGATCACTCTCTATTTGGTGGATCACCTCCCTTAGCTCATATTTCCTTTTTATGTTATCTTTCTCTCCATTTTCCTTTGTCAACAGTAGGTTTTAGTGTGTGGGAACAAGCTGAAGTGAAGCATCTAAGGAGGTAGCCTCATTAAAAATACTAGAGGTTCAACCTCACTACAAGATATCCATAGCCTAAGGCCATCCCAATGCTTTTATCTAGGAGTGAGAGAGCTTGAGAAACTCTCCCATAATGGTACAATTCTATGCGACAACAGAACCATCGATGACTAGGGGAACCATCAATGATTGAGGCAAACCTTTAGTAGTTGGGAATTGTTGATGGTTACAGTTGATCATCGATAATAGGTGACCATCGATAGTTACCTTGTAAATATAGAGGTGATCAGAACAAGAATTATAGATTAGAATTTTGGATAGACAAAGGTTGGATATAGGGCTAGAAAGTATAAAGTGATTTATTGGTAAATATGATAGGGTAGAGGGATTAGAAATAAGATAAATTAAAGAACATAAGCATAAGATACCTGAAACTTAGTGGAAGAATCATGGATTAATGCAGCTAGAGTGATGGTGCTTTAGGCCTTCAAAAGTGATTTCAACAAAGTTTTAGATCTCTGACAATGATGTTCACTCATTGTTATGGACGTTGAATACCTGAAAGAAAGCTTGAATGTTAGATGATAGATAGTTGATTATCCCCTTTTCACTTCCTCTTCTCCTTTTATAGGTAGAAGTTGCTAAATGAAACAAAGGAAGTTACTAATTTTATGGAGAATAAAGTTGCCTATTTTCATAGCTTTAAAAGCTTGTTTTAAAGGTAACTTATCATTCCAGGAGTTGTTGATCTCACACAAGCGTTGATAATGCTTTAAAGTTTTTAAATCAAGATAGGGACCCAACCATTGATAGTTAAGCCAACCATTGATGGTTAGGCTGACCATCAGTGGTCGAGGGGCCAAGAAGATATGGATGGAAAAATAGATCAATAAAGTGATGCATTGAGCCATGGGTTGGGTTTAAGTTGTAAACAAGTCTGATGGACCAGGTGGTTCACTAGATGTGAGGTCGAGACGAGGGTCCACAATAGAGCAACATCAAAAATTGTCATGTGCAATTTTTAGGTGTCTACAAATATATAACCAACCATGTTCTAAGGGCTTGAAAACAAGTGTCTTACCCTTGACTTGAAGCTACTCGAAGAAGGATACACTCTGCAACTATCAAAACACTATTCTCAGCTTTCATTAGTGTTCACTCCCAGTACAAGGGGATGATTTTGCCTATCTTCCATGGCCACATGTGCTAAACTAGGTTGAATTCAACATGACATGAGTGGATATACTCTAAAAGTCTACGTTCATTACTTGGTTCACACAAACCAATCTCCAAAGTGCAACCAGATGAAAAAAATTTGAGTCACTGGAGTTGTATAGGTAGTTTGGAGGTACTAACAATCTTAATGATTGTTTATAAATCAAAGGCCACCAATCCTAAAACTATGACCATAAAATGGAAACTCATAAGGACTATTAACATCTTCCAAGTGCACTCACTTCAAATCCTCTTCTCCAGTCCATACCAAATGAAAATCGTTGACCCTTTATGAGTTGTCTAAGGGAGCGATAGGAGAGAGGAGAAGGTTTTTCTCAAATTTGGATCTTTTGAAACCACCTGAGCCTAAAAATGACATGTGGGGATGCCAAGATACCTTTATTAAGCATTCATACCTATAGATGACTCACCCCAATCTGTATAAACATTTGAAACTAACATTTTGAAGGTGATCTTCTTCTATTTTATGTTGGACATGCAATATTTCAATTTCAAAACCTTACTTGATCCTTATTTGACATGAAATACATTAGCTTTCTTCTTGAAACATTTTTACTTTTGATAAAACCTGTACAATTCCTTAAAATGACCAAAAGGGTGGCCTAAAAGGACATTAAGAAAAATGGACAAATATGACAAAGGCTAAAACATGTTGTATGACCCTCAAGGTATGACTTCACCTCATTTAGGACCATGGTGACCATATTCAAACCTAGAGGACCTTATGAAAAGTTTAAACATGCAGGGGTTGACCCAATTTGACCTGGGGTAAAATTTTGGTCAACAACACTTATCACTTGTTGTCACATAGTGAAATTTTATTACTATGGTAGAGAATGATTTGATCCACATATCAAAATACTTACATATATTTCCACCTCAAATGGTAGTTGTAATTAGGTAGTGCCAAAACCATTGCATCGTTAAAATTGTTTTTCAACTCCACAAATGCATTTTTTTAATTCCTACCTCAATCAAAACATGTACCACTTATTGTTGCATAGTGAAAAATTATTGGTATGGCAGAGAATGATTTTTTTTTTTTAAAGTACTAGATAACCCCTATGAAGCTCCTTTTTTAAGTCACAATGAGAGGTTTATGCCACCTCAAAATAGCTTCTATTTTTTTGGAATAAATTACCATTACTCAATCTCTAACAACATGCCTTAAATAGACAAGTGATTGTTTTGCAAACTCATATTTATTTTCATTAAGAAACAACTTATTCTCCTTCAAAACATGTAAAACTTGTTTTAAACTCTCTTCTTTACTATACACATTTTCCATTTATCAATTTAATTTCCTAGATGATATCTCTAATTTTGATGGAACCAATTCACCTCCTCCTACACCAAATAGTTATTCTAGTAATGAACACAAATTTGTAAACTAGACACAACACAAGAAAACCACAAAACCCCAAAGGAACAAAATAACTCTAACACCAATATTATTCATAATTACCATAGATATTCCATAGCAAACTCCTAAACATTAATCTTAACTAGGATAAATCCTCTTAGTTGTTTATGTTTGTTGTTCTCTAATAACTATGCTTAATAAAATAATAGAATCTACAAGAATCTAGTTCTTTAATTATGGAAGTTGATTGTATGTAGTATGAATGAAAAATAATAGTGGATAATTGAAACATATAGAAAAGAAATATTCATAACACAAAATTTCCCTTGAAAAACCAATGTGGAAGGAAATTACATAAGAGAAAGTCCTAACCTTTATCTTGTCACTATCTCTTACAATTTCACAATACAAATTTCCTTCTCATTGCCTCTTGAATAAAACCTAAAATTGTTTGATGGTGCTCTTATAGCTTTCTATGCTCTAAAACTTGCTCTAAATTACTCTCACACACCTCACTTTCACACTAAAACTCTAAAATACACTCACTAAGAGCCTTATATTATTGTATGACCCTTATGGGATGTATTTTTCTACAATAATTAGAAATTGAAGTGAACAAAAGAACCAAAACATAATAAGCCTTTGAAAACAAGGAGTTCCAAATGCGTCAACTTCTTTTCTTAAGGCATCATGTTATTTTATTGCCATCTGTATAGTTTAAACACCATTAAAACATGTTTAGGTGACTTGTTACGTGCAAGACAATTTTGAACCTAGTCAAAGATATCAGACGTATTTGACCCTAGTTGAGCCTATTGCATATACTTGTATTCATAGCTGCTTTTGACACTTGGGTTTCCACATCATGCCTAAACCATTTTTATTATATGCCAAGTGTTTGTATCTTGTACAAACCTCTATTTGTTGTTGAAATATGTATTCTTAGGGGAATGAGAGTGTTATAGGGAAAATACAACCTATAATTATATGTTAGCTTGAAGATCACTCCTACAACTTGTGAGGATATACCCAACGAGGCAAACACCTAACACATCGACTACATGATCATTTATTTTATCAACTTAGGGACATATAAATTTATAATGTTTATACATTGTATATGCCACATTAAACTATGTGGAATATTGAGAAGGCTAACTCACACTTGCTAGGAAGTAAACACATTTACATAAATTAAATGACAAGAAAGTAAATTGCATGAAAGGAAATACTAGAAAGTAAATATTGTAATTGAAATGTTAATCTATGATTGGAAGATTCCCACAAGGAAATGAAATACACAAACTAAACTGAAAGTTACACACACTTATATTAATGAAATGAAATTGAAATGCATACACAACATAAATCAACTAATGAACAGATGGAAAAATAGACTATCTAATACTTATGAATGGGTCTTGCCTCAGTTGGACTGAATCTTGACTCCCCTCCTTGCTTAATACAAGATTAATCAAAGAAAATATTATTGATTCAAGTGTAACATCAAATAGAATTATTACATGTAACTTGCAATCCGAGACAAAACGTCACTCAAATAATATTTTGATCTAATTTCCTAGTTGAGCTAAACTTCACTAACTTACTTGCAACCTATAACTTATCTACTAGATAAATAAGGCAATGCTTTATTTAGATATACCAATAGCTATAGGTTTCAACCACAAATCTATGGTGTTTCCCAAAATGAAATACGTTATAAAAATTCAAATAGTTATGCTAAAACAATAGAAAGAAATTAAAATATATTTTAGGAGAATAAGTCATTGCAAAAAAAATTAAACTAACAACTATACAATAGTATAAAATAGGAAGTACATAAAAACAACAAATTCCTTTGTTACAACCGCTTAAGGTGGACAATCTAATGAAGGAGGCATTATGACCAGACAATCTAAATTTGACTTCCCCTTTTCCTCAAAAATAGAAAACCATTATGATCCTCAAATTGTGTGTAATATCCATTATGTTTGAACCTTTGTGATCTTGTTGTCATCGTGTGTTTGTCTATCTTGATAAGCCTTTAAATGTGTAAGAATTCAAATGTATTCCTTCTTTTAGTTTGAAAGATTCACTTATTAAAATATAATTATAAAAACCTCTTTTTATTTAACTAATGATATAATAAATATTTAAATTCACATAAATCATGAATTTTTTTATAATAGTTTTTATTAGCAACTTGTGCCTAGCCTTTCTAGGAATACTAGAGGAGCCAAGTTAGGACCTAGAGTAGGGTAATTGGATACACCTATAGAGTGTAAATTTAGACAATGTAAGAGAAGTTATTGTTGAGTATAAGGGACTCTTTTGACTTTGTACTAATATTGTTGACTTGGACAAGTAAGCCAAAATTGACTTGTAAGATCATTAAGAGAATGTATGGACTTGTAAGAAGGGATGTGACTTTTGTAAGAAAATTATCCTCCTATTTATTGGGTTGGGTGAAAAATCCTTGGGATAAGCAATTTAGAAATTGGAAAGAGAAGGAGCAGTTTGATGGAGTTTTATAGTTTGGGAGCTTGTTGGAAGCTTGAGAAGATATTCATGGAGACAAGGGAACATACGTTCTTTCAAGGAAAATATAAGGGAGGTAGGCCTTATCTTAATACTTATGTAATAGAAAGGTTGGTTTAGTTTATCATTTTTTATTGAATAAAAGCAATAAAAATTTACAAATAGTAGATTATAGATATCATGTTAAAGAAATGTAGCACAGTTAAATAGACTACATAACACCAAAAAAAGAGGGAAAATTTATTGTTGTATAGTCATGCACAACATCAGAATAAAAATAGCAACAAATTGTTGTGCCATCATGGAGATATCTGCCAAATCACTAATAGTAAATCTCAAAATAGTTAAATGTAGGTGGAAGTGTATCAAAACAACTGCACTTGTGTCACCTTATGCTAAACTTGTAATGACTGTCATCGATTCTGGGCTCCCTCAATACTCTGAAGTTGTGAAAGAAGGTTGTTGATGATGTCCAACAACTCGCCATTAGTTCTTCGTTAATCTTGAAGAAAAAAAGACAAGTTGGATACGTGGATGTATAAATAGGAGCAGACCATCTGCATTTCAATTTGTCTAGGATATAAAGTGTGGGAAAAAATAGCTAAACAATGAAATCTCCAGATGAACTTGAGAATCACATGTCTACAAGTGTGGGTGATAACATTATGAACATTAGAGGCCCCCAGGAGAGCTAATTTCTATGTCCAAGGCTTAGGGAAGATGGCAGGGAGTGTGGAGAAGAGACAAAGCCAAAGGTGGCAAGCATAAAGACAAGACCAAAATGCATGTTTAATAGACTCACACTTGGTGCTGAAAGGATAAGTTGGCGGGGGGGGGGGGGGGGGGTGGGGGACGGGGCGGCGGGGTGGGTGGGTGTGTGAAGGAAATTGAGGTGAGTGCCAATAGGGAATTTGATGTGAATGATTTTCCAAGCCATAAGTTGGGATTGAGCATCAATGTTGGATTTCCAAATCTAGAGACTAAGTTTATTCCACCTTGAACTATTAAACTTGTAGTGCCATTTAGCATTGAGGCAGGGGGTAAGGGTAATTGACGACAAAAGTTGCCTATAAATCCTTTTGAGTGGAAAGAACTGAAAGCTATGTATAGTAGACCATATCCAATCTTTGAATAAATTAGCATGATAGTTTAAGAATAACAAGGTAAAGAGCTCAGGTGGCACCCATTGTTGAATATTAAGAATTGGTTGTTCATTACAAGGAGCTAGATTGTACTGAGCTTGGAGATGTTGCCATGATTTCCAGTTGAAACTTGTTGGGTCTCATAAATTTTGGAATGTTTGAATTCCTTTTTTAAATAGACATTTACCTTTAAATTGTTGGGAGAGACCAAGGGGTTTATTATCATATTGGATCAAGTGGTTCCACCAAATGGAGGATGAGGCAAAGCTTAGGCCATGGCTAAGAGATTGGTCATACCAAATCAACTTTCCTGAGGTTATTTACCATAGTTTCTAGATAGTGTTGAATGGGGCAAATCCCTGTGTTTTGAAGAAGGGAGCAAGTAGGAGTTTGTCACGCCAATTGACTAAGTTCCAGGGGTGACCTGCAAAGGTGTGTTGGATGCAAAAACAAACTAAGTGTTTCCAAGGTGAATCCCCCTCTAAGGCTCTCACTATCCATTTGGAAGATAGGTAGACACCTTACGTAAAGGGGTTAATAATTCCTAGGCCTCCTTTGTCTTTTTGTTGATTACAATGAGGCCATGATGTAGTGGGCAAGCCTTTTTTATTACCCCATCTGGCCTAAATAAAACTCTTGATTAGCTGAGTAAGTTGATTGTAACACGTTTTAGAGGGCAACCAACAAGAGGATATATACACATGGATTGATATAAGAATTTTGTTGGTTGCTTGGATACACCCAGCCATAGATAGGAATTGGTTGGTCCAATTCAGGAATTTGGCTTTGATTTTGTTTATGAACCATTTCCACATATACTTAAGGGTAACTCCAATGCCAAAGGGTATGCCAAGATATCTAGTAATAATGCCATGCTTCACTTCTCACCACTCCTTTGGGATCTAAGAAGGATTGGGGCTAGGCCGGGTCATAAAAAATTCAATCTTGTGCATGGACAACTTTGAGCCAGAAATGGTGCAAAAGAGATCCAAAATATTCAAGGTGTGTGTAACTTTTGTAGCTGAATTTTGAATAAATAACATACTATCATTGCCAAAATGTGAGTTGATGGCTTTGGAGTTGCCTGGGAGCAAAATGCCTGGGATAAATTTATTAGAGACATCATGCTGAAATAAATAACCAAGAACATCAGCAACTAAAACGAAAAGGAAGGGGGCGAAGGGGCAACCTTGACAAATGGATTTTTGCAAAGGAAAATGAGGGGAGAGGGATCCATTAACCACAACCTTGGCATTAACATACATGAACAACATTCTAATATGGTTGCAAATCATAGGTCCAAAGCCTATCCACTTTAACATGTTAAGAATAAATTGCCAGTGGATGCGATCATAGGCTTTATCAAAATCAAGTTTGATGATTAAAACATCTTGGGCAATTTGTTGAGCCCACTCAGATGTCTCCCAGGCAAGGACAAGGTTGTCAAGTATAAATCTACCACCAAGGAATATTGTTTGCTTCAGGCAAACTATCTGTTGTGTAATATACTTTATTCTTCGAGCCACAACTTTGGCTATAATCTTGTAAGAGGTGTTGAGTAAAGTGATGGGCCTCCAACCATTAACAGTTTCTTCATCTTTACCCTTGGGAATGAGTTTGATCAGTCCCTGATTAATAGAAGCTCCTAAAGAGCCAACATCAATGGCTTCAAGATAAACATGATAAAAGTCCTTTCATATGTAAGGCTAAAGGGTTTTGTAAAATTCCACAGGGAGACCATCAACACCTGGACTTTTCTCTAAAGCCATAGAATAGAGGGCTTCATCAATTTCTTTCATAAATAGAAGGTGATCGAGAAAATGACTATACTCAGGGTCAATTATGTGTGTTATGCATTTAGAAATAATATCTTCAAGGATGTTGAAAAGAGGATCACCCACTCACTCATCAACAAAAAGATTTAAAAGAAAAGTTAGAATTAATATGTTTTTTACATGCTTATCTCTCTCTCCTCTTTTTCAATCCTTACCAATATCTCTCCTTAACATTATGAAAATGAAAATGACTTACATGCTTTTAATCCTCTCTTTATATTTTGAAATGATTAAATTTAAAATGAAATATTGCTTGTTGAAGAAAATATCATTCTTCCTTTCTTATTTTACTATTAAAAAAATGTGTGTTAATTAATATTTGAAAAAAATAAAAATAAAAATAAAAATAAATGTATAACAATAATCCTATTCCTTTTTTCTCTCTTTGTTCATAAAAGTTAAAATCTTGAAAGTAAAAATAAATAATTAAAATTGTTCATTCTAAATTTTTACAAATGGTAAAAGATTTGTGATTTTTTTAATTTATTTTAGAAAAGTATATAATGATCATGTTGTCTATATTATTTAAGTGCAAATAATAAAAAATAAAAATTATTTTATTGAATCTTTATAAATTATTATAAAATATTTAAAATAAATAAAAATATAATATAATATTATTCATTTAACTTATATCATTTGATTAATTTTTATTGTGATGTGTATATACATATACACATATATTTAAAATATTTTTTATTTGATATGGTAAATATTACGGGTTTTAAAGATTTTGAAACTTAATACAAAGGAGAGAAAGATGTATAGTTTACGTACAAAAATAATACTTCTCCCAGCCGTAATGGGATAAGCACAACAACAACGTGCCAAAAATAATAAACAAGATAAAACAAACAGTGGTTCTGTCCAACCATTTTCAGTGAATTAACAACGATCTTCCACATTCTTTTTGCCTTCAACAACTGTCTTTTGTTGTTCAGTTCAGAGGCCTTCCGAGCCATTAGTTTCTTCTCGGATACCCCCTGAGTGGAGGGTCATACAGGTAGCCTGTAACACTACTTTAGAACATTTTTTTTCTTTTTTTGCACCTTTGTTCAACGTTCCTTATCTTTTGCAATAGCACAGGGTTGCAGTTGGGTCCTTAAAAGTTTTTGCCCTAGATAATTCCAAGTCTGGGAATTTATCGAAGGAAGAGATTGTTGCGAAGGGGACTACCATGTTCATGGCTTTCCATGGAAAGATTAGGTCTTTCAACAGAACATCTTCATATTGAGGAGGACTTTTAAGGTCTTCATTTGGAGCAGAGGGTTCAAGATCTTCTAAAAGTGATTCGTTACCAAAACCATATAGATCTTCTTCAACATCCACCTACAGAAGGTCAATGTTGCAGTCTTTCCACCAAGAAGATTCCTTTTTTTTTTAAAGAGAAATGCAGTTTTTGGTTAAGTGCCCTGTATTAAAACAACTACTACAACAAAATAATAGGCCTTCATAGTCCAGGGGTTGGGACCAAGAGTGGTCCCCAACTTGTAGAGTGATATTTTCGAGGAAGTTCTTGCAAATGCCAATATTCACTAAAATTCTAACAAAAGTAATGTGGTAAAAATGATCAATATCATGATGCATTTGCAGATAATCACCCAGTGAATTACTAATAACTTTTAGACTGGATTCAACCCAAAATTGAAGAGAAAAACAAAATAGACGAACCCAAATAAATTTTTCATTAAATGGTTTTATGAAGAAATTAAACACAGGGAACCATGATTTGATGACAAAGAGGTAATATATTAAAAATAAATATATTACATATATAAAATTAAAATGATAAATATAATACATATTTAAAAATAAATAAATAAAAATATAATATTCGATTTACATTATAAATTAATTAATTAATTTAAAAAAATAAAATAAAAAGGAAATTCGTCAAGTTTCTTTTAAAGTTGTTTAAAAATGATAATAATAAAAATAGATATCTTAATAAAATAAAAATATAAAAATAAAAATAAAAATACAAAAATCGCAGATGGGCACTGTTGTGCCGACCTCATCCCTTCCATTGTATATGTAAGAAATATAATTATGATTTTAGTGTGCAAGAGATTTGAATAATGGTAGGTATGTGTGTGTGTCTATATATATATATATATATATATATATATATATATATATATATATATATAATTAAAATGATATGCTTATTCTATAATATTATAACTTTATATTAAAATTTATGAATATAAAAAAATTAATAAAAATATCTAAAAATAATTAAATTTTATGTTATTTGGAATTCTTCTTTTTGGTTTTTGCTCTTCCATAACGTGTAACATGTAAATAAAAATAATGTAAAATGAGAAATGAGTTTGAAAAACAACTTACTTTTATTAAATTTAGGGCAATACTTGGAACCCTTAAATCTTAAGGCTTAAAATCATTTAATCCAATAATTATTATTTGATCTTCCACTTACAAGTGGGAAAATACTTCTTACTTTCAGATTTATTTTTAACTTATTCATATGTTATTAATTGATTAACTTATTAATTAAACTTTCTAATTAAATTTAATTAATTCTTTTTTGCTTAAACCTAAAGTGTTATTTAAAAGAATTGATTGAGAATGAAATTTATTTATTGTCTTATAAAATGTTTTAAATAATATTAATTTAAGAATTAAGTGTGTTGGGATTATTAGAGATAGGGAGTCATTTATTTAAAGTATTTCGATAGTTGAGAAAAACTAAGAGTTTACTAAAACTAAAATTTGAATATGATTTTTTTACATTGTGGAATTTTCTAACAACTATTAAATAATTTTTTTATTTCTACAAATTGGAAACAAATCATAATAGCTTTAAATTATTATTGAAGGAATAAAATAAATTTTGTTATTAGATTTATTATTTTTTTCCAGAGTGATTTTGTAGTTAGTTTATTTTAAAAATTTGAGTCAATTTTTCTAAGTAGTTAAAGTCATTATGAAACAATAAACTAAACCGTTGTCTATCTCGCAACAAAAATATTTTGTTGCCTTAAACGTAATATTTATAGTTTAGACAATTATTTTTGTGAAAAGAAAAAATTATCCTCTTCTATCGACTTTAAACTAGAGGTACTTTTGCATATGATTATTAGTACAAAAATTATTATGTTTTGTCTCGTTTGAAAGAGTTTTTTGTTGCACTAGTCATTTTGGTGTCTTTTGGTGTTTATAGTTTGAGTCATTAAATAAACCACTTGGATCAACTTTGCCATGCACATCACATAGAATTTGGTACAAAATCATGATGGCTCTTGGAGGATGTGTGTAGATTATAGAGAGTTGAATAATATCACCATCAACAACAGGTATACAATACCCATGATAATTAACTTATCAAACCAATTACATTATGATAATTATTTCATCAAGTGGAATCTAAAATTTGGATCCATCAAAGTTTGTATGGAGGAAGATACATAGAAGACACCATTCAAAATAAAATAATGTTTGTATGAATGGTTTCTTCCTCATTTTGTCTTGTATAATGCACCAACTATTTTTATGAGATTGATAAATGATGTTTTGATCCCATTCATGGATATATGTGTGATAGTGTATCAAGATGATATATTGGTTTTTAGTGTTACATGGGAAAAAAATTAACCCAATTGAAACAAGTATTATAAGTTTTGGAATAAAAACAACATTTGTCCAACGTGAAGAAATATGATTTTACAAAACAATCACTAATCTATTTGGGGGTATGTGATTGGAGGATAATTAAGAGTGGATTAAAAACAAATTGAGGCTATTACAAATTAGACCATGCCAAAAAGTGCAATAGAAACAAGGAGCTTTGTTGAGCAAATATACTATACGAGGAAATTTATTCATTTTTTCATCACAATAACATGACCTTTGTATGACATCACAACAAGAGGTAAGAGTTTCCATTACGGTAAGAAACATACAACTAATTTTGAAAGTTTCAAATACAAATCATCAATTCACCATTTATTACTCTTTCTAACTAATAGCATCCTGTAATGTACCTAGAGAGGGGTATAATAGTAGAATAACTAATAGAATAGTGAATAATAGTTTAATAACACATGCATAAGAGTAAGGAGTTGGGTAGATAATTAATAGTATAAATAAAGGGTATAGGTTAGTGTTAGGTATCCAAGAAGTCATTTGTAATTAGAGCTTGTTGTAATAGGAGGTAGCCCCCTCGAAGAGGCCCATGATTCAGAGTTATTCCTTCCATAAAAATAATTATGTGTAATCATTGTTTTGAATTCAATATATGTAGTCTATATTGTTATTATGTGAGTGTGAATACGAGGTTCCTCTCATCTGGTACCAGAGCTCTTTCTAGGGCCATTTTTTTCTGTTGTAGTAGAATTTGATTTAGTTATTGTGAGGAATTTATGAGTCTATGCATCATATGCTCTCACCTTGCCTTCACGAGAACCTGGTGATCATAAAGTGGATAGAAATTATTTATATTTTAAAAAATAGATTTCATTTAATTTTATGGTTTGGATAGAAACATCAATTTGGAGAGTTGTAGGAAGGGTTGTCTATGAGAGTGATTTACAAATTATGTGAGTTAGAATGGGTTTATTTTAAGTGTGGTTTTAGTTTTTTTAGGTTGAAAGATGTGTTTTGTTAAAAAATGAGTGGGAGATTATACTTGTTAAAGTGCAAGTTCTTTGAAACCAACCGAATTTGTCATTTATTTGTAGTTTCAAGTGTAGATATACGTTTTTGGTCTTAAAAAAATCTAATTGTTCTTCAAACTGCGCATAAATGAAAGTGAATTGAGCCAAATAATTTTTAGGTTTGGTGCACCTTTGTCTCAGCTTACCAGAATAGTTTACGGTTTTGATTTTTTTTAAATATTTTAAAAGTTATAGCAGTTTTAGTGACTGCTACTATGTTGTTAAAAAAAGTGTTTGATGAAAATACGAGTGTAGGATGCATTTTTGGTTAAAGCCGACATCCAATTTATTATAATCATGGGGACTCATATTTTATCTCGAGGGAATATCATTGGAGCCTTGACTAAACTTCATCAAACTGGAACAGTAAGAGAATATCAGACATCATTTGAACACCTAGCCAATTAAACGGTAGGACTACCTGATGATTTTTTCCAACATTGTTTCATCAACAAACTTCGATATGAGATTCAAGTAGAGGTTACAATGTGACAACCTCAAAAAATGATGGAAGCAGTGGGCTTGGATAGTATTGTAGAAGACCGCATCAACTGGCAACGTCTCCACACAACACCCCCTCTCCAGACTGTAAAAACATTAGAGCATGCACCTATAACACCTGAGTCAACAATAGAAGTGCCCCAATAGGCCCCATTTTAGTTTGATTTGGCATCCCAAACATCAAATAAATCACCAGAAGAGTTCAATGCAACACTTGCAGACCTCGAGCAAGCACCCAAAGTGCCTGAATAAGCCCCAGATGAGCCCAAACTGACAATCATAGAGCCCAAGCAAGGAACTGAGTCTTCAAATCCCTTAGAGAAAAATGCTAAGGGGGATGGCATGTATCCTCAATTCATTCATCAGGATGACTATTTTGAGCACCCTTGCTCTCACTTTGAGGATATTATCATCATGGTTCAAATTGCACTTCAACCTTTAGTTATAATGCACATGTTCACCCTGTTGATGTACATGTTCATATCCGAGCACAGGGGAAATAAATGGAAGCAGAAAAGGACACATGGGCATGCATCTATCTGGTTTTCAACCTATTTTTTGGTCTGAACTTCATTTGGTCCTCCTATTTCTTATCATGTTTCGAGGGTGAAACATATTTAAGGTGGATGGAATGTAATGTACCTAGAGAGGGGTATAATAGTAGAATAGCTAATAAAATATTGAATAATAGTTTAGTACCACATGCATAAGAGTAAGGAGTTAGGTAGACAAGAATGAGTATAAATAAAAGGTATAGGTTAGCGTTAAGCATCCAATAAGTCATTTGTAATTAGAGCTTCCTCTAATAGGAAGTATCCCCCTCAAAGAGACCCTGGATTCTGAGTTATTCCTTCCATAAAAGGAATTGTGTGTAATCAATATTTTGAGTTCAATATATGAAATTTATATTGTTATTATGTGAGTGTGAGTACAAGGTTCCTCTCACATCCATCTAAATTTGAAATAAATGATTGTATGCTATGGGGTTATTTTTGTTGCAAGAAGGTAGATCATTTTGTTATTATTCAAGAGTATTTTCTAAAGTAGGAAGAGATTACCCTATAAATGATTAATTAATTAATGTATGCGTTCAAAAAATTAGGAAATGGAAGCAATATTTATTTGGAATGAAAATAATCATTCATAAGGATCACAAACCTCTTTGATATTTTCCAGCACAAAACATTGTGCAACAAGGAAGACATTACAAATGGATGATATTTCTCTAACAATTTCGTTAGGTGATTAAAATAAGAAAGGGAGTACAATCGTGGTAGTGAATATGTTATTTATGCCACTCTTTTTTTTTAAATATCTACATTTATTATAGTTTCACAACTTGAGCCTTTCACACAATAAGCTTATGAGGAAGCATATACAATAGATTTAGATTGGAGATATATAATAATGACTATAAACAAAATATATAGATGTAGAGGAAAATGTTGATTTATACCTCAAGTAGTCAACATGAAAGTGATCAATAGAACCATGGTACAATAACAAACATCTAAGATCATAAAATAGTATTCCAACAATAGGGCAATTCATACATATACAAACAAGTCACCTTTTGAAGTATGCACGAATTATTTTCAAGGTACTTTTGTGGTCTAATTTTTCCATGACTATTTATTGATAAATTTTCTAAGTTGTAGATCTCCTATTAACATATTTTTGAAAACCTATCCACCATTTTTTCTTCCAAGATGTGCATAAACTTTTTAAATTCAAAAAAACATACATGTATTAGTATTAAATTCTATGTTTCCCTTAAAATTCTCGTATAGTGCACATATTCATGTTTTCATTTTGAATAGATTCTCCTAAAATTATATATATGCAAAAAATCATTTTCTTTAAAATTTATCTTGTTTATTTTTCTACTAATCCACTTGACATTTCAAATGAGCAACAGAAAGGAGAAAAAACAGATTCAAAGGTGAAAAGGGTAGCCATGTTCACTAAACGGATAAACAAAATCATCTTAAGCTTCAAGAATAATTGTAAAAGTCTAGAACTATGTAAAAACAAGGCATGACCAACATCATCAAGAGCCCAATTTCAAGATGGGAGACAAGGTGTATCTTTATTTGAGCAAAAAGGATTCAAGGACAAACAATAAATATCAAGCCTCTAATATATGGACCATTTACCATCTTAGAACTAGTTGGAGAGAATGCTTTCAAGATTGAAATGCCTTCTTTTATAAGGTTTTATTTAGTGATCAATTAAGATAACTTATATCTTTATGAACCTTTCATGTTAGATGAAAAGGAAGATGGAAAATTGTTTATATGCACAAGCAGAGTTAAAGGAGGAAATTGTGTTGTTGAAATAAGTAACAAAACAAGAAGAGGGTCACACGAGTCTTGGTAGGTTGGGCTCAAAATCAAGACACGAAGACAAGTAGAGGTACACCCAAGAGAAAGTGGGAGATATTTTCCCACATCTCTTTAGTAACTAAGCCTTTTTTGGGACAAAAAACCCCCCAATAAAGGGAGGTATGAATTATATGGATCAAGTTGAAAACTTCATCCTCAACAAAAAAAACTAAGAAATCCAACAAATTTGGAAAAGTGATGCATCCAAGGTTAATCATCTCAATTAAAAGATGATTTAGACCACACAACCCTCATAATACATAGTGGAATATACACTAAAATGCATGAAACACACTCAAATTCTTATTAGATTTCAATAGCAAGGAAATAGAGCATGCACAATTATAGCAATGACACTACAATCTCAAAAAAAGATGCATTACAAAATGAGATCCGTAGATCTCTGCTTGCTAACTTAAAGTGTTTTCAAGTGTAGCCTAACTCTCAAAACACTTTCTTGGGATAATTCCTTAAGTTCCAATATACTAGGCAACCATCTCAACCTTTGCTCCTCTTGCACCCCTTTTTCTTTCCCCCTTTACACAAGTGTAGGGACATGCTTGTATATGCACAAGACCTACTTAATTACATTAAGTGCTTTACACCCACTAACAACATTTAACACACCTTAGTGTGCCACAACTATTAAATGTCTTGCACAATTCCAAGGCACAAACACATTATAGTGTAACACATCAAAACATACTACATCATGCTCAATACCAAATAAAAATTTATTATCTTCCCATGAATTATAAAATTAAAGACCAAACATTCAACAATGACTCCATTCATAACACATATCTAGGATTTACACACAAAGTCGCAAGACCTCATAATCAAAAATTATACTGAAAACACTTGTGTAGTTATTCTCTTGTCTTCTCAAGATCATTACCACATATTTCCAAACGTGACTCAAATGACCAAAAAATCAATGCACTGATTGTGTAAATAAGAACAAAATCCTCCAAGGAATCCCATCAACTATGTGGCTTTTGTGGAAAAGAATCAAATTCTGCAAAGAATCCATAAATCTCTATAGGGATATGCTTGCGCAAAAGACTAACATTATTTCTTGCACAAATCCTGACAATCTTATTTAGACAAATAAAATATATAATTACGAGTGATTACAAAATGCACAGAACAATACAAACATATGCTCACTCGCAAGCTGCACAAAACTACACAAGACACGTACACATACAAAGGTGGTGAAAAATAATTGAAATGAGGATTGCGCAAAACACATGACTTTCACAAACTTAAAAAAAAAATATAAGCACAATAAGAAACTTACACAAAATAACCCTTAGACAAATTTCCTAAATTATCATATTTTTGGTTCATGCAAGATTGCACGTAAACTCGGATGCTCTTGGATCATAAATCCTGGTAACAAAAGAAACATGATCTCTTAATCATATGGCTTCTAAGAGATCTGATAATGGCATTCCTTTTTTTGTATCTATCTTCATATGTGATAATCCATATTGCATCTTCTCTTCCTAACCCTTCAATTTTGGTATATATTTGGTATATTTTTTTATGCACATAGTTTTTTTCAACTCTTGTGTCAAACACTTGCTCCACTTTATCACTCTCCTTTTCAAGCATATAAGATCTTCAATTTGTTTCTTCAAAATTTGAATTTGTGCTTTCAATATTTCATCCTTCATAATATGAAAATAAATTAGTGACATTGAAAATAGGCAATATCTTTATCCCTTCAAGGAACTCTATCTCATGGGAATCCTTTGCAATTTTTTACAAAATTATGCATGGCCTAATAAGTTTCCATTTCAACTTATCAAAACTACCTTTTGTAAATCTCTATTTTCTCAAGTGTGCTAAGAATAAGTCTCTCACTTAAAATTCTAATTCTCTTCTCTTCACATTTGCATGTTTTTTTTTATTACACACTACTTTTCTCCAAATGTTTGTGCACGTGCATATGCTCTACAAAATCCCCTACTTCGGCACTATTTTTTGTTTACTTTTCATGTCATGTATATCTGTAACTCCACTTGGAATCATCCCATAAACAACTTGAAATGACATTTTCTATGTAATTTATTCACTGAATTATTATTGGAAAACTCAGCATGTGCTAGAATATTATCCCATGTTCCTGGCTTACCTTCAATTAAATATCTCAACAAATTACCCAAACTTATGTTTAATACCTACGTTTATCCATTTGTCTGAGGATGGTATGTTGAACTCCACTACAATTTAGTGTTAAAATTTTCCCACAATGTTTTACAGAAATGTCCAACAAATTTCACATCTATATCTGAAACTATGTTGCACGACAAACCATACATCCTTACAAATCTCCTTGAAAAGCAAATTAGCCATATTTTTCACTTCACTAGTCTTTTTACATTGCACAAAATGTGTTATTTTCAAAAATCTATCCACAACTACAAATATGGAATCATTTCCTCTTTGTGTTCTAAGGAAACCTAAAGTAAAATCCATACTTATATCGTCCAATGGTTTTTCTAGAATAGGAAACAATTGATACACCCTGAATTATGACTTCTTCCTTTCGCTAGTTGGCAAACTATACACTCTTGAACATATTTGTGCACATCTATACTCATCTGCAACCAAAAATAAATTTCTGCCATTTGCACTAATGTTTTATAATAACCAAAACGACTTGTCAAACCTCCACTATGTTTTTTCCTTGATCAAATTTCTATGCATTGTTCTTGTTATACACAACTGTGCTCCTCAAAACAACAATCCATCTTGAAAAAAATAATCTAACTATGGTGCCCTGTCTTCACTCACTAGTTATGCACATGTTTACCATGCTTCTCTAAAATATTTATCATTATCATATTTTTCCTTCATACGATCAAATCCTATGACTTCCACTCTCAATTCATTTAAAAAAAATAAGTCTATTGCTCACCGCATTTGCCACTCTATTTAATTTCTCACTCATGCGTTTCAACTAGAATGAATAGCTATGTAGGAATTTAACCCACTTCATATGTCTCAGATTCAATTTACTTTGACTATTAATAAACTATAGTGCTTGATGATCTATATACAATACATACTCTTTTGGCAACAAATAATGTGTCCACTTCTTTAGTGTTTGCATGATTACATATAACTCTAGATCATACATTGAACATTTTTGCTTTGCATCATTTAACTTCTCTATGAAATATGTGATAGGTCTTCCTTCTTGACTTAATATCCTCCTATTGTTGTGTTCCTCACATCACAATCTATATAAAATATCTACCAAAAGCCAACAATGTCAACATTGGTTGCTATATTATCGTCTTCTTTAACTATTGGAAACTATGGTTTGCCTCCGTTGTCCACAAAAAATTCACTCTTTCTACATGACACTCATGATTAAAGCACACACCCCACTGAAATTCCACATGAACTTCCTATAAATACTTGCTAGCCCATGAAAACCAAATACCTCAAATGTAAATTGCAGTGACAACCAATCCAATATAGAAGCCCGCATCTTATCTAAATCCATCTTCAAACCATTTTTAGAAAAAACAAATCCCAAGTATACCAAAATTTTATGCATAAAATTGCATTCTTCAAATTTACGAGTAATTTTTCATCTCAGAATTTCTATAGCACTTTGTGCAAATGCCACAAGTGTTCTTTCTCTATTCCACAAAAAATCAATATGTCATCAAGATACGCAATGACAAACTTACCCAAAATGGCTTAATAACTTTATACATCAATTTCATGAATGCACTCGATGTATTAGCTAACCCAAATGGCATAACCAACCACTCATACAACCCTCCTTGTGTCTTGACTGTTGTTTTCCATTCATTACTTTCCATTATAAAAATCTGGGATATCCACTCTTCAACTCAATCTTCATGAAGTATTTTGCTCCACTTAAGCAATCCATCAAACCATCCATGTGTAGAAATGAAAATATATACTTTACGGTTATCTTTTTGATGGCTGTAGAATCAATGCACATTCTCCATTCTTTTTAGGCGCTAAAAATTTTTGGTACTACACAGGGGATCAAACATTTTCTAATCAACTCTTTGTCTAACAACCCCTAAACTTGTTTTTGCACTTTTGCATTCTCTTTTGGAGTCAACCTATGTGTTGCTTTGTTTGGTAAACTCAAACATGGAATCAAATCCAAGCAATGACTTATAATTCTCATCGACAATAATCCATCTAATAGATCATTAAACATAATCTCCTCACTCTCACTTAGTATTTATTTTACTTTGTGCGGAAGTTTCTCTTTTATTGTTGTGTTTGCACTCACCTCTTGCACTGACTTAGAAATCAATGCATATCATGTGTTATGTCCACCTCTTCATACTTATCCTTCAAAGGATTTAGTGTGTGTTATTCCATCTTTCCACAATGTGTGTGTATTTGCATGACCATCATGTTGCACCTTGCAATCAAACTGCCAAGGCATTCTAAGAAAAAAATGGCAAACATCCATAGGCATTAATTCACATAAAATCTCATCTTTGTCTGTTCCAATCTTAAACATTACCACACATTATTAATTCACTAGAACTTGATGTCCATTCAATAACCACAAACCCTTCTAGAGATTCAGATGTATAATCCTTTTCGAACTCAATTTATCTACCATTTCTTGTGAAATGATATTATAGGTGCTACCACTATAAACAACCAATTTGCAACACTTACCTCCACATTTTAAAATTATCATGAACACATTATTTCTCTACACAAATAATTATCCTCTTATACAAGTTTCAATAATACCCTCTTCATCATGAGAGCTTCTGCAATTTGTGGTTCATCTCTGTTATGAATAGATGCAACCCTCTCTTCATTATCCTATGTGATATGATCACTTCAATCAATTCTCCTATTACCTTCATTGTGCATATGAAGACACTCAAATGCTTAGTGGCCAATCTCACTACATCTGAAATATGTAGCATTGAATCCACAACCTCTACCTCATCCATAGGATACACTACGTCTAAAATTTCCTCTACCTCTCTAAATAATAGCATCATTGTGTTGGGAAGTATTCACCTCGTCTTTTTAAGATTGCACAAAATAACCTCTACCACTTCTTCATCCTTGTCTAATTTGCACAAAAAAATATATTTTTCCTCATGTGGCTCCTCCTTGCTTGCACGATAACTTTTCCTCCATTTTCAACGCACATTGATAGACCTCTTCAACTCATCGTGGTCTGATCATCCCAAACTCATCTTGACTTGCCATGTGCAACCCATTCACATACATAGAGATCTTCTCAACATCATCTTCAACATGACTCACTTTAATGGTAATTCTATAAAACTCCTCAATATAATCTTTCAAAAAAAATTATGTGTCACAAGTTTTGAAGCTTCTTGAACAAACTCATGTTATAATCTACAGGAATTAATTAGCCTATAGTTTTGCACTAAATTTGTTCCAAGTATTTTTCTTTACTTTTGTGCAATATTTTAGCTTGAACATGCTCCCATCATAAGGAGATGCGACCTTTCAAATTTGTGTTGGCGAACTTAACATGCTTGAGATCTTTCAGAATTTCATATTCAAAGTATTTCTCCAACTTAGTGATCTAGCCAATGAGCTCTTTACGACTCAAATTTCCAACATAACATCTAGGGTCCAACTTTGGTTTACTTGTCATCCTCACAACAACTCGCAAGAATTGATCTTCAGGGTCATCAATCTCTTTCTTTGTGCCCTGACTTCAATATCACTATCATCATATACAACCACAACACCTTAGCATTGCACCATCTCCATAGCCTGCATTTGGGCTTGGACATCTCTCATCAGTCCAACCAGATCTCCAAGTCTTGGCGTTATAGCCACTCTTGCCCTTCTACCTCCTAAACCTCTTATTTGTGTTATTTTCTTAGAAATCTAGATCTAGATACCAAATGATGAGCTTAAAGATTCAAATCAACAACCTCACTTACACCTTGTACCCAAGAATCTCGCATGAAAATGTCTACGACTACATTCTACTCACTCATAAATATGGAAAGAAACAATCACTAACAAGGCCTACAACCTTGCTCTAATACCAAATGATACAGTCATGATTAGGGGTCTCAATTAAGAGATGCCTTAGACCATGTAGCCCTCATAATACATAACGAATATGCAATAAAATGCATGAAACACACTCGAGTCTTTATTAGCTTTCAACACAAAATAAATACATGGACAATGATAACAATGACACCACATTTTCACAAGGAGATGCATTACAACATCAAATTTGTATAACTTTGTCTTCTAACTCATAGTCTTTGCAAGTGTAGCCTAACTCTTCGAACAATCACTTGGGTTTATTACTTGAGCTCCAATTTTGGCCAACCCTCCCAACATTTTCTCCTCTCTTCTTTTTCATTCCCCCTTTGCATAGTTGTAAGGGCATGCTTACATAGGCACAAGAGCCACCTATTTACATTAAGTGCTTTACACCCTTTAACAACATTTAACACACATTAATACACCACAAACATTTAACATAGAGACAAATTCCATAAAATATTATATTTTTGGTTGATGCAAGATTATATTTGAACTCAGATGCTCCTACATCAAAAAATAATAGGGTTAATCTATATGTTTGTCTCTACAAACCATCACTTTTTTTTTGTGACGAGGTAGTTTTTCGTGACAATTTGATTTCACTTGTGACATGTTGGTTATGTTTGTGACAATCTAAAAAGCAACACTTACATTTATGGCTAAGGTCAATGCACCTCTAACAATGGTGGTTCAATCTTAAAAAGTCATCGTCCTCAAATCTGACAAAAATAATGGCCAAGAAACTCTCTTTTCAAAATCTTGGATGTTTGGGGGTGAAAGAACACCTCTAAAACTCGTTACAATAAGAGGCATGAGCCCATTGTTGGCATAAGAGTGTAGGAAGTGAGGAGAAATGACTTCAATTGTTTGTAGGTTGAAGAAAGTGAAGTAACATAGAGTTGAGAGACGAACAATAATTATTAGTTGTAGACTCACTCTAATGCATGCTCTTTGTAATTGCCCAACTTGAAGGAAGAAGGGGAAGTGATTAATAGACACTTCCAAGCTAGTTTTCACAAAGTATGGGTTTTGAGGTTAAAAATTCTTTGTGTTGGTTTCTGTTGATTTTCAAATTGTAATCCCACCTACAAATAGATTGTATAATGAAAGTCCTAATGTTTTAATCCAAAACAACTTCCAAATAATTTTGACTCCTTTATCATAATGCTAACTAATACTTTGCAAGGAAGAGGGAGGAAAAAACAATAGTGAAAGCATTAAGAAGGTGATGCACCAAGATGAATTTCATTATCCTCCAAAGAAAAGAATAACAAAATTTATTTATTTATTTTTAGTGTAAACAAACACAATTAACTTTATGCAAAAGGTAAAAAATCTAATGTTGAAAGTAAAACTCACATATTAAATCATCCATAGCGACATGAAGAAGGGCATATAATTAACCACAAATTTTTTTATTTAATGCTTCAAATGATACACAATTAAAACCATTATTTATAGCTTCAAAAAACACACTATTAAAACCTTGATTTAATGCTTCGAAAGATACACAATTGCATACAACTTAAAAGGCTAGGCAAAATGAAAAACAAAAGCTAACACTTAGAAATATTGAACATAAGAGCAACTACATCCTCAAGGGAGATTTTTACAATATGTATAACTTAAAATTGAATGCAATGGAAAAATATATACAAAATACACAAACCTTGATCAACCATAAGTAAAATAGTTATAATAGATCATTCTTATCTTCAATTCTACTCCATAAATACCTTTTGCAAAATCTTTCTTCAAAAGTAAAAAATAATGCATGATATAATGATAGCTAATGGTGTCTAGCAAGTTCCTAGATTCTTGAATGTATTTCTCCTTCCAAAACTCAAGACAAAGAGTACAACCAAAGCCAAATGAGGGTGCACAGTCTAGCAAGTTGCAAGCTTCTCAATCATATTTTTGCTATCAAAATGTAAGATGTGGAGTATAGCCAAAGTCAAATAAGGATGGAACGGTAAGTGATCTTATGATCGAATATCAAAGATTATAATAACATATATAACCATTGGACCATAATTCTAATAACCGTATGACTTCGTTTCAAAATTGCATTGTCAATCTAACATATTAGAGAAGATTGCATTTAAAAAATCTCTAATTCTCAACTTAATTTCAATATTTTTCATAATTTTTTTTTTTTTGAAAAATACATCCTACAATCATACCATAATACTAATCATACCATAATACTAATAATATTTTACACTCTATAAAAAAAACTATCTGTTAACACCTTGCAAACCAAATTTAACAATGTACTTATCTAAATATAAAATCTAGAAACTTACATATGCTTGGAAAAAAGAATCCACCCTTAATCTTGTTTGTTGTTTCTCCTAGAGTTTCAAAGAGTCCCCGTTAATTTCCTTTACATACTTTATATTCATTAACATATACTACAATCCATTATGTTATTAAGTTTTGATACACTATTTAATGTAGTGTCTCATAACTTTTAATTTAATTGAACAATATTTTGAATTTATTTTAATTTTATCATTATTATTTTTTATATTTTATTTAATTTATTTTAATTATTATTTTATTAAAAAAAAAATTGTAATTTAATTTTTTTATTACTATTTAATTTTAATGTTTATTTTTTATATTAATTAATATTTTCATTTAATTTTTTTAATTTTTAATTTTTTTTTTTAAATTATTTTGATTTATTATGGTTATTATATATATATATATATATATATATATATATATATATATATATATATAATATTTATTTATTTTATATTATTATTCTTCTTTTTATATGTTAATGGACAAAACTCCAATTTATGTTTTTGTTTACATCACAAATATCATTTCAAAGATTAGTGTATTTTTTTAATATTTGAATATTAGTTCCAAATTTTTCTTTCCTAAAGATGAATCCAATAACGAAATCTAAAACATTAAAAAAAATGTTACACAACACAAAATCTTAAATGTCTACATAAATTCTAATGTAGTCTACCCTTTTTTTTTTTGTGGGAGGGGGGAAGGGGGGTGGGCGATCGGCACTTCTAGAGTAAAAAACTTTTACATATTATTTAATATGACCATGATAAAAGGATTAAACTTTATTCTCATAATTTCTTGAAAAAAAAGTAAGAAGCTTTTTTATTAAATTATAGAAATGTTACTATCCTTTTTTAACAATATCCAATATTAAATTTGGATCTTAGTATGGGTAGTGGACAAAATAACTATATTGACAAGCATTGTATTTAAACAAAGGAATCTATTGATTATAGTCATTTTTGTAATTCTTCAAATTTTTAATATCTAATATTCATTGATTACTCTAATTATTTATGTTGAAATTCAAATTAAAGTCTGAAATCATTATCATATAATACTTTGTACATAAAACTTTCAATTTTAAATGTATAATAAATTTAAAATAATTTAAAATTTTAAAAAAATAAATAAAAATACAATATTACAATAACTGAATATTTGTTATTAAAAAAAAAATCATTTTTAATAACTTAAATAATATTCTCTTTCCAAGACCACATTTGATTGCAATTCCCTCCATATTATACTTCTAACTAAATTTTGTGTGTTGCAAATGCAAATTTAGATTAAACGAACGTCTAGCTTTAAAAAAAAATTATGTTTATAACCCATCACTATTTAAGTAAGAGAGTTTCATAATGCCTTGAAATCCTTGAAGTTAATTATTGATGGAAATAATTGTTTATATATATATACACACACACATACATAAATATATGAAAAATTAAGATATTATTACAATTTCTAGTACCAAAATTTATTTAGTCAGTTTAAGACAATTGTCACATGGATTACACCCATCTTTGCATTTCAACCTATTATAATTCTCACCAAAGTACTCTAAAAGGATTTGTCTTCGACATTTAACCTGCATTATCATTCCAAATCAAATTGTATAAATAAAAAATGAAAAATAATGATTTAATCAATTATTATCTATCTTAAATTTATAGTTATTGTAATTCTATGAATATGAACTATCAGTTGCATCTACATTATGGTGATCAAATACAAGTATAATAATATTAATACTACTTTAAAGGTTTGTCAATTTAAAAAGGTGAAGCTAGCGTGTGAACAAATCCATGTACAACAAGATATACAATGGTGCTTTCAAAAGAAAAAGGAAAAAGCATACAAAACTAATGAGGATACTTCAACCATATAGCGCAAGACATTATAGAAAGAAAGAATTTAAAAACATTAAAACTAACAAATATAACTTTATCTATGCAAATTTAAGTGAAAGAAAATACCAAAATATGGAGGATGAAAACTTCTAACATGGGATCGTACTATGTCAAGACAAGCAACCTATTGTTGACAATATGCAATCTTATTTTATGATATATCTAATGCTACACCATAATGTGATTGTTGCTTTAGCAATTTTTTTGTGGATTGAGGGGCACCATGCAATTTTTTAAAAGGTGGATGTAACATTGTAAGCGCAAATTTATCAAAGAACTAGCATGGTTATAAGATGCACTTGTGTTAATAGGTTATGAGGAACAAAGTCTATGCTTGATTGAATATAGAAATTGCAGAGGTGATTTGTTGTCAATTCCATACATTTATACTTGTCAAATTGTGGTAAAAATGTCCTCTATGGCATTAAGGTTATGTAAGTTGAGTTACAAAAAGTGAAGCAAAAAGTCTTGCAACACCTCACAAACAATTTGTATAATTACATCGTCATAACACGAACATTTCAAAAATAACTATTAATATTTCAAAAATAGCGTCTAATTAGAGGACCAGGTAAGGCCCGAATTAAGGACTATGATCACCTGATATCACAATCTGATGCAGTGGCTTCCTTGGTCCAACCACCCATCCCGCATCAACCAAAAAATATTACGTATATTTTGTGTATGGTGTTTGTAGTTTTGAATTCTGGCCGTATGCTCTTCTTTTGGTTGCACTAGTATTAATTTTGAAGCTAAGTGTTGGTTGGAAGGAAAGAGAGCACCTTAGCAGGTTGGGAACATCATCCCATGATTGTCTCAAGCTGTAAACGTGTGGCAATCAAAAGAAACAAAAGCCCATCAATCTTGAGGGAGTCAACCATTTTTTTTTTTAAACTTATTTGGTTATTTCTGAAACAAGATTCCCATTGAAAGTTGAAGGAACAATGTTTGGACATTAGGGGAAAGATCCATGGACCTATGGCAAGAGCATTGATATTCCAAAACGCACAAGGAATGACAAACACTAGGGTGGTGTGAAAAAAAAGATCTTTTTCTTGATGCTTGTGGTAAAAGAGGCATTTTTGGCAAGAAGGCATGAAAGGAAATAGAAAAAGACAAAAAAAACCTTGGGTGAAATGAAGGCAAAATGTCCTTGAAGGGCCCAATAAAAACAATTTGAACCCTTGTTGGTCATAGCAATAGAAAAAAAAAAAAAAAAAAAAAGAGGAGGAAAAATACATTTTCTAATGACTTGGGAGCACCGATGTGAAGGTTGGAGAGTTTGGGGAAGTTTTAGACAGCACCCAAGATACCAATGTTTGGTAGTGTTGCATGGGCTCACATTCCAGATGAAAAACGAAAGAAGCTTGATCCTAAGAGTCATAAGTGCATTGTGTTAGGCTATTTAGATGAGTCCAAGGCCTATAGACTATGGAATTCAGCTAGGCTTCAAATTATCATTTCACAAGATGTCATCTTTGATGAGGTGACTCCTTTTGTCAATGCACAGAAAACATTAATTATTCCAAATCTACTTATCTCAACATATCATTACTACCAAGAGTACTCAAATCCCCCATCCTGCTCTCCCTCGGCACTGTGGCTTTGCTTCTTCTTGTCAGCGTGGCTCTCCTTCTTCATGTCAACATGGCTCCACCCCTTCCCAACAGCATGGACCTACTACTTATCGGACACCCCCCAACTCACAGGGACAAACTCGCATTACTAGTTTATTTTTACTATGGGAAGTACCTTGGCCTTGGATGCCAGGGAAGACTCTAGAGGAAGTGCTTTGCTTCCCCCTAGGATCTCTCAACCAGGCCCCTCAGCCATTGGGTACTCCTCGATGAACTCTATCGAATCTTCTCATAGTGATTGATGATGGGTTAGACAACCCCTCCACCTCAAGTACAAACAGAGATTTTTTATGAGGTCTTCCAGTCTTCATTGATACAATTTTTGGAGGCTCTTCTTCACCCCTCATTGTTATTTGTATTGGTTCTGTTACCACCTTTGTTCGTGGCACAATGCTTTACTTCGTCTTACGTACTTTAGTTTCTTGGATTCTCTTTCCTTGAACTTTCTATTGTCAACAGTTGTATCCTCGAGACCCATTGACCTACTTTTGGTCATCCGTGTAAATTAATATAATTTCCTTCTTTCTTTTTTTTCCTTGTTATAGCTCGGCCTACCCTTTATTTCATTTTCATTGATAGGTGTATAAATAGACTATGTCTCCCATTTATTAATCATCTTTTTTATCGATCCAATATTATATTGAGTGATTATTCTTTGGGTTTCTATTGACACCATCACATATTTGTGTCTTCTTATATGCTTATGGAGTTAATTATTTGTTCGATCATGGCCCTGTGTGCATACTCTTATAGTTTCCCAATATTTTGTGCCCTACTTATTCCATTTGGGAGAGGGAAAGTTTGGGGGAAGGCTTTAAGTTTATAACTAATATATTATCTAATGAGTGAAGAAAATTAATACATAAGATAAAAAGAAGATTAGAACAAATTTTTTTTTAGGCTTCATGCCTATTATGGAAGAAGCGTTTGGCAGTATGGCCCACATTAATGTGGAAACTGACACAAGCAAGAAATGGGGCTTCAAGAGGGGGAGATAATTAATGCAAGTGGTAATCAACAGAAGTAGGCTGAGAATGTGGTTGCAAAGGAACATGAGAAAGACATGGAGTGTGAATTATTCATAGATGTTGTGAAATAGGGTAGTCGTTACAATTTCACAATGTAGAGTTTCAAGTTGCAGAGAAAACCTAGACTATTGAGAACCAAACCGAGGAGGTTAAAGAGGGAGGATGTAGGTTTATCTATTAGCTTTCCCCTGATGAATCCATGGAAAAAGTGATAGGCAGTGAACAAACTAGGTTGATAAATGTGGGTATGTTCATTTTGTGCACTAGTGATGATAATATACATTTTAGACGTTTTTTGATGGCTAGATAGCCAATATATGAGGGTGAAATTAGTGTTATGTGTCACATTTAGCAAAATGATTAAAAGAGGCATTTTTCTTTACAAACCTTCCAATGGCTAGAAGGGCATTTGAAACGGGTTTCTAGAATGTGTAGAAATCATTTTTCGAAACATTATCATGGAACCCTAGTATCGTTTTGGACAAGGTTAATCTTATGACAAAACCCAGATCGGTGGAAGTGTGTGATTCTCCCTTGCAGCTATTCTCTTACATACCAAAAGCCCTAAAACTCCTAGGTACTATTTTCAGAGTGGATGATGCACGAATTACTTCAATGTACATGAATTTAAGGGTTTTAATGTCCCTAGACCCTATAGAATTTTTCCTTGACAGTTGAAAAAAAATATATATATATGTGGTTTAGAGAGAGTAAAGGACATCTGCTGATTTCATCTGTAAATTCACCTATTTATATGTTTTTGTCGAGTTTATAATACACGTGACAACTCCAACAACTGAGATAAAGACGTTGTTGGCCACAAGTGTGTCGTAAAAAATGGTGCAAGGTTTACAAAGCAAGGTAAAATAAAGAATGTACCACCTCCTCCAAATCGACGAGAATCCCCAACTAATATAAGTTTTATGTTTGAGCAATTTGATAAGTGGAGCTAGATAGGTGAGGAATGAGTATTGGCACACCAATCAGGCCAAGAGTGTGGAAAGTGATGGACTCCATCACTAACAAGATAACATTCAAATGGATACGAATGATGATGTACAGGACAGTGAAAAAGAAAACAATGTAGCAAGTGGAGAGGATAGACACGTTCAGTTTGATGTTGAAGATAATGTAAATATGATTGCAGTCTCAGAGCATAATGACATTGATGCTGCTAAAACCCCAGAACGTCAGTCATGGTGGCAATAGGCAGGGTAGAAAAACAGAGGCAGGTGGAGTAACTGAAGTAAGAATTCTTCAAGATGACAAGAATTTGAATGAACAAGGAGTATTGGGTAATTCACCTCAGCAACACATAATTCAACTTCTTTCACAAGTTTATGTGCCTGAGCCCCATCTTCAAGATGTGCAGACAATTAATAATGACAACACTTTAAATACTGATGAGCCATCTTCTGATGGCTCAATATCAAGACAGTCTTCTCTTATGTCAGTGCCATAAAGTTTCTCAAAACATGGTGTTCAATGGGGAACAGCTCTCCTTCCTACTAATGTTTTGTCACTAGAGAAAGGTTAAGAAATGGCAAGAAACTTTGGAAAAATGACGAACAGGCTGAAACCAGACATTAAAAAATAACAAAATTGAGTGCAAAGGATATGGGCTCTTGTAGCGGGCCTTTAGACAGGAGTCAGGATAAGAAAAGAAACAAAGGGAAAGATAAAATTGATGATGCAGTGTCAGATGATGTTCCTTCTGTGAAGACTGGAAAATGTAATTGTACTACTTGTTTGTTTTTGGAGAAGATTGGTAAAGACAATAAAATTGTTGTTACAGATGTAGAAGAAAAGGGGCATGAGGAAGCACATATAAGCAACGAACTGGCAGATAGAAACTTGAATCATGACGAAGTTAAAGTACTAAAGTGGAATGAAATCCTCAACTACTGGGATATGGCACTTGGTTTATAAGCTGCATGTAATTAGAAACCTGTTTTGCATTAACGACCACAAACTAGAGAAGGTCCACAAGGCATAACTTTAAACTGCTAGCGATGTTAGTACCGGAGAGGATGAGGATACGAACAAATCAATCCGAAAACTTTCACCACATAACCATGCTTCTGGATTAGCAAAGATTTTAGTTCCAGTAATGCCTCGTAGTACCAAAGAGGAGGATGCTAACACATCAACCTAGTGACTTTCACCCCAGAGCCATGCTTCCAAATTTACAAAGCTTTTGGTACAAGTAATGCCTTATAAGCCACCTTTTTCTCACAATTGTTATACCTGTGGAATTAGTAACAGACACACCCAACAAACAATTAAAAAGTTAGAGTATTATAGTGGACCTAAATCCTCATTAGTGGAATATGCCACTTACTTTGTAAACAGCCAATGATATGTTGGTAGTTAGTGTAGATCTAACTAGCCGATCCGGATACAAGAATCAGATACGTGGATATGAATAATTTTTTTGGAGGTCCTGGATACATTTTTGTATACGACCATACAAAATTATATATAAAAAATTAAAAATATAGCCATATAAGCAAAATTAACCACATAATATGCATAGAGGAAACAAAATAAGTTATATAAAGACAAAATATACTAATAATTCAATGCCAAATTGTTGGAATATTGTCATTGATGTCAGAGGAATTGTAAGTGATGTCAACAGAAATGTCAAAGGAATTGTAATTGATGTCAACGGAATTGCCAATGAAACTGCCAACGAAATTGTCAACGGAATTGCCAATGGAAATATCAACGGAACTGTCAACGGAATTGTTGATGGAAATGTCCATGGAAATTGTTGAGTGAATATTTTGTCAGTCAGATGTCTGATTGAGCAAAATCGGTCTTATCATCCACAGCAAAGGAGATTGGTCGGCCCAGTGTGCAGGTTTACTACATCAGAGGTGGACAAATCTCTCCTCTCATCAAGGGGAGGTTCCCTATAAATACGCAGGAGCTATATATATATATATAAGCAGAAACTAACACTCAGGGGTAGGATACACCATCCATCTCTCTTCTTTCAAAGATGATGTTCACAAACAAAAGAGAAAATCCTGGTGAAAACACTGAAGGCACTTCTCTTCTTTTAGAAGTGTTCTTGTAGAGGACAACATGAGTTCTTTCAGGTAGGATAAGTAACTGGTAACAGGGTACAGAATAACCAGCAATCTAAGATGTCGCACAAAGTCTCCACCTTGACTGCCCAAGAGTGAGATACGAAGAACAATGGGGGCACAAAGTCGTCCCAAGGTCCTTTACACAGAAATAGAAAATAAACACACACTGAAGACAACTATGACAGCACAAAGTTTGAAAGTAGCTGGCTTCAGGACACCTTCCTTATCACTTCCACCAGCTCTGTTTGTTAAATTGCATAAACAATAATACATTTAGGAAATAGACATAGGAACAATCTCCTAGAATGATACAAGATATAACAGCACAAAGTCTGAAAGTAACTTGCTTTCTGATTCAAACAAAGAAATATGATAAACAATCTGAGCTCAAAGTCTCAGTGATGCCTTTCAATTTGGACAGAGTTTTGCTTCTGGTAACGAGAAAATCTCCCCTTGCATCAAATGAGAGATTACAATATATAGCTCTCCAAGAAAGACTTGGGCGCTTGTTTTCATGAAGAAGGCCTATGCTGCATTCAATGCCTTGAATGCATTTTCAATTTTGTCAAGGAGGGCCATGCTGGAACAGGACGGCTGCCTTAACAATGGCGTGTCCATTCATCTAATATGTCTCTTCTTTGGTATGGATCATCTGGTCTGTCCCCTCTGACGTCTGCACAGCTGTCTATTTTGTCTTTACTCCAAAGGAGACCAACAGGGCACGCCTTCAATGTTTGCAAGCTCGAAAATCTACTTTGTAGACTGTTCCAGCTACCAACATAACTTCTACGTAGATATTTTCCTCTTTGTTTCTTCCTGCTGCGATTTGAGCTCTCGGGCTATCTTTTCGGTCAGTTGCTTGGTTCTTCTTTTAAGTTCTGCGCTTTATTTGAATTTCAACGGATATTCCCTTACTTTAAATTTGACGTCTGCGAGGCTGTCAATGGTCGCTAGCCGTTTGAACCATGTTGAACCTTAAACCTTTAAACCCGCTGAAAGTACATTGGTTCATTGGTTCATCGGTTCATTCTGTCTCTTTTGTTCCATCGCTTCCTGGTTCAATCGTTTTCTCACTCCTTGGTTGAACCATCCATTGAACCACCTGTTTGCTGCTTCTTTCCTTGACTGAGGCCACCTTTGAACCCATGAACCATTGAACTTTGAACTCTTTCGGTTCAAGGTTCAATCAATTCATTGGTTCATCCTTTGTCCGTCACTTGTTCTTTCTAAGCTCTTTGTTCTTCATCACACTGGTTGAACCTTTGAACCTGTGAACTCATTGAACCTTTTAGTTCAAGGTTCAACGGTTCAATCGGTTCATTCTTTTTATTTGGATAAGTCCTTTTGATCTTTTTGAACCAAACGCGTTGAACCATTGAACCCGTTGAACCTTTGAACCAAAGTGGTTCAATGGATCAACGGTTCAATGGATCAAGCCTTCTTCTCTTTGATAAGTGTTTTGAAGACGTTGAACCTTGAAGCGGTTGAACTTTGAACCTTGACAAATGTGTAATGACCCCTTCTCGAATCTGATCTCATAATGACCGTTGGCCTATTCCTGGAAATCCGTAGGCTATTCGGAAGGTGCAAATGAGGGTTTCCTATTTTTTAGGATGTCTTTGTTCGAAGTTTTGATGGCAAATTCTTTCTGAGTTTTTCGAGAGCATCGCGGAGGTATGTCTGTTTCAGTTTTCTGAGCATTTCCAGGAATTTACTATTTTTAGTAAATTCTATTTTTGGCAGCTAGCAGGATTGTCACAAGGAGTTAACCTTCCCGTTTAAGTTGACTCATTCAGTTTTTGGCTTCAGAATTCGGTCTTGGTGGAATAAGTGAATTTCACTTAAAAAATAATAATAACGTTATATTTTAACGTTGACCTTGGCCTAGACCAAAACAACTTAATGTTGTTTTAAAAGAGGGACTTGAAGGGGGGGCGCCATCATGACATGGAAAGGGGCGCCACTTTTGGGGATAAGCTTCAAGGGAAAGCCAATTGAAGCCTATAAAAGAAGGCATTAGGTTATTATATCTTCATCTTGGTTTTAATGCATTGTTATGCTACAGCTTTGGCTCTGGAACTGCTTCGGGGAATGAAGGCCTCCTAGCAAGGGCATCTCTTCATGCTTGCAAGACAGCATCTAGGGGTGAATTAGTCATTGATATTTGTATTTGCTACGTATTGCTTTCAGTTATTTTATTCTCAGTTCCTTTGGTATTATTAGAGTTTCAGATATTGTATTCTGTATAAGACAGACCTAGGTTTTCATTCATAAATCAAAAAATGCAAAAAGAATAGTTCTGGGTATCATCTCATTGTCTTGGTTAGGCCTAGGCGCCCCTTTTCTCATAATTTCATAATTTTTAAAGCTTGCATTTATTTCCTAGAGCAAATCGCCCCTTGGGGTTTGCATTGGAATCCGTGTATTAATTATTGGATGCAAATTGGATCAGATCTTGGGTGCTAGCTTGGGCGCCATCTTTAAGAAGAGACTTTGCAACAGAAATCAGGAAGATTGGGCAAATCTTGTGTGAGTTATGAACATCTGAAGAAATTAATAGGTGGCTGGTTTTTCATCTTTCTAGAGCAAATTTCTCTTAATTTTGTAAGCTGACAGTAGTACTGGCAGCCCTTCTCTATTTGTTCAATTTTCCTTTAAAAAAAATTGTAATAGTTTACAGCTCCGCCTTATGGTAGCTACTTTCCCTATTGGGTTAGCAAGCACATTCTAGGTGTAGAGCATCCGCCCTATGGTCGCTACTTTCCCTTCTGGGTTAGCAAGCACATGCTGGGTGTGGAGTAGTTTCCTTTTCAGTATTTCCATTAAATCATTGTTATTAAGCTCACTCCGTCATATGGTAGCCCCTTTATGGGTCGCACATACTTGACGTAGAGTTCCTTATTTGTAATTACTCCGTCTTATGGTCGCCCCTACTCCACCTTGGACTGGGTAGCACATACTGGACGTTGAGTTCCATTTCTTGCATTCTAGTGGCAAAGTTATTTCAGTTTATTTGAGATTAACTTTTAATCTTGACGGAACTTGCTTGTGATGTTGTAATCCAAAATCAAAAAAAAAAGTTGAAAAAATTTGGCTCGAAATATTTCAAAATGCGCTTAACTCTTGCTGATGACATTGAACCTTTGAACCCATTGAACCCGTTGAACCAAAATGGTTCAATGGTTCAATCCTTTTTTAGAAGCTTGCCGATGGACATTTTGGTTGAACCTTGTCCTTGAACCAACCTTGAAATCACCTAAGTGCTGAGAGCTTGCTTCTTTCCTGCAGAGTCCGTAGAAATCAACCTGCAAAGCCCGTAGAACTTGGCCTGCAGAGTCCGTAGATTTCTGAGAAGCTTAAAAAATGAAAAATTTGAATGCTCAGAACAATTTTTTGAAAAGGGGAGAGAGGATTTTGGTCTGTTGAACCAAAATAGTTCATAGGTTGTCCCAAAAATGAGTGGACAACAGAAATGTCAATAGACATGTTTTCGTGAAGAGGTGTCTCTTGGATGGGACACCTCCTTTTTGAAAAGCCTTTGAAGGCTATATAAGGCAGATAGAAGGTTGAGAAAGATATGGAATTAATTCTTTCTATCAATCAAACATACGCAGATTTTCGTGGAGAAGAAGAGAAAATTGAATGTCATCATTCGTTGCTAAAGCAACAATAGTAAGATGGAAGATTGTTTCAGTAGAGGTTGGTGCCTCAGAAAGAAGAAATTGGTGTCTCTTGCTAAGTTGGTGCTTAGTAGTGGGGATTGGTGTCTCCAGTAGGTTGGTGCCTACAAATTGTTCAGCAGTGGGGATTGGTGTCTCTAGTAGGTTGGTGCCTACAAATTGTTTAGCAACGAAGATTAGTGTCTTCAGTAGGTTAGAGCCTACAAATTTTTTAAGAAGAATTTTATGTGGTTGGATTTGGATAGTAGATCCAAGCAGTCCTTTTCTCCGTGATTTTCTCACGAATGGGTTTCCACTTAAATCTTGTGTTCTTAATTGTTGATGTTGTGTGATTCATATTATTATGATTATCAATTTGAAAAAGTAAAAGATGATCTTATACTGACTCACCCCCCCACCCTCTAAATATAAGCGTGTGCTCAACAATTGGTATCAGAGCGGATTCCTTCGGAAATAGTCTAACCACTGGAAGGTAAATCTCAAGAGCACACATGGCCAGTCGAGAAGGATTTTCCTCAAACAGGGCTTCATTGTTCGATGGAATGAACTATGCCTTCTAGAGCATAAGGATGCGCACTTACCTAATGGCTCTTGGCTTTGATATTTGGCAATCAGTTGTGAGCAAATATGTAGCTCCATCATCTCCTCCTACAGATCTAGCAGGAAAGAAGACGAGTGAAAATAATGCAAAAGCTATGAATGCAATTATGTGTGGTCTATCAAAATCGGAGTTTGTCAAAGTAATGCATTGTGAATTGGCAAAAGAGATTTGGGATAAACTAAAGAACATCCATGAAGGAGACGACAAGGTAAAGAAAGCTAAGCTTCAAACATATAGAAGACAATTTTAAAGTTAAGGACGAAGAAAACAATGTAGCCTATCTATTTCGTGTGGATGAAATTGTAAATACCATCAAAGGAATTGGTGAAAAAGTTGAAGGGCCAATGATCATGAAAAAGGTGCTAAGGTCACTTCCCTTAAGAATTGATGCAAAAGTTTCAACCATTGAGGAAATGAAGGACTTGGATAAACTATGTATAAATTGCATGGGATCCTCACGGCATATGAAATGAGGACCGAAAAGGAGAAATCATCTAAACAAGAGGCAGCCTTCAAAGCCTCAAAAAAAATGAAGAATAAAGAACCCGAACCAAGCGAGAGTTCCAATAATGAATCAGACGAAGAAGAATCTCATTTTCTGAGGAAGCTGAAGAAAGGATTTGGCATACAAAGATAAGTTACCTTTTAAATGCTTTAATTGTAAAAAGGTGGGACATTTTGCGGCCAAATGCCCATATGCAGAAAATGAAAATAGTGATGAGGAAGAAGAGCATAATATAAAGGCCACAAACAAGGCAACCCTGAGAAAAAGAAGAGCTTTCACAAGCACAACAAAAGCCTCCATTCCAAAGAGGAAAGTAGTTCATCCGAAGAGAGTTTCTCTGTTAGCGATAGAGATCTTATTCGTGGCAATAGAAACAAAAGATGATATCTTGAAAGTGAAGACAAAGAAAAAGAGTCAGAAGGGGAAGAGAATGCTGAAATAGATGGAGAAGTAGATTTGGAAGAACTCATTTGTGCCCTAAGCGAAATCAAGAAACTTAAAAAGAACTTGAAACAAAAATTACAGCTTCAAGAGGACTGTGAATCTAAGGCGAAAATGTCACAAAGTCTTGAGGAATCGGAAAAGATGATCATCAACCTCAAGATTCAACTTGAAGAAGCAAAAAAGATTGAAAAGAAGGTGAGAATCCAATTAAACAAAAAGGAAGAAAATTGTGAGAGGCTAGAGTCCGAAATTGTTTCCTTGAGGAATGAACTAGAAATAACAACCATTAAGTTGAACAGAAGCCTCAAATTTGGGAAGAGTACCAAAATCTTAGATGATATCATAAATGGGTGAAGGTCACCATTTATAAAGACTGGTCTTGGATATAAAGAAAATCAGATGGCCAACAAAGAAGATCACAAAGAGCCAACAAAGACAGCAAATGAGGAAAAGACAAAAAGCTATCAAGATGTTCTCAAAAGTCCTATCAGCAAGAAGAAAGAGAATCAAGTCCAATAGAAAACAAGCACTCCTCCAAAAGATAACAAGGACAAATTCAAAAAGTCATTTCCTCCAAGGCAGGCACACATGACCAGGTTTCAAAACTCTTTCTTTGTAATCGCGTTGGTCATAAAGCAATAGATTGTAGGACTTATGCAAGACATTTTGATTGGAACAAGAATAGAATTTCTTATGGGTTCTCAAATAGGAACTATAATTCATTTGCTCCCTTAATAGATTGCAATGTCATATGCTATAAGTGCAACAACTACGGACATACAACATGCTTTTGTAGAAGTGGTTTTATAAAACTTCCTAGGCAAAATAAACAAGTGGAAGCCATGAGTAAACAAAAAGAAGAAACTTCAAAAGTATGGAAAAAGAAGCAGGAGCAAGAAAAGGAGAGACCTATGCTTGTGCAAACTGCATCTCATGCACAAGAGGTATCACTACGCTCATAAGAAGTACGATTACAAGGGGAGCTAATCATTGCATTATCTTTTAGCTCCAATGAAAAGACAACTTAAAGGATGAAGTCTCAGAATATTAAAGAGAGAGAAGATATGGTTGGAGAGAAGAATGAGAAAGATGATCAAGACAAAGTTGATGTTCCAAGACATGAACAAAAAAAAAAAAACTTAGAGACTTGGATGTCTATTGAAGAACCACTTTTGCAGGATGTGGTTAAAATGCATGATTGATTGTTTGATCTACTAATCTTGTGCAATATTTTGAAATGATCATATCTTAGATAATACGAGGTTGCATGCCTTTACTCTAGTATTTGAAGCTTGCAAGAAGTTTATTGAAGGAGTTGGCTATTCATTGCCTGCAAGATTGGATGATAACATATTATCAGGGCATTTGTTGCATTTGTGTTTGGCTCACCAGAAGCTTTCACAATCACTCTTTAGGAGGGTTTTGAAGATGATTTAAATCAGAATTTCCAAGTAATAAAACTTAAGCGTAAAGAGAACCAATTTGCCTTAAGACTTGAGGGAAGTGGAAAAGAGAAGTTATCACTTGAGCAGCTAGAGATAATCCAAATGGATGTAAATGATGTAAAAAAGCCCAAAATTGATCAAATTCAAGGAGAGCAAATGAGAAAAGAAGTCCTTATGCAAAAGGATAGGGAAGAGCAGAAAGGCAATCATTCAGTTGTGGTGATGTTGAAGATGACATGGATATTTCCCATGATTTATTTGTGGATGGAAGTATAAGGAACATCCCTTTGTCGTTAATGTCAAAGGGAGAGAATTAACGAAAGGGGGAGCAAAGGAGAACTACAGCAAGGGGAAGTTTCTCTACAAATTTGTCATCAATAATAATAGGGGAGATTGATGGAATATTGTCATTGATGTCAAAGGTATTATAATTGATGTCAACGGAATTGCCAACGGAAATGTCAAAGGAATTGTAATTGATGTCAATGGAATTGTCAATGGAAATATCAACGGAATTGCCGATGGAAATGTCAACGGACACATCTTTTGGTGAAGAGGTGCCTCTTGGATGGCACACCTCCTTTGTGAAGAGCCTTTGAAGACTATATAAGGCGGATAGAAGGTTGATAGAGATATGGAATTAATTCTTTCTATCATTCAAGCATAAGCAGATTTTTGTGGAGAAGAAGAGGAAATTGAATTTGCCATCATTCGTTGATGAAGCAACAATAGTAAGGTGGAAGATTGTTTCAATAGAGGTCGATGCCTCAGAAAGAAGAGATTGGTGTCTCTTGCTAAGTTGGTGTTTAGCAGTGGGAATTGGTGTCTCCAGTAGATTGGTGCCTACAAATTGTTTAGCAACGGGGATTGGTGTCTCCAGTAGGTTGAAGCCTACAAATTTTGTAAGAAGAATTTTATTTGTGGTTGGATTTGGACAATAGATCCAAGCAGTCCTTTTCTCCATGGTTCTCCCCTGAGAGGGTTTCTACGTAAATTTTGTGTTCTTAATTGTTGATGTTGTGTGATTGATATTATTGTGATTATCAATTTGAAAAAGTAAAAAATTACCTTATACTGATTCACCCCCCCCTCTCAGTATAAGCGTGTGCTCAACACAAATATCATAATATTCAATGATCGAACTTAAATTAGTCTTATAAAAAGTATAGTGCAAACCTTATAAAGTATGGACAAAAATAAAGACAACTCAGCATATTCATTATCCAAATTTCACTATATTCAAATTCGTCTTCGATTTCAATGTCTTCATCATTTTGCTCAATGCCTCGATTTAAAACAAAACATAGTTAATATTCATATTTCAAATTGCTCAATGCCTAACTTTGAAAAAAAACATGGTTAAAAATTCAAATTTCAAATTGCTCAATGCCTCATTTTTTTTTAAACTATTTAAAAAAATAACGTTTAAAAAAACTATTATAAAAAAATAACACAAACAAAAAGTTAAAACTATCATTAAAAATTTAAAACCTAATTAAAAAAAAACTACATTAGATAAATATTAAACTAAATTAAACAAATGTTTATACCGCTATACCTAAAACAAATGCTTGTGCCTAGGTACAAGCTCCAAGTTGTTTTTGGATACAGCATATGTATATTATACTAAATTTTTGGTTATTCATGTAAGCACAAGCATTTGTTTGCAGATTCGATGGCGGATGGCAGACGGTGGACGGCGCAAATCGTGGAGGACACAGACTATGTTGAGGTGTGCCCTATCCCTCACAGCAAAAATGGCAAGCAAGGTTCAAGCTTGCAGGCAGAACAGAAACAACGAGCAGGGTTCGAACTTGTAGGCTACACAAGTGTTTTTGAAGTCCATGTTTGACTTTTTATGAAGTGAAATTGAAAAATAAAAATAAAAAATCACATTACTTATAGGGGATTCGACACGGATACGGCAAGGGTACACCCCTGGCCCTACGAATACGCCCGGATATGTCCAAGGATGTATCCAGGTGTATCCGTAGGGACAAACATACCCTGGACGAATTCCCGGTGAACCCATATCTAGAAGCATTTCGCATCATATCCGTAGGACTTACTAGCAGTATCCGGAAACCTAGGTGTAGAAGAAAGGCAAGTTGAAGAATTGAGTGGCACTGCTGCCCCTGTTCTTCAAGATAATAATGTTGTTGCTCCTACAGTTATCCAAACTGAGATTGTTGCTGATCCTACTGATGTTGAAATGGAAGACATTGAAGACTGATATTACGATTTATCCATTTTGAAAGACCCTAGGGTCTTAAAAACTTGACTTTTATTTTGAAATTTGTTGGTAGATTAGGTGGATAGCGGTTAGATGATCCAGCTGTATGGCACTCAAACTGCAGTTTCTTGATGTCCATGTTTTGATTGGGCTAGATGTTATTTCTATGTTGATGAATTGTTGAGCCCACAATTGGGACATATATGTAGTTAAACTTGTTATGCAATATAAAAATTTAATCCCAACCTTTATAATTTTCCTTGAGAGAAGGTAAACCCTACTCATAGAAGCATTGACCCCGGTACACTAATTATTAATTGTGTCATAGGATACCCCCCAAAATGCACAGGAAATTTTAATGAGAAACACTCACATGTGGAAGACAACTAGGTGCAGTGGATGGTTCCGATATTCATATCAGGAACTATCTAGATAAGGCTGCAGGGATTTTTAAAGTCAATAAATTTTCTCAGTTCATTTACTTATAATAGATAGAGAAATTACATCCCCAACATTGCGGCCTAAGAAACAGCATGCATATATTTACTGATTTGGATAGTGCATTTTAATCCACTACGGCATTTAGAGTAAGCACAAATGGGATCTTATTTATGAAATAATTTTTAATAGATAAATGGGGATATCTAGAGATGGTGGCAGTTGAAATCGTTTAGCAATAAGCATGTTCTGATAAGTGGACTTTGGTTGCTTAAGGATTCATATCCATGTGGCCTTTCATTAACCATAGCTCGATCACAAGGATTTGGCATATTGGAAATATCTAAGAGTAAAGCTTGAGTTATCACATAAATTGGTTATTAGGAAGATCATCTAACCATCATGTAATTTGCTTGAATTATTGAAGCTTCGTGTCAGATGGGCCCTTCGTGAGGAACTCAAAGCTTTTATATCTGAACAACTATATACAAGTTCTGCAGTCATTGATTTGGAGTTATTTTTGCAGATTTTCTAGGTGTCTGGAATGAAATCTGGTTATATTCATAAGAGCATCTAACGTGAGTAACAAAATATGTAAGCTTCTTGAAAGAAAACATTTCTGCTAAACAGGCTATTAACCTCTTTCATAAACAGGGACCAACAGTAATGAATTTGATTCATAAATTTTCTTCCCATTAGTGTTTAATTAAAAGAACAGAAGAGGGATAGAAAAAGAAAAAGGAAAGTACCTTTTCTTCACAGCAAGCTTGCATCATCTTGGCTTGTGTCATTGCAAGTTTAAACCGTTCATTCTTGTATCTTTGTCCAAGTCGCAGCATGCAAACTATCCTACTAAAATCCTTCTTTTGATACAAGGTGATACATGTTGCTTCAAGGTTGTCTCTGCCTGCCCTTCCAGACTCTTGATAATAACTTTCAATTGATTTGGACAGCGTGTTGTGGATCACAAACCTCTGCAACATAACAAATATTCTTAATACTACAAATCGCAGGTAAAAATACAATGTATTTACATTCACAACTCAGGGCAGAGTAAAAGTTAAACTTACTCATTAAAATATTAATGTTGCAAGCTTAAAATTTCTCCATGCAAAGATTAGAAACAAAAACAAACTACTGTACACTAGTAGCAAGAGGACCATTCGTGAATGTACCATGTCGATAACATGGCATTAAAAATGATTGCACATACTGCCTTGTGTGGAAAAGTAGGTATAGATGATAAAAGCCCCAAGACCAAAATTTTCAAAGGATTTGGTCAAAAATATTGCTTAGACACACAATTAGGTTCTTTTTGAAAGAAATACATCTTATATTACATCAAAGAGTAAGATAATTACAATAGCTGAACTATAGGAATACAAAGAAGAGCTCTCTCTATAACAGCAAGGAGAGATAACATCTGAGCATATGAGCTCCAATGGGGAAAGAGTTAACATCTATAAGAAAACAAGGAAGTATGGCTTTGACAAGCATAGCCAAGTCTTGCTTGAAGAACCTCAATGCTCTTAAACTGAGCGGGGATGTGTACTCCTGAAAAGTTTCTTTACACAAGAAGCTAATTATGAAAAACTGTATACTATATAGTATGCCACAAAATTTTGCAGCTGTCCCTGATCATTCAAATGTCCCTTGAAAGAGAACCATGACAAGAAAGTGGGGTGATAAATAAGTAGTCAAATTAAACCTATAGAAATCTCCAAAAATTCCAGGTTCCAAACATTTCCCTGTTAAAGTAATCATTTCCTTGCTAGTGTTTTGTTGGCAAGCGAGGGTAAGACATCAAGCTGACCAGGAGAATGGAATGTCCATCTAGATCGCAACTCTAGATCCCAAGCATCACATACCTCCGGTCCTGCCAATGAAGGTGGTCAAAGGCTTATTTCCAAGCAACCCAGATTCACTTAAGAGGATCTGACTAGGAAACATAATTGCCTTGGCATTACCAATTATAACACAGTTGAAAAGGACTTTTGATTTCCAGTGGTGACAAGCAGAAAGAACTTTGTGGCAGAATAATATATTCCAAGGAGAAGTTCCTTCCACAGTTTTGACTACCCGTTTACATCTGTTCCAGACTATAAGACCTGGTTAGAAATGAACGGCCTCTTAATATTCAGCAACCATGTTTCCAACACTTCAATCGTTCCATATGAAAACACATTAGTTATAGCCCAGTCAAGTGTAGTAAACCATAGCAGTTCAAACGAATTTAAGAAGTGATGCTCAGAAGAAGGATTGAGGGCCATTTCGATAAAATAAGTCAATATCCCAGAAAGCATATGGTAGCTAATATATAGTGGTATATTTACCCATTGTTACGCTGATAGGTGGAGTAAGTATGTGTGTATGTATGTGTGTATGTATGTATCCTCACCTCTTTCCAAAGGTCGATATCCCTTCATTAAGACTACTTAAATTTTGTATCAGTTTATTTATTATGTTTATCCTATTTAATGCCCATGTTTCATGTAACTATGTCTGAGAATCCTCTCTTTCTTGAAATGCTTCATTCTCAAAGCCTAGTAGTAACATGATATCATACAAACTAGATACAGTTTTATACAGGTGACAGTTTTTCTGCAGTACATCAGCATTTGTATTTTTAGCTTATACGAAAAATGAAATAAGGACACCATACACCATCACATCAAAACTACACAGCTGAATCCCGAAATCACATCACACAGATAAGATTTGTTGTTTACATAAAGAAGCAATTTACAATTCATAGAATATTCTATTCAAATTGCATTGTTTTGTTACAGCCCCAGAGCCTTATTAACACTCATGTACTATACACCATCACATCACAATGACTTTCAATTAATAAAAAACAAGCTGCTGAATAAGTTACTTTTGGGACCCAATAAGCCCCTTGTGAAGCCACAATGTGGACCTAATACCTTTATAAAATCTTGTATGAAAAAACGGTATAGATATACTATCAATATGATAATTTCACCATTGTAGAGCACATCCTATGGGAAGATAGGAACATAAACCATCAGTATAATGATGAGCCTATTTATGATGAAACTGACTTTGACTTGTTGGAGAAGGTTTGGGTACGACACTAAGGTTGCCTCTCATATTAAGACAGGATCTAACACTGAAGCTTCAACATCTAGACCTATTGATCTCCAATCTACCTCGTTGCCATTAGCTCCCTCCCATTTTTTCTTCCTTTGTAAATGGCAATATATGCATTTTGAAATGCAAATTGAATAATCTAGAAATTAATGAAATTGATGGCATACAAATTTTGATAGAAATCAGCATACAATCTCATTTATCTTCCTCTCATAATTTGTATCTATTCTCTATGCAATTGAAATACCTAACATGTATCTCTATGTAATGGAAATGCCCTTAAATTTTAAAAAAAAATGTTTTTTCTTCTTTGTCCACATTGTTTTGGTGGTTTTATGTTTTTCTAATTTTTTCACGATTAATCGTGATTTTTGATAAACACTTACACTTTTGAAAAAATGATTTTTTCCCCAAACAATTTTTGCTACTATAGTTTCACCACTGGAAAGTACATTCTAAGAGCTTTCTTACAATATATAATACACCTACATTTTGGCTGCCACTGTCTATGATGTAAAGGGTTGTCCTTGACACATATCAACGTGTCAAAGATTCTCTCTTTCCATCCACTTCTACCCCTGAGGAAGAAGTTTGTGCTTTGGTGGTCATTATGACTGGTGTCTGGTTAAACTTCCACAACTTTACCTTGGTCTAGTGCATGGGATGTCACCATTACTATCTGCTAGCTCGGCCAAGAAAACCTTCCTTGAATTGCACTCACTCTAGTTATGCTAAAGGGAGTTGTGGAAATCAAAACACTTACTTGTGGAGGATTTCTTCCCCTATCTACTGATGATTGTGGTTATCAAGACCATTCCACTTTGGCCCAGCCTTGTTAGTGGGCTGATTAGGTTCAGAAGAAATATTTTGGCCGCTTTCTTGTTCTTGTTGGTGAAATCTCCTTACTTTTGGCTACCTTTTTTGAATGGACTTAAAAGCTTGCCTCTCCATTGAAATTTATCTTCAACTTTCAAAGCAAAATGGTATGCCTCACTAGGAGCCTTAATATTAAGGAATTCCATCCCTTGTTGGATGTTTGGTTGCGATCCCCATTGGTACTTAAGAAACTTCAACTTCTCATTTATTGGATTCTAAATTAAGCCATTAATTGGTGAAAACCCTGGGTCTAATCCTTGATTGTCTGGTATTTGTTTTAATCTCAACTACTGGCACTTTTTATGCAGGAACTCTATATGCTTGGGAGGATAATATTCTTCTCCAAATGCTTCAACAAACTTGGACCAATTGTCAATGGGCTCTAAATCTCTTCTCCAAGACGTAAAAATATGTTCCTCTACACAATGAAGTTTCCACCAAATGAGGGTGGCAATTGCTATCTTTTCTTTCTCATAAGAGTGGTTGACATCAAAGTAAGACTCCAACTAGGAGCGGTTCCTAAGAAGTGGGTCTTCTGACTGTTTGAGGATTATCCTCCAAGTGTTTGGGTGAAATTGTGGAGTTCTCCAAATTGCTCATATTATCTCTTCTCTCTAGCTTTGCAAAACATGTTGTATCACCTGCTCCAATAAATCCTTCGGTAAGCACATTGTTTTTTATTCATCTACTATCTCTAGTATTTGCTTTATGTGTTTTAAGGAATAGTGACACATGCATGGAGGCTTGCTTCCCAATTCCATAAATCGGGAATGTGTATACAAGTGTGCAAAATCAAACCGTGTTGGCTATTGCATGGCAATGTGGGTTTAGTCTACAACCACAAGTAGTGGTGGGATTTTGTCTTTGATAAGCATTTTTGGCTTTGATACTAATTGTTCAAGATCTTGAATCATGCTCGGAAACAAAATTTAAATAGGAAAACAACTATTATAGTGGAGGAAAAGTATTGTAACAAATATTCACAAAATTATAGAGGGGAATTACATCTACAAGTGACTGTATGCAAAGACAACATAAGATTCGCATAGGAAATATAGCAATTTTGCCTCCTGAAACACACTACCATTTCCATTAAATGAACGGTGCATACTTATATATGTTACAAAAATGAGGAGAAAACATTTGACTGAAAACATCACATGTCCAGTTACAAATATGGTTGCAATTGCAGGGCTTTTATTGTTTAAATTATTAATTAATAAGGTGGGTATGTAGCTAATGTATCTTGAGCTATCTTGAACTCCTATATCATGGAAGGTTGTCATACGTGTAGATTGTAACATTCGCATTGCCAAGATTATCAACATTATTAAGTTATGTGGTTGTATTGTCGACCTTAGGTAGTTTGTAATGACTCTTGTTGGTTATGTTCAGGGGTTGACGATTGTGTCAACCACCAACCATATGTTTTATATATAGGTGAAAATACATTGAGGTAAGGGTGCTTTTATGATATCCTCCCTATATTGTACGAATTTGTACTAGAACTTATCATTTATGAATACAAGAAGCTATTGTTCGGATTACTATTTTGTGTATGTTGTTATTGATGATCTAGTATCTAAGTAGACATTAATCACACTACATTTGGCATTGATGCCTTAAATAGTGTTAGGTCAAGTTATATTCGATTCACAAATTGAAATATCCCTTTTGAGATAAAATAAGAATTCTGATTTTTATTGCCCTTAATTCTGAAAATTGATTCAAATACCAGAACAATACATGCAATACTAAAAACCAACAACTCACACGTGTTCTCTTTATTTCATTCAATTGTATACATAGAAAACATTATGAAAACAATTATGGAAGATACAAATAGCACAATAAAATCAAAATATTAGTTTTTCCTATTTTTCCACCAAACCCTAACCTGAAACAACATAAAGGCAGAATCTTTCCTTGAAACCCTAGCTGGAAATATCCCGATATAGTACGGCAGCATCAAAGGCATAAAGATTGAAAGTTTCCTAAAAACACTAGCTGAAAATAACACCTGAATAGTACAACATCAAACTCTAGTTGCAGCAATATGGCGGCCTTCAAAATGGTATGGTAGCCCTTAAAAACTAGCAACCAACTCAACAAAGTCAAACCCTAGTGTATAAAAGTTAACCGCCAAGTACATCAATGAATTGTGACACCATGAATAGTGACGTCAAGCTAAAATGTCACTGCGAGAGAATATTTCATAATTTTCTAAACTATTGCAGTCCCATACACATCCATAAATGAGCCTCTATGTACCCGTGTGACGGATCTCCTCTGAATCTAAAAGCTTAGGTGTAATTTTTGAATGGAATTACCAAATGTGTTTGAGGGCTTTCGTCCCCAAGCCTATGCACATGAGGGTTTTCATCCTCTAAGCAAAATATTGTTGTTGCCCCCAAATTTGCAAAATAAGTGTTTTGCAAAAGTGTTCAAATGAATTAATGATTTTCCATTTCTTTTCATTCAATCCTTTTAATAATTACCTTTTCACTCAAAAACATTAAGTGTCTTAAAACACTTTTAATTATAACTGTGGTTTGGCCCATTTAATTAATCATTACTTTATGGCCCACTTTAATAATAATGATTGTCTTTTTTCCATGTTATTAAATAAAAATATTTCAGGACAACTTAAAACACTAATATTAAAGTATTATTTTTTTTATTTGAAAAAGGAGACATGAAAGCCCGCCCTTCCCAAACATTGCTTGTCCCCTAGCAATGCCTGAACCATCCTGCAAATCCCAAGATCCCAAACCAATATTTCTATCTCTTCCAATCCTCCTTGTGAGGTTGTTAGCTTTTGTTGTGTTTCTCTGATATAATTAGAAAATTCTACACCAAATGAAGCTCCTTCAACAACCTCAACAAGTGCATCCCAAATAGTTGAATCATGGATCAACTGGGATCTAGAAAAGGTACTACCATCTGTGATACCCTCCATTTTGTTTGCTAAGACTGAGGTTAAACCTGTGTTATTGATCCATTGGAGTACTACTTCTTTCCCAGTTACAGGCACACCAATTGTGTGTAATGAACAAGGTAGATGAGCTCCAACTGCAAGGTACATATGCATAACTTGTTGTAACATGCAAGTTACCGAACTTCCATGCAATGCAATTTCTACCTTTAACCTTCACAATATGAATTCTGAAACTATTTAAGAGTCTACATTAACCAAGTTTGAAATACCAAAACCTTGAGTTCCAATGGATCCTTCAATACTATGGCCAGCTGTACCTCCCACAATTTGATGCAAATCAGGGTGTGTATACGCTGGAAACAAGTTACAACATTCACAACCCGCCTGGAATTTCACTAAAATCAAAACTATGGTGTCTGAATGGTTCGTTCCCTTTAGCTGAAACCTACCATCCACATCATCCAATAATAAAAACCCCTTAAAACGTACAAACTTGCAGTTGTGCATGACTGATAACAGTTGTTCCAGCACCTTGGAAATGATATAACAATAACTAAATTGATATTCCTTTGCAAAATCAAAGGTGTGAACAATGTAGGAGCTGAAAATGCTTTATCAACAATAATGGTATTGAAATTAGTAACTCTACTCTTGATAGATCTTAAAGTATTACTTGGATTTCAAACCATTATATACAAACAATTTTGAACTTGAATCAAAGAATCTATATGCCCTATGTTGCAAGTTGTATCCTTGACCCTATCAGCATTTTTAAAATGATTTCCATGATGACAAGAATCTTATAATGGCATAGTATGAAGCAACAAATCTGAAATATAACCATAATTATCATACCATGGGTTATAATCAAAGTATTCACCTTCCTTTGCCGAATTAGAATTTGTTGAAATATCCTCAACATCTCCATCCTCATGACTCAAAATTTTCGAGTTAGGATCAACATTCTCCTCAATTTGAGCACTTTTCAAACTTAGGTTTAGATCTTCCATGTTTGCTTCATATAAGAGATTTATGTACACTTTACCGAGAGTGGTAACTTTTACTATTTCTATTTCTTGAAAAGGAGTTGTAGCATCATATAAAAGATTTAGGCATATTTGGCTAAAAGTGGTGACCTTTACTTGTGCATCGTTTCTCACATTAAATTTCATACCTTCCACCTACATGGCGGATTCTTCCAAGGTTTGTTTTCTTCCAATTTCTTGCAACTCTGATTTTTCTTTTTTTCCATGCTCCTCCCTCACAATTTCTTCTTCTTGAGATTCTGATGTATCCAACACTTTGCCTGGTTCTTTGGCCTTCTTTTATGGCTCTTCTAAGTCTCCATCTAACAACACATCCTCATAGTGCACTTGTCCACTTCTTATCTTCATCAATTTCATGAAGTTTGGAAAACATATTTTTCTTTGAATCTCTAATCAAAGAGCTCTCTATTTAGCATAACCAGCAATAACAAATCCACCATAGTTCTCTCCTCAAGCAATAACACCATGATTCACAGGCTAGCAAAATCACAACTCTGATACCTCTAAAATATCCCTTTCGGGATAAAATAAGAATTCTGATTTTTATTGCCCTTAATTCTAAAAATTCATTCAAATACCAGAACAATAAATGCAATACAGAAACCTAACAACTCACACATGTTCTCTTTATTTTAGTCAATTGCATACATAGAAAACATTCTGAAAACAATTATGAAAGATACAAATAGCATAAAAAAATCAGAATATTAGTTTTTACTAATTTTTCTACCAAACCCTAACCTGGAACATCAAAAAAGTGAAATCTTTTATTGAAACCCTAGCTGAAAATGTCCCAGAATAGTACAACATCAAAGACATAGAGATTGGATTTTTCTTAAAAACCTTAGCTAAAAATTCCACCTGAACAGTACGGCAACATCAAACCCTAGTTGCAACAGTACAACAACCTTCAAAATGGTATGACAACCCTTAAAAACCAGTGACCAGCTCAACAAAATCAAACCTGTCATGTCCCTCTTTTGATGGGGACATGATGGAAGACCCTTATCCTTAAAACCCTTCCCAGGGACTAAGGGAGAAATATAAAGGGAAGTAAGGATTGAAATGTTTTTAAGTAAATATGTGTAAAAGTACTTTATGTTTTCAAATTCACTTAAAAATGAGACCTTTAAGGGTTTTGATGATTTAAGTGATTTTATAAAATTAAAAGGAAAAAAAAAAAAAAGGAAAAGATCATAAAGGGTCTATTAAGATCCTTAAAGTTACTCTCCCTTCCCAATTTTGGGCACTTCACTTGGGAGGACTACATAAGACAAAGAAATGATCAATTGATTCATTCATAACTAATTTTGATAACTATTTTCTTGGAGTCTAACCACGAAAAGCAAGGGCTTGCACTTGGAGGATGGAAACCCTACAAGAGAGTTGAATCAAGAATGAAAACCTTTGAATTCAGACCTAGAACAACTTGCCACAGTGTTGTATTGTGTAGAAATTGACAAAAAGGGTGTTTTTTACACCAAGGATCATTTGCAAGAGGAGCAAACCAGTGGAGGCATTAGATGCATGCATCCAGGGGCTGTCCTAGGGCAACGAATGTCTTTTCAAGGGCTGCATATTTCACCAAAGGGCAGCAATTGAGTTTTGAGGTTGGGCGACCCACTTTGGGGTCATCATAAGACTTTTGGAGGGTGTGGATGAGCGACATATTTTTTTGATATTTTATCTTAATTTTTCAACCATATATTTGATCAAAAATCAGGTTTTTAGCTGGTTATTTGGTCTATAATATTAATATTATTTTCTGCTACTTTTGGAGAACTGAAATATTATTTATGGAGTAAATTTCAAGGCATTTGCAACAATTTTTGTCATTTTCAGATTGCTAGGGTTTGAGAAAAATTCCGAAAATTAATATTTAATCATTGGAATGGTTGACTTACTAATTTCTTGTTTAACTAATATCCCTAGAAAGGGGCATTACAGTCGTATCAGAGCCAATTTCTTGGCTAGCTATGGGAAAAAAGGGTTATATGTCAATCAGTGACATAGACAAGGCTAGGCTCAAGAGGTTAGCTTGGACACAAGAACAAATGAGAGAAGTGATGGGAGAATTTCTTCAAACAGTGAAGGATATGAAAGGAAAGAAAGAGCAGGGTTTGGCAAGCAACACTGTCGGTGTGGGTATGGAAGCCATACCTAAGCCTAGGGTTCTTCCAGAGGAAGCCACTTCAGGGAAAGAGAAGGAACAGCCTTCATAGAAAGCTGAATTGTTAGCATCATGTGGAGAATATATGACTTATCCACCCTCTTTTCGAAAGGAGATGAGCTTTAATGGATATGTCACTTGGAAAAAAGACAGAGGTTCCGACAAAGGGTGGGACAACCTTGGAGAGTGGAACGAAGAGATAGGGAAGGTTACCTTACCTATTTTTGATGGTGTTACAAGTAATTCAGCTAGGGCTTGGATCAATAAAGTGGATACATATTTTTCATTACATAATCATTAATTATTTTACATTTAGAGGGAGTTGCCCATGAATGGTGGCACCAAGGGTTGGTAACCCTAGGGCACAACACCATCAAGACCTATGAGGAATTCCGAAATAAAGTCATTGATAAATTTGAAAAGGCAGATTTGGACTTGTATATCCATGATTTGGCCCACTTGCAACAAATACAATCTTTATAAAATAACATTGAAGAGTTCCAAAGGATAGCCACCTTGGTTAAAGATGTTTCGGAGAATAGACTTACAACATGGTTCGTTGAAAGACTATCTCCATCTCTCAAGAGTTTGGTTAAGGCCTTTAACCCCCCTTCATTACAAATGGCCATCAAAAGAGCTCAAGAGTGTGAAATCACAGCCCCTTTTGTGCAAAATCTGCCCTTCCTAAAGCCTAAAAATAGCGATGAACTTTGTAGGGAGCATGAGGAAGGAAGGCAAGGCAGCTTGGTGAGTTAATTCAAAAAATGACAAAATCAGACCCCAATGTACAGGAAAAAAGAGATTTCCAACAAGAGGAAAAACATCCAAAGAAGCTGCAAGTGAGTTCGAAAACTGCCCTACACAAAAGAATGAATTCCCAGCCAAGGGAAGGGCCATTGGAAGGGCTGCAAACCCGTGACAGCAATATAAAAAAGTCTGAAACAGTCCTCAAAACAGTGGAGCAGCACAAAAAAATGAATTTCCAGCTAAGGGGAGGGCCATTGGAAAGACTGCCAACAAATGACAGCAGTATGGAAAGGTTTGAAACAGTCCTCAAAGCAGTAGGGCAAGCTACAAAGGTTGATGAAAGCAAGGTGGGCACCCTTGCTACCATAACAGAAATTCCTAACCACCACCCATTCAAGGTTAGAAGAGTTTTACAGGGCAAAAGAGTCACCATACTCATTGATAATGGGGCTACACATAATTTTTGTTTACAAAAGATGGGCTTCAAGATATGGGGTGAACACGATTTCATTTGACAGTTTCAAGGTAATTCTTGGAGATGGAATTTCTATTTCTTGCCATCATAAAATTCCAGATTTGAAACTCACTTTGGGTAAGCAAAAGGTTGAAGGGAAATTCCACATGATTGATATTGGAGAGGTGGATGTAATTTCAGGGGTTCAATGGTTGCACTCTCTTGGAGAATACACGCAAAACCTTCAAACCATGAAGCTGAAATACAAAATAGCAAGTAAGGAAATGGAAATTCGAGGTTTAAGCAATGGGGCACCCTTGGTTGTGACTTCAAAAAGAATACAAAGAGCCTTCAACAAAGGGCAGGTTATATGGGCAGCCAAGTGTTTTGTGAAGGATATGAATTCTGATTTGGGACAGCCACTTATTCATAAGGATGTTCAGCTCCCTATTGGCAAGCATGCTTAGCACAAGCTAAGTGTTGACCATTTTTTGCCCAACAGGCCAAAAAATCGGTCACCTTCTGCCCCTGCTGTGCTAGGCCATTTTCATTTTTCGATTTTGCATGAATCTGGCGATTTTTACAGACTCTGCAGGTTCTGGCGATTTCTATAGACTCAGCAAGTTAGTCCTTTGGCGCATGAAGGATCAGTTCAGAGAGTGCTGGGGTTTACAAGGCTTTTGAGACATTTGTCTGAAGAAGATTCACAAGGAAGGTTGGCAACACTAAAACATTGAACCATCGCTTCAATTTCAAGCTCTGGTTCAATCGTTAAGTTCATCGCTTCGATTTCCGAGCCGCAGCTCAATCAGCAAAGTTCAACAAATTGGTTCAACGGTCCAGTTCAACGCGTTGGTTCAATGCCTTGACACTTCGGCGAGTTCATCGGCGCGCAGCATTGAACCGTTGAACCGGTTCAATCACTTGGTTCAACGCCTCCAGTTCAACATGCAAGATCAAAAGCAGAAAGGCCCGAAGAAAATTGCCAAAGACGGTGACATCCCGGAGGCTGTCAACTTTAAGAAGGCGAACTAGCCATTGTTTTTCAAACAATGACGGGTGCGCGGGCATCAAATTTAAGCCAGCAAAAAGGCTGTTGATTTTTAAATGCCCAAGTGCCAGCCATGAAAGGAGCCCAAGTAATGTAGCGACCCGCCCAGAGATAGCCTCGAGGGCCGAAGGAGCCATAAAAGACAAAGTGCTAAGTGTAGGAGCAGACAGATAGTCCAAGTGGCGAAGGGAGGCGCCAATTCAAGAAGTTACTCCAGCAGGTGAAACAGTGTCTACAAGTTGACCATAGGAAGGTGCGAGCGACCAACCGCACGACTGGTTTTCTTCAATATGCACTGCAGAGCAGGAAAACGGCACGGCTCATCAATTCAATTCCTGACAACAGAATGGCCATCACGCAGAAGCAGACAAAGCGATCCAAGTAGCGCAGGAAGGTGTCAATTCAAGAAGTTATTTCAGTAGTTGACACAGTGCCTATCATGGGTCACTTGTAAAAAAAGGGCGCCAAAAGGCCTCCTTTCTTCTATATATTGGAGACTTGTCATTTGAGAATTATCTTCCACATTTGTAAGGCGTAGCCCCAGCAAAATTTCCCCTGAATCAATAAACGCATTTTTTACCTCTATCTTGGTTAGATATCTCTGTGTATGTCTTGAGTGTTAGTTTGTGTTTAGTCATTGTTTCTTGATGCTTTCACAGGTTCAACACCAACATACCTGACGTCTACAAGGTGCCATTTCTGCGGCTGACAAGGAGAGTTGTATTTGGAAGTGCAAAAACAGAAAAAATTACTATACAGTGTGCATTTCACAGCACCTTTGGTGAATCTCTGTTTTCTGTATTTTCCATTAAAGCCTCCCTGCCAAGTTTCTTGCAGCCTGGTCCTTCTGCCAAGTCTGAAGTGTATGTATATGTTTGTCTGATTTTAAGTGTGAGTGTGAGAAGGTCGGTTTATTTTGGTGCATCACCTCCTTTAGAGTAGATTTGTTTTCCTGCAATCTTTCTCCCTTTTCATCCCACTCCATTATATATATATATATATATATATATATATATATATATATATATATGTTAGCACTTACTGGAACAAATCAGATGCATCAAAGGGAGCTAGCCCTTACCTAGAGACTCTCCCCTCCAGCTTCGTCGGTCCCACAGGCGAGAGGGGAGTTTCCATTGTTGCGTGTGGAAGGCAGGAGCTCGGCCTCCTACCTCGGGTGCAATCCACTGCGTCAACACTAAGGTATGGAGGTCTTCTAAAAAAAAAATTATCACTAAGTTATTGTCATCATGGGCAACATGCCAAGATGGATGTTAGAGGCTTTAATTTCGATATGGTTGATAAATTCTTCTTTCTATGCATTCAAAGAAAATTCATAGGGGATCATATATGGGGTGTAGTGAATTCTAACAATTGTGTGAAGGGCCAATACACAATTCTAGAGTTACTCATTGGAACCAAAGTGTAAGCTTGTTGCCATGCAAGTAATTACAGTCATTAAAGTGATAAATTTTCAGTTTGAGGCTATTATTAAGGGACTTTCAATCACATGGTGTGAAGAGAAGTTCAAGGGGGCAATGTCCAAGAGAATGGAGAGCATGGTGCATGAAGGAATCCATGTAGGGGCAGCAAGGCAATTTGAATTTTCTGAGTTGGGACAGCCAACTTTCATAAAAGAAAAAGATCTCATACATGACAAATGGAGTAAAGGAATGATGGGAAAGGGTTTCCAACATGAAAATTGCAATATGGGCTGGTTTTTTAAGCGCTCTAAAGTATGGATCCTAAGGCATGGTAATGTGAGAAGCTTGTTGAAAAACACTAATGATATTGGGTTTCCAAAGTATGGAATGATTCATTCAACTCCTCCTTTTCTTACCAATTTTGAGAAATTGTGCTTAAATTGGGTGATTGGGAAATTTTAAAATCCATGTTTCGGAAAAAACAAGAAATCTGAAAATGATTTAGGAAGGAATTTTCAAGTACATTCAGAAAATTCTGAGTGTTATAGGCCATTTTAGCCTATCATACTATTTGAAAACATGCTCCATAAGATGTCCATTCGTTTGGGAAAAAATTCTCAATGATCTGAAATCAAAGGGACACTTAGCAATGACATGAAGGAGGGAATGAATGGTCCACTTCAGCTGGGTATGTATGCTTGGAACAAGGTTGAAAGGGGCAATGAACAGCCCACTACAAAGTCTGATTTTGCAAAACAGGGTAAGTTTTATTTAGAAGACAAAGGACCAATTACTACTTCACTTTTCCAAGGCACTAAGAAGTCGAATAGTTTTACTCCAACCAAGAATTGCAGGGTTATAAGGAAACAGGGTAGTTGTGTGACAAAGGAGTTGGTTCACTCCAATGCCAAGGTACAAGTAAAGTGGTGGGGTGAAAATGGATTTGACATTCCTACACATAAATTTTCAGTCCGTGGGGTGCATCATGGGAGGAATTTGAAGAATTTTTTCCGCTATTATGAGTTGCATACAGCAGGTTACATTTGGGGCAGCAAGATGGAAAAGAGAAAAATCAATGGATGCAGGGTTAAGAAGGTTGATAGGGGCTGCATACTTGGTGACATTCAGAAATTGAGAGCCATTATTCACAAGCCAATCTTGGTCAACAACCCTCATGAGAAAGAAAAAATAATTGTTTTGACTAACATGTTTGTTTCATGTGCAGATAAGGACATAGGGGCAATCAAAGACCTCACAAATGAAGACTATCTAGCTAGAATACCAATTTCTAGCCACCAATGTGATGACTAATCCAAGGATCTTCTTGCTTCTCACATCTTAGAGGCATCTTTTGAATATATGGGGTCAAGAGGGAGAAGTGGCAACATAAGGTACTACTGGTTTTGCATTTTCAATTTGTTTAAGCCACACAAAAGCTTCATATGCAGCTGTAGCAAACATCACCAAGAAGGGTCTCTTCATTGGAAAGGACCTAGGTTCGAATTTGGCACAAGGCCAACCATGGAGATAACTTTTTGATTACTTCTATTGCTTGAGGACAAGCAATTTTGGACAGAGAGGATTGTCATTTCCCTCTTTTGATGGGAACATAATGGAAGACCCTTAGCCTTCAAACCCTTCCTAGGGACTGAGGGGCAAATATAAAGGGAAGTAAGGATTGAAATGTTTTTAAGTGAATGTGTAAAAGTACTTTTTAAAAAGTACTTTATGTTTTCAAATTCACTTAAAAGGGGACCTTTAAGCATTTTGATGATTTAAGTGATTTTATAAAATTAAAAGGAAAAAAAAAGGAAAAGATCATAACGGAAGGGTCTATTAAGATCCTTAAAGATCCTTAAAGTTACTCTCCCTCCCCAATTTTGGGCATTTCACTTGGGGGGACTACATAAGGCAAACAAATGATCAATTGATTCATTCATGACTAATTTTGATAACTATTTTCTTGGAGTCTAAGCACAAAAAGCAAGGGCTTGCACTTGGAGGACGGAAACCCTTCAAGAGAGCTAAATGAAAGACGGAAACCTTTGAATTCAAACCTAGAACAACTCACCACGGAGTTGTATTGCACATAAATTGATAAAACAAGGGTGTTTTCAACACCAAGGATCATTTGTAGGAGGAGCGAGCTAGTGGAGGAGCTGGACGCATGCATGCAGGGGCTATCCTAGCACAGCGAATGTCTTTTTGGGGGCTGCATATTGCACCAAAGGGCAGCGACTGAGTTTTGAGGTTGGGTGACCCACTTTAGGGTCATCATAAAATCTTTGTAGAGTGTGGATCAGCCACACATTTTTCTAATATTTTATCCTAATTTTCCAGCCATATATTTGACCAAAAATCAAGTTTTTAGCTGGTTGTTTGGCCTATAATATTGATATAATTTTCTGCTATTTTTGGAGAGCTGAAATATTATTTTTGAAGTTAATTTCAAGGCATTTGTAACAATATTTTGTCATTTTCAGATTGCTAGGGTTTGAGAAAAATTCTGAAAATTAATATTTAATCATTGGAGTGGTTGAATAATTTCTTGTTTAACTAATATCCCTAGAAAGGGACATTACAAAACCCTAGTGCAAAAAAGTCAACAACCACATACAACAGTGAATAGTGATGTCGTGAATGGTGACATCATGAATAGTAACACCATGAATAATGACGTGAATAGTGATGACATAATAGTGACATCAAGCTGAAATGTCACTACAAAAATATTTTCATAATTTTCTGAACTATTGCAGCCCCATACACATCCATAAATCAGTCTCTATGTACTCGTGTGATGGATTTCCTCTGGATTTGAAATCTCTGGTGCATTTTCACAAAGTTCGAGTTCGAGCTCGAGTTCGAGCTCAACGAGTATAAAATTTGGTTTGAGTTCGCCAATGGATAAAGTTCAAAAAAATCGCCATTAAGTTCGAACCATAGAAAAATATAAGAAATATATAAAAATAAGTTAAATCAAAGTATTATAGATACTTCTTGAAAAACTAAGTGTCTCAAAATATAAAACATGTAATATTAAGTTCTTAAACTTCATTCAAACTATAAATCAAAAATTTCTACATCACCAAAAGCTAATACACTCTATGGCCTTATAGGCCACTAAATACATCAAAAAGTTTCATATCATCAAGATCACTTGGCTCATTAACATCATTATCATTATATTCATCACAAAGGAAGTCAAGATCATCTGTGTCCTCTAAGTCAGCTGCAACAGGTTGGGGTTGTGAAGAAGATTCTTTTGTCATTTTGTTCATGCATATCTACAAATTGTGATTAACACAAACAAGATCTGCTAAACGTTCTAAACACTAACATGTTTTTTTTGGATTAAATGTGGTCAAAACAGCTCCAATTCCTTTCACATGCTGACGAACTTGCTCCTTGACTCAAAATTCAGATAGCAAACCGTTGTAGTTCCTTTGTGCTTGATCCATAAGATTTACACCATTTGTAACCTTTAAGATGTGGCATATCATACTTGGCCCCTGTTGTTGCAAATACCACTTCTTGTGCTCGAAATGCCCTTGTTTGGTCTCAAATTATACATGCAAGTTCATGATCTGGGACAAGTGTGTCAATGGCTTCATAAAGTCCACTCATGACTTCAGAATCACTGTCTCTATCTATATGAAAGAGCCTAGGCGAGAAATAACAAGCCACTGTATGCAAGGGTGTGTGCATCATTTTCCATCTGACATCAATCACATCCCATATTTCTTTGTAATCTATCTCCACATCATTGAATGTCTTTTGAATGGATTCCTTGCAACAGTCCATAGCCTGATAAAGCATGCCAAGACAAGTAGTGTCACCATCAACCATGTGAAGCACATCAACAATAGGCTCACATATTTTTAGAACTTTGTTGGCACTTTACCAAAAACCAAGGTTAAAAATGATTTGTTTTGTTTGTTTTCTCTTAGGGCTTGTTGAAAGCACAGATCTTTCTCGTTCATTGCAACAAATCACTGACCTTATTGATGATTTCTAGTCAACCACTCTTTTTTGAGTGATATAAAAATAGGCAAACTATGTATCACAAGGCCTCAAAAACTCCTTAGATGCATGTTGTCGATAAATGCTCAATGTGAACCAGTGATTCTTTATAAAATTTGCAATTGTCCTCCCTCTCTGAATTGCTTCATGCACCCATGGAAATTTGGCCTAGTCCTAAAGTAGCAAATGAAAGCATTGTGATGCACAAGTGCTGCAATAAATTTATGGATACTTATCCACAAGTATTTTTCCAACCCCTCCACAATTTATGGCATTGTCAGTAACAACCTGAATTACATTTTTTTCAGCTACTTCAAGAATTGTTTCATTTAAGATTTTGAAAACATATTTTGAAGTCTATTTATGATTCATGGTGTCTATCACTTTCAAGAAAGATACGCCTTGAGGGCAATACACCAAGATATTGATTAATGGCCTTTGACACATGACAAACTAACCATCACTCAATATACTACACCATGTTACACTCCAAGAGGCCTTGACCTCTGCCATGTTTCCAGTGACCCTCTCTTTTAACCTTTCCAACAGAGTGGTCTTAAGCTTCTCAGAACTAAGGTGGAATGTATCATTTTCCAAATTCAAAGGCTTTCTTGATTGCATTTGTAAAGAATGGACTCCTCGCTACGTGAATAGAATGACACTCGAATAAAATAAATCAGCGAATGCATCATCTATGTCTTGCTTATGTACTGGCTTCCACATGCTGGGAATTGTTCCACTTCCACTAGTATTTTACTGCATAAATGAAGATGGCATGTTAGCAAAAAAAAAATTTGATATGCTCTTGAAAAATTCTTCTTGAATTCGTTGTTTCTTTTGTGCAATGGTGTGCTTTTCAACTAGCAATTGTTCCTCTTCCTTCTCTTCTGTCACTCTGATTTCTGGGGTAACATTAGCACATGCCTTAACACCTCCACCATGGCCACCCGATCTGCCAAGTAGGTGGTCCACCACTTTGGTTAAACTCCCATAAAACATTCTTCCACAAGTTACATTTTACTTCATTGCCTGATCCGATTTTGGATACATGCTTCCATGCCTCAGCTTTTGACTTAAAAGGAGCCATGAAAGTTTTTGCAAATTAAAAAATTAAAATTAAAATTAAAGTAAACATAAAAATAATTACATATTAATATAAATAAAAATAAATGAAAAGCAAACTAAAAATATAAATAAATAAAAAAAACAAATTATAAAATAACATTAAAAATAATAAGGTGCTTGATTTTTCCTCAAAATAAGGTTCTTGATCAGCCCAATCAAACCTCCCAATGAGACTTCTGTTGAATTCCTCATAGTTGTCTATGAGGTGATGCCCTTGAGTTATCAACCCCTAATGCCACCAATCATGAGCAGCCGCTTCTAAATATGTTGTGATGAATCTTAGGGCCTCCTCTACCTCCATGGGACAAAGTGCAAGGTATGTACCTAATTTATCAATCCATGCCCTAGCTGAAATGTTTGTAGAACCATCGAATGTCGGAAAAACAATCTTCCTCAAAGCATCATGTAACTCCCGTCTAACCCAAGGACTGCCCCTACATCTTTTCCATGATATAAAATGCTTGAGGTGCATCTCCTTCCTGAACGGGGGTAGGTATGTCATATTCTCCTCATAAATCTCCATCAAATCCATATGAATGGAAGGTTGCTCCTTCCTTTCATGAGCTTGAGAGGATTTCTCAAACTTTATACTGTCCATGTCTCCCATGTCACTGTTTGACATGAAACCTTCAAATCCCACAGCTTGCCAAAAAATTAACTCTGATACCACTGAAATATCCCAAAATAACATATTTTCTGAATTCTATAATTTTTGCAAAACCCTAATAAAATGTTAATTCTGATTTTTTATTTCCAACAAACCCTAGCGCCCAAAAGATCACAACAAGGCTGCAATAATCCAACTGAAACCCTAACAACGCGTTGGCCACTTTTTAATAAATAAATAGGGCAAGGAAAAGAGAGTTTCTCTTCGAACTCTAGACACCAAATAAGGAAGAAAAATGCAAAATTAATAACTTGCTTCTTCACTTCAAATTATGCAAATTTATGACTAAATAATCAGCCCAAAATTATTGAATATATATCTGAAATTAATGCCTATTTTCCAGCAATTTATGAAGCAATAAATGTTGACAAAATTATCCAAAAAATAGAGAATAAATTATAGGAAATTATAACATATATTTGAGGCCCTAGGACCCTCCAAAATACCTCAAAAATTCTTAACAAATGCTGAAAAATTAACATAAAAATCAGATTAGGGTTTGGGCATGAAAAAATCCTCAAACCCTATCAAATACTCCCAATACCAATTCGCCCCAACTGGAAAATATTACAATCAAATTCAAAATTTTATTAGGGAAAGAAATGGCTCTCACGCACTAGCAAATCACCCCCAAATCCAATCGCCAACCTCCACAAGCTAGTCCCCCATCTTGGAAACTCTTATTTTTGTCTTCTTTTGAATTTGATGATATATAACAGCTCTAAGGTGAAGTTGCCCCACAGAAGAATGAGGGTTTGCGTCCTCAATCTCTTGGCTTGAAGGTTTGCGTCTTCAAGGCAAATGGCTCAAGCATTTCATGCTCAAAGTCCAAGATTTGAATATCAAAATTAGCATCCATTCAAATGATCCCCTCCTTTGCTTTTATACACCATCCCCAAAGGGTACACCTAAATGGAGGGAAATACCTTTTCAAAATTATAAGAAAGAACACCTTTTACAAATCCACTTAAATGTATTGGCAGCCATGACCCTTAAAGGGCCCCAACTTAAATGAACTTTATAGCATAAAGTACGTTTTATAAGTGTTCTTTTATGAAACCAATTGTTCTCCTTTACTCTCTTTTCCCTTAGCCCCTAGGACACTGATGTTGACGCATGTGGGTTGCACCCTTGAGAGAAGGCCGGGCTTCTCTCTTCCATGCGGCCTTTGAGAGAACGTTGGACTTCTCTCTTCCACATGGCACAATGGAAACTCCTCTCTTGCCTGTGGGTCTGGCAAAACTGAGGGGAGAGTCTCTCGATAAGGGCTAGCTCCCTTTGATGCATCTCTAAGTTATTCCAGTAATATTGCTAATACATATATAAAATGGGGGGGGAGTGTTGAAAAAAGAGAAAGATACTGAAACAGAACCTAAACTCAGAGGGTGATGCACCAAAAAAGTTCGATCTACTTAGCTTGAGCATACACTTTCCACCAAGAACAAGCTGATGTACACTTCAGTTGATATGAGAAATTCTCCTGCATCAGTGAGCTAGGGGTCCTCTGGAGATACAGGGAGGAAGAACTACCAGAGGTGTTCTAAGACACACTATGGCAGCCTGTTCACATGCGCCTATACTCTGTTGTAGACACTTTTAGCTAACCTGCAAAAGAACTCAATACACCAGACATGCTAGAATCATTATGTGAAAGCATGAAAGAAAATGACTTAACACAAGACGAAGCCATAGACATATGCAAAAGTGCAAGCTCAAATGGAGGCAAAATTGCTTCTTTTTTATTCAAGGTAAATTTCGGCAAGGCTCCGCCTTACAAGCTAAGAGATCTCTTCTCAAATGAGAGATTACAATATATATAGAGAGAGGAGAAGTAAAAGCGCCCCTTTGGAAAAGACTTTGGCGCCTTTTTACAAGTTGGTCCATGTGCGTTGAGAGCATTGGGAGAGGAAGCCGTTGAAAAAGGATGATGTGTCGGCTGCCAGTTTTGACTATGGCATTCAAACATTAATGTAAAAGCATGGGCCACGCCTCTTTTTCTGCAAACAAGACCGCTCCTTCAAGACATTCACGCGGTTTGACTGCTTATCAATGCAAAGTGGAGAATAACAAGTCGCATCGTTCACTGTTTGCGCTCCTTGATGACCACTTGGCGGAGACTGTTCCAACTGCAAGAATAACTCGCCTCCCCTTTGCCACCTGCGTTGTTTTGTCCATATTCATTTTGTCTCTTCCTTCCTAGAATTTGAGCTCTCGGGGCTATCTTATCGTCCTTTGCTAGCTCCTTGGGCTCTTTCATTAGCAGGTCGCTGAATTCATTCTTAACTTTTGTCTTTTCCCAACTTTGTCTCTTCCTGGTTTTGTCTTTTCCTCTCTTGACTCTTTCCGGCAATCTGAGCCCTCGGGGCTATCTTCTATCAATCTTTGGCTCTTTGGGCTCCCTTCTCGGCGGTCTCTTCCTTTTGGCCTTAAGGCCCTTTGAATTCCTTCAGGTTGGCGCTCAAGCATTTAAAAGATCAATGGCTATTTCATTGGCCTGAATTTGACGTCTTCAGGGACGTCATTTGACATCCGGATTCTAACGGCTAGTTCATGGTGCCCAATTTGACGTCTGCGGGCCCGTCACCCCTTTGAATTCCTTCGGCTTTCTTTTCTTTGGCCTTTCTCCCGAAGTGATCTCTCTCTCTTCTTTTCTTCTGTCCAGGCCTTTGTCGTTGAAACCTCCCGAAGGGAAGGTGTCCCTTCGGGGCTTGGGGAAAGGTCCCTTCATTTTTGGCCGAGAGTCCCCCACAAGGGCACCTGCCCTTTGGGATCCATCGGGCTCCTTTTAGTAGTCACATCCTTCGGACAAAATGTCCAAAGGAAATCTTTCCTTCAATCCTTAGCATTTGCTTTCCTTCCGTCGAGTTTTTCCCGCCAAGTGAATTCCTTCAGACTTTTGTCCGAAAGAATTCGCTTGTTCACTTTGCGGGAACTTCTCTTGAAAGAATTTCTTGTTTGTTTCCTTCCTTGTTTCTTTTGGTCAACGCTTTTCTTTGGGCAAATTCCTTCGAACAAAATGTCCAAAGGAATTCTTTCGGACTTTATGTCCGAAAGATTTGCCTTGTGAATTTTTCCGCGGAATTTTCCTTCCGAAAGACAGTCTTTGCCTTGTGAATTTCTTCGGACAAAATGTCCAAAGGAATTCCTTCGGGCATTTTTGCTCGAAGAAAATCAACTTTTGTCTTTGGCTATCTTCCTTTTGCCTTGTTTACTTCTTGAAGGAACTCACCTTTCGGCCTTTTGACCAGCTACCCTCCGCAAGGGTAAATCAAGTCCAAAGTTACCCTTCGGATCTTTTGCAATGGCCCATCTTGCTCATCATCTGCCCTCCGCAAGGGCTGTTTAACCTTCGAAGCTCTATAAGAGATCTTATTTGTCTAAGGCATTTGCTCAAAGCGAAAAGCTCCATACTGAACCGAACCCTGCAGGGCCTTAGATTTTTCAATGTTCTATAAGAACAAGGTTTATTGCAAAGAAAAGGAGATTTTGCAGAAGGTGGGTGCATGACTAGATTGAGGTTCAAAGTAGTAAGGAAGGAGACTGATTTTGGCCTGCAGGACCAAAATGGTCAACAACTGATTAAGGCTAAAAGTCTTCAAAGATGTCCCAATCAAAAGAGGGACATGACACATGGCACCAAAAAAATGAAATAGTTGGCTGACCAACACAAGACTGAGACTTTTGAAGTTGGAGATTGGATCTTTTTGAGGTTACAATCATATAAGTAGATATCCTTGATGTAGCAAAAAAAAGATAACAAATTGTTGCTCGAGTATCATGGTCCTCATTAGATCTTGCATAGAATTGGCAACATGGCATACAAATTGGAGCTTCCTTAGTCAACAAAAATACACAAACAAATTAACCATAGATGGATGAAGAGGAACGAATCATCTTGGAACCTAAAGTGATTCTATCGACACAAATGAAACAAATGCAGACTAGGGTGATCACAAAATACCTCATCAAGTAGAAGACCTTGTCCAGGGAAGATGTGATGCAGGCATGAATGAGGGGGCCAAATTAATGGTTGCTTTATTCTCCAACCTAGACTCACTCACTATCCAATGGACACATTTCAAAAACAAGAACTCATACTTGGAATCAAACAAATATTTTTTATTGCTTTGAATGAAAATGTTACAAAGATTTCACACACACACACTTGTTCACTTATTGACTACATCATGACGAAGATACTTCCTAGTTCAATCCCTCAATGGACTTGTTACAGTCTTACTTTATTCTAGACACACCACTCTAGCAAGCTCCTTCCAAGCTTCTACTCTCCTAACTCTCTTATGCTCTCTGTTGGAAGTTAGGACTAACTAAAGCTTCTCCTTCCTGACTCTTCACAGCTCTCGCAAACTCATGAATCTCCCTTGACTACCTCTGACTACTACAATAACTCTTCAGATTCCTCTACTCTTGGAAAAAAGTCCACAAGTCAAAATATTTCATCCTTGGCAGTTACTTTAGTTTTGCAACCTTCACTAGCAAAATTCTCAGTTATTGCAATGGTAGTTTCGCAATCACTGATTAATGCATATTGGTGGTTTTGAAACTATCGTTCGCATTAAGCTGCAATTTCATCATATAGCCAAAAAGGGGTCAAGTTTGACCTCGAGGAGATGACTTAAATCCTCTCCACTTGATATTACTTGGTGTTGAGACTTTATTGATGCTTCTGAGACTGGTTTTGATCATCTTTAACACGCATAATGATGTTGACATTGTCAACAAGTCGCAAATATATGCACAATTATGGACTCATGTTCTTGGTTCATGCAAGATTGTTAGTTGACTTGGAAGCTGCTACATCAAGATGTGACATGGGAAGATGAAGCCTTTGTGCAGAAGCATCCACAACTAGTTAGAATTGAGGAAACCATTTTTTTTAAGTAGGCATGTTACACCCTTCGCCTATTGGGTGTATCAGGATATTTGTGCCCGACTTTTGGTGCACATAACCTTTGAATTAGTCATTTATAATTTCTCCATTTAATAATGATAAGAGTAAATGGCTAACTAGGATTGTAGAATCTTCATAGCCTAATTATGCTATATATAGGAGGTAGTGCTTGAGAATTGAGTCATCATATTATGGATTTTTTTCTTATTGTAAGGATTGTGGACATTACCCCTTCAAAGTGGCTCAGTCATCCATTCAATATCATACTCTTCATTTCACTTATATTGCATGGATTTTCTCTATTCTACTCTTATTTGCTTTTTATTGTTAATCTTGTCATGCCATATTTTGAATTGTGATCTATTGTTCTAAATCTACTCTTGTGATATAGTTATTTCATTACACATATCAGCTTGTATCTTCTTTATGTTGAATTGCAATCTATTACTCTAAATCTGCTCTTGCAATATAGTAATTTCATTACACATCAGCTTGCATCTTATTCAAGGAGGCTTGTAACTCTTGTCAAAAGTATCTCATATCTTGCTTGCTCACTTGTCACTGAAGGACATATATCTAAAATTGGATCTTGGCTTCCATCTTGGCCTCTTAAGAAGTGCCTACCCAATAATTTGCAAAATGTTTCTTAAGCCCATTGCACTACTTGCGAAGTGGCATCCAAATCAATTATGGCCCTGAAATTTTCCCAATTGTCAATTGATCCCACGTTTCCTACTTCAATATTTCACCTTTCCCAAAAGCCCTTTTCACCTTCCCAAGCATATTCTCTACTACAATTTGCTCCTTTGGCCCTCCCATTTTGATGTAACACAATTAGTACAAAGGTTAAAAGGGTGGGACAGGGGTTTTAGCTCGGGGGTGAAAACAAGGCCAATATGGGTGTTATTGATGATAGGCATGGTTTTAATCAGTTAGTAAATATGAATAAGGATAGATATATCTCTACTAACAAGTATGGTAGCAATTCAAAAATTGGTTTACTAGTAATTGTTTTGTTGCAATCATCTGGCAACGTCAATTCGTAAAGAAGGTTTCTTCAATAACCCTCCTACTCACACTGGAATTTTTTTACTTAACTATCCTCAAAACTGCAAAAAAAATGTAATAGCTATGAAGATATATATTCACTAATTTTTTTACAACAATATAGGATTTGACATAAAAGATAACCATAGAAATGGCAAAATATTGAATATAAACCATTGGGAAAAAATTACAAATAGTGTATGAATACAATAAGAATTTCTACTTGGAAAAAGTCAATAACCAAAACTTGTCCTCAAACTCTAATGATTCTATTGACTCTCATCCTTGTGCTACAAAATAGCTTGCCTAGGTCTTCACATTTATACTACTTGTAGGGATATTTCTATATCAATAGCGTCAAAATAGCAAAGAGTCTGACCTAAATGAGATAAAGCAATGCAATAATAGAATGAATTATGGTAATGGATGTGAAAGCGATGGAGAGAAGAATCAAAATGTAATGTCCCCTTCTCAAGCGTAGCTTGGTTTGAAGCCTTTAGCCAACTTTTTGGGTTTCCTATTTGGCTAAGTGAAGGCTTTGAAAAAAGAAAACTTGGTGCCTTTTGTTCAAGTTGCTAGAAATTATTTGTTGGCAACTTTTGGTGATTTGAATTTGAATATTAAAAGGGAGCCTTTTAATATTAAAATAAGTCAGCCCCTAATGAGTTTTTTTTTATGTGGTTGCCTTTTGAAAGATTGTTTTTCCCTCTCTTTTTAGAACACCAACTTTGGGAGATGTTTGGAGGGGAGAAGGGTATAAAGGGAAGTGGAGACTTCTAAAGGGGAGGATCATGATTCAACCAAATTTCTTCTTGTCAATGCATGTTTGCTTGAGCAATTAGCTTGGAGGACAAAAACCCTCACTTGCTTCAGTATTGAAGGACATAAACCCTTCATACTCATCAAGTGTTCTCATTCAATGTAATGTCATTTTTTGGACAAAATTAGCAAATCTGGAAATTGTTGCAAACACTTGAATTGAAATTGCAAATTTCTAATTTATTGAAACCCTAACCCCCAAAAATTAAAGACTCCTGAAAGGGGCTAGTTTATGATAAAATTAATTCTAAATCATTTAGAAACCCATAAAAAATTATGGAAAATTCAATACAAATATTTGCCACATAAATTTGATTTTTTGAATAATTTAGAAATCTGAAAACTCAAAATAATTTCCAGCTGAGAGTAGGGGTGAATTAACATCAATATCCACCCACTTCACAAGGTAATCATTGGGTATGGCTCCTCTAAGGCACTCGCCAACCTTCCTAATATCCCTTACTGTTGTTCGTTGCCCTAACACCTAGCCCTACTACCATGTCAGCGCCTTCAAACCCTACACAGTCCTGTGTGCAAGCTAAAAAGGCCCCCAAGAGTTTTGCTAACCCTTCAAGGTTGTTGATGATGGTTCATTGCCCTTCGAACTGATCCTTGAAGCCGAAATGACGATTTTGAAGCCCAAACGTGGTCTCTGAATGAAAACACTAGTTAAGTATGAAGGGTTTACGTCCTTCAATACTAGAGTAAGTGAGGGGTCCTCCAAGCTAATTGTTCAAGCAATCCTGCTTTGACAATAAGAAATTTGATTGCATGATAATAGATAGATCCCAAAATTAGATCTCCTTATCTCCCTTTATACCCCTTTTCCCTCCAATATACTTTTTAAATTAAGGGTCGACTTATAACAAATTAGAGAAGTCCCTCTTCTTTATTATAACTCAAATGTTACTTTTAGCAACTTGAACAAAGAACCAAGTTTCCCTTGTATTCCCTTTTAGCCCACGAAAAGTCAAAGTGGGCCAGAGGTCTCCTTAACAAGCTAGCATTGAAAAGGGGACAATACAATCCTCCCTTCCCAAAATTGATTGCCCTCAAGCAATTGCAAGCTCCATTCTTCACTCCTTGTACCCTTCTGCAAATACCAGGATCCCAAATCAACCTCAAGAACTCTTCAGAGAGTGGAAAAACTTCAGCAACCTCTTCTACCTTTGATCCCACAACATACTCTTCACCCTTTGCTTGGGTTGAAAACAATCTCAGTTGCTTCCACTCATGCTTGTCACGTGCCATGATCTTTGTATTCTCCTTAGACATGCAAATTATGCACTCTTTGACTCATAAGAGTCTCTTTATCAACACTCATATGGACTATTCCTACATGTGTGAGGTGCTACCAAACTCCCTGAGTGGCTGCCATGATGCTTTGCTTCAGCTGAACCCTTTCCACAACTTCTTCCTTTCGAAAAGCTCCCCTAACTTGTGACAACTTACAACTGCACCTATTTGATAACAATTGTTCCAACACTCTCAAAATGCCATAATAGCAGCTTATTGGATCTCCTTTTGACCCAATCAAGGGTATGAACCATGTAGGAGTTGGAAAATCTATTGGAAGTAAGTTGTAATGTCCCCTTCTTCCAAATGAGACATTTACAGAAGACCGTTAGCCTATTTATTTCTCATAGGCTAAGTTGGGTGACATAAGGGAATAAGTAATTAATTAAATTTTAAATAGTCCTAAGTTCCTAAGGATTAATTATATTTAATTAATTAAAAGGCTGCACTTTGGAATTTTAATAAAGTGACTTTATTTTATGTCAATGAAAAATTATAAAGTGGGTCACATTATGTGAGCATGAAAATGAAATAAAGTAATTCTCTCAAATAAGGATATAAAAGTGATGGGAGCCAAAAGAGATTCATTCTTGTTATTTTCTTTGGAGGGTTTCTTCGAGAGCTTGTGCTTTCGGTTTAGCAAACCCTAGGATGAAAACCCTTGGTTTCTTGGTTGATTGGACAAAAAACCATTTCAACCAACCTCGGTGGATTCATACAGGATTCACAGGAAGAGTTTATTGCAAATTTATGAGATTTGTTCCAAACATAAATTTGGAAATTGATGGCGATTTATGTAGAAGCTTTCAAGAGGATTAAATAGGCTTTACTCACAGATTTCCTCAAGCCTTTGGAGAGTTTATTTTAGCATAAGTATTGGGGTTTCTTGCTTGCTAGGCGCACCATTCTTTGTATAGACACCTCCATTGTTGACAACCCTAAGGGGCATAGGGTATTATGGTGGATATTTGCACTATGGCGCACCTCATTGTGATAGTTGTAGCTTACTAACAATCAAGTCACAACCTTGATATAGTCGCAGCCCTCACTTCTATCCCGGCCACTACCTTAAGTTAAGGTCCAGCCATCTTTGGAGTCTTACGTGGGCCTTGGTGAAGATTGTGAGAAGTCACAGCAGCTTACAGGAGTTTGGCAAGAGTTTTGGACAGGCTTCGGTGTGATTTCAAGGCACCAATATCAATGGAAGATACATTAAAACTAATCAACCAGTTGGAATGCATGTAATCTGTCCTACCTTTATTCTTGGTATGTATATTGAGTTTATTTGGAAGTTTCCAGGCCTGCAATTTCTAATTGTAAACAGCAAGCTTGATATTAATGTAAATCAATATTCTCTTATTCTTGAATTGCAAACTATTTGACAAAATGCCTCTTGCTGTTCCTATGTTCTGGTTATGCAATATTGATCTATTTTTGATACCAAACTGCATACAAACTATTTTGAATCAATGCATTGAAACTATCACTGAGAATGGCAAGAATGCAAAGTGTTTGATGGAATGTCTGCACATTAGTAAATCAGAAAATTGTAAAAAATTGGTTAAAAAAATCTTAGAGGGGATTTTACATAAGTGCATTAATGACATAGCAGTATCGTAAGGGCTCAAAATGTTTATGACAACAGCAAAAAAGTTGAGAATTTGTGGCATGTCTGCCCCAATTTTTAAACTTGCACGGAACAAACATGTCATTGAAATCAAGAGCTCCCCACACCACTCCTTTAACTGCTTCATCATGCCTCATAGGCATGTCGTTCAACTCTCCTCCAATGTTTGCATCTTCTTCATAATTTTCATTCATGCGATGGACTTCCCAAGGTCCATTCTTGCTACCCCAAACATGGCTGTAGCTATACCATTGCATTTTCTCGCTCACAATCAGCACCGTGGTGGCTGCAAACTCTTCCATAATAGTTCAAAACAATCCCTCATTGATGGTAGGCGGAACATCCTTCAACCTTGTGACTGAAAAACACTCTTGTGACTGTTATAAAAAGTGTTAAGGGGCTGGTTCTGTCACAAACAGCAGCAAGAAGAATAGGACAGCAGCTGTCATACTTTAAATTCTTCACAAAATTCGAAAATAACAATGATATAGGGGCTGGTATCAACCATATAGTGACTGAAAATGCTTTAACAACATCAACAAATTGAAGATTCCTCAAGTGTACGACTAGGACTACTTGTACGATTGCATACGAAATTTTGAGCTGGCTGAAAATGTGGATGACAACAGCTCTACAACCCGGAATAGTGAAGTCTTTTTGTAAAAACACATCCTCCTTGAGTTCTTCACACCATGCAACTGAAAATACTTTTATGACTGTCATACAAGTGTAAAAGAGACTGGTACTGTTGTTGGCAGCATATAAAATATCGGTACAACTACCATACATGACCCTCTTCGACAAACCCAGCCATGTGAATGATCTAGGGGTCGGACACAACCCTTATTTGACTAAAAATTCAACAAATATCTGCTTGTAGCTTGATCTCCAATCAGTCCTTGAGAGATGGCAGCCAATGTTCAACTCCATGGCATGTTGAACACCATTGTCCGCCCCTTTCCACATCAAGCATCTCGTTGCTCCAACAATGGTGACTTTCTTCATAGCCTTGTCCTCAAGTGTAAGACTTGGCTCTAAGGAGTGATCTATGGATCAAGAGCATTGATTCTTCACCACTTTGTTAGAATACCTGACATACTTCCCAGGGCTCCTCATGAACTTCTTTTCAAGCCAAATGCATGAGATAAAGAATTCATTAACAATAGCAACATTGAACTCCTCAAAGACCTTAACCTTATTGTATCTCCAAAGATCACTCGGATCCTAAACTTTCAGGTACAAGCAATTTGGAACTTGTATGAAAGGATCTATGTGTCATTTTCCACTCAAAGTATTCTTCACTCTATCACCATTTTCACTATGTTGTCCATGATAACCACAAATTCGTCATGATATATTATGAAACATCAAACTTGACATATGATCATTCTTTTCAACATACGACCCATAATGAAAACACATCTAAAATGACATAGTAGGAAGCAACAAATCCACAACACTTTCATACCTTTGGTTGTCTTCAACTTGTTCACCCTCCTTTGCTAGATGAAGATTGGTTGGGATATCTTCAACACCTCCCACCTTGGGATTTAGAATTACCTCCTTAAATGCATGCTTATCAGCTGAATTTTGAATTGTTCAATTGTTGCTCACTTTGATTCCTTGTACATCCCATTGTGGCTTCTTAATTTAGTACCCAAGGTTCTACCTTCATCTCTTTACCATTCTCCGAATGATGGCAAAGCTAGAATAGGTCTTTGTCGTCCCCACCATAACTTGAACTGAAATTATAAGGGTGATGACCCTCTTGACAACAATCTAAAACTGCCTTAGTATGTGTAGTAGGAAATGTTGAGCAATATGATTAAATTACCACAAACATCCAATTTAAACTCAAAACATCAAACTACTTATTAGAAAGGATAGTGGAAACAAATTAGAATCACAAAATAAATCTTACCAAATTCCTTGTTTCAGCTAGCCTCCTTCCAAGATGTTCAAGCGGATGATTGATTGATATTAGACTCAAAATTTTGACATTATGACTGCTTGATCATGGGCTATGGATTTGTTTGATCACGGATTTGGTATATTGCTCCCTCATGAACTTGATAGATAGATTGGCCATGGGGGCATGGCTTTCTTATATAGATTGTGGAGGGAAGAATCAATGGTTAAAATTCAAAGTTGGCTTGTGAAGATCAAGAATTGGGGATTATTCAAGGAATTTAAAATTCCTTGAAAGCCTCTAGATTTAGAGGCTTCTAGAGAGGAAGGGTGAGAATAGAGAGGATTCTAGAATTGGAGAATTCTAGAATCCTCTTAGAGGTTAATTAGGATTAGGTAGGGGATTAAATAGGAATTAGGTGGGTGATTAGGGACTAAGGGTGTAGGAGGGACTAAGGGTGTAGGAGAGCCTAGGAATAAGCTAGTAGGTGAGCCATGGGAATTTAAAATTCTCAAATAATAGATAAGTGGGAATTAAGATAAGCTACGAGATGATTAGGGGAATTAATGAAGAAGTGGGATAAGACTGTAGTTAGTGAAATAAGAAATATTGATGGGGGATATGAGATAAATGATTAGAAGGGGGTGATAAATTAACAGGATTAGATGAGATAAATTAGATAAGCGGAATTAGTGTCGACTAATAGGAATATTAGTGACAACAAATGAAACAAGTGGATTTAGATGCATACAATATGGAGCACTAAATATGGGGCATGATCATCATTCTTTGGGTTGTAATTAGAATGCTCATCTCCTTTCGTTGAAGTAGGAGCCTTTAATAGATTTGCCTCCACACTATTATTCCCATAGCTATCCTGAAAATCCATCTCATATGGCAATAGCTCAATCTTTGGAATGTTTGGAAGATGGATAGGGGCTTCTTTTAAAAGATCCTCTTTCCATTTGGTACCCTTCATCTTATCCTCATTGTTAGGGTGATTCTCATGACAATCAAAATATTGTAAGGACATAGTATGATGGTGATACAATAGATCCTTAGGAAATAATAAATCTGAAATATGATTTTCCTTTACATACCTTCGGCTGTCACCAAAGTGTTCATCCACCTTTCCATAAGATAGTTTGTTGAGATAATCTCAACACCATCACCCATGTGACTCAAAACTCCCAACTTAGGGTTAATTAAAGTGTTCATCTCAAATGCATATCCATCCCTAATGCCTTTCTGAAAATCAATACATTCACCGTCCTTGCTAAAATCATGAAGATAATCAAATTGTTTACCTTTCTCTTTTCTCATCACAAGGGCAAAATTCTCTTCTTCTTGGGCTAGAACATTTTTCCAACTTTCCTTTTGTATGATAGGTGCCTCCATTGGTTGTTCACTACCCTCTTTTAGATATGAATTCTCTTGCTTTTTGATTCCTTCCTTGGAATTCTTTTGAGGGTTTGACTTTCCATCTTTCTCCTTCAATCTTCTATTCCTATTTTTTGTGTATACGTCCAAGAATTTTTCAAAGGTATTGTAGGATGTGTGTTTATCAGACTTATTATCATATTCATTAAAGGCAAAAAGTTTGACCTCATCTTTGTTACACTCCTCTTCCAACCATGCCTCTCGAATAGGATCATTCTTTTGTGTTCCTCTAAATGAATCTAGGACTTAATAATTGATAGAAAACTATTTCAAAAGCTGATTCTTAATACCTTGGCTTTGTGTCCGCCCTTCTTGTTTTGCTTTTCTATTGATTGCTTCAAGATGATCCCTAGCTTTTTGTTGCTCTTTTTGTATTCGCATCCACATCTCTTGGATAGGATCTATGTATTCCTTCTTTGGTAAGAACTTAGGTCGCCAATCCATTATAAACTACTCAACCTAAAAACACAAAAAAACTTGAAACCTTGATTGAAACCCTAGTTGTAAATAGTATAGCCATTGGTGTGGAGATGTACGAACTAAAATATGCTTCTTCTGATAGGGGTACGACCCTCGTACGAATCTGTACGAATATGCAATTTATTTTTATTTTTAATTTATTTTATTCCTTCACAAGCTGCCAAAATCTTGGCTCTGATACCACTGTAATGTCCCTTTTTGGACAAAAATGGCAAATCTAGAAATCGTGCAAACACTTGAATTGAAATTGCAAATTTTTTATTTATTGAAACCCTAACCCTCAGAAATTATAGATTCTTGAAAGGGGTTAATTTATGATAAAATAAATTCTAAATCATTTAGAAACCCATAGGAAACTATGGAAAATTCAATACAAATATTTGCCACATGAATCTGATTTTTTGAATAATTTAGAAATCTGAAAACTCGAAATAATTTACAGCTGAGTAGGGATGAATTAACATCAATATCCACCCACTACACAAAGTAATCATTGGGTATGGCTCCTCCAACACAGTTGCCAACCTTCCTGATATCCCTTATTGTTGTTCACTACCCTAATACCCAACCTTGCTACTGCGTCATCACCTTAAAACGCCCCACAGTCCTTCGTGCAAGCTAAAAAGGCCTCACAAGAGGTTCACTGACCCTTCAAGGCTGTTGATGTGGTTCACTGCCCTTCGAACTGATCCTTGAAGCTGAAATGATAATTTTGAAGCCCAAACGTGGTCTCTAAATGAGAACACCAGTTGAGTATGAAGGGTTTATGTCCTTCAATATTGGAGCAAGTGAGGGTTTCCATCCTCTAAGCTAATTATTCAAGCAAGCATGCTTTGACAATAAGAAATTTGATTGCATGATAATAGATAGATCCCAAAATTAGATCTCCCTATCTCCTTTTATACCCCTTTCCCTCCAATATACTTTCTGAATTAAGGGCCGACTTATATCAAATTGGAGAAGTCCCCCTTCTTTATTATAACTCAATTTAGAAAGAAGTTGCCGACATGTTACTTTTAGAAACTTGAACAAAGAACCAAGTTTCCCTTGTATTCCCTTTTAGCCCACAGAAAGTCAAATTGGGTCAAAGGTCTCCTTAGCGAGCTAGCATTGAAAAGGGGACATTCGATTCAGAGACCACATTGGACTTCAAAATCATCTTTCAACTTCAAGGTCATCAAGAAAGGGCAACAAATCAGATTTATTAGTTGTGGCAATTGAGTGACCCACTTTGGAGGGTCTTGGAAGGGGGAACGCAATGGTAGGGCTGCATTTTGAACAGCGATCAGCAGCAAATCAGGTTTCTTGGGGTCAGCGTAGCAATTCCCCTTTGTGGCAAGTTGTTTATAGGGTTTGGATTGACCATTCCAGGATATCCGGTTGGTGAAAAGTTCAAATCAATTCCTCATCAATTGAATAATATTTTGTAGTATGTTCAACCTGAAGTAGAAGTAAAAATCAGGGTTTTGATTTAAATAAATATTTTGAATATTCTGCAATTTTCTTGAGGATTTATTGCATGTGGAAAATTCATTTTAAGTACTTAAATAGCTATTTTCAGAAATCTGGAATTTTCAGTCAAGGTTTGCAGTGATTTCCAGATTTATCTATTTTTGTCTTAAAGGGGACATTTCAAGGGCATCAGAGCTTGTTTCTTGCCAGCCTATGATTCAGAAAGAGAAGATAAAATGATGGTCAATTTTTTGATGATGTTAGGTTTGAGAGGTTTGCCCAAGGGCAAGAAAGATTGGCTAATATGATGACACGACTAATACATACCATGCAAAATCCGAATCGTGAAGGAAGCTCTTTAGAGGCAAACAATAATATTCAGTCACCAAGGACCATGAGTGATTCTTCATCTAGGTCATTCCGACCCACTTTCCTTCTAAGAGAAGAAACCATTCATGCGATGGAAACTCGGCCTTCCATAGTTGATAACATTGATGCCAGCAACGCTGAGTATAGAGCCCTTTCAATGGAGATCCATAAAGAACTATCACTCATCAACTTCATGGAATTGAAAAAAAATTGAGTTGGAATTGAACCAAGGTCTAAACCACGAGCTACACAAGGAAACTTGCAACGTGCCTTGAGAAAGGAAGAGGAAAAGAATTTCCAAATTGTAATGGCAGCGCATGTAGAAAAATTAGGGCTGCAAGGAAGGGGAAGAGAACAGCCCATGGAGGCACCTATCATACAAAAGGAAAGTGGAAAAAATGTTCAAGCCCAAGAGGAAGAGATTTTTGCCCTTGTGATGAGGAAAGAGATAGAAACAAAAGTGGATCCTAGCGTTGAAAGGAAATCAGTTACATTGCAGGGAAGTGCGGAGGATGTGACAAGGACTTAGAAAAGGTGTGATGAATGATTGAGTAGAGCTAAGAAAGCTAAGTTGGTAGCTATTCGAGCAAAACAACACATAAAGGAATTTAAATAAAAAGATAAGCAATTTTATTGTCCTCTTGATTATAACAAGAAGAATGAACGTATTGATTTTCAGAGAAACATTAGGGATAGATATGCATTTGGGGTGAACATTTTGATCAACCCTAATTTGGGAGTTATGAGTCACAAGAAGAGTGTTGTTGAGGTTATCTCAACAATCTCTCTTCCAAAAAAAGTGCATGGACACTTTGGTGACAGCCGAAGGGTCAAGGACACAACTTGCAGTAAAAGATGCATGGATCCTTTTCTTTTAGTTCAAAATGGTCCATGCATATAAGTATGGGATCCAAGTAATAGGTAGAGGCACATGAAAGGCAAAAAAATTTGATGAACTCAATACCATTATTACTGATAAATTTATCGTCCCTTGCACCTAGATTGAAAGAAAGCCATATCAGCAACATAATGTGCAGCAAAAAGAGCCGCCAAAGACAGACAATGAAGATAAAGTTGTTTTTTTAGAAGATGCTTCTCTTTGGCAAACTTGTGGAAAAGAATTCAAGGAATGGATCTGCCTGTTTGTCTATTCTCTTATTCAACATGCAGATGATATAATTCTACATCTGTGTCAAGATATTGCGCCGGATAAAGCACCTCTTGCAGAGTTTGTTCCTTCTTGTGTCTGTGGAAATTTAGCAAGGAGAAGTGATATTAACACCCATGTTTCCAGGCTCGTTTCAACTCAGGTTAAGGAAAATATTATGAATGACAATAGGATTCGGTGGGTAGAAGCATTGGAGAGTCATCTACCTCCAGCCTTTGTGCATGTTGTTCCTATGGTGAGAGCAGCTGCTCTTACATGTTTTGCTGATAGCAGTAGGCAAGGAGAAATCTTAAAGTCAAGGAGTGGAAGAGAAGCAACTGATGCTTCAAAGTGGGAACTTATGCATGCAATAGATATAAGGCTCATGGCATTAGAACAAGAATTAAGGATGGATGATGTTCGTACTGCAGCTGCTGATTTTGAAATTGAACACATGGGTGATCTCATGATTTTTGCAGAGCAATTTGGTGCCACTCGTTGGAGGGATGCTTGTGCCAAGTTTATGGCATTGTGTCAGAAATGGAAAAAAGTTTACTCCAACGTTAATTGGGTCAGATGCCATCTCTTCAAGTTCTGATGTGTCCAGGAATAGAGTAAGTGACAAATTTCTATCATTTTCCTTATGAAAAAAGGGTAAAGCATCTGATGCTCAAGAGGATATTAGAGACATGATAGGAAGAGATGAGGAATCAGTTTCTGTTAGCAGTGGTATTACTTCCCAAGGATATTCAGATTTGCATCTGACAGATTTTGCAAAATCAGCCAATTGCAGGTCCTCAGAATCTGCCATGTCAATTTCAGAAACAATGCAATTTGGCAAAATCTTGAAAGGAAATCAAAATTATGTTATCTCTGTACACTAACGGAAAGATCAGTCTACACAGAAGTTCACTAACTTTCTCTCTGTCACTGCTGGTAATCAATAAGTGGTTCCTCTTCCTCCGTTGGGATTTCTTTCATTGACTCCAACTGTAACAGCGCATCAGAAAACTCATCAGTTACTGAAGCCTTCTTGGTAAAGTCTGATGCATATTCTAGATTTGGCAATCTGACTGCCGAGGCAAGTTCTGAGTCTATTTTTAGTTTCAAAAAGCAAGCTGAGGTAATGGCTACGCTTGAGGTTTTATATACGTGCAGTTTCCACCCACAGAATCTTTTGGTTAATTGGCTTTCAGCCCAGTTGGAAAATCAGGTACCAGGCAAGAACATAAAGGTGGCACTAATTCGACCTCTATCAGCTCATTGTCTGGTCAACATAATGTACAGGGATGTGCAAATTTTCAGATGATTGGTTGTCTGCAGTATTCTTTCCAAGGGAAGGTTCTTCTTGAGGGATCGTTCTATTTGATGGGGACTGCTGACCCTATGGGGCAGTTAAAAAGAAATGAAGATTGTGTGATTTTTTATCATGGGCAGATATGTAGTAGGGTACTGGTATATAGAAATCCTGGTTCGCATTTTGGAGATTCGCATGTGTTTGAGGCAACATATGTTATAATGATATTGAGAAAATTGTTGGAGATTCAAAGTTTGAAATTTTTTCCTCAACACAAGGACCACATTCAGTTGTGGATGAAATTGCAAAAGGTGACTTTGATGGTGACCTTTATTGGGCATCAATGAATGCAAAGCTTTTGAGGCATTTTAATTCCGGAATGCCAGGGCAAAGACCTATTATTCACAGCAATGGAATGCGGCAACAAAGACCAACAGATTTGTCATACAAGGAAAAGGAAGTTTTCTCTTTTTGTGAGGTTAAAACAGCTATTCAAAGTGCTTATGGACTACCTGCCCTGAGTCCAGGGATTACATTGACTGCTATAGCTAATCCAGGCAATGAAGCAGTTGTGGAATGGGGATCTCATAAATTATGATTCACTGGCTATGCATGATCAAAGGGGGTTGTCATGCAACAATTGATTGTCAGTATATCAATGGTCGGGATTTGATTGATAGAAACCTTGGGGTTGACACTACAGGTTGTGAACAAGGTAGCAAAAATTTCTTAGGCAATGGATGCCTGGTCAGCAGAAATGACAACAGCAATCTTAAACTTAGAGCAGTAGTAGAAAGTGGAAATTGTAACTGCAAATCTCGCTGTGCAAATGCACACTTTTGTCTAGGTTGTATGTGTTATGTATATTATCTATCTATTCAGCCTATCTATTCAGCCAGTTGAAACACGGACAAAACAGCCTCAGAAGAGGAGACTAATGGCTCCTGTATTTATTGAAATGTTTAAAACTGAACCAGTCCATAAATTTGATGTTGATAAGGGATTTCAAGAAGGATAAACTGTTAAAGCAGGTCTTGACTTCTCAAAGGAAATTATAGATGTTATAAGATCACATTCTTTTACCGCGGATTTTAGGAATAAAGGCTCAAACTAACAATCAGAAATCTATCATCAAGGACAGCAGGGAAAAAGTTAATGGATGGTACTGTTTTCCCATGAAGGGATCTCATTTATTGGAAATGTTCACAACAACAGGACAATACAGATTTAAGTTTTCATTGGTAAATGGTTCAGATGCAAATATAGGGAGCACAGAAATAGATTCTTGTATTGAGGAGTCAAACAAAATTGAGAAATAAGTAACCAATTGTCAAATACAGAGGGTGCTGAATTTAAGCAACTTGAAGCAAGGCTCGAATCTGAGATTGAGCCCATTTAGATCTCATGCTATGATGGGTATTCGGGTCACATGGCTTTCAAGTCCTATCCACAACTCGAAATACAAGTTCAGAAGAAATTGAATCATCAAGTGGAAAAGGAGCTTGTTTTAGGTTTTTTACTTCATGTTCCTTGCTCTTGGGTGCATGTTTTTGCCACCAAGCACAGAAAAGAAAGACGAGGAAATTTTTTAATCAATGGCCATTGATTGACTTTCATAACAGCCTTGTGGAAGGAATAGGAAGATGGGTTTGGGATCCAGATATCGAGGAATGGATCACTGGAGAGTTGCTGAACTAATAAGCTTGCAATTGCTTGAGGACAAGCAATTTCAAGAGAGGAAGACTCTAATGTCCCCTTCTCAAGCGTAGCTTGGTTTGGAGCCCTTAGCCGACTTTTTGGGTTTCACTTTCCTATTTAGCGAAGGGAAGGTTTTGAAAAAAGAAAACTTGGTTCCTTTTGTTTGAGTTGCTAAAAAGTATTTATATCAACAACTTTTGGTGATTTGAATTTTAATATTAATAGGGAGCTTTTTAATATTAAAATAAGTCAGCCCTTAATGAGTTTTTTTTTTTTAGTGGTTGCCTTTCGAAAGATTGTTTTTCCCTCTCTTTTTGGAACACCACCTTTGGGAGATGTTTGGAGGGGAGAAGGGTATAAAGGGAAGTGGAGATTTCTAAAGGGAAGGATCATTATTCAACCAAATTTCTTATTGTAAAAGCACGTTTGCTTGAGCTATTAGCTTGGAGGACGGAAACCCTCACTTTAGTATTGAAGGAGGTAAACCCTTCATACTCATCGGGTGTTCTCATTCAAAGACCACATTGGACTTCAAAATCATCTTTCAGCTTCAACGTCATCAAGAAAGGGCAGTGAATCAGATTTATCAGTTGTGGCAGTTGAGTGACCCACTTTGGAGGGTCTTGGAAGGGGGAACATAGTGGAAAGCTGCATTTTGAGCAGCGATCAGCAGCAAATCAGGTTTCTTGGGGTCAGCGTAGCAATTTCCCTTTGTGGCAAGTTGTTTCTAGGGTTTGGATTGGCATTTCCAGCATATCCGGTTGGTGAAAAGTTCAAATATTTTCCTCGTCAATTGAGTAATATTTTCAGACCTGAAGTACTAAAAATCAGGGTTTTGATTTAAATAAATATTTTGAATATTCTGCAATTTTATTGAGGATTTATTGCATGTGGAAAATTCATTTAAGTACTTAAATAGATATTTTCAGAAATCTGGAAATTTCAGTCAAGGTTTTCCGTGATTTCCAGATCTATCTATGTTTGTCCTAAAGGGGCATTTCACAGAACAATAAAGTAATGAAAATGGTAGAGATTCAAATAGCAATGCCACTTCGAGGTGGAAACCTCCATACAAAAAGTTTCCATGATGATCTCAAATGAACTCCTACTTCTATATATAAATATAATTAGGTTAGGGAAACCCGTAAGCCCCTAATTGGCCAACCTACCATGAGAGAGAAGAAAGAAAGAAACAATATTGATGCCCACAAATAATCAAAGTAGGTCAATGGGACTCAAAAATTCATTCACTTACAATATTAAAGTACTCGAGTATAAAGAAAATGTAATGAACTATCACAAGACTAGCCTAAGGATATGCACAACACATGTCAGCCACTCCCCAACGCACACAAACTGATCCAAACTGAGAATTCAATGAGAACAACACACTAACTCTTAAGAATTAGCATGTTATAATAAAGCAAACTCTTCTCTATTGAATTGACACAAATTTTCAAGAATATAAAGCAAAGCTTTATTACAAAACAATGAGAGAGTTTCTAAAAAGAAAGCAATCTCTGTGAAAGAGATAAATGCTATCAAATCTAAATTACAATAGGGTGAACCATTGTTTTATAGCTAAACAAAACCAAGAATATTAAATTGCCTTAAAAATAAACAAAGCTAATAATAATCATTCAACATGCATAGGCATGTGAATAGAAAACTCCTAAGAATATACTAAGAATAAAACACTGCATTAAAGTTAAACAAAGCTACTAATAGCCACTTAACATGCATCGGCATACAAATAGAAAAACTCCCAAGTATGAGAAATCCCATAGGATAAGAATTTATAATAACAGCCATTTGGAGTGGCCACCTTGCCAGAGTCATAACTTTTCTGGGTATGCTCCAATTTCAAAACCATTTGTATTATTGGAAAGCTCAACTCGTGATCTAGGTATCACATAGATAAATCGATGTGATGACATATTTTCCAAGCTCCAAAAATGCTCCAAAGGCTTCCGAAACTGCAATTTAGATTGTGCTGATTTTTATTTTTAATGTAATTTCCTGAAAATGACCCCAAGCTGTTTTGCACAGGGCCTTAGTCATTTTCAGGGTCTTTCAGCCCCCACTTGAGAAGCCTTTGACCACCACATATGTGGCCTAATCAACCTTAACCACTCGGTACAAGGGAATTTTATGAATTCAGGTACCTTTGACTACTGTATCTATGGCCTAGTCAACAATGAATGGCATTGAACCATCAGAATTTAACTATATTGCCTGCAACTGTTCAGCAATATCCAAAGCTTCCAAGAGAAGTGGAAAGTATGGACGGAGCAGTTCCACATTCAACACTTGATGCAACCCAAGATAGGGTTGCAAGTTTACTTCAAAGGCATTAGTGCCCACATGGTTGATGATTGTGTAGGGCTCATATTGGAGAGATTTGAGTTTCATACTTGGATCTTTCAAACGTTCTTTCTATAAATATAGTCATACCTCATCAAAAACCTTGAACTGGTGACTGATCCGATACTAATCATGACATTACTTATACTTTTAATTGGTTTCTTTAAGACTTTCATGCACCTGTTGTTGGATTTCCAGATTTGTTCAAAAAAATTGGTGGCCTTGTCTAATTCTTTCTATACATAGAGAGATAATTACTCCAATGTAATAGGTAATGCCACTTCAATGGGGGCCAGCAACTGAAACACTACACAAACCTAAAAAGGACTATGTTTTGTGGAGCCATAAAGGGCTCGATTATAGCTATGTTGGATGTATGGTAAACTATCATCACATGTCCGTAAGTGTTTTGAGTTATACATCTGAAGTGGATGCACAATCATACGATTAACCACTTTTGTTTGCTCATTTCTTTGTGGATGAAAAGAGGTGGACTTGGTGAGCTTGTTGTCCATCATGGAGAACAATGTAGTCTAGAAGGTGCTAAGTACCCTGTTGTCCCTTTCTGACACAATAGTCTGTGGTTAACTGAAGTGGGCCCGCAGACACTCAATGTAGAGCCTCGTAATGCCTTTAGATTTGCTCTATTTTGATATTTCTTTAAAATAAACTCAAAAAGCAATAGAAGATCCACTTGAATGCAAAAAATAAGAGCAAAATCAGATATATTGGCCACTTTGAGGGGGCAACCCCCAATAAGCAAAGTAATAATAAAATAAATTTGAGAATACAACGTATAATGATTTGGGAGAGGCATGCTCTTCCTTATTTATAGACATAATTATATAGGGTCATGCCCCTTTGTCCTAAATAGGTCGACCTAAAAAACAATTAAAACTAAGAAATGAAAAGATTAGGGCTAAGCGTGCAACAAGTCGGCCACCCATAACCTTAGATACGCTTAGGAAGATAGAATAATAAGGGTGTAAAATGCCCTTCCCCTTCAAACAACCATTGCCCTCAGTGCTTAGCAACTTTATATGCTTTTGCATAAATAGCATATTTTCCCATGTTGCATATTCAACTAGCCTATTCTTCCACTTGATTAGAAATTCATAAATGACTCGATTTCACAATTGCTTCACTCGTTTCTTGATGACTGCCCCAAGTTTCATAATGAACTTCCCTTCTTCATCTAACTCAAGCAATTTTGACTATACTGGAAGCTTGTTACCGATTACTTTCTTCACGCAAGACACATGAAATATAGGACAAATTTTGGAAGAGGGTGAAGCTTGCAACTTGTAAGCTACATTGCCGATCTGATGGAGAACATTAGAGGGCCCATAAAATTTTGGTGCAAGCTTGAGGTTCTTATGCTACTGAAGTGACATTTGTTTGTAGGGTTGCAATTGAAGGAACACCCAATCTCCTTCCTCAAAATGCCTCTCACTTTGGTGTTGATTTGCCTGTTGTTTCATCTCGTTTTGAGCCATGACCAAATTCTCTTTAAGAACTTGGAGCATTTCCTGCTGATGTTGTATATGATCCTCAACCAACCGAGCTTTGGGATAACCTTACAAATCAGTAATCGATGGAGGGGGGTAACCACAAGGAGCCTCAAATGGAGTCATCTTTATCATTGTGTGAAACGAAGTATTATACCACCATTTTTCTTGCAAAATCCATATGGACAATTGGATTTTCTTTTCAAAGCCAAAGCAACATGCATTCCCTTCCAAACATCTATTCACAATTTCTATTTGTCCATCTAATTGCAGATGATAAGATAAACTGTGTGCTAATTTGGTGTCCCACACCGCAAATAGGTCAGTCCAAAATATGCTAGTGAAGATAGGGTCACAATCACTCGTAATGACTTTGGGCATGCCATGGAGTATCTACACCATGTCCATGAAGACTTCTGCCAACATACTAGCTTGTAGTCCATTTTACCTTTAATTTTGTGTATAAAGTATAGTTTGTAGTCACAAGCCTAGATGAAATACCATGCTTCAGGTCAGAAAAACCAACATGAATTACCAATAATGACACAATTCGAACTCATAACACAAAATGCATGCATAAAACATTAGAAAAGTGAACGAAAGGAAGCAATTCACAAAACTTACAACATCAGCTTTGTCTATGCCCATTCCAAAGGCAATAGTGGCGCACACCACTTGCACCTCACCTTCATGCCATCTTTTCTGTACTTCCATTCTCCCACGAGCTGCAAGCCCTGCATGGTAGTATACCGTCTTGATCTGGAGCTTATCATTTAAATATTTGCAAACATCCATGCACTCATTTTTGGATAGGCAGTAGACAATTCCACATTGTTGAGGGAAACGCTCCTTAATTGTTTTCCCCAGTTGGTTTAAAGAGTCCTTATTTTTCATAACTACCTGATATGTGAGATTGGGACGATCAAAACTTGTTTCAAGCACCAGAGCACGGGGTATTCTCAAAACCTTCAATATGTCCTGTGCCACAGATTACAACACAATAATCATTGAAATGTATTCTTAACATCTATGACATTCAATAAAAATTCCTTTTAGTTGAACATTGCCTACAACATCATTATCAGTACCTCCCGTACTGCTCGAGTTGCAGTGGCTGTGAGTGCCATCAGTGGCACATTTGGATATTTCTGCTTCAAGCGTCCTAACTCTCTGTAATCAGGTCGGAAGTCATGACCCCATTGGCTGCAAAAACATGAACTCCTTGTAAGAGGTGGTCAGATGTCATAACATCTGATTTTAAGACACTGGATCTTAAAAGAATATGCACTTGAATGATCTTGCTATCTCAGCAAGTTATCTAAGTACTCTGAGTGTACTATAAAGTTGAATAAACCGCTGTATGCAACCAAGTTGTATTAAATTGATTTGGAAGGATTACCTCACACAATGTGCCTCATCAATAACGAATCGAGCAAGTTGTCCCTATAACCATGGAAATTGATAGAATGTAATGAAGGACAAAATCGCAATCTCAATATTCCATTTAAAACATTCCAACTGTCCAATAGTGACATTGCATGTATATCTACCACAAACACTTCTTCTGATACAAGCTATCACTTCTAATCACATATAAAGTCAGAGGTTTACCTTTTGCTGTAAGGAAGTTAACAGATCTTGAAAAGACATACTTCCAGCAATCTTTTCAGGAGTCACATACAGTAGTTTGCATGATGGTCGAAATTTCCTATTAGACCAAACGTAGAGATTAAGATGACATACTAGCTGAAAATTACTACACAAGAAAGACTTGCAACTAGCAGCATACCTAGAGTGTAATCCAATAATCTGAAACTCGAGTTAAGCATGACATAGTAAAGCAAGGTCATATCGAGTATATAATAACAACACAGTCAATGTTTATTTTCATCTGATAATATACAATCTATCTAAGTTGCCTGAAGCAAAAATGTCAGTGAACATGCTAGAGGGTATTCAATACTGATTTAGAGTATTCACACAAAGATTTTAAAGAAGCATGGAAAAAGTACAACAAACAGTATTAAAAAATACCAAGCTAACAGGTTACTTTAAACAGAATAAAGGAAACATGCTGAAGTATTCAGGACTTCAACCCTCAGTCTGTAACATATTCAAAGATGTGGTTTTCATGAGCAGAAACTAAACATCAAAGCCAAAATATTGTCGTGAATTTCATATTTTGCTATATAACATTAATTTGACAAATATGAAGTCAGTAAATCAAAACAAAAAACAACTAGAGACCAAAGTTAGATGGACTGGCCTCCAACTCCTCTCATTAGTCATGCATCATAAAAATTGAAATTAATAGTATCAAATGCTCAGCAACGACAAAACCTGTAGTTAAGCATTGATTCTATGGCAATTTTGACCAATAATATGGCTCCAAAACCTTTTACAGGAAATTATACCAAACCTTATTTTAATATTGCAAATCACACAATATATTAAAGAAAAAGTCAGTAATGAACTGTCTGAATACAAAAAGGCATGCCCAGATAACATAAAACCATAATTACTCCAGAAAGTACGAAAATATCAAAGATAAACCATTTTTTAATAAAAAGGTGAAATGTTATTATAAAATGGAAATAGGGTTACAAAGCTTGAATGCCTTGAAAAGAGACAAAACTCAGGCATTCAAATGTTTATCTAATGTATGTAAAACATTGATGGCTAAGGCCCCCAAGAGCTGGCCTAATCGGTCGGGGAGGTTGCGTTAAGGCGCCCTGACCTGGTAGTCATGGATTTGAGTCCCCATTTTAAATGCACTGGGGAAGTGGGGCATCTACATCAGCGCTGGGTTTATAGTGGCAGCCCCAGTCAGACTCAAACCGTTCACCTCATGCTTCAAGGACAGCTTTGGTTACTAACTTTCCCGTAACAAAAAAAAAACATTGATGGCTGAGTTCAGAGTAGTTCTAGGAGAATCCTTCAGCCTGACCCTACTACAAAAAAAATAACCTTTCACACATCATGCTGCTAGCAAGGGGATTTAAAATAGTGCGGCAATGTAGTATGAGTGAAAAAACAGTATTACTGACTGCAAACATAACCATAGTTATGTACAGACTATATACCATTCGCGGACGAGAGATCTTTGGAATTACAATCTTTGATAAAAATTTGAAGTGCCCAAAGAAAAAGAAGAAATTTAAATAATATACAGAACATTATTTTGAATTGTATGGAGATCCATTAGAAGAGTGAGAGGGACGACTTTCCTCATTCGAATCATGTGATGAACAAGCCTGAGCAGGTACTGGATTGTGTTAGTGGAAGAGAGGCCTGTTCCAAGCAGATCCTCAGACTGTGGCACCCAAAGAGCTTTCAGCACGAGTGGCTTGTCTTTTTGGAAGGGTGCCAACTTAGCTTGCTCTTGCACAACCTCAAATCTCTTTGCATTTCCAAAAAGCAGAACGGTATTTATGGCTTACAAATTTCATTCATGCTGTCCAATGATTTCATTCATTCCACCCACAAAATTGTTCATTACCTCAACCCGTTCTTGCTGTTTTCACACCACATTGAGGAGCCTTACAAGTCCAGTTTCCAAATATGGATTGTGGATACTTTTCTCATAAATATTCTTCTTGTGGTTCTTGATAGCATAGGTCATAGTTGGAATAACCGTTTGGGGCGAGTACTCGCCGAGGGCCCAAAATGGGTAACCGGCGGTTATTTGACCCACTTGCTTGAATAACCGGCAATAACTAGTAAAGCCAAAAAATACCTTATTTTTTAAGAATAACATTATTTTTCTAGAAATTATAGAAACAAAATAGATGCAATGAGTTTGTAAAACATAGGGAAAGTAGTTTCTATTAGATTTGAATACATAGAATGTACAAAATCGCATAATCATGCGAATACAACAAAGTCTCAAAGTACAAATAGACTTATAGTCTTATACAAGAATCTACAAGACTACAAGTACAAATTATAATCATCTTTAATTTTCTCTTTCCTACTCTCTAGAAAAATAAGGGAGGCTGTGAAACTCTAGTCCTCTCACTCAGCTGACCCGCCTCGCTTTGTCTAAAAGGTTGCACCTGCCCCCGTGGCTCTGCCTCTGCCTCTGCCTCATCTCCAAGGATGTCCTCCAATCCAATCTCTCCTCTTACTTCAGCTTCACCCTCCATAGCTTGCCTCTCGAAATCAACAATCTCCTCCTCTGTAAACATGGGGGCCTCCTCCTCTTGTGCAACCCAATCACTATAGGGATCGATCTCATCTAAATCGATAGGCTCCTCTGATGCATTCTCCAACTTCTTTGTGCGAAGTCAAATATTGTATTGCACAAACACCAAGTCATTGAGCCGTTGTTGACTCAACTTGTTGCGCTTCTTCGTGTGAATAGAGTCAAACAAACTCCAATTACGCTCACATCCAGAAGCGCTACAAGGCTAAGATAAAATCCGGAAGGTTAGCCTTTGAAGATTTGGGGTATTTCCACCCCAATCTTCCCACCACGACCCTACAAACAAGAGATTGAAAACTTTGTAAGAAATTAATAATTGTAAATTTGTAAATATGTAATTGATAAGGTACAAGTAAAGACTTCATTTTGTATTACCTAGTAACTACGTGGTTCTCCTCGGATGGCTAGTGCTAAAGAAAAGAGCCTTCTCTTTGTCTGCTTGTAGTTTTGCAACTCTAAAATAATGTCCCTCACCTCAACATCAGAGGTCATACTCTTAATGCATGTTGAGAGTCCCTTCATAACCTCTCAGCATCTATGAAGCCATTGAAGTAGAAAAACTTGGGGTTAAGGTAGTACCCCACTGCATGGATAGGTTGGTGGAGTTGATTGTTTCATATCCGATCAATCAACTTTCAAATGGGATCAAATCTGGCACGATCCTCTCTATAATAATGTTGCACTACCTCTTTGGCCCTATACCCACTTGAGCAACTTCCCACTCAAGTCTTTTCAAGAGGGTGCCTTATACCTTTTCCCTGCAATTGTCAAAGTTGTAACCAAATATTCTCAGTACAGATTGTTCGCTACGTGGAAGGGAAGGTTGTTGAAGTACCAAAAATTTGCGCATGTTTTATCTGCTTCTACATGCACATGTTTGTTCCATCCTGTAGCTTCGAGTGAAGGTTGTGCCCCAAGAGTGTTTCTAGGCACAAAGAAGGAATGTAACTAAGACGAAGGTGGTGCAGATGTACCATGGCACTTGCGTGGACCACCACTAGAGCCCACAATCTCTGTCATCGTCGCCGCTTCTTCCTCTGTTGATGTGGCACCAATGGTCTTTGATAGGGTTGCTTGCATCCTTGACCTCTCTAGTTTCTTTCCATCCAATGAAGCAAGCTCCGCCATCATCTCTCGTTTCACCTCTTCAGTGACATTGGGGCAAGGCGTAACATCACGGTTAGAAATGCATGCAAGATGGTACTTCATACAATTGATGCCTCCTAACATCCTCTTCGAACAAAAGTTGCAAATCGAAACCGTCTCAGACATTTCAACCCGCATAACATACTTCCATGTACATGTGCAAACATTGGGGGGAGTCGACTGGGTACCACTGACTGAATGTGAGCCTGATGCACTACTAGATGCCATTGCTTGCTAATGGATAATCTGCAAAGCGCAACAATGTTAAAATCAACATAAAAACTTTAAAAAATAAAAACATTAATAATTAAATACAAAATATTAATTAAAATACAATAAATAAATGATAATTATAAACTATAAAACCGTAACTAAAATGCATTTACGATTTATAATTTTAACGGTCAAATGAAAAATATAATCTATAACGGTTATTTAACGAAATAAAAAACAACAATTTTAAATAAATAATAAATGCAAAAATTTAACCAAATGCATAAAATTTGACGGAATGCATCAAATTTTAATTCAAAACTTTACATGCTTAAAATTTTTATTTTTTATTTTAAAATAAATGCATGAAATTTATAGAAATTCATGAAATGCATGTAATAAAAATAAAATTCATCAAATTTGTATACCAAGTATCACAAATATGTAGCAAACATGTTTTCAATTGCATTAGAATTAATTTACATGCTTGGAAATTTATTTAAAAAAATTGAATAAATGCATGAAATTTAATGACAATTCATAGAATGCATGCAATTTAAATGGAATGCATAAAATTTGTATACTAATCATCAAAAATATGTCTCTAACATGTTTTCAATTGATTTAGAATTCATTTCTATGCTTAGGAAAAAAAAAAAATTAATGAACTAACCTGGAAATTTCTTGCTCAAATCTTCTCAATCCGCCTTAGAACACTCCAAATCTTGTGTGAGTTAAGAGTGAGGAGGTGTGTTGCATTTTATAACACTCTATCCCACATTTTTTCCACATTTGAGGAGCGTTTGGAGGGTCAAAAACGTGTTTGAGTGTGCTGGCAAAGTCAAACCCGCGTGGATTCCGTGGGACACAAAACCAGCTCGCCGGTTTTCTTTTTTCCTGTTTCAGTGAGTACAAGTGGTGAGTATTTGCCATTGGGAATTGCTGACGTGTAACCGGCCAACCAGTGGTTACTCGCCGGTTATTCCAATTATGGCATAGGTAATTTCATGAATAGCATCAAACAAATTTGGATCAGCATTGGTATGTTCGGATGATTAGAAGAGAACTGATTATCCTGAGTCCCCTTGGCCATGAACTATGAATTATATTTTTTTAAGAGCTGGATCAGGTGTCCAAGGGGCAAACTGGGGCACTTGAACATGACCATATGGAGACAAACCAATAGTAGGGGAAGCAGCGTATGAGTTCCTTTGAATGCTTATTTGACAAGGGGAAATGCCAAAGCAGGTGAAGGTATGAGCCAACGAATCATAGGATCCAGCATTGGTGTGGTACATTTCAGAGGCAGAATATACTTGTTGGATATTACTGGGCTTTTGATGGACAGAAGAAGGTGGATTTTTAGCACTATTTTCAGGAAAAAGTGTGGTGGCCATTACCCATGTAAATTTCAGAGGTAGAATATTCCTGTTGGATATTATGGGGCTTTGGATAGATGGGGGAAGGTGGATTTTTAGCACTTTTTTCAAAAAGAGGTGATTTTCAGCTAGGGTTCAAAGGTGGTACAAATTTGAAGTGTTACAACTACTTCTACAAGGGAGTAAAAGAAGCAATTGAATGGGTTGAACTTTCTAAACATACTAGGGAAGACGTGCATTAGCAATTTTCTCTCTACGTCTCGAGCATCATCGACTTTGGGTGCTTAGAAGAGGTATCGGGAGGAGCACCCTGTTTCCTTCCAAGATTATTCAGCCAAGCCCTCCTAACCCAAGTCATTATATTGTGGACAATATATGTTGGGTGAATATTTTGTCGACCGGCTAACTGGTGAGCAAAATAGTTCCTATCACCACAGCTAGGGAGATTAGTCATCCAGGTGTGCAGTTTTACTACATCAACAGGGGACAAATCTCTCCTCTCATCAAGGGGAGGTTCCCTAATAAATATACAGTGCTATATACTATATATATGTAGAAAATAACACATGGGGGCAGAATAAACCATCCATCTCTCTTCTTTCAGAGATGATGCTAACAAACAGAAGAGAAATCCTGGGTGATTGGTGAAGGTACTTCTCTTCTTTCAGAAGTAACATTCAGCCAAAAGCCAGATCCCTTCCTGGATAGTAGAAATCCTGGTGCAGCAACAAAAGGCACTTCTCTTCTTTCAGAAGTGCTTGTTCTTGCAAACAACAGGAATCTTTCTGGTAGGATAAGTAACAAAAGTGCAAAGTAACCAGCAATCTAAGATGTAGCACAAAGTCTCCACCTTGACTGCCCAAGAGTGAGATACGAAGAACAATGAGGGCACAAAGTCGTCCCAAGGTCCTTTACACAGAAACAGAAAATAAAAACACACACTGAAAACAATTATGTCAGCACAAAGTCTGAAAGTAACTGGTTTCAGGACACCTTCCTTGTTACTTTCACTAATTCTGCTTGCCAAATTAAATAAAGAAGAACACATTCAGAAGACAAACATAAGAATAATCTTCTAAAATGATACAAGCCAAAACAGCACAAAGTCTGCAAACAACTTGCTTTCTCATTCAGATAAAATGAAATGAAATACAATCTGAGCTCAAAGTATCAATATTCGCCTTTCAATTGGGTAGAGTTTCGCTTCTGTATTGGGAAGATCTCCCTTGTAACAAATGAGAGATTACAATACATAGCGCTTCAAGAAAGACTTGGGCACTTGTTTTCATGAAAAAGGCCCATGCTGCAGTCAACGTCTTCAATGCGCCTTCAGTTCTGTCTGGAGGGACCATGCTGGGAACAACGCATTGCCTTGACTATGGCATGTCCATTCATCTAATATGTCTCTTACTTGGTATAGACTGTCTGGTTCTTTTTCTGATGTCTGCGCAGCTTGTTTAATTCGCCATTACTTCATGGAAGAAAAACAGGCTTGCGTCATTGATTGGGTGCGCTCAGAAGTCTACTTGATCCACTATTTCACCTACTAGAAATAACTCTTTTGAAGATATTTCTGGTCCTTTGGTCTCGCTCCTCTCTTCACTGCTTAAGCGCTTCTTTGCTCTCTGGTTGAACCATCGCTTTAATTGAACTTGCCTTTGGAATCGTCCATGTTGCTTCGTTGTCCTTTATAGCCCTTCTTGTCTAAGTCTTTAGGGGGTCCTTTCTGCATCTTTGACAAGTGGCAAGTTCCGTTGTTATGAAACTCACTTACGAAAAATGGGATCCACGACACGTCTTACCCGAGCAACTTCAAAAGGGGAACACGAATGCAAACACTTGTCACGTTCCGCTGAGTCATAACAGGACATGTGACGTATTCCGCTTAACTTATAGAAGCTTTAGAAACCTTTGGGGGTCCTGCGGAAGATGACACGTGGCGGCTTCTGCTCTGCTTTATAATGGACACATGGCGGCTTCCGCTACACTTTGTCTTTTTCCATCAGGTGTTTTTCTTCGAACAAAAGTCCGAAGGAATTCCTTCGGGCTTTGCCTTAGTCATTTTCCCGCGGAAAATACTTCCGAAAGAATTCTAACGGCTCTTTCACTTAATAATTTTCTTCGGACAAAAAGTCCGAAGGAAATGTTCTCTGTCGGTCTTTGAACAAATCCGAAGGAGTTCTATCTTTTCGGTCAGTCGCTTGGTTCTTCCTTTAAGTTCTTTATTTGAATTTCAACAGATATTCCCTTACTTTAAATTTGACGTCCGCGGGGCTGTCAATGGTCGCTAGCCGCTTGAACCATGTTGAACCTTAAACCCTTGAACCCATTGAAAGTACATTGGTTCATTGGTTCATCAGTTCATTCTGTCTCTTTTGTTCCATCGCTTCCTGGTTCAATCGCTTTCCCGCTCCTTGGTTGAACCATCCGTTGAACCACCTGTTTGTTGCTTCTTTCCTTGACTGAGGCCGCCTTTGAACCTTTGAAACCATGAACCATTGAACTTTGAACTCTTTCGGTTCAAGGTTCAATCGATTCATTGGTTCATCCTTTGTCCGTCACTTGTTCTTTCTAAGCTCTTTGATCTTCATCGCACTGGTTGAACCTTTGAACCTGTGAACTCGTTGAACCTTTTGGTTCAAGGTTCAATCGGTTCATTCTTTTTATTTGGCTAAGTCCTTTTGATCTTTTTGAACCAAATGCGTTGAACCAAATGGCCATTTTAAACCTATTTAACCATTGAACCCGTTGAACCTTTGAACCAAAGTGGTTCAATGGTTCAACGGTTCAATGGTTCAAGCCTTCTTCTCTTTGATGAGTGTTTTGAAGCCGTTGAACCTTGAAGCGGTTGAACTTGTTGAACCTTTGCCGAAGCGTTTAACTCTTGCTGATGACGTTGAACCTTGAACCCATTGAACCCTTGAACCTAAATGGTTCAAGGTTCAACGGTTCAATGGTTCAATGGTGCTTAGAAGCTTGCTGATTGAATTCTTTTGATTGAACCAAGGCATTGAAACAGTCCTGAAAATGACTAAGTGTTGGAAACTTGTTCTTTTGATTGAACTCGCCTGCAAAAGCCTTTGAACTTGTTGAACCTGCTAATTTCAAGCATGTTGAGTCTGTAGAAACATATCTGCAATGTCCGTAGATTTCTGGAAAGATTGAAAAATGAGGAATTTTAAAGTTCAGAACAGATTTTGAAAAGGGGAGAGACAATTTTGGTCATGCAGGACCAAAATAGTTCATATGTTGTCCCAAAAATGAGAAAGCTGTTTTTGGGGACAACAATATAGAAATTTTATTGTCCATTTCATTATAATTGACGTGGATGTTCACCCACCTTTTGCTTGCGATTTTAATACAAATTAGAGCCTTGTTCTCTATCTACTCCCTTATTGGTGGCTCTCTTTTAGCACGACTTTCATTTCACACAATTGTATTGTAATACATGCTTCTGTATATATTGCTTTCTCAATATTTTACATCTTTGGGTTTACCCCTATTATTAGGTTATTTGGTTCCCAATTTTAAATTTAGTTTTGGTTTTAGATTTTTATAGTTGGTTGTTAACTTGTTGGAGTCCTTTTAGATAGTTAGCGTAGCTAGTTTTAGTTTTGAACCCCACTTATGTGCTTTGGTCATTTGTGGACATTTATATCATTTATTTCTTTTCTTTCACCTAACCGACCCGGTTAAGTTCTTGGCCACCTCTGCACCAATTTTCCTGTTTTATATTGATATCTGGTTGATTAGGTGTACCTGTATAGCGTCAGTCCATTTGAATTGCATCTATTTATATATTTCAGTCAAGTAGTGGTGTATATGTGCATCAACTACTTGACCTATCATTCCATGAAAATGCACTTTTAAAAGTCCCCAAAACACTTCTCCGGACAGAGGCAGAAGAAGAGGATTATACCAACATCATCTCTGTTAACCAATCCTGCTCCAACATTGAATCTCATGACAGTAATTGACTTTGAATGTTTTGCACATCATAAGTATTGTCTTTTTCTTCATTGGCCAAGTCCAAGTTAGGGCCAATTGATGCATTGACCTTCACCAATAACGTCAAGCAGATTATACAACATTGACCGTGTTGTACCAACATTTACTTTCTGAAATAACAATTTCACTAGAAGACAGATTCTATTTTCGGCTTTGACAGAAGGTACTTTGATTTTAGTTGATTTTTGAAGGTATGTTTGACTCAATTGAATATTAAAACTATTTAATGTTTATTGTTTAATGTGAAAATAATGATTTTTTATACTCTGTGATGTTGACTTTGACTGGAAATTATGTATTTATGTTTCCTTACCAACAGTATCAATAGTCCCATGAGGAGTGGTGGTGAGAATGAACATAATATGTGTGCCAGCAATACCATCGACGGTGGTGTGATTGACTAAGAGGCAGCAGTCCCAAGGATGGTGGCACAATTAATATATGACCCGACAGTCTCGTGGATGGTGTCATGATTAACATACAATCCATCAGTCATGTGGATGGTGTCATGATTGAAAAAGAGTCAACATCATGTGGGTGGTGGCATAATTGATTTATGAGCTAGCAGTCCCATTTTTACTGGCCTGGTTGAATATGAGCCAAAAATATTGTGGATGATGGAGTAATTGATATATATGAGCCAAATAACCCACAGATGGAAGCATAACTGAGTATGAACCAGTGGTCTTGTAAATGATGGCATGCTCTAATCAAAGAACACACTCCTGTGGATGGTGGCATGTAGTACATATGAGCTGGAAGTCCCGTTGATGGTGGGAAAGTTGAATATGAGCCAACATTCACATGGATGGTGACGTAGTTAAAATATGAACCACAAACCAATGATGTTAAGGTGGAAAAGTTAGTTAGTAGACCCATTATGGATGGTAGCAATAAATGACTGCAATGTGTATTGAACACTGTTCCACGGGGACGCACCCCTTCCCCCAAAAAATCACCACGTTTCCAAGACGGGGATGTCCCCTTGCCGCACCTCCATTGCCATTGTGCCCTCGACATTTCCCTCTAAGAGGGGACATGGACTCTGGGATGTCCCTGGGACGTCCAGGGGACGCCCAAACATCCCTCGACCCCCCCAAGAAACTTGCAAGCTTCCCCCACGCTGGTGGACATCAAAAAAGCATTTTTTTTTTTAATTTAAAAAATATTTTGGTTTGTGAACCCTCCACCCTAACCCAGGTGTCTAGTTATTTTGCGGTTCAGAAGAACTGGTCTACTTATAGACTCAGCCACTCCGTTAAGAGGAACAGGCTTACCTCTAGGAAGGCAAACAAGCTTGTGGCTGTACATAGTGCCTTGCATCTCATTGACCACAACACACTTACGTACAAGGAGAGTCAAACAGCCAGATGAGATGTAGAGCCAGAGGAGCCAGCACCTATTGATGATGATGCTACACAGACAGGGCTGGTTGGTATTGGTTTGAAGGATCTTGAGCATGTGGAGTCCAGCAATTCTAATGATGAGGAGTTTAGCGAGAACTTTGGGGATGATTAGCCATTGACTCATTAGTATTTAGTATTTAGTATTTTGTTTTTGAACATGTTGATACTTGATTGTAATCGTGAATCATCATTATGAAAGTTTGAAAATTCTGAATTCGATATTTTCATTTTCATTTTCAATGTTCAATGTTCATTGGTTCAATGGTTCAAACTTGAAACTTCAATGTTAAAAAGTTGAAAATTAAATGTTAAATTGTTGGTGTTCAATGCAATATACTTATTCCTTATAAATCTTTTTATAACGAATTTTTCAAGTACTCTATGTATTTGCACCGCTCCCCCGCCACCGCCCCCCCTCATCATCCCCAAACTTAGGCCCCCTGTCTCCCCGTCCTGGAAACCCATCCCTGCATCCCACCGTCCCCCCTTCAGGAAACTCCATGGAACTATGGAATTGAATGAATAACATGAAACGATGAAATGTGCTTGGGTAGTTTTATTAAGTTACTTCCAATAAATCCTTGTTTATGGCTAAGTGGTGGATACTAGATTGGTTGGAGTCCTTAATTAGTGCTTCCTTGTGATTAAAAAGTGCAATCGACCACAGTATGTGGTATAGTCATGGTCTCCACTTATACTCCCTGTTTTAACTTATTTGGGAATAATGGATTTTTATTCATATTTTAGTTAAGGGTATGGGTTAATAAATCAGTACAGAATATAGCAATAAATACAATCCTAATTTGTACAACTGTTTGTCTTTTTCACCTTTCTAAAAATAGCAATAAATAAAAAGAAATATAACTTAGTTGGAAAATAGACTGAGATGACTAATACAAAGGTTGAAAACTGTTGTGCAAGACTGGGAAGGGTCGTAACCCTGAATCTGGCTTTCGTTAGACAAAAGGACAAGAGCGCCGAAAAGTGGACGCTTTGGTGTCCGACATTGTTGTCTATTCCTACCGCTGTTGTCCAAACTAATCACAGAACTTGAAACTTTCTAGGTAGTTGTGTTGTGCCTATGCGAGCTTCCTTGTGAAAAATTGAGTGATGGTTGTCGACGGAACTCGTTGTGGAGCTGATTTCGTATTCAAACCCTAACCTTCCATCATGCTTGATAAGACGACATTTGAGTCACTTGAGAAAGAGGGGGGTTAGTATGAAAGATGTATTGAACGTACAATTCACACCCCTTGTGTGGGCACGTTGCCTACATACCAATACTCCAAAGAGGGATCAAGCCATATGTAGTTCTCCCACCTAGTGTGTTTTGTGCAATAGAGTGATGCGGATGCAAATGCCAAATTAATAGTGTTTGAGGTGGCTAGGACCTGATATAAGGATTTGAGTAGGTTTGCAGCTGTGTTGGGTGACTGTGTGCAAAGAATAGGGAAGTTTGCCTTGGTTGCTTGTTTGTATTCTTGTTTGCTTTGTAAGTTTGGTCACCTCACCTATAAATGAGCTTTGAGTGGGCTTTTTATAAAGAACAACTGGTCATGGGTTAGATGTATGCGTGCTAAGCCGACCTAATTAAGGATAAGGACCGGATGAAAATGACTGTTGGGGCTCAAAGTGCAAATGGACAGGACCACCGAAAATGGGACACTTCTCTATGGAGCGCTATAGTCCAAATGGGGCGCTCCTGTCCTACAGGCTTGGGACCTAGGGGAACAGGATTGGCACGGGGAATACTGTCTGGCTGAGGTGAAATAACCATTCAGAAGGTTTCAGATGACTAGTAATGAGCAAAAAAGTGTCTAAAAGGGTCGCAAGAGCATGTAAAAAGGACCTATAGATGGGGTGTCGCAAGCCACACTCAAACTACCAATTTGGACATTTTATATGACTACACTAACTCATTTTAGTTATTGACTTCTGTGGAATGTGTTCAAAACCCTGGCTTATGGCCTTGCATTTGTCATTCGCTGAAAGGTGTTAGTGGCACTGCTCGTAAAGGTATACATAAACAATTGCCAATTAGGGTGACATAAGTTTATAGGACAAGATAAATCTTGTACGCCCACATCATCTTGGAACACGACATTATATTTTCAATAAACATTAGCTCATGTAACATTGATATAACAAAGACAATTCTTACCCTTGATCACCTTCTTATTTACTCCATAAAAATAAGTGGAAAAATACATATAAGCTATGTTGTTTTGGTACGGGCACGGGTACGAGTACGGGTACATTTCGGGTAAGTAGAAACGTCGTTTTTCAAAAACCTTGATTTGGAAATGCCATGGGTACGTCCGTAAATTTTATTATTATAATATATATAAACAATGCATATTACTCATTTTTTTAGTAAAACACTTGAAAATACATAATATAAAAATATGTCTATAAAAGATAAAACACTTAAAAATATACAATATTCATAACTTCATTACTTCAAAGACAAAATGTACATTCAAATCTAGATTGCCCTCAAAATCATGAATGCCACTCCCACTATTTTTCAACTTTATCATTTATTGACGCTTGCTCTCACAGGGGCTCGCCAATGCATTTTTCCGAGAGTGTATGCCTTGAGGGATGCACAGGGAATGGGGTGGGATCGACTTGTGGCACTTTGCGATAGATGTTCTCATACTCTTCTATCATACCTACATCCCTTCATGCAGCCTGCATACCTCCTAAGACGTCTCCTTGAAATCTTGAAACCCTGAAATATGGACAAGTCTGAAACCTTGAAACCCTAGAATCTAACTAAATCTGAAATATGATAAACTCCTCCAAAACCTAGAATTTGCATTATAGCTCCTAGAGGTCCGAAACAACTCTCAAACACCCTGAAAGTATATAAATAAAATATAACTTAAAGTATAAGAAACTAGATGTCCATATTTAAATGTAAACTTAAACTTAAAGTATAAGAAACTAGATGTCCATATTTAAATGTAAACTTAAACTTTTATTTATATACTATCTGGTTTAAGCTGGTTTTACATTTTTTTTAATTTGTTGTTGACTACGACTATTTTTTCCTGCCGGAATCCCTTGGAAATGCCCGGGAAATGCCCAGAAACACTTGGGACGTTTCCGGTACATTTTCAGGCATTTCCGATACGTTTCAGGGACATACCCAAAGAATTTATGTACCGGAAACGTTTGCAGGGGGGAAACGTAGGAGGGGTGGTGTTTCCTACAACACAGCATATAAGTGAAAGATTGATGAAACCTAAAGAGCTAGTACATACAACGAAATAGATTTGTAGAAAATACATTATACTACCAGCAACCCACGACTTATGTATTGATATTCAATAGTTTATTTAAGAATCCCAAATTGCACCAAAACGAAAAACAAGGATTTCAAATGTATCTATTTCAACCCAAGAATGTATTAAGAGTACGATGTTCCAGAAAAGCATAAGAGGTATTAGCTTAAATGGCATATTTGAAGTCATAATGAAACTTCATTGCATTTTGCAAATAATGAATTATTTTGTGTTTAAAATAGAAAAACAAAAACTTACAATCGAAGTGCAAAATTACTGCAATACTGAAAAAGACATGAGATTACTGATAAGGCTCGGAAATTAATATTTACATGTTTCGTAACATTGTTAAATAATAAATTTCATTCTGTTTGCCAAGCCAGCCCAAGACTCAGGAAATCATAGAATGAACTGATAAATGGAAAACCACCATGGAATCATTGCCAGAAAAAAGTATGTGTAGTTTTGATATCTACCCTTCCTAAAAAAATTGAGCAACTATTGACCTGTTTTCATGGATTACGATTTGCAAAAATACATTACATTTTTTGGAAAAAATAGAGGCTGTATTATGTATCTAAGATTAGACCCCAATCTGCCTCACCTTAGTTCTTTCATAACTGCCACAGTTTGAGGACCGGTTTGTTGAGAGTTCAAAAACGTTGCTGGTATGCCAAGCTTAGCAACCAATGTAATAATTTGGTCCTGAATAAGAGATAGTAGGGGTGATATTACAATTGTCACCCCTGGAGAGAGCACTGCAGGTAGCTATTCACAAAGATAAATGAATTATGAGAACCATTACAAAGACACCAATAACATGAAATACACAAGCATTAAAACAGAAAATACTACGCCTACTTCAAAGTTCCATTTCTATACATAAAATGTAAATGCATAAAACAGATATTGAAAGTAACTACTATCACTTTGAATCCAAATTGACCATAGATGCCTGTGTTAGACACCCTTCCTCTAGATTGTTTGCTTGTTTTAGTAGGAAAAATACAAGTTCATCTCCATTTAGTGCTAGGAATTACCTCCTCAACATGAACTAAATATGACAACTCCCAATCTTCTAGTTAGCATACATCTAATCACAAGGTGTACCACATTGATGCTAAAATATGTAGAAGGAAAATGCAATCCAATACCTGATAGCATAAGCTTTTCCCACCACCAGTAGGCATAAGAATAAAGCAATCTTTTCCAGCCATAGCTGCCTCACATGCTTGACGTTGCATTGGCCGAAAGCATTCATGACCAAAGACTACAATGTTTGCAAGTTCAAAATCATCCAGATGCTGCAATTGTTCATAGGTTAAGCAGTTTCTCACATCTCTACATACATTTTCTACCTTATCACCGGGCACTTCAGAAGTTGTGTTTCTTTGGAAGTATGATGAAATACGAGCCTCTTTTTTCTTGCTTCCCTTACCCTACATTAGTCCAGCATTTAAAATTAAGTATTAGAAAATCAAATCTTTGTTACTAGAGAAAAAAACAGAACAGCATCAGTCTAGAACTGAATTTTAAAACATCAACCAAATATACTAAATTTTAGCAAAAAAATCACGAGCATATAAAAAGATGGAATCCCAAAGAAAATAAAAAACTAAAAAACTTGAATTTATTATCTCTTATTTTGGTTCTCTGTAGAAACTCATAAAATCTATTTCCTTCTTCCTTTATTTCTTTCTTAAAAAAATCCCATCTGCAAGGGTCTAAGGGGTGTAGATCTTTCTTTTAAGCTCCTATTCTTTTTCTACATTGTCACGGTCCTTCAAACACTTCAAGATGGTATCAGGATTAACCCTGGAAAAAGGGTTGAACACTTAAAATTCTTTAAGCACAAGGTGTTAATCAAAAGAAAGGGGTCAGTAGTATATGCATAATAAATACAAACTAATAAAGGTCCTTTTAGTCAAAAACTAGATGTTGATGCAGTGAATTGGCCCTTAAAATCATTAAGGAGGTTCTTAAGATCATTAACGAGTATTGACAAAGGTATTGTGGCACTCAAATAAAGAAGAGCAGCCGCCTTATCCACACAAGGCAGACTACAAGATTAGATAACTGCCACATAACCGCAAAATGACATCAACAGGCTGACCAACCATGATCCAACCTAGGCCCGCCAAGCCAATCTCCATATTATCAATACCGAACAAGGTGGCCAGTAGGTAGACTTGCATATGAGGACCCAACATACACCAAACATAATAAATATTCATCCATAATTCCCACTTTCATCATAACCAGAATTGCAGAAGTCAAGAGACCTTTTCTACAAATGCAGCATTCTGCATTTATGGTGGTTTCAGGACTTTGTGACTTCTGTATGTTTTTTTATTTATTATTATTATATAATGAAGCAACCTGTTCTTTTACTGCTTCAATATGCTTTGACAATCATACTTAACGCTTAGAAGGGACAAATGAAATACGATGAACTTTGGCATGCTTTAGAATTTAGAATTTTAATTTCAACCTAGACTTGAAGCTCTTTAAAGTTTATATGTTATTTGGAACTTGCTCCTAATTTTTGTAACTCAGCCACAAACATTAAGTTTAATGGAGCAATAACTTGTCACCTTCACATCAAAAATTGAATTTGATTGAGCAAACTTTTCACTGTCACAGAATCTTTGTTTGATATATTAATAAATTTTCACCATGTACACAATCTGTATCCTTTGTTCGAAACTTGAAAGTCCATTAAATTGTTGATGCTTCTATTTTCTAGTGTGAGATCAATGTCCTCCTGAAAATGACTAGAACATAATGCTGTGTATTTGGGCCCAACATGACATGCATTGTCTCTTCAGAGCTTAGCATTGTTTAAGATAGCTTTCACAGCTTTCATTTTCTCACAGCTTCATAACAGCCTTCATCCCAGCACAGCTATTGTATGTACATAGCTGACCTAAAGTCGGCTTGAAGAACACATTAATGAAATTCCCAGTAAGTTCTCGTTTGAGCCTTCGTTATTTGCAGAAGATTGGATCCAAAGAATAGTTGTTTGTGGTTCCGAGAAAGGATCATTGCATTACCCTTGTTTGCCACACTAAATCAATTTCCCTCTATGATAAGAGGATCTGACAGACCAAACTTTGAGATATTGTGCTGAAAACGCTTCAGATATAGTTTGGTAAACAAAAGTGCTAATGAATTTAACAATACGATGGCCAAATAGAAATAGGCAGATTTTATTGTAAATTTGTAACTTCATATTGTCAAATAAATAAAAAATACATAAACAAGCATCAAAGCCTCAAAACATCATAAGATGATAATTGCATCCATCATTACATGATACCACATTCAACACAAATATGATTTTTTCCAAAACTGAAACAAAAGCCTAAAATAATTAGTACAACAGAAGGGAAGGTGAAGCTGCAAGCCAAAGGAGGCCCCATGAACTTAAAAAAAAACCTACACAGATAGAACATCTCAAAAGAACTCCTGAAGCATTATCAGTCTTCCTTTGATCAAGAACAAGTGCTTGTTGCTTTTCAGTAGGAACAATTTTGGAATCAACAGATCAGTTATAGTTTTGGTTATAAAATTAAAATGCTTCCTCAGAGGGCAGATTGGTCCAACTTTGTAATATCCCTAATTGGAATATTATACAAGAATTCGCATTCCTTGGAATTCCGTTTAAGATAAATATAGATTTTATGCTTGAAATAATAATTTAGATAATAAAATGAAATTACATTCAAAGTTTTCAGATCTCAAATAATATAATGTGAATCCTCTAGGGGTTTCATCCTTGAGTTATTGTGATGACAAGGGTTTTCATCCTTGAAATCGGGTTACACAATTAAGAGGTTTCGTCCTTAAAAGTGATGTAAAGTTGTTGCTTGTACATGGTTATATATTTGAATACATAATTGAATGATTCCTTCCATACCAATGACTGATTATTTATAACTTCGAAGTCTTCCATCAAAAGATGTAACTCCTCCAAAGGTGGCAACCTTCCATTTAATTAATGTTGTTTATTAATTTAAGTTGTTTATTAACTAATGAATGCTGTTCATAATTAATTAATGTTGATTTCCTTATGGTGCTCCACCTTGCTGGTTATTGGCGATTTGTTGGTGTTTGGTTGCTAGTTATTGACGATTTAATTCAAGGAAATTACAGACCTCCTTTGGCGATTCTCCCTTGGTGATTTTCTTTGGTGAGTTCCTGAGTTGTGTTTGAGGATATTACAGACCTCCCTTCCTCAATTTGCTTGTCCTCAAGCAATTGCAAATTCTTTTGCCTTGACTCATCCATTCCGTCCACCTCTGAAATGCCTGGATTCCACTACAAGCTTGAAAATTTATAATCCTTCATACCAAAAGTATTTGTCTTCACACTTGCCTCAGAAAGACTGGAACGGAGCTGTAAATCTGCACTTATGCAAATAAAGTGATAGCCAAATTCGTCGGATTGCACCTAAATTTTACCTCTATCACTAGGACATAGCAGTCCCATAGGGTTGAAGACCTTTATTTTTCCCTTAAGGGCACCAATGCTGGCTGCAAACTGTCTTACTGTCATACCAGCCATTCCTTCTTCTAGGCTTGTCCTCCCTTTACCTTGAGAATGTGGCCATACTGGTATAAATTCCTCCTAAGTGATCACACTTATAGGAACTCATTTCCTTTCCTTTTTCTTGAAAATCTTTAAAGATTTCATAGGCTGCCCAGCCCGAGAATGAATTCCCATGATATAAATAACAAGATGAAAAGTCAGACCATTTCCCCTTACCGCTGTATTTTGCTTTTATTTACAGAGTTTAATATAACTTGTCTTCGCATCACATTTTATTCCAGCATGTGCCTTCTCTTTGTCCATGCCACCCATTGCAACCATATAGTTGCAGCAGTATGCATATTCCCAATGAGCATATGAATAGAAACTCCCAACTTGCTCAAGCAAAAGGGAATCAAATTCTCCATTTGACCATTGAGAGACACTACTCTTGTAATCCTTAGAGGAACCATTTTCCGAACCTAACATCTAGGAGTCTTCAACGAACAGAATAGCAGCCTTGAGTCTTGCATCTTTAGTTGCTGAATGAGCATTAGAATTAGTGTTTGGGCTATTTTCCTTCGAAACCCGTTGTGCACCATTTCACACCTCCTGTGATAGGCCCCTTACCAACTCATTCAAAGGATCTTCGGTAGTATAAGGAATAATGCAAAGCTAAGACGTACCAGCACTCTGCCTATTTCCCTCCTTCGTGGCTCTCTGACCAACTATAATCGTGCTTGTTGTTTTCCCTTGTCTGTAACCGCCAATTTGCCATTCGTCCTCCCTACTTAAAGGATTCTCTAGAACATAATTTATCCATGTTTCAAAACTGCCTCACCTCTTGAGAGAGTCCACATAGTCTTGAGGAGATCACTGCCCCTAGGTTCCTAGTACAGCAGTGACTAATTCCATTGATATATATGTGTGATCTTTCTGAAGAAAATCACCAAACTCTTTTTGCCTTGTTGCTGCTTGATTATCCCATGATGCTTGAATTGTCCCACCCAGAACAGATACACCTATAGTAGTATAGATGCTTCCATAACTATTCTTAGCATATGGTCCACCTTCATGGTTAGCATACATGAAAAGAGATCATAATTGCTTCAGCAATATCTCTAACGTACCCTTCTCCTTTAATTTTTATGTTGCTAGACCAGCTATAATCATTTCTTTTAGGGCTTCAAAATCATCCTCTGGAATGTGTGTATCAAAAGTTTTCTTTAATGGATTTTGAATACCTCTTTCCCCTTTCATAGTGTTCTCCAGACTGTCTGTATTGACCCCTTCATGCTTATCCCATTTATATGCAAAGCCTAACTGAGCATAAGTAAGGCCTGCCCCATCAATTAGACCGTCCATGAAAGAGGCAGAAATGTCTCTCCCTAACATTTTAAAGTATGAATTAAGACTTGTTTTCTGGAAATCAACTCCACCTTCGTGCATATTTCTCAAGCTCACATTAGAGTGATCAAAATCTATTAGTGGTTGGTCATGATTTCCCCCATAGTCTATCCTCTTTGATGGCAAATTCATCTTCGAAACACCCAAATTTTTGTCAATAGAAGACTTTGGGCTGTCACTAAACTGTTCCTTCACTTTTTCCAGTGAACACTTAAGGCAATCAGCCCGTAGAGCTTCCTCTTGGGCTGGAACATTTTCCCCACTATCACCTTTCATGGTAGATGCCCCATGAGCTATCCACTAACCTTTTTAGAATTAGAATTCTTTTGTTTCTTGTTTCCTTCTTTGGAATCCTCGTTAGAGTTTGGCTTTCCCGATGCATTTTGGAGATTTTCTTGGCTGCCCTTTGGTTTGCGACCACCTTCTTCATAGTGCCCCTTCCCATGCTATGTTCCCATCAACTCCATAAAGTCTGAAAAAGAAATTTCATTTTCAAATCTCTACTAGAAGGGTTTCGTAAGAATTGAAGCCAACCACAATGTCACCATGTAGTGACCCCATGGCATGAAAACAACTCTGAAAACAATTATATCTCATAGCTAGCAAAGAATTAGCTCTGATACCATTGTAATATTCCTAATCGAAATATTATACAAGAATTTGGATTCCTTGGAATTTTGTTTAATATAAATATAGATTTTTTACTTGAAATAATAATTTAGATAATAAAAAGAAATTACATTCAGAGTTTTCAGATCTCAAATAATATAATGTGAATCCTCAAGGGGTTTCGTCCTTGAGTTATTGTGATGACAAGGGTTTTCGTCCTTGAAATCGGGTTACACAATTAAGGGGTTTCGTCCTTAAAAGTAATGTAAAGTTGTTAATTGTACATGGTTATATATTTGAATACATGATTGAATGATTCTTTCCATACCAATGGCTGATTATTTATAGCTTCAAAGTCTTCCATCAAAAGATGTAACTCCTCCAAGGGTGGCGACCTTCCGTTTAGTTAATGTTGTTTATTAACTAATGAATATTGTTAATAATTAATTAATGTTGATTTCCTTATGGCGCTCCAACTTGCTAGTTATTGGCGATTTGTTGGGGTTTGGTTGTTGCTTATTGGTGATTTAATTCAAGGAAATTATAGATTTGCTTTGGCGATCCTCCCTTGGTGATTTCCTTTGGCAGTTTTCCTTTGGCGAGTTCCTAAGTTGTGTTTAAGGATATTACAAACTTGGATGAATGAGGTTTAATCTGAATCAGCAAAGCCATTGACTGTGTGGAAGGATCACACCTCATACCACTTGGCATAGCCTCAACCATCCTGATCCAACAAGTGGCATGACCACCTAAAATAATCCCTGTCGAGTTAGTTCTAATCATTCTTATATGCAAGGTTTAAGGGGGAATACAATTGAATATTTTCAAATCTGTCGCAAATAAATGCAATGTCATTTGGTTTACATATGTGATCTAGAAATTTGACTCAAGAGAGGATGGTTAGTATCATGTTAGTTCCAAAATGAAAACAAAATGAAATAAACACACTAATAGCATAACATCTCTAGGCCTAGACACTAGAGAGAGCTTAGTTAACAAAAGCAAATGACAACACAACTAAAAAGTAAGGAATGAAAACACAAAAATTCATTCACCTTCCTTGGATGCTCCAAATGCCTTGTTGTAGTGGCTTGCTCGGCTTGTGCTCATGAAATCCTTGACAATGGAAGCTTGGCTACCTCCATCTCTCCTTGACACCTTTGGCTTTGGCTTGGCTTGGCTTGGAATCAATTTGGCATGGTAACACTAATTGCAATGGCTTCTTGAAGATATTTGTGCATTATAATTTTGCACCAAAATAGCTTAGAAATGATGTTTTTGGCCTCTATTTATAGATTGCAAATGTCTAGAATCAACCTGAACCGTCCATCTCAAGATTGGGATGTGTAGTTGAGAATTAATTCAATTTTTGGAATTACGTTTGTAATTATCCTCATCATGACATTGGAAGAAGGGGCAATTAAGAGGCATGGAAGGCATGGATCCTGATATTTGTGGCATTTATGGCCTAGGGATGTCTTCCACTTGATGATGCAGATATTCAATATTCATTTCTAAAACAAGTATTCAACAAGTTCCCATGGAATTTTTTATTAAGCTTTGGTTTGGGTTAATTAGCTCATAAGCATGCTTAAACACTTTGTGCACAAATTACTCAAATTGATCAGAATATCTTGTTATTGGTCCAAAATTTGACTGGATTGGAATTAGAAGGCGATGTCAGATGCGTTGGAACCGTATTCCCATTTAGGATGTTGCCAACAACAAATAACAAAGGCACATATCTCGTGCAAGAGGTTTGATGGGAAAGAGCAATCCAGAGCACCCAAATGTGAAATTGGCATTTTGACTCAGAATGATCTGATCAAAGTTAGCTGGCCAATAAATTGCCTTGCTCCAGTTAGTGATACCCTAGCCAAAATTGGCACTTGAATACATCAGTTTCACATCATTGAACGTGTTTTAGTGTTTTTAGGCCAAATTGTGCATTTTGGGTGGAAATTGGCCAAAACCCTGATTGAAGGTTATCGGTGCCCAGATTTAGGTGTCTACAACATGAAGGGAATCATTGGACTCTGCAAATCCTCCACCCTTGTAAAGTACCAAAGCAATGACATTGCCAAAATGGAGATCAAATGGGATAGAGATGCACAACTGCATAAGATGTCCAAAGCATCAAAGGTAATACACACTACACTCACCAGAGGATTCGTGGACATCCTTTAATCAAGCTTGCAAGATACCTGTTGACGCCGTGAATTTGCACCCAGGGCAGGAGGCCGAGCTCTTGCCTTCCACACGTCAAAATGGAAACTCCCCTCTCACCTGTGGGACTGGCGAAGCTGGAGGGGAGAGTCTCTAGGTAAGGGCTAGCTCCCTTTGATGCATCTGAGTTGTTTCAATAAGTGTTAATATAGGTATCTAGGTATATAGTGCGGGGGGGGAGGGGGTGAAAAGGGAGAAGGATTACAGGAAAACAAATCTACTCTAAAGAGAGGTGATGCACCAAAATGATTCGACCTTCTCACACTCACACTTGAAGTCAGACAAACACATACGTACACTTCAAAATGGCAGAAGGACCAGGTTACAAGAACTTAACAAGGAGGCCTTAATGGAACACACAAAAAATAGAGACTCACCAAAGGTGTTGTAGAAAGGCACACTATATAGTAGCTTCTTCTGTCTCTGCACTTCTAAGTACAGCTCTCCTTGTTACCTGCAAAATGACACCTTATAGACACCAAGTGTATTGGTGTTAAACCTGTGGAAGCATTAAGAAGCAATGACTAAACACAGACTGACACTCAAACACACACAGATGTATCTAACCAGAATAGAGGTAAAAATGCATTTATTGATTTCAGATGAAAATTTTCCAGGACTTCGCCTTACAAATGTGGAAGATCCTTTTTTCAAAATGACAAGTCTCCAATATATAGAGGAAGAAAAGAGGCCGTTTGGCGCCCTTTTTACAAATGACCCATGTGTGCTCTGGGCATTGGGAAGAGGGAAGCCGCTCAAAGGTAATGCTATGTCGGCCCCTTTCTTCAAGGTGAAATTATGGGCCACGCCGTTTGTCTGCAAAAGACTGCTCCTTTGAGGCATTTCGCGGCTTGCCTGCTCATAAATGCAGAATGGGGAAGACGAGTTGCGTCGTCCATCGCTTGTTCGCGCCTCTTGGTAATCAATTAGCGGACACTGTTTCAACTGCAGATATAACTCACCTCCCTTTTGCCCTCTGGGCTGCCTCCTCGGTCTCTGCCCCTTTCATCCTTTAGGTTTCCTCTGTCAGCTCTTTGGCTTTCTGAACTTAGACTTTGAATTCCTTCGGTTCACGCCATTTGTTTAAAAACCAACGGTTATTCATTTCTGTAAAGTTTGACGTCTGCGCGCCCGTCGCTTTGAAACTCATAAGGCACTTTGAACTGCGGATGCTGACACGTGGCGGCTTTCGTCGAGCTGATAATGGGATACGTGGCAGCATCCGCTCACCTTTGAGGGTTCCTTGAGGGTCAGGCGGAACATTTTGAGATTTCTGTGGAAGGCGACACGTGGCCGCTTCCGCAGAACCTTTAGCTGCCGATTCAAGCCCCTTCTTTGGTTCTCGCGAATGCTGTCACTTGGCATGCTCTGCACAGCTCTTAGCAACTCATTTCGGCCCACCACAGTCTTCTTTGAAGCCAACAAGAGAAACCCACGGATGTTGACACTTGTCGGCTTCCGCCGAGCCTTGCAGGGAACACGTGGCACGTTCTGCTGCTCCTAAAAAGCATGTCGAAGTCTTCCGCAGTTGCCACTTGGTGCCTTCCACGCTCTGGCTTTCCTGGTGTAAAAATTTGACGTTTGCGCGCCTGTCGTCGCTTGAAAACCCAACGGCTAGTTCGCATGCTTAATTTTGACGATTTTCGGGACATCACCGTCCTTGGCAAAGTTCATCGGCCCTTTTTAGCGGGTTTTTTGCTTCAGGCCTTTTCCCGCGGACAAAAGTCCGCAAGAATTGCCGCTTTGACTTTTCGCTGTTCCTTCGGGTTCTTTGGTTTTAGCCTTCCCCGAATTCCTTCGGACTTTTTGTCCGAAGGAATTCAAAACCTTAGTTCTTTTGCGTCCTTGGAAATCCTTCGGCGAAGCCTCTGAACTGCTCCCTGCCCTCTGCAAGGGCTATTGAACTTGGAAGTGCCCTCCGCAAGGGCTATTGAACTTGGAAGTTCCCTCCGCAAGGGCACTTCCCTTCATCTTTGGAACGCCCTCTTGAACCAACCCATTGAACCACTCGTTGAACCGGTTCAACGCTGCGCGCCGAGCCCAGTGGTTGAACCGAACGTTGAACCTGAAGCCGCTTGATCTTTGCCGATGAACTGAGCGCTAAACTAGCCGATTGAACCAAAGCCGAAGTGTTGAACCAACTGAGTTGAACCAAGCGATGAACCATGGCATTGAACTTGAGCGATGAACCGAAGCTCGATGAACTCGTGCAACCCGAAGTTGACTGGCTTCGAATAGCAAGGGAAGAAGGGGACCGATTTTGGCCTGTTGGGCAAAAAATGGTCAACAATACCCTTTGATTCTAGTCTAGTTATGGGTTTCTTTGAAATCTCTTTTTGGCTTTGGTTTGAAATTGATCCGTGCACAGGTCCAACTCAACAGAATACACTTCTCACTTATTTTCCTACACAACTCGCACCTCTTGTGCACTCCTCTACATGAAGCTTTCTCACACTCTTGTGCATAAGTCTCATGCTTGATCGCAGACTTTCGTGCCCAGATCATCCATGATTGTACCCTGTGCACTCCACTAGGCACTCCTCAGCTCAGTCCTACGCGCCTCTCTGGCACCTACTTACAAACTCATATGCCCACACCCATCTTCAATCTAGTGTATCCACATGTCAGCCTACTCCAACCATATGGCTTGTTAGGTGACACTTTCCAGCTTGAAATCTGTCAGTTGGACTGTTAGTCACCACCAACCTGGAAGTTCAACCATCGCCTAGCAAGGAAGATGAAATGACTTGCAACCAACAACAGTTGTAACTGCTCATGTACTCTTGTATAAAAATGTAACATATGCACCCAACCAAAGGTTGATGCCATATAGAGTCGTAACATAGATAGCATGCCCCACGTATCTATTTTGTAACACAAACTGTAACACATTGTACCATTTTCCTTATTTTTTCCTATTGAATATAAGCTGCATTTCTTACAAGTTAAGACTTCCGCTCCATTGAATGTGTATTGATTGTTCTATCTGAATAGGTCTTTGCACATCCACTCTACACAACCAAACTCAATTGTTCCCTGCACACTTGGTCCTGTGCCCTGTGGTGCGAATCATTGGTAAGAGCACAACTCTTTCCTTTCTATGCTTGTAAACACACGAGCACAACTAGAGAGATAATGTCTATCAATTGGTTCTGTTTCAAAATACCTAGAAGAACGTCGTAGCAAAAGCAAGGTGGTTGACGCCCAGAAGCAACCTCAAGTAGCCCCAGATGTTCAAAGGCTTATTGCTGATGCACTACAAGCACAGTGCACCAAAAAATTTGGCCTATACCATGAATTGATGATACAACTCAACCCGACGCCTTCCATTTCACCTCCACAGTACGCTCATCAGCAATTTCAGCAACATACCCCCTTCAAGGTGCAAGTCAATATGGACATTCCTTTGTTAGAAGACAAGATTGACGCCAAAGCATTTGATGCCTGGATTCAACAACTCGAGGCATACTTCTTAATCAATCGCTTCACAGATGTTGAGAAGATCACCTTCGTCGTATTGAAGATGTCCATTCTGGTGGTCTACTAGTGCAAGACTTTCACTACACAAGATTATGTTCCAATCGAGTCTTGGAAGACCTTTGTCGACGCATTGAAGGAGGAATACTACCCTCTCCACCACTTTGAGGATAAATACATCAAGTTCCAACACTTGCTCTATCGCAACAATCAACGAGTGGAAGACGACACTAACACATTCCATGACTACTCTGCGCGCCTTCGAGAGAACATGAGTGAACAACATAAAGTGTTGAAGTACATCGGCGAACTCTCACCTTATATCCGTGCAAAGATGGAGTTCTTGACTTCTAACACTCTAGGGCAAGCATATGGCAACGCCACCAAGATTGAAACCAAGGCAAAGATGAAGCAACATTCCACCTCCTTATCCAACCCAGTGCGCAAAGGCCACTCCTTGCACAACTCCACACCACAGCCTTCTGCGTAGAAGTATAACACTTTGCAAAGGTGAGCAACCTCAGAAGACTGTACATAACTCAAAGGCTTTTGCACCTTCTACTTCAGACAAAGGCAAGAAGAAGTTCAATGATAAGTGGTGCCATCGCCATTGCTCATCCACCCACGATGACTCCAAATGTCATGCACAACAAACCTTGCTCACACAATCTGCATCAAGACCGTCACTGATGGACAACACTGATCCAGATGCTTCTTGTCTAAGCACTAGCACCATTGCAATCATCATCTCTAAGGAGCACGAACGTCTCTTCCACACCAAGTTTTGGGTGAAGGGTCAACATCTCAATGTCATCATTGATAGTGGCAACCAGAAGAACATCATTGCACAATCCACAACACATCGCCTTGGCCTTGCCACTGTTGCGTATTCCAAGCCATATTTGATGGGTTGGCTTCAACAGGGGAAGGATACATAGGTTCAGCAACAATGCACTTTCCAATACAAAGTCAAGCCTATGAAGGACAATGTCACTTGTGACATTGCACCTTTGGAGGTTTGTGACATCTTGCTTGGAAGACCAAATTTGTATGACCATGAAGCTACATATCAAGCAAGCCACAACATTGGACTATTTGTGCGCAAGATCACTTTTACAACCTTTTTGAGTCAGCACCCACAACCAAAATCACCTTGGTCTCTGCCAAGCAGTGTCGCAAACTTGTGTCACACGCACAAAAGTCCGTGTTATTCATGGTTCGTCCTGATACACCTGCATAGAAGACACTGCACACTCTGGCAATGCCCACCACTCGCACAACATTGTAGCAGTAGCAGCTCGACAAGTTACTAGAGCAACATAGCGAAGTCTTCGCAGAGCCCAAAGGCCTTCCAACACACTACACAGTAAAGCACCACACTGATTTGGTCCCTAGATCCCCTCTTCCGAATAATCCTCTTTATCGCAAATCAGTTTGGGAGAATGATGAAATTTGGCGCCAAATACAAGAGCTCCTCAATCAACGCAAGATCAAGCCTAGCTCTTCTCCTTGCAGAAGTTTGATAGTCCTCGCACAAAATAAGGATGGGTTCCGGCATTTCTAGATAGACTATCGCGTACTCAACAAGATAATGGTGAAGAATTGGTATCCACTGCCACGCATTGACGACCTCCTAGACCAGCTCTGAAGCACACAATACTTCATTAAAATCGACTTGAAGTCAAGTTACCATCAAGTTCCAATCCATCCTGAAGACGTCTGGAATACAACATTCAAGACAAGGGAAGGATTGTACGAATGGTTTCTCATGCCTTTTAGCCTAACCAATGTGCCAACCATATTCATGTGCTTGAAGGATGATCTACTCAGGCCCTTTCTCAACTCCTTCATTGTCTACTTGGATGACATTCTAATATTTAGCAAGACTAGGGAGGAGCATATAGGGCACATCTCACACATCTTGGACACCTTGTGTCAACACAAGTTGCAAGCCAACTTAGTAAAGTGTACATTTGGCATGGCACAAATTTAGTACCTAGGCTACATCATTGACCGCACAAGGATCTATGTAGATCCAGAGAAGATCAAAGTGATCCAAGACTGCCCTATTCCATGCAATCTCACAAAATTGAGGAGTTTTCTTGGGCTCGCTAACTTCTACCGCATGTTCATACATGTGCAAAAGCCAAGTTTGATTGGAGTCATGAGCATCAACACGCTTTTGAGGCACTCAAGCAACACCTCTACACACTGCCTCTTCTTGCAATGCCTGACATGGCACATTCCTTCGAAATTCACACCGACATCCGGTCGCATACGACTTAGAGACGTTCAACAACACATTGCAAAGGTACTCCACCTATGAGAAAGAATTATATGCTATTGTGCAAGCAATCAAGCAATGGCACCACTACATTCAGGGGAAGGAGACAGTTGTTCATTTGCATCATAAGCCACTTCAATTCCTGCAGACGTAGAGCAAGCTAGAGAATGTGCATCACATGAAATGGATGACCTACCTACACCAGTCCCATCTCGAGATCAAGCACAAGAAAGGGAAGGACAACAAGGCAACAGATTGCCTTAGCTGACCATCGGTTCAAGTGCTCATCATAGTGTTGGACATGCGCAACCACAACTTCACAGAGTAGGTATCCCCCTACTAAGTTGATTAGGACTTCGCAGACACTTACACCAGTCTTGCACAAGATAAACATGTTCCAAAGTTCTACTTGTCTGACGAGCTTCTCTACAAGCTCGGGCACCTCTTTGTTCCTACTAGTGCACTTCGCCAATGACTCATTTGGGAGGCACACTACGCCAAGACCTCGAGACGCTTTGGAGCAACAAACTCTAACTGAATTGTAGTCACACTTCCATTGGCCGCACATATGCACAGACGTGGAGCACCAAATCAAGTCTTGCATTCCTTGTTGCATTGAAAAGCACACGAACAGGGAGCTAGGACTTTACACACCTCAACCAGTTCCATCTAGACCATGGGAGTCTATCGGCATGGATTTCATGACTAGATTGCCTACGACTAAATGCTAGCATGATGTTGTGTTTGTCGTAGTGGATAGGTTTTCAAAGATGGCTATCATGGTCGCTTGTAAGGAAAACATTTATGTAGTTGGCACTGCGCAAGCCATCTTCAACCATGTTTGGATTCACTTTGGAATCCCAACATCCATCGTTTTTTATCGAGATCAATACTTTATAAGTCACTATTGGCAAGCACTGTGGGACTTGATGGGAATGCAATTGGACCGACCGAGAGCTTTTCATCTATAGATAGATGGACAAACTAAAGTTGTCAATTGCACACTTGTTCATATTCTGTGAATGTACAATCATGTGCATGCTCGCACTTGGGATGAAAATCTTATGTACATTCAACATGCCTACAACAAAGCCTTTCACGACTTTACGGGTCATAGTCCATTCAATACATGTCTTGGGTTTCAACCTTTGGCACCTCTAGACATCTCCTACCACACACCAACCAGCACTGTGTCGCACACACAAGGACAAAAAATGAACAAAGTTGAGAAGTTTTTGCACCACATCCAATATGTTTATCATCAGGTTCAACAGATTCTCTCTCATGCACAAGCAAAGCACAAAGAGCGCCATGATGCACATCGCACACCCCATGCATTCCAAGTTGGTGATAAAGTCTGGTTGCATCTTCAGAAGGAGTACTTCAAAGGTCCACACAAGAAGATCAAGCCTCTGCGCTATGGTCCTTACATCTTTCTACACGCAGCTAGTAAGAATGACTACGTTCTTGATCTGCCTCCATACTTGGGCATTCAACCAATCTGCAACATGGAACTTCTCAAGCCTTACACTACCACTTCTTGAGCTAGTAGTGACACAACATCCTTTTGATTTGGATCTCGAACACTTGTGTCCCATAGAGGACCAAATCATCAAAATAACAGACACACACCCACTATGGCACACATCAATTTTTCTGAGTGGTCAAGGTTGGACAATACATTGACTAAGCTAAATGGTACAACTCTCAACAACTTCACGTGCAGTTCCCTCGGTTGCACACCAATGCAATGGAGACCATTGCTCTATAAGAGAGGGCGAATGATCCGTGTGTCACTCCTGCATAGTAGAATATGCTTCTCACTTTTTCCTAAACAGAGCTTGCACCTCCTACACACGCCTCTACACGAAGCTTGCTCACACTCCTACGCATAAATCTCATGCTTGCTCGTAGACTTCCACGTCTAGATTGTCCACGATCATAGCCTGTGCACTCCTCAACTCGCAATCTTGAGAGCCTTATTGGCACCTGCTTGCAGATTCATGTGCCCACACCCATCTTCACTCCAACACATCCACATGTCAGCGTGCCCCAACCATGTGGCTTGTCAAGTGTAATGTCCCCTTTTTTGAAATAAACATGCCAGGGAACCCGATTCCTATTTTTATTTCCCTTAGGCAAAGAGTAATTAGTAAGGGAAATAACTTAATAATAATTCATTTAAGTTGTCCAAAATTACTTTATGTTATAACATGGAAAAGAGACACTTAAGGTGTATTATTATTAAAAGGGACCAAAAAACAATATTAATTACATGGCCAAAAGTAATTATATTATGAGGGTGAAAAAGTGAATATTTAATTAAAAGTAATTTTAATTTCTTTTAGGGCTAAGGTGAAATTAAACAAGTGAAGTCATAAAAGAACAAGTGGGGCCAAAAATATTATTATTGATTATTGATTATTCACTTTTTCTTATTCACGATTGAATCTAGAATTCTATCAACCTCTGCTTTTAAGGACAGAAACCCTCCTTTGCAAACATGTTCAAGGACGAAAACCCTCCAATCTTCAAAGGTAATTCCATCCAAGAGTTGCAATTGTGCGAAGAAACAAGTTATTTCAAATTTGTGTTGGTTGAAACTAGTTATTAATTTACAAAGTTGTCATAAAAGGTTACTAGTGCATCCAATGTCATGTCCCCCTTTTGGACATAGAACGAACAAAAACCCTTAGCCTTGTTTTGTTTCCCAAGGGCTAAAGGAAAAAGAAAGAAAAGGGGAATGTTTGAAGTTTCTAAGGACAATTTGCAAGAAGTACTTTATTGTTTTAATTTTCACTTAAGTTGTAGTCTCTTGAGTGTCATGGGCGGGCGCCCAAGAGCTTAAGTGTGGGTTATAAAGATTGCTCTTTTAATATTTAAAAAAGGTCTTCCCTCCAAAATGAAGCACACCCCTTGGGGGAATTGATATAAAAGAGAGTGGAAGATCATTTGGAAAGGTTATGCAATTATGATAGTTGAATTTTGAGGTCTAAACACAAAAAGCTTAACCCAAGACTTGGAGACGAAAACCTTCAAAGCTAAAGAGGAATTAGGAACGAAATCCTCTAATTTCTTATTAGGGCAGCATCATTTCAAAGGCTGCAATTGAACTTGAATATTCAAAAAATTCAACAAAAGTACACCTTGTGAAGTGTAGCGAATACCTTGAAGAGTGTGGCGACTTGCTTTGGGGGTTCACACCGAGGGTTTTAGGGCTGCTGCCAGTTCGTTTGTTGCAGAGCCCTTTAATTAAGGTTGTGTTGGAGTTTGTTTGTTGAAGACCCCTGGTCTTAAGGTTGGGTGGATAAGAACATCATTATCTATTGTTTTGCAATTAGATGACTCCCTTTGGGGATTGTATCAATCATTTTCTAGGGTTTAATTGGCTTAATTTACAGATCTGAACATTGCATAATATTTCTGTTATTTTATTGAAATTTTTCTAATCATTATTGTTTCAAAACATGCTAGAAAAAGATATTTATATCAACAAAATATTTGATAATTATCCGGTAATTATTTGATCATAAAATAAGAAGATTTCGAGTTGGAAAAGTACCTATTTAATTCTGCATTTTTCCAACCCTTGTGGCATCTAGGGTTTGAGGTTAAAAGGCTCTTTTATTGCCCTATTCATCATTGAAATAATTGTTGAATTATTGCTAGGTTTGAAATAATTAATTGCAGTAGTGTGTGAGGGTTTGATCACTAAGGTTTGTAGTAAAAATAAAAAAATATATATTTCAGCTAGGGTTTGATCAAAGAAATTATAATTCAAGGTTTTATCCTATTTTGGGATATTTCAATGGTATTAGAGCCAAATTCTTGGTCAATTGTGGGGTTTGCGGGTTTATAAGGTCAAATAATAACAAAAGGGAAGATAAATGGCTTTCAGATTCTTGGATGGTGCTAGATTGAAGAAGCTTACCCAAGTGCAAGAAAGATTGAATGATATGATGGCAGAAATGATCCACACCATGAACAATCTAAATGGTGAAGGGAGCCTTCCAAGGGCAAACATTAGTTTTCAGACACCAAAGGTCACAAGCGATTCTTTACCTGGGTCATTTTGGCCTACCTCCTTTCCAAGGGAATTGAAGGATGAACGAGTTAGGATTGGACCAAGGTCAAACCCAAGAGCTTAACAAGGAGATTTGAGGCATGCTTGGCATGTCGAAGACGAAAAGAAATCCGCCCTTGTGATGAAGGAAGAGCCACTAGCTAATTGCCATAAGGATTCATCACCAAATAAGGACACAAAGTCAGAATTGAAAGGGGTTAGTAAACAACAAAAAATTCGTAACTTGAAGCACTTTGAGCAACAAAAGGGCAACACTTTGGGGCAGCCAAGTGTTGAAATTTTGAGTTTCACAAATCAGAAAATTTGGGGCAGCAAGAAGTTGTCCAACAAGTTCACGAGCAGCAAAGAAAACAAAAAGGGGAACAAAAATAGAAAAAATCAGAAAGATCAAAATTCTCCAAGGAAGAAAAAGAGCAAGCTTTACATGAGGGGTGTCGGCATCCAAGGTTGAAGTTGTCCCAACCCTAGAAGTAATGACCCCTCATGCAAACTTTGCAAACTTTGAGCCATCACATGTTGAGAGTAGTGTTATGGGTTCTTCTTTAGTGGTGAAGGAAGAAGAGAAAATCTTGGAGCATGAGCTAAAGGAAGAAGAAGAATCCATTTGGCATGATGATGGAGAGCATTTAATGGTCAAAGTCAAATTTTCAGGTACTGTTGTTCATTTTCAGTTTGCTAGGATTTTCATATCGACAACTAAGGGTAAGTAATTTGATGACCTTCACATCAAGGGGTTGTTGCTTGAACACCCTACTTTGTCCCTAAAATATTTTAATCACCCTGAAAATCTTGCTAACAATGAAGACAAGATGAAGGGCATTAAATAGATGAAGGAATTTCTCCAAAAGAATATAAGGATGGGGAGTTGCGAATTCCCAATATGGATGTAGGATCCAGGTGAGACTTACAAATTTAGTATTATTGTCATACAAATTCTAAGTTCTTTGGCACCCATGCAAGGAGGTTGGCAAGGCCTCGGGATCATGAAAAAGAACAATAAAGTGAAGAGCATGTTGAAGGGCATGCAAACTACTCCAAATCTTTGTAAGCATCATGCTTTACATGCTAATTTTCAAAGGCTACATAGGGTGGTTTTGATTGATGGAAGCATGAAGAGCACACAGTACAAGGTTGTACAACCCTTGGCAAGGTTGAGGTATGTACCGCTGTTATAGAATCATTTTCAGCTCTTGTAAATCAGATTCCATGTGGAAAAACACATTTCTACAACCATGGTATGAAAGAGAATACATTGTTTAATTTTGTGTATGTAAGGAATTGCTATGTGAGGTCACATAGTACAATTTGTACAATAAACATATCACTGTTTAAGAGGGAAAATTGAGCAATTAATGATTGTTACAGTCATTATACAGCCCACTTACATTCTATTTTATGTTGTTGGACAAGGGATAGAGTTTGGATGGTCATGAAAATGGGGGTAAGCAATAGTTATCATGACCCAAGGATCAATGAGAGGGCTGTTTATAACTTATTGACTGTTGTTTCTCATATTTCCAGCTTGTTCCCTCTAATGTTTACTGCCACAAGAGAGAATCTTGACTCCAAGGAGATGTGTTTCCCACCCCTTAACAGCTTAGAGATGTTTCTAGCAAGTACAAGTGGATTACAAGCCACCTCAAGAATGAGTTTGAGGAAGAAAATGACATACTACAGCCATGATTGGTATAACTTATTGACTGTTGTTTCTCATATTTCCAGCTTGTTTCCTCTAATGTTTACTGCCACAATAGACAATCTTGACTCCAAGGAGATGTGTTTCCCACCCCTTAACACCTTAGAGATGTTTCTAGCAAGTACAAGTGGATTTCAAGCCACCTCAAGAATGAGTTTGAGGAAGAAAATGACATACTACAGCCATGATTGGTATAACATAAACAAACCCTTAGGAATCCGAGTGAGGAGGAGTTATAAGGAAAAAGCAAGACATCAAAGAGTTCATGAATATCATGTTCATAAAGCTTGATGAAGTGATCAGAAAAGTGTTGCTAAACAATCTTGTTTCCACTAACATGTTTGTCCTATGTGGAGGATCACAACTTGGGCCGGTTGCAATGGCAACAAGGAAGGCAAAGAAGGCTGCATTTTCTAAATTGGGGCAGCCACTACAACAGATAAGGATCCACCCCATTCCATGTTCAATAAGTGATTCAAATTCTGAAAATGAAGATTTTGGGCAGCTCTTTAAATGGGCAATAATTCAAATTATGAACAATAGGAGAAAATCTGAAATTCTCGTAAGGAAGAGGCCCCTAACACACTCAGAAAATTATGAGTTTCACATGACAACTCAGATGGTTTCATGTACAAAATATTCTAAAAATTGTATTGCCACAAATTCGGAGTATGTTGTAGGAAGAAGACCTGAAAAAGATGTGCATGTTCAGCTTGTGTTATGCATAGAAAATTTTAAAGATTGTGTGACAACAAACTCTACTGATGATGATGGGAAAAGTTCCATAGAAGGTATACAAATTCAGCTTGCTTTAGGCAAAGGAAATTCTGAAGTTTCTATGGCAAGAAATTTTAAAGATGAAGGTAAAATGAATTCTGGAAAACATGTGTCAAATCAGCTTCTTGCATACACCAAGAATTCTGAAAATTGTGACAAGGTACAGCCCTTGGTCAATTTTGGAGATGGAAGGGAAAATTGGCCTCTCCCATGTGGTATGATAAGACGATTTGCTGATAGGGAATAACCCTTTTAGGGAGAGCAACCGTGGCACCTTGCAGGTATGGTAATGGTCCTAGCTTGATAAATTGGATCTTAAGGCAGCAAGGTTTGAATTTTCAAGTTCAACTAAGCGTGATAAGGCATCCAACAAGGAGAAGGGCTCAAAAAAATGAAATGATGGAGGGGAAAGTGGATACCAGGAATCTTCTACCCATAGGGGAAGAAAGATATGCAAAGGACAGCCATGACACATTCCCTTATGAAGTTGTTCATGATTGTTCCAGCCTCTTCAAGATGAGTTGTGGACTCATAGCAAGCTCCTTGAGAGTATGGTGCATAAGGGAAGTACCTAGGGATGAGTGTGAGATGAATAGCTTCAAGTTTCATGGCAAATTTAGGGTTGTAAACTACAAACTCACGTTTGCTTTAGTGAATTTCTTTATGTTTAATGGCCAATATAGGGCTGTAAACTTCATACGCAGCCCTAAAAACATCCAATTCAGATTTGTTTTTGAGGCCTTCCCACACAAACCAAGGAAGCACCCAAGCAAAAGGGTAAAAGATCAGATTGCAGCCATAAGGAGGAAGCTTCCAACCCATGGAAAGTATGGAAGTAAGAGCTGGAAGGTCATCTTTGAGGGCCATAACAGTTGTTCTATGTTTCAGAATGAAAAATGCATTTGGGGTAGCCACTTGTTTGAAAGGGTTTGAGTTTAGTGGATATTTGGGAGAATGCTAAGGGTTGGTGCCTATCAAACAACAAGTACAGCTATGGCCGCCTTTGGTTTGGAGGAAGAAGGACTACCCTATGTTGTAGCCATTGTTTCCAGCACATATGGGCAGCCAAATTTTTTCAGGTACAAGAGCAAAGGGGTACCAAATGAGGTTTCTCTTCCATGGGAAACATCTGCAGGCAGATTGTACATGAAGGCAATTGTTGGGACAGCTCCATGGATGTTGCTATTGCTTGAGGACAAGCAATTTTGGACGAGGAGGATTGTCATGTCCCCCTTTTGGACATAGAACGAACGAAAACCCTTAGTCTTATTTTGTTTCCCAAGGGCTAAGGAAAGAAGAAAAAAAAGGGAAACGTTTGGGGTTTCTAAGGGCAATTTGTAAAAAGTACTTGATTGTTTTAATTTTCACTTAAGTTGTGGTCTCTTGAGGCTCATGGGCGCCCAAGAGCTTAAGTGGGGGTTATAAGGATTGCTCTTTCAATATTTGAAAAAGGTCTTCCCTCCAAAATGGAATGCACCCCTTGGGAGAATTGATATAAAAAAGAGTGGAGGAACCAGAAGAAGTTTTCACAAGTGAGAAGCCTCAAGTATCATGCGTTCGCGTTTTTTGATGCCCTATTTATATTGATGTACTAGATGAGAAAATGGCTAAATTTGAACTCTCAAGCATCAAGGATATATTTGTCCATTACGATGAGACATCCAAGGCTTACTGGATTTACCAACACACAGGAAGACAATGGTGAGCCAAGGTGTGAAATTTGATGAGGATGCATGGTACTCGTAAGTCTCAAGAGACCCTTGGGGAGGTTGAGGAGGGAGAAAAGCTTCTTTGTCCTAAGTATTGATTCGCAGATTACAGCAAAGTCAGATTTGGATCAGCAAGGTTCCGATGAAAGAACAAATTCCACTTTACCATCCAGTTCAGCTAGGAAGCCTAAGTGGCTTACCCCAAATTTGCCCAAAGATTATAGGAGGCACAAGAGCAAGTAGGAGCGCCAAAATACTATTTCCAAGAGAGTCATTCCCCTAAGAAATTCCCTACTGTTGCACTTATGTCTTCTATGATTGATGCAAAGCCTTCCACTTATGAGGCTGCAGTTGAGCCAGGTATGGAAAGATGCCATGACAGTGGAGTATAACTCCATTCTAAAGCAGGATGTCTAGGAGATTGTGTCGAGACCAGTGGGGAAATCAGTGATTGATTCCAAGTGCTTGTACAAGATCAAGCATGCAGATGATGGGAGTATTAAGAAGTACAAGACCACATTTGAAGTAAGAGGATTCTCCCAAAGAGAGAAAGTTGACAATGACAAGACCTTTGCTCCAATTGCCAGATATACTTGATCATCATGTCTATTGCGTCAATTTTTAGTTGCCCTTAATACCAGCTAGATGTAAACCCTGCTTTTCCGAATAGTATGATTGAAGAATAAGCGTACATTAATCAGCCAAGTGGTTTTGACGTGCATGGGTGAGATACCCATTTGTGCAGGTTAAAGAAGGCCCTTTATGGGCTGAAGCAGGAACCATGTGCTTGGCACTCACGGATTGATGAGTACTTGCCGAATTCGGGCTTCACCAAAACTTCTACAAATCCTAATCATTATTATTTGTAGGATAAATCTGAACTACTTGTTTGGTCCTATATGTAGATGGTTTGATCATTACAGTACGAGAAGCTCATTGGATGGTGCAAGGCATAATCGGTCAACGAATTTGACATGAAGGATGTCAACCTTATGCGTTATTTCCTGCGTATAGAGGTTTGTCAAGGACAGATGAGGTCTTCCTTGACAAGGGAAGTACACTAGAGATTATGAGGAGATTTCAGATGCTGAATTGTAAACCCTTGATCACTGCTATGGTTCCAAATTTGAAGTTGTCTTTTGATTCAAATTCAGATATGGTAGACCCTTATTTATATAGACTATTGATTAGTTCTCTTATGTATCTCGTGAAATCCAGGGCATATATTTGATTTGCAGTAAATACCATGAACCATTACATGGTTAAACCGAGGCAGATTCATTGGAAGGCTACAAAGCATGTTCTCTGCTAGTTGAAGTTCACAGTTCACTATGGCATGAGGTATGTGGGAGATGATAATTCATTATAGCATGAGGTATTTGGGACATTATGAGTTTTTACTGCATGGTTTTGTTGATTCTGACTGGGCAGGAGATGCACGTACTAGGAAGAGCACTTCAGGATTTTGTTTCAGCTCGGGCACGTGTGATATTCTGGTTCAGCAAGAAGCAGTCGTCAGTTTCACTCAGTTCAGCAGAAGCAAAGTATATGGCAGCCTCATCTGCTAGTTGTGAGGCCATATGGCTTCGCAAGTTGATAGAAAATTGATCAATGAGATGTTGAAGCCTGCAATTGTCTATTGTGACAATAAGAGTTGCATCAGAATCCAGTCTTTCATGATCACTCCAAGCACATCGATATTTGGTACCATTTTTCTCAAAAACAAAGTTTAGAAGGGAGCGATAATTCTTGATTATGTTCCTTCAAATTTGCAGGTGGCAGTTATTTTGATGAAGCCCCGGGCTAAGGGGAAGTTTGAGATGTTGAGTAAAAGACTCAGCTTGGTAGAGAATACCTTCCTCGCAACGAGGAAGTGTTAAAATTTTACCTATGATTGCTCAGCTGTTGTTCTCCTCAGCACGGTTCACTCAACAAATTCAGAACAGCAGTTTAATAGGCACCTAGTGTTATTATTAGACATGCTAAATTTAGAGTAGTTGTTATTATAAGACTGTCTAAATATATTGTAACTCTAGCCTACCTTCGTCTATAAAAGTTAAGGCAGGGTAGGTCAGTGATTCATTTAGTTAGGCACAATATTTTGTAATTTTTTCTTTCTCGGTAATATACAGAGTTGATATGTGTTAAAGTGAGGATTTGGTTTGCTTTATAACATTGTTTTTATGCAGACTTAGTTTACCCAGTCTACTGTCTTCAATTTTTAATTAAATGGAGTGTCTGCACTTGTGAAATTTCAGTCCAAATTTCTAAGTCTAACAGTACACTATCTTGAGAGGTGTTTAGTTAAGGTTTTGCTCACTGTAATTGCAGATATACACACCATGAATTACTATTTAACTGTCTGCATAATTATGAGACTTTGATTAGTAATTGCTTAATTTATATGTTCCACCATCCCCGTCCCCATGCTATTTTACTATTCAAATCTCATTTCTAAGATTATAGGGTACTTCTAGGCATCATCTTTTTGCATTCCCACCTCATCCCCCCAAAAGGGGACTCAGTGGAACATAGCTTGATTTTTTAAGGTTACTTTTGTATTTTATTATGAATTCATGATTAACCGTAAGTTTTACAAACAATTTTGTATAAAATTAATACTTTTTATATATTTTAGGCCCGCATTACCTGCACCATACCCTGAAATTTGGATGGGTCTTTCAAGACATCCCCAAAATGCATACCACGCTTTCGTGTTCCCACAAACCCAAACTTCAGGAAGCATAGCAATAATCTATGTGTGTATCTTTATCACATAAAATTTCTTTTGTAATTACAACTCAGGTCATTACACATACATTGATCACACCTTTGGTGATTAATAGAATAATGCATTTGGTAGTTTTCCTAAAATACTGCATTTGGTGGTTTTCTTAGAATAATGCATTCAGATTATTGCATTATTTAGTTCTGTATTGTATAAGTAAGTTGAACATAGCCATGAGATTTAAGAGGAAAAAATAATGAAAAATTGTACCACATGAGTCCTCAATGATGAAATTTACCATGATCTTTGTGCATTTTGTACTTGAACTTTTGGTCGCAAAGTGGGAATCATTGCTATTAGCTGAAATAGGAACCTGAATATTAGAATTATGGTTGCATTTTATTGGGTTTTCAATTATCATGATGTCATCATCGCTGGAGTAAGTCACTGTCTTTGTGCTTTCCTGATCTGATCCACTATTTAGAATGTTCTCATCATTAGGAATAAATTCCTCATCACTGTCAGGTATAGTTTCTTCGTTCATTGAGTTATCTTCAGCCTCATGAAGATCATTGTCTTGATGTTCAAAATCTCCATCAGTACTATTCCTTTCAAGCGCACAAGAATCATTTTCAGAACCTCCCAAAAGATCCCAATCTTCATTAACTTGTGTACAGTCTGCCAGCATCGCAAGGTAGTCATCGCCACAATGCTCCACTGAAATGAAATCTTGTCCATCATCCCCTACAAGGAAAAGAAAAGGATTTGATCGATAAAATTTATCTCTTGCTATTTACCTAGAAAGTTGTGAAATCACTCTTGCAAATATTGAGTCAACTCCCTTAAATATAGAAATGGGAAAATGCCATTTATGCCAGTTGTGCCTTTTATAGATTTCTCTCAAAACAATATATACAAAAGTCAAACAGCATGTCAAAGGAAGCTCTACAAATAACCAATACAGAAAAAAGAAGTTGATGTAAACAGAATCACAGATGGAGCTTTTGTCATAAATTACATAATCTTATCTCACATAATTCCATTTTGGTCATGCAAAATCATCCCAAATATGAATGGCTATATAATGCCTGCCAACATAAAGAGAAGTTCTCATAGTTTATATCTTTTTTATCATCCCACAGATAATCAAAATACTACATAAAAAGATACAACAAAATTATAACTGAAATTTCCAACAGGTTGGGGTGTGATGGTAATGGGAAGCAATCATAGGTGCATAACCCCAGTTCAAATCCCCCCGTCACAAATGGGCAGCCCATAACTAGCAGACATGTGGCAAGGCTGTGGTGTGATGGTAATGGGTGGCACTCATACAAGCATAATCCCAATTCAAACCCCCCATCACAAATGGGAAGCCCATAACTCACAAAGACAAGTGGCAAGATTGTCGTCTAATAATTGTCGGGTACATTCAAGCATGATACGTGTTTACAAATCTTAAGATATGTAGCCCAAGCATACCATACGCCACATTAAAATCAGCTCAAAATCTCACGCAAGAGTTACCATGAAAAAAAACAAACTGTGGCAGCAAACACCTCTCAGCAGTCTTATAACAAACTAAGAACAAGGCAACCACATTATGATATAAGATCACCTTTTGGAATGACTACCTGTATTATATGGTATGCTTGATGCTTACATTTTCACAAACCCAACTGCAAGGTGAACAATTTGGTTCTATTCTTATTCTATATGAACAATTTGATAACAATTACAGAGATGTACTTCTGTACTTTCTTTGTCCCTTGTGTTTAGCATGCTTACAAAGTTACATGCATGTGTATGCATTTGGAAGTATTTGCCGATACGCAAAAGTGAGCCCACAATCAGGTATAGAATCACATGCACAAGATGGCATTTCTCAATTTGTTTATATGTGATATTAGTTAACTAATGTATGTATATATGCATGCATGAAAAAAGAAAACGACCTAACAATGAGGATATCAAAAGGGGGAACACACATGCTTTAGTTGAGAACCACCTAACATATGGCAAAAGAGTTATAGATACCACATCATTTGTCGCATTTTATCATTCACCATACCATATCATTTATGAATGTATGTATGTATCACAAGAAATGATAATTAGATGGCAGTATTTTAATGAAGAATTGAATATAAGAGAGAAGCAGCCCATCAAGCGGTGCTAAAAGATGCTTAACATATACAAGCTCTTGCCAGAAAGCAATAATTTATATTAAACACTATCAAGAAGTGTCCCAAAATGGGGTTATAAAGAAATTTATTTTAATCCATGCATAATGGCTTAGGGAACACCTAAAATATCAAAACAAAGCTATAAATACCCCGTCATTTGTCTCAGTCCATCATTCATCACAGGAGCTATAAATGTAGATTAAGGGACTAACTACATGTTTGCTATAGTGGCCACCTTTTGGGGCTGAGTTTTAGAATTCTTTCTTTAAAGTTTTGTTAATCTTGACTGCTGATGGGTAGGGGCCTGTAATAGAAGCGCACTGAATTTATATTTGTATCAAAAGGTTTCTTAAAGGACCCCCAAACCTCATATGATTTGAAAGATTGGTATTATATGAGGAGTTGGGTGGAGTTGCATCTTAGTTCATTTAATGGTAATGAACGTCAAGGGATGTCTATCTATAGATAGGAATGGTGTTGGCCATATTCTAGACAAGTCCGTGTCAGTTTATATCTTGAGTAATAAGCTTGTGCTCATGTTTGTCGCCACCAATTCAAGTATAACAAAGGCAGTCTAAAACATTGGCATCAAAGCCAACACAATTGTTCCTCACCCGCACAAGAACATGATCAAGCTGCAAAGTCAAGTTTACGTAAGATATGCAATTGTAGAGTATTCAAAAAGAATTCCCTCCCTCCCTTCCCTTTTGACACATTGATTATAGCAATCACTGGCATACAATTCATTTTTTAGAAGCACCCATTTGGAAGATATATCTTCTTCCTCTCAAACACTGCCAATAATCTCTAAGAACATTGAATGAATGTAATGTCCCCTTTTTAGCTCGTTCCAACGTCTTGGTAGATTAGCCTATTATTTGGCCCTCGTAGGCTAATGCAAATGGTTAGAGGGTCATGTTTGGCATTTACTTAAGTGTTTTTTTCTCCCGAGCTTAGTTGGGTTCAGGATTGGCTTTTGTTTGGTGATTCAAGACTCAGTTTCACACAGTTACTATTTATAGTCAGTCATCTTGCCAGTGGAGTCCAGTGTTTCTATATATAGTAAAGCACCTAGGCATGTGATGAATTCAGTGTTGATCCCAGTTTTCAGTTGACCTAGAGAATTAAAGATTAATGTGCAAATTATATCATTTAATTATTATTAAAGGTGACTTTAACACTAATGAATCATTAAAAACATATTACAACTTTATGTCTAAAAAGGGCCATTTAATAACTTAAAGCACATTAAATGATTAATTAATTTGGACACCCACTTCAAAGAAATATTTGATAAAGTTTAAATGCACATTTAATGTTATTTTAAATGATTGAAAAGGGAGGCTTCTAAAGGATCGAAATCTTCATAAGAAATTATAAAAATGGATCAACCAAAGCTATTAGGGGATCATATTACTTTTGTCTTTTGGTGATTTGTTGTGGAGAAAAAGAAACTTAGGGTTACTGCAATTTTTACAATTCTTGATCATTGAGAACGAAATCTCTCATTGATTTTGCATCCCTGAGGTTGTGAAAGATCTTCCGAAGGATTCCCTGTGAGATTGGCTTCATCCAAGAGTCAGCACTGAGCTTCATTGGTGAAGGATACAGAAGTTTAGACAAGGGTTTATAGAGCTATCTTGCACATCATTCAAGAAACAATCTTGGAGGAGTTTTTACAAGGTTCTTGAAAGGTTTATACAAAGAAAGTTGAAATACATGTTTGTTGATCATTAATGTTAATTACAGCCTTGTTGGGCCATACACAGTAGCATCTAGAGCCATACAATCCTCCATTTGTAGGTGGTACAATCTTGTACTCATGGCATGTTCATCCTAGGGCAAAAATGCCTAGACTTTGGAGCTGAAATTAATTGCAATAGGGGCGGCCAGGTCTGAGATTGATGTTTAGAGCTTGAAATTGATCAAGAAACCTTTATTTGTTGCAAGACGACCTCACAAGGGTTTTCCAGTTCATGACAACATTTCCAAGTTCATTCTAATACTAGTTTGCATATAGTTAACTCAGTCAAATCGTTGATAAGGCAGCCTTGTAATTGTTTCAGAAAATAGTCTTTGCATTGTAATCAATCTTGCCCATGTATGTCGAGTCTTGACATATCATTGTAATCAGATTGCAATTAGTTTGTGCATCATACAAATAAGGAGAGGGAGATCACATGTTTGCATAGCAAGTGTTTGTTATAATGCCTCATTGTTGTAGCCAATAATTTCAGTCAATAGTATGCATGCCAAGTGATTGAAGAAATGCCTACTAGCTGTAGGTGACATTCGCATTCATTTTTAGTCATCCATGAACATTGAAATACCAAAAAGAAGTGTTGCATTACATACCTATTTTATAAAGAGTTTTGGGTTGCATACAATATGTTTGTCAAAACGCTTCTTTGTTGTAGGTGTACTTTGCATAGTTCAGATGCATCTCAAATGTTTGACTAAATGTCTATTAGCTGTAGATGCATATCAGCTATCTTATCTCATTAACAAATCAAAATATATCTTGCATAACACTGTCATTTCACATAGAGACATTGTGCATTGTTCATTAAAAACATTATAAGCACTTCATCATCATCATTCAAGGTGAAAGACAAACTGAAAACACTTACTAGCCAAGAACAAGTTTACAAGCGAAGTGTTTGACAAAATTACTAAGTGCCCAAAACAAAAAATTAAAGGCTAATTCAACAGGGGTCTTTACAATGGTATCAGAGCTTTGATCCTACTAGGAGGGTTAAAGTATCACATTCAGTCACAAGAGATTGGTCCACACAGGTTTTGTACTCGTAGAAGAGCAGCACAACAAAAAAATCCAATTGCAGATACACAATAAGACATAATGGGTGATAAAAGAGGTGGCAACCCACCAAGACATGAAGCTCATAATGAAGAAAGGGAAGCAAGAGAAATCATGAGAGGTCTTGCACTAGGGCAGCAGCATGTAGCAGATGTTTTACAACGACTCACAGCAGCTATACAACAGATGAATACTCCTAGAAGACAAAATCACGAGCAAGAAGACAATGGAAGTCTTGTTGGGTTTTTGAGAGCACAAAGAGCACCTACTTGTACCACCGATAGACCTTCGTGTACTACATTTTTGAGGAATGAACAAGAGAATATTGAAGAAAATGAAGATGTATCATTCGCAGATAATGTCGTGACAATGCACAATGAATGTGATTTGCTACCCCCATAGGTTAAGGAGCATTTGACCTTTGACCGATACATGAGTCAAAGGAGAGAGCACAACAACAGAAGGCAAGATAGGAGACCAAGGAACCAAAACAAGGACCTAAAACATGCCACAAGCAAGTTCACACTTCCAACATTTGATGGCAATGGGAAGGTCACAACAAGAGCTTGGATTCACAAGCTGGATATCTTCTTGACTCTTCGGCCTATGGCAGAGGATGATGTAATCAAGTTTGCAACTTTGCACCTGGATGGGTTAGTTCATGATTGGTGGCACCATGGGATGGTCACCTTATAGCACAACCTCATAACTAGCTATCAGGAGTTTACAGATAGATTGATTGAGCGCTTGGACAAGAAAGATTCGGAATTGTACTTCAGAGAGCTTGCACAGCTTAGACAGGTGGGCAACTTAGAGACCTACATCAGTGAATTTCAGCATCTATCAGAAATGGTGCCTAGTTTATTTGAGAGGTATCTAGTTATTTTATTCATTGAGGGATTACATGAGCCTTTGAGAGGATGGATCAAGGCTTTTGATCCTCCTTCAGTACTGAAGGCAATGAAGAAGGCGTGAAGTATGGAGTTGGCTGCCCCAAAAAAAGCAGTTTACTCCTAAAGAGATTACTTCTTCCAGCAATGAGAGTCCTCAACACTCTGCTGATAAGAAAAAGAAATCAGCAACTAAGGTGGATGAGGAGTCACGAGATGAATTAAGGAGGAAGCAATTGTGTTACTGATGCAAGAAGCCCACAGCAAGGGGCATGACTGTCCATTGAGGCTTAAGAGAAAGGCCAACCGTATGATGTGGGTTTATTATGAGGATTCCGATTCTAAAAATTCAGATCAGCAAGCTACTTCAAGGGATGATGAGGGTGGAAAAGCCTCTACTGAGTTTGGACCTGATGCAAATTCGTCTCCTTTGGCCTTAATTGCTAATATACAGAAAGAGTCTTCACTCAAAATCAAGGGAACAGCTAATGGACAATGTTGCATTGCTATGCTTGACACTGGAGCAACACATAATTTTATCGGTGAAGGGTTTGTGGCCAGTTGTAGACTCTAGAAAGAGGACTTCGTTGGGTTCAGAGTTAGAGTTGCCGATGGATATACCCTCACGTGCACCAAGTGGTTATGTAATCTCACTCTGTTGCTGAATGACTATGAGTTACTCGTTGACTTCTATGTGGTCAACATGGGTGAGATGAACATAGTGTTGGGCATGAAATGGCTCCAAGATATTGGAGAATTTACACTTAATGTACTTAAAATGCAGATGAAATTTAAATTGAATGGTAGAAGTTACGTGTTGAGGGGAATTGCAGATGGGAGCTTGCATTCTATCTTTCTCTGTAGAGGGAAGAGCAGAAAGAGAGAGAAGGTGGTACAGGTGGAGTGCGAGTCAGTGCAGGAGTTTGATTCTACTCGTTGCTCCAATAGTTTGGAGATGGATGACTCAGATCAGCGTGGAGTAGTTGTGCAGTTTGTGAATAATCCATTATTCAAGTTGATACTAGATTGGTTTATGACAATCCACTCTTCGAGCTTGATGTTGATCTTCCTCTGGGTCCCAGTTCAGAGTTGGGCAATAATCACAGTGTTTGGGATCCTTTTAGTGCATCAGTATTCCAGACGGATCTCACTGAGGAGTTTTATGGTGTGTACGCAGTGAAAAGTGCCTATAGTTTCATTTTTTATTCCCCTATACATGATTTGTTTCAGATGCGCAGTTCTGATGCACACGTAGTGGACAGTTTGTATGATATCTTACCTTGCACAGAGAAGGGAAGCAAACTTTGTCAGCATTCTAAGTTGCTTCCTCCTGAGGTTCATGCTCCTCAGATATGACACCAGATATGAAGTTGGGAACAGTGATTTATCAATTGTACATAGGCTGGTGTTCCAAGAGTCAGTTGTGGCGGTGAGAGACATTATACAGGTCTTCCCTTGAGACCCAGGTCGAGTGATCTTTCAGAGGGTTTTCTTTTGGCAGTTGAGATTGCTTGAGGACAAGCAATTTCAGGGAGGGTGGACTGTAATGTCCCTTTTTTAGCTCGTTCCAGCTTCTTGGTAGATTAGCCTATTATTTGGCCCTCGTAGGCTAATGCAAATGGTTAGAGGATCCTATTTGGCAGTTACTTGAGTGTTTTCTTCTCCTGAGCTCAGTTGGGTTCAAGATTGGCTTTCGTTTGGTGATTTAAGACTCAGTTTCACACACTTACTATTATAGTAAGTCATCTTGTCAGTGGAGTCCAGTGTTTCTATATATAGTAAAGCACCTGGGCATGTGATGAATTCAATGTTGATCTCAGTTTTCAATTGGCCTAGCGAATTAGGGATTAATGTGCAAGTTATATCATTTAATTATTATTAAAAGTGACTTTAATCATAATTAATCATTAAAAGCATATTATAAATTTATGTCTAAAGGGAGCCATTTAATGACTTAAAACACATTATATGATTAATTAGTTTGGACGCCCACTTCAAGGAAATATTTGATAAAGTTTAAATGCACATTTAATGTTATTTTAAATGATTAAAAAAGGAGGCTTCTAAAAGATCAACCTCTTCATGAGAAATTATAATAAAAGGATCAACCAAAGCTATTAGGGGATCATATTACTTTTGTCTTTTGGGGATTTGTTGTGGAGAAAAAGAAACCTAGGGTTTCTACAATTTCTACAATTCTTGATCATTGAGAACGAAATCTCTCATTGATTTTCAATACCTAAGGTTGTCAAATATCTTTTGAAGGATTGCCTATGAGATTGGCTTCATCTAGGAGTCAACATTGAGCTTCATTGGTGAAGGATACAGAAATTTAGACAAAGGTTTATAGAGCTATCTTGCACATCATTCAAGAAACAATCTTGGAGGAGTTTTTACAAGGTTCTTGAAGGGTTTACACACAAAAAGTTGAAATGCACATGTTTGCTGATCATTGATGTTAATTACAGCCTTGTTGGGCTGTACACAGCAGCATCTAGAGCCATACAATCCTCCATTTGCAGTTGGTACAGTCTTGTACTCATGGTGTGTTCATCCTAGGGCAAAAATGCCTTGACTTTGGAGCTGAAATTAATTGCAATAGGGGCGGCCAGGTCTGAGATTGATGTTTAGTGTTTGAAATTCGTGAAGAAACCTTTATTTGCTGCAAGACGACCTCACAAGGGTTTTCCAGTTCATGACAACATATCCAGGTTCATTCTAATACTAGTTTGCATATAGTTAACTCAGTCAAATCGTTGATAAGGCAGCCTTGTAATTGTTTCAGAAAATAGTCTCTGCATTGTAATCAATCTTGCTCATGTATGCCAAGTCTTGGCATATCATTGTAATCAGACTGCAATCAGTTTGTGCATCATATAAATAAGGAGAGGGAGATCACAAGTTTGCATAGCAAGTGTTTGTTATAATGCCTCATTGTTGTAGCCAATCATTTCAGTCAATAGTATGCATGCCAAGTGATTGTAGAAATGGCTACTAGCTGTAGGTGACATTCGCATTCATTTGTAGTCATCCATGAACATTGAAATACCAAAAAGAAATGTTGCATTACATCCCTATTTTATAAGGAGTTTTGGGTTGCATACAATATGTTTGTCAAAATGCTTATTTGTTGTAGATGTACTTTGCATAGTTAGGATGCATGTCAAATGTTTTTCTAAATGTCTATTAGTTGTAGATGCATATCAGCGATCTTATTTCATTAACAAATAAAAGTATTTCTTGTATAACACTCTCATTTCACTTAAAAACATTGTGCATTGTTAGTTAAAGACATTATAAGCACTTCATCATCATCATTCAAGGTGAAAGACAAACTTAAAACACTTACCAACCAAGAACAAGTTTACAAGCAAAGTGTTTGACAAAATTACTAAGTGCCCAAAACTGAAAATTAAAGGCCAGTTCAGCAGGGGTCTTTACAATGAAGTGTTAAAAAAGCATTATTGTGTATAAAATGTTCATCTCAAATTAGCCCAATCAATGATCATTATCATCTTAACCAGATTATGCTGGGTAGAATTCTTAAATATTTTAGTTGTCTAGTCAAAGAAATCACCATACAATAGCTTTATAGTGATAGCCTCTTTCGTTTTTCCCACATCTCAATATACATGCATAGCACAGTAACAAAACTACACTAAAACAAATAATTTGAATTACAAAGGAAGAATTACAAACTGGGATTTCTCAAATTAAGACTTTGGAAACTGCTTTATTTATACAACATTGCACTACTAAAACGGAGGTTGTCTCACCACATCAATAGCCTAGGCAGAACCACCACAAGTGAAAAACGCACCTACAACTGCAAAACCACACTCAAAACCAAACTGTACTAACCTGAGCCCACAAAGGGCCCACCCTCACCCTAAAATAGAGTTCCTTTTGAGTCAACTCACTTAAGATGCAACAAACATAATACAATAAGAAACCCCTTAAAGACATCAAAACATAGCACATCCACCAATAACATAAAGTAAAATTAAACTATTGATGAAGGAACATTCTCATGATCTACTTGTTTTTCTGGCACACGAAAACCAAGGACATCACCACTCAAACACATCAGAAGGCACCTTTTTACCAAGTTAGAGTTAGCACACGATCATACACAATTTAAGTACATGACAAAATACCCAATTTATAATACCGAACGACCTACAGGTTAGATCATCTTTGTCATCTACCTTACAACCCACCAAATAGGCTATTACAACAAGTAACAAACCTAGATTACCAACAACCAAAAGTTTATGACTCATCAAAACCAACATTACTTGTCTATACTAAGACATGCAGACAACCTATGTGACCCAACAGGTGGTTATCTCATTTAAACGACATCTTTCAACAACTTTATCAGTATTTTCTTGAAGCACAATCTTCCTTCAAACTTAAAGTTTTGGGAAGGGCAATGCCCCACCAAGGATTAGCAATCAAGTCAAGGCTGCAATTGGTGTTAAAAATTCTGCTTGCAATCTATGTTACAGATATAAAACGGTTGATCCTGCCTTTTGGAAATATTCATCTGACAAGATTTTTTGAGTATGGCTTCAAGTGAAGTTTTATTATTTGTTCATTGCTCTCCTTCTTGGAGAGGGCCTCTCCTTATGGATACTTGGATGATTAGGGACAGCTGAAAACTTTTATGACACAATTTGATTGATCATTGTTGGATTCTTGTGGAGAACCTGGAGTAAGGCTACCTTTCATGAGACTCTTACTCTCCAGTCTAGGAGAGTTAAGAATTTTTTTGCAGCAGATGGCTCTGCCAGTCAAAGTTAAATTCAAGTGTTTACACAAGTGGTTGAGTCCTTGCCTATTGGGGCAAATGCACAAATGTTACCTTTTCTATCTTTCCTAGACAGAGAATTTCCTTGTATCCCTATCGTTAGATTGATGTAATTATTTGTTCCTGGACGTAATATAAGATGCATTCCTCTAATAAATAAAAAATTAAAATAGCCCACCAACTTCTTATGCTTCAACAACAAGACTAGCAACTTGCAAATGCAATCAAAAGCAAAGGAGAATTATCACTAGTCTAAATCAATTGAATGATAGCACTTATTAACCATACTCTTCTAGTAAACACTACACAACACACCATATTCTTGCAAAGAAAGAATCTAAAGTAAAAAAAAATATGAGCAATTCATACATCTCTTAACAAGCACAGTACCAATCGTTACTAGCATCTTCATCTAGCCCCATGTATGATTAGTTGTGTACCTGAAATTTAAGTAATTTGCATCCATTCAAGAACTCCACAACATCACATAGGATCCAATCAAGGTGTTCACGTTGCCGCACAGCCAGTCAACATTGCTCTTGTACCAGACGAGCTTCTCTAGGTGGGTCATGATCTAGTATGATAAAACCTCCTCCTTGGCACTTGGGAATCTCTTCTACCAGGCATCTCTCAAAGGTAAATATTAATGGCAAGAATGATGGATGGAAGGTCGCATATATATAGCAGCCCAGTGGATAGGACATGTAGCTTAACAGCGACAATGACCCCATTCAATCTATGGATGTTGTTGCAACTAATTCATCATAGTATATATGTGTTATCTTGCCCCTCCTAGTCACGGGAAATTTTATAACTTTTTATAATTGGATTTTTTATGATTAGACTATTATAGTTTGGAGCTCACCTTTACATGATATTATCCTCATAGAGCATGCTACTATATCTCTCATTCTTTTTTGTCTATTAATTAATAAAAATAAAAATAAAATCACAAATAAGTAAATACTGATGAGCTAAATATTAACCTACTAAAACACCAATGAATCTAGAAGAAAGTGGTTGTGTCATGCCTTCTAAAGTTTGAACTGTCTACAGTACCATTCGTGCTGCAATGTTTTGCAACAGTGTTGTGCTTGCTACAGTGTTTTGCTATGATTCTGTATATGCTACATTGATTGGCTACAGTAAACATATGGACTGCTAAAGTGATTTATATATTTTTTGATAAATTTCAGCATATCCTAAAGGTAAAAAACAGTTATTAAATTCATGAGCCTTCTGAATTTTACTAAAAACATAAATCGTGCCCAACTATTTTCAGCAAGGAAGGGTTTCTGGAAGTTAGAACAGCAGTACCATTTTGTATCCAGATGTTGTTGGAAGGGACTCCAACTTATTTTTCAAGGGGGGATAACTTAGACCATCGATTTAAATACAAACATTGTTTTGGTAGCCAACTTTTTTACGTCGCTATTATTCTCTTGCCGGCCTTAGGTAGTGTTGTAATCACTCTTTAGTTATGTTCAATTGTCGTTGAGAGTTGTGTTTTAACCAGCAACCATTGAGACCTTTGCCATGTAAATAGAATGATTCATGACGGGGTAAGGGCAATATGTGACACATCCTTCCTGTACTGAAAACTTGTATTGTGTACTACCTTATGATATACAGTTGTTATTCTTGATGTTCTTCTATGCTATGTTGTGGTATTTATTTACAATTCTGCAATTGATAGTCTTTTGGTAGTGTAGTTTTCCTAGCAAAAAAGGTGAGTTTAGTGTGAACATTAATTGTTATGGAGAAAGGAGGAGTTCAGATACAACTACTAATCCAATGGATTGCCATCTAATTGAAACCACAAACCTGAAGGGTGTGTTCCATTAAGTCCCAATTGCACCTATCAAAAGCTTTAGATATATCAAGCTTGATCAGTCTGCTAGGACATTTTTGCTATTTGAGGGAGTGAACGACTTCTTGGAAAGCTATTATGACTTTGAGTGCTGTTATTGTGAGGTGTGATTATTCGTGTCCCTTGTTGGTTGTTCTTAAGGCTCTTGAGTTGGGAAAACATGGGCACAAACACAGGCCAAGTGCCTATGTTCATGATAGATCCTGCACTTGAAGGGGATAATTTCATAGTCTAGTGGTTGCTCCCAAACTATTCCACCCATTACGCCGACAAGAGAAAAATTACAACATAACAAATTCAGATATCAAAACAATGCTTGTAATTAAGTCAACGGTCTACACTCCTCTTCCACACATGGTCTTAGATAAGGAGACCCCTTGAGCTCATACTTATTTATTCTCATGGCTGAGAAATTATTTAAACTCTTGGAGGAGGCCAAACTCAAAGGACAAACACAAGGGCTTCTAGCGATGAAACAAGGCACCAGACACTCTAATTTTCATTTTGTTGATGACACTCATTTTTGCAACTCTCATTCTTTGGGAGATCAAAGAACTCATCAAACTTCTGTCCCAATATCAGTTGGCCTCCAGACAGCAGAAAAATAAGGACTAATCAAACACCATCTTCATGAAGATTCAAGCAAGAAAAAAGGGGGAAATTTAAGGCATTTTTGACTTCTCTAAGGGGCAGCTCCCAATGAGGTATTAACTCTTTCCCTTGCATTTGAAAAACAATGAGGTGGGAAGCTATCCTCAACCTCATGCAAAGCAAACCATCAAAATCGACCGACAACTGGTTAATCCTTGCTGGGAGAATTCAGCTTCTTCGAGCTGCTTTACAAGTGTTTCTCATTTACATGCTCACTCTATTACCTCTCCCTGAACAGATTGAAGATCGAATGATAGCTATTCAACAGAGCTTTTTGTGGTGAGGTATAGATGAACATTTAAACACCTATTAGTGTCTTGGTCCAAAGTTTGTACCATAAAAACGGACAAAGGCCTCAACATTCATGTCATCAAAATATTTAAGCAGGCTTTTCCAACAAAAGCTGCTTGATGACTATAGCTCATCTTGACACCTAAATGGAGCGATATCATCACAGGAAAATATCTCATTCAGCCCTCAAAGAGTCTCCTAACAGCCAATTGACCTCTTCCCATTTCAATAGCCCGCAAGCATCTTAGAAACAACATGGAATTTCTCACCAATAAGCTCACTTGGAAACTTGGAAATGGAGAAAAAATCCTATTGATGCATACACAAGACAGGGTATCCAATTAAGGACAGCCTTTTACACCCGTGTTGCAAGGGTTTACAATTCCATGGACACACATTTACACAGACTTGACTCAATCAATGCAGCATCTTATTGTATTCAATTAACGTGATACAATGAACAGAATACACACACACTTATACATGCCCGAATCAGGCTTATTCAAATCGAAAACATGGAGGATACACTTACAATACAATGCCTAGTTATTCCACAGATTTCTGCCTTCAAAAAGGCAGCATAACACATCCCCAAAATCTCCATGAATGAAAAATAATCCTCCTCAACCAACCCCCAAACAAACACCATTTTTCCAATATATGGAGGGAATGGTTTGACCCTTGACATTCCCCTATGACCCATGGCGTTTCATCTTCCTTCATGGACCTTCATGGGCTTGAAAACGTTAAAATGTGTTTATGCACCTACAAGAGACCTAATCAGGATTTTTGAACATTTTGGGTGTTTTTAAAGGTCCACAAACATAATTGGGCTCCCAAATCCGATTAGCACTATGGGCAACAACTTAAGTTTCTCTCGACCTAATCTAGTTTTGACCCCCTATTAGCATTGCAGCCAAGACAAAAACTTCACATAGTTCTAAGCGGGCTTTCAGCTCCGCTTTCCATTGCAAACACTAAATGCTGACACTCTTACTTTGTCGTCGACCTAATCAATTTATTGGCTCTAGTTACAACTACGTGCATTGACTAAGGCATATGCCGACCTAGTCGGGCTCTGATCTCCGATTAGCAAGGCCTATGTCATCCAAACTTGCCACGGTCTAATCAAGCTTCAAGCTCCAACTTCTAACTCTATCCCGCTCGGGTCTTCAAGACTTAATCGGGTATTGAAATCCAATTACAACTAACATGTGATGTTGAGCTACCTATAGACCCAATTGGGTTTATAAGCCCAATTAACATTGTCGAACAACCAACAAGCTTTGCCAAGCTTTAATCAGGGGTTAAAAACCCAAATTAGCACTATGAACAACAAATGAATCTTTATAGACCAAATTGGTGAATGAAGACCCAATTAGCACTAAGCTCAAAAGTGAATTTGCCATAGTTCTAATCAGCGTTCAAACACCCAATTAGCACTAAGCTCAAAAATGAATTTGCCACAGTTCTAATCAGCGTTCAAACACCTAATTAGCACTACCAACTTCAACCAACATCTGCCAAGACCTAATCGGGTTGAGAAACCTAATTAGCATTGCAAGTAGTCTTAGACCAAATCGGAGTTTGGTCTACTTGAATTTCGATCAACAAGATCAACTTTTCCCACCATGTGTTTATAGGAAAAATTGATCGTCTTGACTTAGTCTATCCATCCTTGTGGAAACTAGAAGTATATGAAGACTTCGAAAAATCCAACTCCCAAATAACTCCACATCAAAAGACGTGCAAATGAACCAAGAGAACTCACCACTCTATTTTTGGTTGACACAAGATTGCCTGAAACCTTGGATGCTCCCGCATTAGTCACCCGGGGTTTTAAAATGTGAGCTCCTGCTCACATGGATGGAATAAGAGACAAAACCACACTTTTGGCCATGAAGTATAATGACCATGGCATCCCATTCCAACAAACCAAGTACTTCAGCTAATTGTCTTTCTTCTCCATTTCCAGTTTTCTCTTGTTGGTTTCAGTTTTGTCCTCCTCTTCTTACCTCTACTATTTTTTCCCTCTTTGTGGGATTTCACCCATCATAGACTGTCCTCCTCCGCCAAAGGCTTATCCACCTTTCTCTCCATCCACTTCTGGGCTGAAACCCACCTTTGTCCAACCACGTTCACCAAGATGTTGGTTCTTGCATCTTACTCTCCCTTGTGGACTTAAACCCACTATTGATCAACCACCGCCTCCTAAAGCCTTCCTAGCTTTGTTTACCCCCTATCCAACCTATTGTTGGATTCTTCCTCGTGTCACTCTTTGGTGTTTGCAGCTCTTCTCTCATGGTTGCCATCTCCTCTTTCATCCCCAATATCATCTTGGCAGACTCAATATTCATTTGGGCATTCAATTCTTGCATCTTACTCTCCCTTGTGGACTTAAACCCACTATTGATCAACCACCGCCTCCTAAAGCCTTCTTAGCTTTGTTTACCCCCTATCCAACCTATTGTTGGATTCTTCCTCGTGTCACTCTTTGGTGTTTGCAGCTCTTCTCTCATGGTTGCCATCTCCTCTTTCATCCCCAATATCATCTTGGCAGACTCAATATTCATTTGGGCATTCAAATGATAACCCATAGCCTCTAACACCACCTCAAGGATAGTCTTCACCTTCTCATCTCTCGCTGTCTGCATTGCTATGTCAAGCGACCTCTCCATCTGCTGAAACATCGTCTCCTCCACATGTAATGGCTGACATACAAATCAACAGCTCCTCACATTTGGCGAGCTCAATAAACTCACTCTCTTCACCTTGGAGGGCCCCTTTGAATGCCTCTTTTCTCTTCATCTCTACACCTGTAACATCATGCTCTTCAATACATGCTTGGGTTGATAACAAACTCAACTACTCCATTGCATGCTCCTCTTCTTCCACTTCACATCATTATTTTGATTCTCATTGAGCTTGGGCTTCTCAAAACCTCTATCAATCAGCGTGCTACTCAAAACAATACTCAGCTGTTTTTGTGACAGCTCTTCTTCCTCTTGCCAATCTCTTTCACTTGATCTTGTGAGAGTCTTCTCTCCCACCTCTCGCTGCTGCAAATGAGCTTCCTCATGTATATCTTCTTGAGAACAATCTTGTTCCCGCGCTTTCCCACTCTCTTTGTCTCCATGATGACCTGAAGACAATCCGATATAGCTGGTATATCATTACCAACAAGCTCTTCAACCACTGCTGCCATACCATCTTCTTGTTCAGCTTCTTCACTCTGCTTCTTATACAAATTAGCATGCTGGACTGAACCACACTTTGTCCTTTTCTTCACCATCTTCTCCATTGTTGGACATGCACATTCAACAAACAAATTAAGGGAACCATGAGTTCCCACAATCACCTCATCACCCACTTCATCATGCCCCAAGGACATGTACAACTCTTCTCCATTACTTGCATGCTTCTCATAGCTTACTCTCACTTGATGGACTCTCAAAGGCCCATTGTCAACAACCTCCATGGCTGTTTTCTCCTCATCCTTATATTTGTTTTTATCTCCTTGACATGGCTGATCTTCAACCATAGTCTCCTCAGGTGCATTAGCTTTCACTTCATCTATCTACATTGTCTCCTTCATGGAAACCAACAACTTCCCATGTTCTTCCACCTCTGTTGTTTCCTTTGCGGAAACTTATAGCTTTTCTTGGTTGTCGTCAACTCTTCTTCCCTCCAAAAGAGAAATGACAAACTCATTGCCTTGACTTGCCAAGGATGATTCTGATTTTTTCCACTCACGGGAGACCACAAACTCTTTCCCATTATCAAACAATGGGTCTCCTTCCGGTTCAACTACTATCACATCCATATCCTCTTTCATGAGGATGTCTTCCTTTATGAGTTACTTGCAGCTCTCTTTCTCCTTGTTTCGAAAATCAGATTTGGGCTTCTCACATGGAAACCTCCCCTTTTTGTTGTCTTTCAAGACAACCTTCTTTTCCATGTACATATCCTTCTCCTTGTTGCTTCTCAAAGTAGTCTTGAGCTGCTCACATAGCAACTTCCCACTCTTATTACCTTTCTTGGCAATCTTCTTCTTCTTCTTATCTTTTCTCTCAAGCCTCATCATATGAAGCTTCTTCAACCACTCTTGTTGCAATCTTGGGTGTACAAAACAACCCAACTTCTTGAAAACCATATGTTCGCAACCACTAACCTCCTCGTTACTTTTCCCTTGTCTCCTCACTTAGAGATCTTTCCAATACACAGCTTCACTACCACATAATCTCTTGCATGTAGCTTTTACCCTCATGGGGTCTACAATATTCACAGCTTCAAAATATATTTCGAGCTCAACTATCCATTTTAAGAGCTTATTAGGACTCTCTCGCCCATAAAACAAATCAATATCACCAAAAGACTTACCTCTTTCCTTCACCATAAACTTTGCTGGTCTCTTTTTCCTATTGGAATCTTTTCCTCCACTTGCTTGGCCTCTCTCCAAAGCATCTAACCTCGCTTGTAGGGACAGCAACCCTATCATTACCTCTTCATCATCTTCACTCTCAGCTGCAACATCTCCACTTTGTGCGGTCATCTCCATCATATCCAATCTTGCTTGGAACCTTTTCAACATCTCTATGAAGTCATCCACCTCTCGTGCTCTTCCTTTGTGTGCCATATCTCTCCACAATCAACAGACTTGTCTTTCACAACCTACAACAGACTCAACATAGAACCTCTCTCATACTCTTAACACTTGCACAACTTCTCTCACACTAGCAACAATCTTATGCAAGCTTCTCTTTCACAACACTTGCAACACACTCAACAGAATTCTCTTTCACACCTTGCATCTGACTCATCCGAAGTCTTCACACACACAACCCACAAGGAAAAAACCTTGTTCTGATACCAATTGGTGCATACACAAGGCAAGGTATCCAATTAAGGACAGTGTTTTACACCCATGTTGCAAGGGTTTACAATTCCATGGACACACATTTGCACATTTACACAGACTTGACTCAATTGAACACAGCATCTTATTGTCTTCAATTAGTGTGTTACAATGAACACAATACACACAAACTTGTGCATGCCACAATTGAGCTTATTCAACAAAAAACGTGGAAGATACACTTACAATACAATGGTTGGTTATTCCACAGATTTCTGCCTTCAAAATGGCAGCATAACACTTCACCAAAATCTCAATGAATGAAAAATAAACCTCAACCAAACCCCAAACAAATGCCATTTTTCCAATATATGGAGGGAATGGTCTAACCCTTGACATTCCTCTGTGACCCATGGCATTTCATCTTCCTTCACAGACCTTCATGGACTTGAAACCGTTAAAATGCATTTATGCACCTACATGAGACCTCATCGAGGCTTTTTGAACATTCTGGGTGTTTTTAAAGGTCCACAGACCTAATTGAGCTTCGAACTCCCATTAGCACTATGGGTGACAACTTAAGTTTCTCCCGACCTAATTGGGCTTTGATCCCCGATTGGCAATGCAGCCAACAAAAGAACTTCACATAATTCTAAGCAGACTTTCAGATCCACTTTCCACTGCAAACACTAAACACCGATACTCTTACCTAGTCAAGCTTAAAACCCTGACTACCATTGCAGGTTCCTTAAGACTTTGTCACTAACCTAATTGGCATATATCGACCTAGTTAGACCTCAATCTCCGATTAGCAAGGGTTGTGTCGTCCAAACTTATCACAACCTAGTTAGGCTTCAAGCTCCAACTTCTAACTGCATCTCGTTTGAATCTTCAAGACTTAATTGGGTATTAAAACCCGATTACAGCTAACACATGATGTCAAGCTACTTGTAGACTCAATCAAGTTTATAAGCCCGATTAACACTATCGAACCACCAACAAGTTCTGCCAAGCTTTAATCAGGGGTCACAAACCCGATTAGCACTATGAACAACAAATGAATCTTTACCGACCAAAACAGTAAAAAAAGATCTGATTAGCACTAAGCTCAAAGTGAATTTGTCACAATTCTAATCGACATTCAAACCCCTAATTAGCACTACCAATTCAACCAACATCTACCAAGACGTAATCGGGGTTGAGAAACCCGATTAGCACTACAAGTAGTCTTAGACCAAATCAGAGTTCGGTCTACTTGAATTTCGAGCAACAAGATCAACTCTTCCCACCAAGTGTTTATAGGAAAAACTGATCATCTTGACTTAGTCTATCCATCCATGCGAAAACTAGAAGGAAATGAAGACTTTGAAAAATCCAGCTCCCAAACAACTCCACGTCAAAAGATGAGCAAACAAACAAAGAGAACTCACCACTCTATTTTTGGTTGATGCAAGATTGCCTGAAACCTTGGATGCTCCTGCATCATCTCTTCTGCGGGTCCAGCTATACTAACCTTCCCCCATTAACTAGCCCCTCCCTTTTTGAATTGGAACAAGATCTCCTAGCACAAGGATTTCATCATCTAGCTGATTACACTCAAAAAATGAACAGTCAATCACTTGAGATAAGGGAAAAAATTATGTTGTAACCATCGTGTACAAATCAGCGTTTTACTTTAAAAGCTACATTGTTTGAAAATGGGTACCGGTACGGAAATGAAAATGTTTCTGAAACACAAAAACACAAATTTTCAAAAACCCTTGATTTGGAAACATCATGGAAACGTTCATACTATATATAAATATATATATATATAAACAATGCATAATACTCCTTTTTGGTCTATAAAAGATAAAACTCTTAAAAATATATAGTATTCATTCATTCATATTACTTCAAAGACAAAATGTATATTCAAATCTAGAATAAATCATCTAGATTGTCCTCAAAATCATGAATGTCGCTCCCACTATTTTTCAACTTTATCATTTACTGATATAAATCATCTAGTTTGTAGGGGCTCCCCAATGCATCGAAGCTCCTAAGTGCATGCCTTAAAGGGTGCATCGGGAATGGGGTGGGATGAGCTCGTTACACTTTGTGAGAGATGTTCTCATACTATTCTATCATAACTATATTCCTTCATGCAGCCTTCATACCTCCTATGATGTCTCCTTGAAATCTTGAAACCCTAAAATATGGCTAAGTTTGAAACCCTAAAACCCTGAAATCTAACGACATCTGAAAAATGATAGGATCCTCCAAAACCTAGAATTTGCATTATAGCTCCTAGAGGTCCGAAACCACTCTCAAACATACTGAAAGTACATATATATATATATATATATATATATATATATATATATAACTTTAAGTATAAGAAACTAGATGTCCTATCTAAATGTAAACTTATAAAGCTATCAAATAAATTGGTTTTTCACTCTCTAAAAGTAGGATCATCCAATTTGGCCCTCCTCTCACCAAGGAGAGTGCATAGTCTCATCGGCATATCAAGTGCTTCAACAGCAAAATCGCCCCTAGGACAACCAAAAAATGGAGTCCCTTATGGGTTATTCCCAAATGGCCAAAAACAAAGCCTTCCATTGGCTCCTTATGCATGGTCAATACAATTTTTTGAGATTCAACTTGTTCCCATTTCAAATTACGATAACTTTTGCACCTTTGGCTCCTTTTGTTGGCTCCTTAAGTATGATCAAAGTCTTTTGTTGGCCCTCTTGCACAACGAAGCTCTCCAAAAAATGTTGCGAATTAAAAAAGATCTCTAGAAAAGACATAAAAACCAAGATATGGCTTCTCAAATTTGGAGTTCCAAAAACGGGGCTCACTAGTGAGAGGAGTCAAGTGCAACAGCCAAAACATGTTTGTTGTCTTTAAAAACCAAAAGTCTCGACAAAAAAAAATTAACATGAGATGCATGTTCGGAAGCTTGGAAAAAACTATTAGTTTCCAAAGAGGTCGCATGGACACTAGGGTAGTTGAGAAGGCATAGGGCAGCCAAGAAGGCATGTGCACAATGAGCACAGGATCACTAGAAAAAACACTTGAGTCAAGGTGCATAGGGCCTAGGGTCAAGTTGATACCACAAGAAGAGCCCAAGGAGGCGAGTGTACTCAAAAGAGAGCATGGGCCCAAGGTTGGACCTTGAGTCAAGTTGGGCGCAAACAAAAGGGAAAGGGTCATTGGAAGGCTCAAGCGAGCTCAGTAGGGGACCGGTCCAATAACACCCTGGACTACAAGAGCCCGAGCAACAAGAGGGGCGATGGAAAAAGCTCAAAGGGGTTCGGCTTCCAAATGACCGTGGGATCATGCCTAGGTGATCACAATTTCAACAACCCAGTGGTGCATAGGAACACAGTCAGACAACATTGAACAGTCAAAAGTAGATAGCCTAGGGTCAAGAGGACTTGGATGGGTCTTGAACGACATTTGAGTGAAGCTCGATAGTAGATTGTTAAGCTCGACCTCAATGAGCCAAAGCAAGCTGTGAACCAATTGGGGGTGCAATTGAAGTCATCAAGCAACAAAGGGTAGATGACAAATTGGCGGGCCAAGAACATAGCCAGATGAAGGTACAAGCAAAGGCATGGTAGTTGTCAAATGAGTGGTAATCCAATGTGATGAGTAGTGAGCTGAAACGCGATGCAGAGGACTAAGAGAAGCAAAGAACCACAAAGATAGAGGGCAAGAGGCTGTGTGGGCAATGAGCGCCTGATGGATCTACAAGATGCCTAGGGATGGGTCGTGGACCAGGGAGGAGCCCATTAGGAGGGACCAATGGCTCGAGCTGGATTGAGCAAGCTCAAGCGGCACCTTGAATTTCCCTGCAAAATTTTGAAACCAACAACTTGCAAAAAAAGGCTTGTACAACTCCCATGCACCAAGGTATAAACCTTAGTTTTAAAAATTTGTATTTTGCATGTAATTTTTTTAATTTTCACAAATAAATATGTTTCTCTATTTTTCCAAAATTATTTAAAAAAAAAAACAGAGAAATTGTAAAAAGCAAGAAGAGCTAAAAACTTGAATGCAAAAATGATTTAATGGCCAATTTCTAAGTGAATCGAAAAGATCTTCATAGCAATAAAGAGGATGAAAGCACCAAAAAGGTGATGAGGTGATTCTAAAAGCATAAATCAACATGCAAGCGAAGTGATGCTTTGACAAGCTTTGATACCTTTTAAATTTGAGAAAGTTGCCCAAGATCTGGAATAGACAACTTTAATACAATCACCCAAAATTGCATGCAATAAAGACAACACAATATGTACCTTAGTAGAATGGTCTACCACTTTTAAATAATTATCGTGCAAGAGGGCCAATGGCTCTCTTCACTTGTGTAAAGTACGGATTACACTGATGTAATTAGAGGAAAACTCAATTTACACAATGGTCTAAATGAGGATGTCTTACAAACAAGACTTATTATTAGGATAATCTCCAATAAAGAAATGTAGATAATGTTTGCACATATGTGCACATAATCCAAGTTCAAATGTATCTTAAACAATACAAAAGTGTATAAGTTTAAACATACACTAACACAATATCTACTCCATTTGCCTCAATGATGCTGAAAACATTACCCGCCACTTTTTCAAATGTTTGTACGCTAGAGAAATTTGCAAGGAAATGGCTTTTCTTTTATGTCACTTAACTCCAAACCCAAAATATTCTATCTAGAATATACACAAATGAACTCTCTTGCAAACAATAATGGAGATCCTAAAGTGTTTGCAAAATCACCCCAAGTTTATTCGCTAGCATGAATGTAAGGAGCAAAATGCAAGGGTATTTGACAATAATAAACATGTTATGTCCCAAAGCATCATGTAAATCAAAACTCAAACCCAAAGTACTACTCTCACTCTTATTGTTAATTCTTCAAATATGTTCAACTCTGCCAACATGTTTGACTAACAATTGGAAAAAGTTTGGAATATCCCATTCCATTATAAGCATTAGTGCTTTAAAATTCGAGCTTGACACATCTAGACCTCAAGATGCCCAAGCTTCTATAAATTGAACTTTGATGGGACTTCCAAAAATAATCCTGGGAGAATTAGGATTAAGAGAGCCATATAGGATGCAAACAGGGAACCTCTCCTTGGCTACAAGCCCACAACCAAGCAATGGGCATAAAGACGAACAATTTTAGTAAACTCTATACCTTACACATAGGTAATTAGTTGGCCAAGAAACATGCATTACTCAATTTACTTATTGAAGGGGATTTCAAACTAGTCATTAATATCATTAAGAAGGCCCAAAATTGTCTGGCTACAATGCCAACCAACTATGGAAGTCAATAGGGACCAAGGTTTAACTGGAAAATGTAGTACGAAAACCGAACACACAAAGAAACCAAGCAAGTACACAAGATAGAACTTGAAAGAAAGAAATACTTCTTGAATATGTTGTTGAAAGAGCAACCATCACTTTATAGGAAAGTAATAACATAAACCCTAATACTAAATGACTAAAGTGAACATTGTCATGTTTACATTATTTGATAAAGCAAACTAAAGTCATAAAGTGGCTTTATTACTAAGCCTATCACTAAGACTAGTATGACCATTAATACTTTAGTTACAAACTCTAACATCCCTAAATGGTCATTCTAGAAAATACACCGAGTTTGTCTCTAAATTTTACAAATTTAACAAGGCCAAGAGACTTGTTGAAAATGTTTGCAGTGTGGTCCTAGGTTGGACAATATTGCAGCTCAATTTCTTAATCTTCTACGAGTTTTCGAATAAAGTGGCAATGTAAGTCAACATGTTTCGTTCAATTGTCCAAGATGAGAATCTTTTCCTACTTGAGAACTCCCTAGTTATCACAAAATTGTATTGTTGGCTCAGTCTAATCAAATTGCAAATCTCCAAGCACTCTTCTAAGCCAAACTGTTTCACATGCCCCTTTTATTGTTGCTCTATTTTGCTTCTGTAAAGGAGAGTGAATCTACATGTTTTTTATTATCCAAAAACTACCCATGTTCCTAGACAGAATGCATAACTTATTGTAGACTTTCTATCCTCCACAGATCCTACCCAATCCCAGTCTAAAAAAGCCATACAACTAAAGCTCCTTGCTCTTACAATATAAAATGGCAAATTCTAATGTTCCCTTCACATATGGTAGCACCCTCTTTACTGTTATCCAATGTTTTGTTTTTAAAGCTATCATGAATCGGGAGATTAGTTGACTGCATAGCACAAGTCAAGCCTAGTGGTTGTAAGATAGATCAAGGCACCAACTAGTTACCTATAGATTGATTCATTTGTTGCTTTTGAATCAGTCTTGGCTGAAAGTTTTGACCCTATCTTCAAAGGTGTAGATGAGATTTTACCAGTCATATTGAACCTGTCCAACAAATTTGATGCATATTTTGTTTGAAAAGAGAAAACATGTTTATCAGTTTGCCAAACTTCCACACTTAAAAAGTAATGTAGCAGGCTTAGATTTGTCATGTCAAAAGCAGAACATAAATTTGATTTTGCCTTTTCAACAACTCCAACCTCACTACCTGTGGTGATGATGTCATCAACATATACCACTAGAATCACCACATTACCATTCTCGCTTTTGATGTAGAGATTAGGGTCAGAAGGAATTCTTCTAAATCCTTATTCTCCCAAATACAAGTCAATTTTGATTTACCATTCCTTAGAAACCCACTTTATAGCCCATAAAGAGCTTTCTTCAACCTACACACCACATGTTCCTTCCCTGGACCCTGAAATCCATGTTGTCGATACACATACTTCTTCCTCTAGATCTCCCATTGAGGAAGGCACTCTTCATGTCAATCTGATGTGCTTTCAATCCAAACTATGCTGCCATGGACAAAACCAATCGGATTGTTTTTATTTTTGCAATAGGAGCAAATGTCTCCTCATAATCAATCCCTTCCTTTTGTGCAAAGCCCTTTGCAAACAACCTTTCTTTATGTTTTTCATGTGTGCCATTTGCTTTATACTTGACCTTAGATATACATTTGTATCCAATGGTTTCTTTCATAAAGATAGCTCTTCTAAACCCATGTTTGGATCTTCATCAAAGTTTCACGTTCAGCTTGCATAGCCTTCTTCCATTCAAGTTTTCCTTTGGCCTCTTCATATACTTTAGTTCGAAAGAATGTTAAAGATTAGCCATCAAAGCATAATTCACCGTATTATATATCTTACCTCTTTTTGGTCTTCTTCCTTTCTCATATAAGGAAGCTCTATAATGTCCCTTCTAAGGGATATTAGGAGAATAAAAGATATGCTCAATCACTTCAATATTTAGATGTTAATTTCCAGATTTTCTACAAACCTTAGCAATTTGAAAATTGATAAAATACTGTTGTAAAAGAATTGAAATCAACTCCAAATAATTATTCTAGACTCCAAAGAAATAGCAAAATTTATATAAATATTTAATGGCCAAATAATCAGCTAAAATCCTGATTTTTGGGTATGCAAGTGGCTGGAAAAATCAGATAAAATAGCAAAAATTATGGTGTGGTTGTTCCACACCCCCAAAAGCCTTGGAAGGACCCCAAAGTGGGTTGCCCACCTCCAAGACTTGTTTGTTGCCCATGTATACATGCGCAACCCCTAACCAAGGTGATTCGCTGCCCTAAATAGCCCTTGCAAACACGTCCTGCTCCTTTGTTGGTTCGCTCCACCTTTTGACTGGTCTTTGGTGTTAAAGACACCCTTCCAAACTTGTTTTTGCTCAATGCAACACCTAGATGAAGTTGTCCTAGATCTGAGTCTTGAATTTTCATCCTCAATTCAACTCTCTTGAAAGGGTTTCCGTCCTTCAAAAGTAAGTCTTTGTTTTTTGTGCTTAGACTCAAGAAAATCAATATCAATTGCAAAACATACCTTCAAATGAAATACAAATCCTTTATACACCCACTTTTTAGTTATGAAGGAAGACTTAGTGGATTATAAGGATAATCTGCTTTTAAAATCACTTAAGGGCTAAATAAGCCCATAACCCTTAAAACGGTCCCAACTTAAGTGAAAAGCAAATTAATCTATTATTACTTTATTTTAAGTATTTAAAAATACTTTTTATTTTAGTAATAATATTATTTAATTTCAAAATGAGAATATTACAATCCTCCCTGCCCAAAATTGCTTGTCTTCAAGCAAAAGAAGTAACCAAGGGGTTATCTCCACCATGGGCCTTATGTAAAACTCAAACCTTGGTCTTTCCCAATAAAGAAAACACTCATAACGAAGCCTTTTACTGTTGTAGATGAAAAAATTTCGCTGTTTATGCAAACTAGAAATGTAAAAACAGCAGCTCCTAGTCTTCTTTCTTTGTTCCCTTTAGGGCTTATACCTTGGATGTATCAAAGAGATGAGGAAAAAAGATGCCTCTAAACTCGCAATATCGTAGTGGCTAGAAAAAGTTGTTCTAGCAAGGTAGTCTTCCACAATTGAGGCCTTGATTGCCCCTAAATCAGCTCCTGCACATGACACAAACACATTAGTTAAAACATGAGTCTCCTACTTTTCTTCAATGTTTGCACCCTTGATGATGCCCTCCATGATGCGTGAAAGTGTTGGGGACATATATGTGGCTGCCTTTGGGAACCAAGAAAAGGTGTTCATGCTGCCCACACATTCAAGAGTGACCCCAAAGTTCAGAAATCTTCCTTCTAGAGGAGCTGGAAATCCTCTTGCCTTGCTAGTGATCCACTTTTTGTCAAAAAACATGTCCATATTTTTCAAAAGAAGGGCAGGACCAGCCACGTCCCTTTTGATATGTTGGCTGTGTATGCACATTACAGCCATGTAATCATCCCAAAAAATCATGTTTTTTACTCCCCACTTGCTCCAATATGAGCCTACTACCTTCCCAATAGGGGTCAAAATGAAGCTATGCACCATTGTAGAAGAGCAAGAATTGTCACAAAAGGATGTGCCACAACTGCTCTTTATTTAAAAGTCCGTTTGAACCTTAGACATTGTGCACATACTCCCTTGGCAAGCTTCTATCAATTCCTTAGAGTCTCCCATGTGCCATGACAAACCTTTTCCACTTGCAATAGAGAGTAATATTGATCCATGTTAAAAACATACCTTGAATGGATGTATCATGGAGGTGCAAGCAATTTTGCACTGACATCCTTATGTGTGCCTTATGCTTTCCTTTTGGCTCTATCTTGACAACATCAAAATTCATGTATGGAATATATTTTGTGCATAACCATGATCCAAACTTATAGATTAGAGAGGGCTGTACCATACCGACACCATCCAACCTCTCTCTTCTTTTACACCAATGGCTGCCCCTGCTGTAGCTTTCCATGTGGGACCATAACAGTTGTTAACCTTCTTCAAACCATCTTCCAAGCTGGTCATTTCAGGCTCCATAAGAACTGGAAACTTCCTCATAAGGGCTGTCATCCCATCCTTGGCCACTAAACTCAATTGATCCCCCATCAAGAAGAGGATCATCCCAACAACAGCCTTGTACTTGTTGATATGTAGGCTGTATATGTGATGTACAGCCATGCAATTACCCCCAAAAGTCAACCATTTCACTACTAAGTTGACCTACCATGTGCTCTCCATATCTATATTCTTCAAAGATGCCAATAGGAACACAAACATCATACAAAAAGAGCTAGAGCTGCCAAAGGAAAAAGATTTGGAAAGTGATACCTTGCTGCCTTGACTGGAAAGATCCTTTTGCTCTTCATTCATTGTGTGCATACTAATGTGGCCACCCTTCAACAATTCTTTGTTAGCTCCTACGTGCCATGGAAAAACTTTCCAAGCTTGTAAACAATTGGCAAAATTGAATTCTTTGAACAACATACCTTGGAAAGAAATTTCAACAACTTGCAAACTTTCCTGGATGAATTCTTTCAGGGGTGCTACGTGTATCATCATTGGCTGCCCTTTCTCCACACTCTCATGCATATGTGGAACCCAATGTGAGTTCACAAAGAATTCATTATGATAAAAAAAATATTGTATCATACCTTCATACTTCATCCTTCATGCAAGTTGTGCCCTTGAATACCAACATTTTCAGAAGTTGATAGCAGCTGTAAATCTACAAAAAACTCAATCTTTTCACCTTCATGAGGTGGCTGGAATTGCACCCAAATCTCAGAATTTTCTGAGTGACGAAAATCAGACTTGATTGGCACCTTTTTCCTTCTCCATGTGGGCTGTAGTATGTTCCAATCTCCCAACTTTTGGCCCCCAATAGGTTGTTGGAATTGTTCCTCGAACTCAGAAATTTCTAAGTCAATAAAATCAGACTTGACACAAGTAATTCCAAAATTTGTGTAGGGCTGTAATATTGCCCAATTCTCATGATTTTCTGAATATATGATCAACTGAATTGGCCTATTTGTCCCTTCACTGTCCCCCACACCTATTGTCCTATCATTTTCAGACTTCATTAAGCTCATGAAACAAGAAATTAATTGATTCTTTACATACCTTAATGGCTGTCCTTTGGCCATTTTGTTGACCTCTTTCAAGGAACAACAATTTTCAAAATTCGATTTACTTACCACACATGAAGTAGTGTGAATCTCTTTTGCTGGTGATGCCTGCGCAAACTTAGAAGTTGCAACCTTTGCCCATGGTTTGAAAGTTTCACCTGGATCCCACATAAAATCTTCACTTTGATCTATCTCAACATCCATCTCGAAAAGTGGATTCTCAAAATATTGGAAATCATTTCTATCCCTTTGTTCAAACTCTACGTTTGCAACTTCTGATATTTCTAGACAACATCCTAAATCAAAGTCTTCTTGAAGTCTAACGAGCTCATCAATTACTTGCTCGATTTCTCTTGCTTTTGCTTCATTCTCTTGCTCCCTAAACCTCCTTTCAACAACAATCCGATTTTTTGCATCTAGAAGGGCTCTTTGACTATTTTCTAATGAGTCCTTGGTTGATTCAAGCTCAATGGTGAGTTCATCAACCTTAAGTTTTAGTGTCTTATTTGCATCTAAAGCCTCATCTGCAAATTTGATGGCCACATCCTTGTCTTTAATCCCATGAAGAAATTATGATTTTGTTGCTTTCATTGTATCCTTGGTTGCATATAGATCGACAATAGTGACAATTCCCTTCAAGTTTTCCTTCTCATTATCTATTATTTGCAGCTCCTTTCGCTGCCCATGAACTTGATGTAAAACCTCACCTTGCTGCCCTACAATATCTGTTTTTTGGTACTCAAAAAAAATAGCGCTTGGCTGCCCAAAAACAGTTGGCTCTACCACTTTTATGTCTTCCAATTGCAGTCCTTTTTGCTGCTCATGAATTCGCTGGAACCCTTCATCTTGCTGCCCTAAATGTTCTGATTTTTCTTCTAAGGAGGACTCTTGATGCCTAGGGTTTAACCCTATAGCCTTTGCCAAAGCCTTGGGACCTATTGCCCTTAGTTCTCTCTGATAATTCTCCATGGCTTGCAACAAATCATTCATGGTTTCATCCAATGTCTTCTTCTTCATCCCTACCTTTTAATAAGATCTTTGTATTCCTCTTTTGGCAAAAACCTAGGTTGCCAATCCATTGAAGTCACTCACACCCCATAGCTGGCCAAGAAATTGGCTCTGATACCATTGTATTGTCCCTTCCAAGCGATATTAGGAAAATAAAATATATGCTCAATCACTTCAATATTTAGATGTTAATTCCCAGATTTTTGACAAACCCTAGCAATCTGAAAATTGATAAAATACTGTTGTAAAAGATTTGAAATCAGCTCCAAATAATTATTCAAGACTCCAAAAAAATAACAGAATTTATATAAATATTTAATGGCCAAATAATAAGCTAAAACCCTGATTTTTGGGTATACAAGTGGCTGGAAAAATCAAATAAAATAGCAAAAATTATGGTGTGTCTGTTCCACACCCCCAAAAGCCTTAGAAGGACCCAAAGTGAGTCGCCCACTTCCAACACTGGTTCACTACCCCTGTAGGTCTGTGCAGCCCCTAACCAAGGTGATTAGTTGCCCTAGACAACGCTTGCAAACACGTGTCCTGCTCCTTTGTTGGTTCGCTCCACCTCTTGACTGATCTTTGGTGTTAAAGACACCTTTCGAACTTGCTTCTACTCAATGCAACTCCTAGTTGAAGTTGCCCTAGATCTGAATCTTGGGTTTTCGTCCTCCATTCAGCTCTCTTGAAAGGATTTCCGTCTTTCAAGAGTAAGTCTCTGTTTTTCATGCTTAGATTCATGAAAATCGATATCAATTGCAAAAATACTTTCAAATGAAATACAAATCCCCTTTACATATCCACTTTTTAGTTATGAAGGAAGAGTTAGTGGATAATAAAGATAATTTGTTTTTAAAATCACTTAAAGGCTAAATAAACCCGCGACCTTTAAAAAGGTCCCAACTTAAGTGAAAAGCAAATTAGTCTGTTATTACTTTATATTAAGTATTTAAAAATACTTTTTATTTTAGTAATAATATTATTTAATTTCAAAATGGAGACATTACAAGCTCATCTTCCCAAACATCACCATAGTTGTTTTACCACCATTTTGGTCTTTTCTTTCATTCCTTCCCTTTCAAATCAACATTGGTGGCTTGCTGATTTGCAGAACTTGCAGTTGCATATTGTCTGAAATTTTCTCAAGAATCATACTCATGGGCTTCCTTCTCCTCATGTTGACTATCCCCATCCATTCGGCTTGCAACCTCAACCATATCAGCTGTATTTGTTGCAACTTTATGATCTGATTTCTAGTGAATCTTTATCTAGAATGGCTTTGCAATCTCATTAGCTACGACATCCCAACTAATGCATCCTTTGTTAGTTTCTAAATCAGTTAACCTATATACTTAATGGTGGTCGTTGTAACTTGTGAACATCATCTTCTTGCATTTTTTGTCTAATTCAGTTTGTTTTTCATCAAGAACTCATGCATACTCAACCGAACCAAAAAAAATGGGATGACTTACTTTAGGTTTTCATCCAACCATGCTTCTTATGGAGTTTTCTTGTGTACAACTTTTGTTAGAGACCGATTGAGCGAATACGCTGATGTGAAAACTGCTTCCACCCAATATTTATTAGAAACATGTTTGTTATCTAACATACACCTTACCTTCTCCATAATGATAAGATTCCACCTCTCTACCACTCCATTTTCTTGTGGAGTGTAGGGTGTAGGGTATTGCCTCTAGATACTTGAGTACAAAAATCAAGAAATTTTCTACCACAAAATTCACCTCCATAATCTGATCTAAGGATTTTGATACTCTTTCATGATTGTTTCTTTAACATGACCTTTAACTTTTTGAACCCATCAAATGCATATGATTTTTACTATAATGTCCCCTTCTTTCGAATGAAACATATGCAGAAGACCGTTAGCCTATTTAATTCCCGTAGGCTAATTTGGATGATTTAAAGGAATAATTAATTAATTAAATTTTGAATAGTCCTAAGTCTCTAAGGATTATTTATATTTAATTAATTAAAGGGTTGAACCTTAGAATTTTAATAAAGTTATTTTATTTTATGTCAATGGAAAATTATAAAGTGGGTCACTTTATGCGAGCAGAAAAATGAAATAAATTAAAAGGAATAAAGTAATTCTCCCAAAGAAGGATATAAAAGTGATGGGAGCCAAAAAGTAATTCATTCTTGTTATTTTCTTTGGAGAGTTTATTTGAGAGCTTGTGCTTTCAGTTCAACAAACCCTAAGACGAAAACCCTTGGGTTTTTGATTGATTTGACGAAAACCCATTCTAACCAACCTTGGCGGATTCATCCAGAGTTCGCAAGTGCATTTAGTTGATCTAGATTCGAATATGTGAAAGGATATATCATATTCAGAGATTGATGTATTTGCTTTCGGAAGGGTTTAATATATATATATATATTGGGCATTTCAATCTACATTGAGCAACTCACATTTTTGTGTTTCATTGAGTGTTGGATAGTCACCAAACAAGGCGTGAACCTCTGGTGGAAGGGGGCGACTTAGCATTGAGGAGTTGGACGCCATTATTTACAGTTAATTTCTGGCTTTGGCATTGGTGTTCAGTATTCCAGAGGTATAAGAGTTGTTGTAGTTGTTCACACTTCTACACCGGCATAATAGTCATTCCTTGTATATTTGGCATCACTATGAAAGTTAGAGATCAATTTTTCTATGCATTGGTACTTCTGATTTTTCTGGAACAGCAAGTTATATTATTCTTGTAAACATTTCCAGCTACAATGGAAGCTTGCAAATTGTTTGACAAAAGGTCTCTATGAAATCTTTGAACATTGGCATGGTTTAATGACAAATATGTGATTCAGAACTTTAGTTGCAGCCATTATGTTTGTTAGTATTCAAAAATTCTTCATATTTGGTTGTATGAAAATTGTTTCATTGAATGTCTGCATATTAGTAAATCAGAAAATTGTGAAATTTCGGTGAAAAATCTTATAAGGGATTTTACATTTACTTTAAAAACACACCCACATTTTTCTTGAAAATCATCTACAAATAAACAAATTACCTAACACCGGAGATTGATGTCATCTTCATATGCCCAAAAATGTCAGCATGGATAAACTAAAGGACCTCTTTAGCTTCCCAAGCTTGTCCTTCATCAAACAGAGCCCTCTACCAATTCCCAACCTAGCATGCACCACAAACACCTTGCTGATTTTGAATTTGTGGAAGACCATCCACCAAACTTTATTTACCCAAAAAAGAAAGATATTTCAAATATAAGTGCCCATACATTTGATGACAAAGTGTGTTGTTGTCTTGACCATCCTTGACCAAAGCATGCTCTTTTCTTCCCATTTATCAACCAATTTAAAAAGCCCATGTTCCTGAATGCCAAAACCAGTTGTCTTCTTTATGACCTTATCAACAATGTAACATTTATTGCTATTGAAACTCTCAATCAAAATAGGATGGTGATTCATAATCTCACTGAGTGAATGTGGATTTTTTCCAAACAAAGAACATAGAAGACATTTACAAAGAGAAAAATTTTACCTCTTAGTGTTATCTCCACATTTCCTTTGCCTCCAATCTTATATTCCTATCCTACACAAAAAATCACGAAGTTACAAGTAAATGTATCTACTACAAAGCCAAGACACCAATCTCTTGTGTTCGCAAAGTCTTACTCACATAGTCTTTATTATCTCTAGCCATCAAAAAATAAAAATTGTCACTTCTTTATGTTTTGCAGTACTGGATTACTTCTTAGGCCCTAGGTTTTTTTTTCATCCCAAATCCATTTTCTACAGAATTTGCTCTTATGACCTAGTTTTCCACAATAGAAGCACTTCAAGGTTTCGGTTTTTTTATTATATTAATTCGCTGCCCTCTCTATTTTTACCATCTTTTTGCTTAGCAAACTTGCCCTTGCCCTTGAAGTCTGTTGCCAAAGCCATCTTTGAACCCTCAATCCTATTGCCACTGCCAAACTACTTTTTCCAAATGTCTTGCTACAATAGTTTAGTGTTTAACGCTTCAAACTTCAAGTCAACATTAGTAGCAATAAAATTTAGGGTTTCAAAAAAATTCTCAAACAAAACTGGTGAACTCTTCAAAGTGATTACCACCATATCTTATTTTTCCATATTCCACCCAATGGCATTCAACTATTCTCTAAAATCTTTTATTTTTACCAAACGATCTTGTAAAAACTCAATTTCATCCATTTTGATAGAAAACAATATATTCTTAAGGAAAAAGGCTCTACCTTCATCAAAGATTTCATGCAACTTCTTCAACTACTTCCAAATGCCCAGCACACATTGTCAATCTACACTTCCAATAGTGTTTCATTATTCCGTTCATCAAACTTTTCATGGTTTTTTCCTGTTGTGGGTTTCCTTCCCCAAAACAAGCCGATCTAAATATCTTTACTCAAAAATCGTTTTTCCAAGTATTATGGTTTTTCTTGAAAAACTTTTGGTTACCCTCTAGTATCATATGGAACAAACTAGCCATTTTCTAAAAAAACATCTACTAATAAGGAAGCTAAAATAAAGTTATAACTACAAACATGCTCTTTCCTCTCCCTAACTGCAAATATTGGAAGAAAAAAGTCCTAAGTTGCCGATACGGATACAGGTACGAGTATCGGATACGAGGATACGTCAATTTTTTTTTGGTGGTTTGGATGCGGCCGTACAAAAATATATATAAAAATTAAAAATATAAAAATATAACCATATAAGCAAAATTAACCATATAATATGCATAGAGGAAACAAAATAAGTTATAACTTCAAATAAGCTATATAACCACAAAATATATACTCATAATTCAATGCCAAATATCATAATATTCAATAGTCGAACTTATATTAGTTTTCTAAATTATAACAAGTACATGGTGCAAATGTTACAATGTATAGACCAAAATAGAGGCAAATCAACATTCTCATTGTTCACTATATAATATATTCTTCACCTGCAATGTCTTCATCATCATGTGGTTCATTAGAACCACAAGCAATAGTAGTGCCACTCCCACTAGCTCCACTATGCAAGTCATATGAAACACTGTCTAACTCCGTGTCAAATAAAGAAAGGTATGTAAGAGAGGCATCTAAATCAACAGTCTCTGGGTTCACATCCCACAATTTTGTTGGCCCTTCCTTGTATTGAAGTTGTTTATGTGAGAGAAGACGTAAGTTGAAATGCACATAAACCAAATCCTCCGCTTTTTTTGCAGCCAACTTGTTGCGTTTAACTGAGTGGATAAAGCCATAGCTGCCCCAACTCCGCTCAACTGAAGAGGAGCTTGCAACCTATTGAAGCCACAAAATGAATTAGAATTTATAAAAAATTAAAAGACTAAAAGTTAAAACTTAAAACAAAACATCGAAAAGGTCAAAAAATTGGTAGAGTAAAAAAATTAAAATCTTACTTGTGATAGAACTTTTATTGCAAGTGGTTGAAGGTGGGTGGATGCTTGCCCATGGAGGTACCACCAAAAGTGAGCGTCCATCTTGTACTTGTCACTGATAGCGCCAAGGGAATGACCCACCGAGGATATGAAATGCACAAACTCTTCTCTGACTTGGTCTTCTACCTCTAGATCGGAAAAGATTCTAGAGAATGTTGCCTTATATCCCTCGACAGCCTCAACATCCCTATATGGTGCGACCCTCGTGGGCAAAGAAAGAATCTTTGTACTGTAGTATTTGGGTGTCAAGGCAAAAGCAAGATGTAATGAGGTGGTCATTTTGTTCCACCTTTCAATGAGATGCGACTGCACTTCCTTGAAGAAACTCTCTATGGGATCTTGCTCTTTGGCATTTATGATGGATTTAATGTTCTCAATCATTAAGTCAATTCCATCATAAATCTCACCCAAACATGGATGATCCATGTCCACATATCTCAACATGCTGACAATGGGCTTAGTAAAACTCAGCAAATACTCCACACGTTCCCACCACGCATCATCAAGAATCCACCTTTTCACCTGTGTGGCCCTCTCACTGTTTGCCTGCCTCCATACACCCCAAAGGTCGTTGATGACCATGCTACTCAATGCTTCACGCACCTTAACAAGTCGTCTCAAGACGATGGTGTGTGAATCAAATTGAGTCTCAGGAACCTAATACAATTATACAAAATTAAAACAGATAGTTAATAAACTTAAAATTGTTCAAAAATAAAAAACACTACAAATTACAAACTTATAAAATTAAATTAAGAGTTACCTTCAAAAATTGTAATTTTGAGAAAGTCTTAAAGATGACTTGGGACATGTGATGGTTGGTTATGAACATTTGGATCTCATTCGCCACCTCATAGACTTGTTTGATCCAATCAATTTTTGTCCCCAACTTTTGCAACATGAGATTGAGGGAATGAACAGCACAAGATGTCCAAAATATATGCCCGTACCTTGCTTCAACCAACATGCCCGCAGCTTTGCAATTTTTAGCATTGTCCGTTACAACTTGGACAACGTTTTGAGGCCCCACTGCTTTAATGGACTCTATCAGAATGTTAGCAATGAATTGTGCATCATTCACTTGCCCTTCACAATCAACAGCCTTCAAAAACATTGTCTCTTTAGGGCTCACTGCAATCACATTAATCAATGGCCTATTTGTCGTATCTTTCCATCCATCAAAAATGATGGACAACCCTGTTTCGATCCATGAATCCCTAATGGGCTTCAATGCATCTTCAATGTGTTTTATTTCTTTTGTCAATAAGGTGGTGCGCACATTTTCATACCCTGGGGTGACAAACCCTTTAGGGGCAGCATTGATAGATCTCACCATTTCCTACCAGTATGGTGATCTAAAAGTATTAAGTGACAACCCACATGCGTAAATACAATGTGCAATGCTCTGCTCCACTATCTCCCTGGAGTCATTTTGGAATGCCCTTTCTAATGGGCCTGCATCTTTTGTTCTCTTGCGACCAAGAGGTGAATCCTCTTCCTCTTCGGCCGCAATGGGTGCAGCAAGAAAGGGGTGCGATTGGGGTCACCACATTAGCACGAGAGGGATCAACAGGTGGTGATCATTTCTTTCTCAAAAGATGTTTTGATCTTTGACCCACAACGGCATCTACCTTTTCTTTCTCTTTGGAGATGTTTTCCACCCAAAAAAAAATGCCACGTCTAATCCTAGTCCAAGCCACCTTGCCCTATAGGTCTTTGTGACTCAAAATCTATCTATTGCTTAAACCTCGTTTTCAGAGGGTAAAGAAAATCCTCTGTATTAAAATGTCTAAATAGATTAAATATATGCATTAAAAATTAGATGATAAATCTATGTGACAAGTCAAGAAAAGACAAACAAAAAGAAAGAAAAACAAATATTAAAGCACACAACCCTACAAGACTTGAGTAATGTTCAAATATTCAAATCAAATGCTGTAGACTCCGATCAAAAATTTTAAAAACTAATCAACGGGTATAAATAAATTTGAAAGCATGAATTCAAAGTAGCAAACTGACAACAAATTGTATGTCTCATTTTTTAAGCATTGTGATCTTGCCAAAGGCATTGGCCAATTTGGCATATGAGACCCCCCAGCCCCGCCTTCCAAAGGTCGAAGGGGGATTTCTTTCTATTTACTTTGTGTATTGTTCCAAATGTATATCATGAGGTTTTGACCTCGTGATCAAGCTCAAGAATGAACTGAACCTTGTCGATCCACTAACTACATTCTGACAATATCTTCTTACTTGCTGGGCACCTTGCAGACGGGGGTGAAAGAATAAGAAGGAACAGTAGCAATTTAAAATGAATGAAGCAAACGGGGGTGAAAATGAAACAGGGGTTTCCGTGGAAACAATAAATTGTCTTTTAAAAAAAGAGAGAAAAACCGTGTGCAATGCAATCGATCGTCAACAATATTTTTTACGGAAAACAAAAATAATAGTAATTGTTGATCTTCGGCATTTCTGATAATTTTATCATTTTTCAATGCCTGGTAAAATAAAACTGGCTATTTACAAGTCTTTGGTTTAAATGGGAGAAGAGAGAAAAGGGCAAGCATACCATAAAGGTGAACTAATTGATCCAAACAGGTGTTTGCAACTTGATCGTCGAAGCCAAATTCTGAAGCCAAGCTTAAAAGTCGAGCTCTCTCTGAATCCAGATCGGACCCCATTTTTTCCAAAGAGCAAATGCTTTGGAAGTTTGGCTTCTTTCTGCTTACCCGCCAAATTTATTTGAACCCTAGCCTTAGGCGCACTATTGCTTTTGAACTTTAAAACATGGTCCCATGCTGCGAGATGGTTAATTGTTTTTAAGGGTGCTGCTGAGAAATTATAGGAGAGTTTTCCCTGATGAGCAGTATCATGCATTTTAAAAATTTATGCAATATATGCTGTTTAGAAAAATTAGGAGTATTTTATTTAAAAAAATAAAAATAAAAATTGATTCATGCTAATATATAGTTGGTAACCAAAAAAATAGGTGCAATCATGTCAATCTTCAGCATCTTGCTACTCCTAATTTCTTCTTAAACCGCAGTTACTCCTTATTTTAAAGCGTAGATTTTTACAAGCAATTTTTTTAATTTTCTTAATGCATGAGATCGCAATACCCAAAATTATAGAAGTCGTAGCCCCTAGCGTGGGACCCTTCTCTTATTGTCCAAACATGGATTACATAGAATGTGTGGGGAGAAGCGAATTTTCCCTATATGATTGAAAATGGGGGTTGTAGAAAGAGTTGTAGTTTAATTGGTGCGAATGATGGTAAAATATGTTGTTGTGTTATTAGGGAATTATAAAAAGGGATAAGATTAGGTTTGAGTCTCAGAGAAATTTCACATAATGAATACCCCTCAGTGCTTAACACTACGTTAAAGAAGGTTGATTTATTTATGCACATGATATGAACGGGATGTTTATCCTTCAATCAAAAAATAAATTATTTGTACACCCGAAACAAATGAGATATTTATCATTCAATCAAAAAGTGGTGGTCTTAAATAAATTAACGAAATGGATTTTTTAATGTCTCTAAGACCACCCCATAGTCCCTATGAACCTGTTATGCTTATGGAGGGAGGCACTTAATTGTGCCACTATCATATAAGGCATAAATATCATATTCAATTGGGAGTTGAATATATATGGCATATATACCCTCTTCACTTGGGATTTGAAACTGTCTCCTTTTCTAAAGTACAAGTTTTTCACAATCAAGTCCACTCAGGGTGTACAAAGATGTATAAGGTTGATCCAATAATATAAATTTCAATGTTTTCTAAATATACTAAAGAAGGTTTTATGGAAATATTAGTACTAATTCTTATTCTCTTCACAAGTGTTTGGTCGTCCCATTTTGTTTCGAAATATAAGTAGTAATAAATCTTATTCTCTTTGCACGTGTTTGCTCCTCCCATTTTGTGTAGAATGGAATTGGTTTTCTAAGGCAAAGGTCCCATGGAGGGCGCTGTTGCTCCTATTTTTAACGAGCGGGTGGCCTTAGAAAAAATGAAATACATGTAAATAATATATTTATAATATTTTACTAAAATTAAGGAGCAGTAAGTTTATAGGGGGGAAATTTAAGTGGGTGAAAAAAATGAGGGGCTGGAAGTTTTCCAAATTTTGTAGAAGGTGTTTTACCAAATGTAAATTTATGAATAGACAAATTTCACTTAAACTTTTATTGTAAATAAAAATCAAATAACTTCAACTATTATTTCCTGAAAAATTATATCATATACTCCTAAAATTACTCTATAGCACTTGCTAATAAAATTTAGGAATCCCCTTCCAAGGGACCACTTTCTAAGATGTATACCCATATCAACTCGCCAATGCCATTATCATATTGCATCAATAAGATTATAGAGTTATTTTTAGATAATAATATGTTAGAATAGCCATGTATTGAAGAAGAATTGACTCTGACAAACAAATCAAGTGTTCATCAAGCATATAAGTGCTTGAATTCAAACAAAAGCACAAGAAACAAATCATCAATAAACACTACCAAGGAGTCAAAAGAAGATCTTTCAAGGCTAGTGATCATGTCTTTAATTGGTCATTACAAATGACAATAAGCACAAGTGCACCAATGGTGGATCATACCTTTCATCATCACATGAGTGGTTGAACCTTGATCATGACTATTACAAACACTCGGAGGGATAACTTCAAAAAATTGATAAAGTATAAGTTTTTTAATAAATTTTTAAGGGTCACTTCTATCTATAATCTTTAGTTTTTAACCTTTAACTTATTCGAGAAACTTCGGTTCCATATTCACTTCCATTTTGCATTATTAATTGTGTATTTGCATCTATTAGTAATTCATAACGTGCAATTACATTCTTGTTGACCAAATTTTGACCCCAAGTCAAAATTGGTCACCCCTTCTAGGTTAAAACTTCATAGGGTTGTCAAAAGCTTGTCATGGTTTTAAATGGTCTTAAATAGTTCCATATGGTCATATTTGTCCTTGTCTAGCATTGTCTAAGGTTTGGTGTTATGTTCACTTGTCTACTCTTAAGGGTCAATTACAAGGTCTTGATGTTGTCTTAAATGATAAAAGGTTTGGTATGGTTCAAGGTCATTATAAAAGGTTATTAATGTGTCATTAATATCATAATATCATGCACAAACCTTTTATTTGGCTCCTATATGCAAAAATCACATTTTTGCCACATTTTGGCCCACATGAAGGAGTTATACATACCATATACAAATTTAAATATTTCAAGAAGATTTACAATGTACCTAATGTCAAAAATGGGTCATGAAATATTTAGGGATAGTTAGATACTGACAATATATGTAGTTCAACTCCTAAAGGATGATTTACAAGCACTTTTGGGCACTTGTACGGCCTTGCAATATCATATTTCAATTGAAAATAGTTTGTAAGTATCCCTTGGGCTCCCTCAGATAATTTTACATATTTAAAAAAAAACTAGGTCAAACTGACACTTCAGACATTCTTTCTCTTCCATCACTACCTTCACAAGATCGGGAAGACAAATTTAAACTGAATGGTACGACTAGAAGAGAGAGAGTTGGGAGTTGAAAATTTGGCCATTATTAGGAGTCCTAGTAATCTTGAAATTAATGGCATTAGTTTTTATATTGATGGCCTCATATTTATGAACAATCGCTAAGAGTGATATCAAGTTACTATGTCCTATCCATCCAAAAGGGGTCTATTCTTGCATTTGTTTCTCCACATAAGAATTCAATGGAGAAGAATGGTTTTGAGGAATGTTTTTAGAGGTCAAGGAGATCCTTTTCATGGTGGTTTCATCAACTGACTCATCTCCATGAAGTGCCTTCATTTGGAGGAAAAGTTTTTTGGTGTACAAGGTGTTTCATTGAATCTTGATGCAAGTTTTATTTTGTCTAATATATTTATCACATTCATAGGTTCCAGATGCTTCAACACTCATGTAACATCCCTTAACTTCATGGATTTCATGGTTGTTTCCTTGATGTGTGATTCTTGTTAATAGCCTTCAAGTGTTTGCTCTTTGGAGATATGGTTTGTGTTATGCAGTCCTCTACATGTTGGATTGCCAATTTTGATTCAAACACCAATGATATGTCATGGTATAAGGTAGGCATCTTTAATTGTGCCATCAAAAGACCATGAACTTTGTGAGAAACCATGGTCCTCGGTTCACAAACATTGCACTTAAGCTCATTGTATACAGTCCATACAGACTAGTCAAATGGGTAACTTGAAGGCGGCATGATAATTAGCCTATAATCTCTATGATACATTGAAATAATGACAAAGGAGTGTAATGGAGTTGAAATGGTCGAAAGGTTGAAATATTAAGAAGTGGCTTTGTAGCGCTAAACTGCAAGTAGAAACCTACGTGCCCTAAGCTTGTATGTCCTCATTTTGATCCAAAGTCAGCATCAAACCAACACAAGATCAAGCCAAGATAGTGGAACCTAACTTGATTGTAGACAGACAGTGTCACAACCTATCAAAGAGCACCTAATCACTTGCAAATCAAGGGATAACCAATGGGGCTGAGTATACGGTTAAATAGGCACCTATAGAATTATAAACAGAACAGAGATGGTCAAGGGTCTGACTGAGCTAAGAAGATCATGGACTCTATATGTATAGTGGAATAAACTCTTTTGATGTGAATCCTTCAAAACATCATGGTAAATGAGGAGTGTAGCTTTCAAACCTAATACAATCATGACTCTAAACAACTACCTATAGGCCTATTTGAAAGACCAGTCCATTTTCATGCTAAAGAGAGGGGCAAAGGTGTTGAAAGGTGATCTGAGTCTAACTTGAGACTTCAAAAAAGTTTAAGAGCCAAAATAAGATCAATGAATTTCAAGGTGAAGTCCCAGACGCAAAGACACAATCAAGAAGTCACCTACAACCAAACTTCAATGGATTGGGATTGAAGGTGAATAGAGTTTCATAGTTTGAAATATATGAGAAAGCTAAGTGAAACTCTAAATACAAGAGTCATGTTTGAAACATGATCAATCTAATACCTGCCTGTTGATGTGACAAAGACAACCTATGTCTGATCATTGTATACATAAAAAGCATCACCTATAGGCCTACTCAATCTAGGTAAGGGACCATCTTCAGTAGCATAAAGGATAAGAGGTTTGATAAGTATGTAATGAATTTCTCAAATGGGAGGAGTTACTTTAACCCCTCTGAACATTGATCTTGAACTCCACAGTGATATCTCATAATGAAAACTTGGAAGGCCTAAGTGGGCTCAAAAGTTCTTTTTGCATTGGTAGACCTGGTAGACCTAAAAGCAACATCTCAACACTTGGATGAGACTAAAGAGACCGATAGAGTGAAATTTGAATTTTTGTTTGGTACCCTCTAATTTCTTGTTGGATTCACTAAATCTTGAATAGTCAAAGCTCTGTCCTATGCCTAATGAGTCTAAGCTCACACACAAAATTTATTTGTTTGGTTGAGTAGGAGTCTAAGCCTAATATGAAAAGAGAAAATATGAGGATTGAAAGCCATTTGAAAATGGTTTCATAATGAAAAAAATATCTCATCTAACCCTTAGACCTGGTGACAAGAGATAAATGAAAATAGGCTATGTTTTAGAGTAAACATGCCTAAGATACACCCAAGCAGATGCTACACCCAATCATGAGAGAGATTGGAGTTTTGAGGCCTCTATAGGAATGATCACACTTTGTGAATAGATACAAGGGATGATTATGATTATAAAAAAATATCCATGGTCACTTCAAATCCATACAAGTAGTAGGCATACTCATTGTTTTGTCTTAGACCTTCCTCACTCCATTGGCAAGGGGCAATCTTGAGATCAAGGGGTCTATTGGAGCCCAAAACACAAAATAAGCATGTTAAACCCCATGGAGGGACCTTAAGGTGATACATAGACATAATTAAGGTCTCAATACACTTTTAGGTTGCACAAACTTTAGTTTTCAATCCAAATGCCCTTGAGGGTTACCAAGAAGGTGAGAGGCCTTAAACCCCAAGTCCCCTAACTAGTGCACCAAATGCATGCAGTGGGGTAATAATCCTTTCCAAGGCTTATAAAATCATGATTAATTTTGTTTTGGAGGTTTTTGAAAGTCTCCCAACAATGAGATTGAGTTTTAAGGCCCAAAACTCAAATTAGACCTCTCTCAAGTTCAAGAGAGCTAAGTCTGCCACCCAAAGAGCAACTTCATACACTCACACCATCTCTCACACTTTGCATTGGAATCTGAACCATTTGGAATAGGTGGGGGGTCATTCAATAATTTTATCCAAGTAGAATGAGATCAATTAGTGGCTTGTGCTTTATGAATGATCGTTAAGACCGCAAACAAGTTTAAAACCCTGATAGTGACTAGGCAGAACAAATGGACCTCTAAAGCACATCTGATGCCATAATTTTCTCTTGAAACATCTTAGATGTTGTTTAGGACTCCAATGAGGTTATCCACATGTACTTTAATGTTGATGTCACCTATACAAACTATAATAGATACCTTATTTTTCATGTTTTTTGGTGTTTTACTAGTGTTACGAGCAAAGAAGAACTTACCAATCATTGGATGAGCTCATTTAGTATTTTTTCTAACTATTCAAGCCCAAAAAATTTCATAGGAGATTTTGGAGGATTCAAACAAGGCTTATTTTCCAAGGCAGTCTCAAACAAGTCTAAAATGAGATTAGGTGACAAGGTGATTTCATGGTTCTCATACTTCCACAGGGTCTTAGGATCTCAAAATTGACATGGAAGTTGATGATATCCTATGGAAAGTGAATCACATTATTTTAGGTGATTCCACACATGTAGGAGAAGTCTGGAACAAGAAAATAGGGTTCTAAGTAAGGAGGCCTAATTGAGGAGAGAGAAAGGCAAAAAAAATGGACTTTCACTCGGAGTCAGGACATTAAATTAGACATGGAGATATAAGGACATACTGGCTCATATAATATTCTTTGGGTCTATTATTACCCTCCATACATTCTCCTACACAAGGAAGTTTACATATTTTTAATGTTACAATGAAAATAGGCCTAGTGAGAGCATGAAGAGTAAAATGGAGTCTTAGGAGTTGTTTCGAAAACCAAAATGGTTTATCTCAGGTCTAATAACACATTTGAAGACCATCCATGGAGATAGAGTGACTTTAAGAAGATGAACTTGAGTTTTAGGCCACTTGAACCAAGTTAGGTATGAGAAATGAAGAGTTTTAATACACCTATGCATATGAATGATGGAGTGATAGATCATAGGAGTTTATTGAGGCATGATAGGTGTCCAATGAGTTGTTTGATATCATTTCATGTTGAATTCATAATGGATATTTCCATTTTTCACCCTTCTTATGCAAATAAGGGTAATTTTTAAGAGGCTAGTCAAGTTGTCAAGCCAAATTGTAACTCATATGCCACATGGAGGGTTAGAACATCTTTAGGGGTGAGACACATGGCTTTGGAGGTCCATTCATGATTTTTTCCACAACCATTTTTCTTGTTTTATCTCATTAATACACTTGTTAATCCTCTTTTACTACATCCTTCTCTCTCTTCACACTTCTCTATATAAGCAACCACTATTGGCTTTGTAACTAATCCACGTCTGGTATGGCAAAGCCTTGCTAGCTCGAGAACTAGTTTTGCCTTTGAATAAAATATTTCAAGTCAGTTTTGAGTTCTTAACTTATTTTCTAAGTGTGTTAAGTAGTGCACAATTGAATGATAAATGATAATCATCTATCCTTGTGTTCATCTTGCTCTTTCATGTTTTGTGCAAATAGTATGCTCTCTAATAGGTCACATGAAGTGTAGTTAGTGTTCTTATATGTCTCTAATTGTAAGGAAGAGTACTAGTGTCTAAAATCAAACCTCTTATTCATCCACCTCAATAAGTGGATTGTATTTTACCTTCATGTTGAAATACTTGTGTTAGAAAAACCTTAGATGTTGAGATCAGTTTTATGAATCACCTTTCATGGTGCAAGTTCATAGTAGTCTTGTGGAGATTATCTCAATGAATCACCTCATTATTTTAGGTTTCATGCATGTTTTCCTTTCCCTTTTCATTCCAATTAGCTAGTAGCATAGGTGTTGAGCTTAAATAAACATATCAAAGGAACTAGACCTTCATTCTATAGGTTTATACCTACTATAGACAACCCTATAGGTCTAGGGGTAATCCCATTGTTTCACTCAATTGGAGTAGGCTTGAACTACCTCTCCAAAGGTGCAAATTTGAGTGTCAACAGTTTTGGCATGCCCGGTGGGACAAGTTGTCTCAAGCACTTCATGTCAAGGTGAATGTTAGTATTAACAAGATCACAATTGCACAAGTGTTTCTTACTCAGCATTTGATGCCTCCCCTAAAGATATAACATATGATTGTAGACCATTTTCTTATTATTATCATGCTTCATGATATTTACTATGTCAGTTTCTAGTAGAGCTGCTCATTTTACAAATCCACTCCCTCATCCTGAACTTTCTCTTGAAGTTTAGTATCCTGAGCCTTTTTTGACACTTGAGAATCTTGAAGAAGAGCTTGAAGAGAAAGAAGACTTTGAAATCAAAGAAGAGCAAGAGAGTGAAGAAGATATTGAAAGTAAAATGGCTAAGCAACATCCTTTCCCAACTTTCAATACTGAAAATCCCATAAACCTTTTTACTTATGATGATATCCCTCCCAATGCCACCAAGAGTGTTTCTTATTTCAACGGGGAAGGTCTTATTACCCCAAGTGAGCATTTTAGAGACATATTTAACATCTAAAATTTCTATAATTTCACATAAATTAACATAGTAATCAGATTGTTTGTCATGTCTCTTATGGGAAAAGCCCTTGATTGGTATAGAACCTTACTAGGAGGATGCATTACTACATGGGATGAATTTGGGGCATTATTGACTCAAAGGTTCGAGGATAAGAGTGATCATACATCACCGATCCATCATCTGAATGTTATCCAAAGTGGGCCTAAGGAATCCATACATGATTTCAATGAAAGGTTCCAAAGGACAAGGAACAAGCTTTCACCTCCCATGATACCCCCTGTAAGTTTTGTTTTCCCAACCTGCCTCAGAGCTATTGGGACCGATATAGTTGTCATGTTGCAATCCATGGGAGGATATGATTTCCCTAAGGCCTATGATGTGGCTATTATAGCTAAGAATGGTTTAATACAAGATGGTAAACTCCCTTCAAAAGCCTCGATGACTATCTTGCCTAACATGCCTAATACTCCTCCAAGCCTTGCACCATTTCCAAATCCAAATAACAAGCTTAAATCTGCTCCAAAGAAATCAGATGATGCAATTGATTGGCAAGCAAAGTATAAGGCCTTATAAGCTTCAACTAGGCAACCAATTCAACATGTTGAAGCTTACGAAAACTCCTACTATTACCATCCACAAATAAATAGATTTATACCTCAACATAATGGTCAAGGGAGGGGAAAAAGTCAACCTAATTTCAATAGGCCACCTAATGCCTATGATCCAAATTTTTCTCTTGCCTTAACAGCCATGGTTACAGTCTATAACACCTTAGTTTAAGGAGAAGAATGGCCAAATTATTGTGGGCATCCTCAATGTTAGTACATGAATGCTAAGGAGGGTGAAGGTCAAGCTTTGGTGGCTCAAGGAGGAACTACTCATTACTTGACATTAGAAGATGATAGATCCATGCAAGCAGAACCAAATGAAGAGTGTAGTAATCGAGAAGGAAGCTTTATGATCTACCAAACAAAGGACAATTTTGTTTTAAATTAGAACACCTCAATTGTAACCAACACAAGGTCAAAGAGGAGAGCTTTGGGAGATGGTCAAGATGTGGATACAACTCCAAACAACCCCCCTTTAAGGCAACAAGGTATGGATGCAAATGTGGTAGCCTCTACAAGTCATGCACCTCTTCAAAATAAAAACTTAGGAAGGATGGTCAAGCTTTCATTGCCTCAATCTCAAGGTGATTCATTACCTCTAAGGATGCAAGAAAAGGTTAGTGTTTCCTCTTTGAATATTATTGACTCCTTGAAAAACACAAAGATAAACATATCCCTTTGGGAGGTACTCCACATGCCTGGTCGAAAAGAGTTACTCTAAGAGCAATTGTCCCAACTCCATATCAGTCCCCAATCATCAAAACATATTGGTGTAACCCTCACAAATGCACCTACCCATATTGTTGAACCTTTCACCAAGTTTGAAAACCCCTCACCTTTCTATCTTGCCCTCATTATGGGAGACAAGTTGGTCCATAATTGCATTGTGCATAGTGGGGTAAGCACTTCAGTTATGCCTAAACTAGTTGTAGACAAGTTGGGCTTGAAGTATGAACCTTTTATCAAATGAGTGTTTTAGCTTGATGGAATACCAACCAAGATAAAAGGACTTGTTGTAGCATAGAATTGCACCCTTGTGGGAGAGTTTCTTAGGGTCTCTCCCTCTTAGCTACAAGCATTGGGACAACCTCAGGCTGTGGGTATCCTGTAGTGAGGTTTTTTAATGAGGCTAGCTCCTTAGATGCTTCACTTTGGCTTGTTTCTCAACTATAATCTATTGCTAACTAAGAAAAAGGGAGATAAAAATAACATGAAAGGGAAATGTAAGCTAAGGATGGTGATGCAACAAAATATGAAATGATCCAGTTTCAGTCTAGAAATACTAATAAATACTAATGAAGCTAACTAAGACACAAACTAATCTAATCCTATCTAAAGGCCACAATCATAAGCATTTTATGTGGAGGTTGAAGGAAAACCCTGTAATTTGAAAGATAGAAAGAATTAGGTCTGTATGAGACATTATAAATTTGTGATACTTCAAGAAAGGCACCAATGTCTAACACTTCACACAACCTGCAAGGAACAAAAAGATTTAAAACAAGATACATAGAGAATCTACAGATGATGAAAGGGACATACATCTACAAATTAAGCTCCAATAATGTACACTTTACTTCAAACCAGAATCATAAAAAGTTTATCTTATTGCTTCAAGAGAGTGTTTACATAAAAAGAAGTTAGTCACAAAAATAGATGATGAAAGGGACATACATCTACAAATTAAGCTCTAATAATGTACACTTGACTTCAAACAAGAATCAAAAAAAGTTTATCTTATTGCTTCAAGAGAGTGTTTACAAGGCAATTTTGATAAAGTAACTCTATCACTAGTCGAGGGATGTCTTTTTAGGCTAAAAAATCTCTATATATAGCAAAAAAAAAAGAGAGAAGAGGATGCTTGCATGAGAAAATATTTAGATGGGTCATAAATGGTTGCAACCACCATTATATCCTTACAACTGCCTTGACCATGAGATGAGTCATCCAAGATCACCGTAAATCTCCTCGAACCCCTCATGCACTCAAGTCTCATTTAATTAGAGCTGAGAGAGCCATGTCATATGTATCTGCATGTTCCCAATAAGTGTAAATGATTTTATCTTTTGCATTTCAAACTTAGTGTGCTTCTTTATTTTTCATGTCTACTACTTCACCTAGATGCATCTATTATTAGTTTGACCACTTTACATGTTCTGACTATGAGTTGTAGACCACACCATCAGAGTTGAAAGGAGAAATCCTCATCCTTTTCTACTATTTGGCTATCGAAATCCCATGAACTATTGACCTCCTTACTATTTGGATGGGTTTATGCCATTTATCCCTGATTGATTAGCCCTCCAAATTTGTTGACTATTTAATTATCACTTGTATCGTTGATCTTTTATCATGAGATCTTGACAAGTGTCAATCTCACAACAATCTTGACGAACCCTTTGATCTTTTGAATACCAACAACTACTTCGTGAGACTTAAAGTTGACATTTGCACAACTACCATCAATTCCTTCAAATTTTTCTTCTCTATCATTTCCTATAGATAATTCTCCTGAAAAAATTCATTTGAACAATTTTCTTGAAAGAATTCATTCAGATAATTCTTTCTAACCTTTTGATAAGTGTCCCTTCATAAAAATTGGAAAGGTCCTTTCGGAAAAGAAAAAAATATATTTCAAAATTCTTGATTTGGTCCATTTTTTGAAGAAAAGGTGCCCTTAATTTTTTTTGAAATGGACCACTTTACCAAGAAAAGTGCCCTTTGGCTTTTTTGGAAAGGAACAACTTGAAAATGAAGTACCCTTCAGAAAAGTTATTTTGGACAAAAAGTCTGAAATAATTCCTTCGAAAACATATATTTCAGGAATATTGCATAGGACCCATTAGAGCCTTTCCTTCAGATAAAAAGTCTGAAGAAATTATAACATTTTGGTGAAAGAGAGTCTCAAAAGAAAATAGACTATTTCTTTCGCTTCATCGGGTTTTCCTCTTCTTCTTACTTTGGGCTTCTTTGAAACCTACTCCTTTCACTGCTTTGATCAACACAACACTTTCCTATAAAGAAAAAGACAAGTGAAAGAAGAAACCCTGAATCACCTAAACAACTTCATGACCTTTTAACCATGGATTCTCCAAGGACTTTTAAGGGACCAATAACTAACTCACAAGACAAATTGGCATGATATACGAAGTTTCGAATGGTAAGGGTGGCATTTTTGGCTTGTGGGGTGAAAAATTGCCAATAGGACTCATCAAAGGTTTGAAATTATTTTTCCATGACTGCCTAAGTTTTCTAATTAGACAAGACATAGTGGTGGTGGATCTGCCTACACACTTTACCATCTGTCTATCAAGAGACTTCACTACCAAGATAAGAGGGTATGTTTTTATTGATTGGTCTTTCTTGGATTTTAGAATGAGGCATGGAGCTAAGGTAACAATAAGAACATAATCATTGACCAAGTTTCTATTGACCAAATTTGGTCTACATACTAAAATGTGTATAGTCCAAGAGTTAAGATGTCAAGCAAGATCTTGATTGAAAAGTGACCCAATGTCATGAGGAGCAGATAGACCTCAAGTGGAGATCATATAGCTTTTATAAATGTTTTGAAACACTTTAAGCAAGCTTAAACTATGATCTATTTGATCTTCCAAAGATAGGTCTATAATTGCAGGTGAAAGATCTAAGCAGGTTTGATGGTGTCTGAGCATTCAAGGGCATGGACCAGGTTGCACAAATCTTCAAAATCCATCAGAACGTTGAAAGATTGATCAAAGAATGAATTTGGCAAAGTTTAAAGACTAGACCATCATCAAAATTTCACATAGAAATGGATTGGTCAGTGTGTTTACGCATTTTATAAATGAGATCAGGAAGCCTTGCATGACCAAAGGAGCATGCATGATCAAAGTTCATGCCTAGAACATACTTTGCAAGTTTCATATTGTGATAAGATTTCTATTTCAAGATCTAAGTCCTCAAAGTTGGTCATGCAGAGCAAGATGCTGGCACGAGCATCAAATTCAAGCCTTAGTAAATAGTGATTTAGATTCAAATGATCAGTGATAGGTATGCAGATGTCATGCAAAACACATAGGTTAGCTTACTTAAACACTTTGTAAACATACTTAAAAATCTCCCATAACTAGTAGATCAAGTGGGCATAATCTTTTCAGTATCGAGAACATCTCCTATAAATTTAAAGCCTCCATGACCTTTTTGCTTTCATATCCAAGCTTTCAAAGTTGGTCAAATAATGGGAGACATTCGCACACACGTCAACTTTAAGCTATGGCAAAAACCATCATGGTCTTAAATTCGATGGTCATGCGGATGTCAATGATGATCACGCAAATGTCAAATGATGATTGTGTGGATGCCAAATTTAGACCATGGTAAATAGCCATTTGTTTTCAAATGCAAATAAATCAATGATCAACGTTCAATCATATCGATGATATAATGATGTGAGCTCAACTTACAAGAAAGTGGGCCTAATGAGATCAAAGGCTCACATTGCTTCGTACATCAAGATCAAATAGAGCAAGGACAAAGGTTACAAGTCAAAGGTAAATTGATGGCTCATGGTCATTTGTATCAAGCATGATCAATGGTGAGAGTGAGGTCAATAGGGTCAGCATATCTCAAGGATAGATAAGAGATTTATAATTGTCATTAACTCTTTAGGCTCCTAAGAAAATTAATGGTTCATGCGCATCTCATATAAAGAAAATGAATGAGTGAGGTTCAAAGTTTAAATACTAAGGGATATTTGATGGGAGGTCGAACATGTGATCAGGGTCAAACCAAGGTAAATAAGTATTACAGGGTCATTCTATCACCATTGAAGCTTGATTAAATGCCATTAAAGGGACACACTAATGTAGCCAAGGTGACTAATGACATAAAGGGCTGCCATTGGGACTTAATGTGGACTTTTGGTTTAACATTTTATAGCTTGCAAGGTTTATTTTATGACTGTGTTCACCATCCTTGAAGGGATCCATACATATGGTGAATTCTTGGATCTTACAGGGTTTAGATGCATAATAGGTCTCTTAGGGCCTAATATAAAGATCAAGGATGGACTAGTGATTGTGAAGCAAGTTCAAGCAGTTTATAGGTTTTCATGGATATTGTGACTATGTGAAATCCAATAATTAGATTAGTTTTCACCTATAATGGACTTGTGTTCAAGTTGGACCAAATACAGACATAAAAATGATCATATAGAGTTGTCTCATCTATCATCATGGTCATATTTTTGATAAGTAGGTATCTATGGCCACCCAAAGTAGATGTGGCATAATTCAGTTATTTCTAAGACATGATCCTCGTCAGTAGATGAGATAGATAATGACATGGAGTTTCAAGAAGGACACCAAGTGGATGGATAAGGACAATGAGCATTCAATTCTTTTACAAAATTTATTCCTTATTGATAAGTTCATTAGTCAACATTCTTGAACTTGTGCTAATACATCACGGTTTCCTCTCTCTCTTCCTTTTTTCTTTATATGTTCCAACTTATCCCACATGTATAACTATCTAAAAGTTTTAGACAATAAATCTATGACATTTTAGAAAATAGACTCTTATGCTTTGGCTTGCTTAGGCTATTTCAAATTTTGTATTATAACACCTTTTGATGCAATAAAGACTAAGTTCTATCATTTTGCAAGCTAGATTGAAGTGTGTCCCATGAATTCATATATTGTAGTTAAGTGAATGTATATTCCTTATCTATGTAAAAGTTTTCCCACATTCATAAAGTGCTTGGTTGTTCTCACATGTCATTATAAACACAATTTACAGTTTGTTGTTTAGCTTGAAAGTGGTTATCTGCCCTCTCATGCTAGTTTGATAATTGATCAATGCCTTATTGTAAAATACTAATGTGGGACTGACCTTCATTGGTCTTGAATGTGTCTCATAGTGTGTGTTGTGCAAAGTATAAGTGTTCCAAATACTAATGCATCACCTCATTTTATATGCTTTCATACATTATCAATCTATTTTCCAAACAAGTGTTAGATTAGGTCTAGTTTAGGTGATAGATCTAGAAATAAGCTGGCCTTCTCTAGAGGTTTGACCCAAGTTTATGATACCCATAGCCTAGGGTCATTTCCATCTTAGACTAGATTTGAGTAGGAATATTCGAACAATCCCCTTACTCAACTAGGGTGCAATCTAGGACACCAACAGTTCTTGCACGCCCAGTGAGACAAAGTTTCCTGGGCATAATTGAAGTTTGAAGATTGAGAAGAAGGAATTGCAAAAAAAGGATACATCTACGATCACTAGAAGTTAAAGATCTTTCAAATTGCAAAGTTCATAGCATCTTTTAGACAGTGTTTTCATGCCAAAGGTTACAACAAGGTCATCAAGTAAAGGTATTCCTTTTGAATTCATTTAGCTACCTTTTAATTCTTGTAAAAAATCAAGATTCAATAAGACCAAACCTTATCCTCAAAAGAAAATTTCACCACCTAGTCAGCCTATTGTTTTAGTCCAAGCTATTGTTCCCACAAGTTAGATCTCTTTGTCCCAAATGGTGGTTAGGAATCAAGTGTTTGTTCAATTTAATAGGGGTAGTCCCCTAGATTTGACCCAATATGATGGCATCTCTATGTTTTCCTTAAAGAGTATCCCTTTCTTCTCAGGATAATGGGATAAAACTACTACTATTGATCGTATCTAGGATGTTGCTAACCTGTGTTCTGTTCATAATGTTGTCTAAAATAATGTGGCTATTAGACTACTTGTTGCTTCCTTCAAGGGAAAAACATTGAAATGGTCTAGGAATCTTCCTTTGACCTCCATTTCTACTTGGGATGAGTTAGGTGCAGCGTTAAATAGGCAATTTCAAGACAAGTCTGATCATATATCTTTGGTTGAACAACTGACTACCATACAAAGGTACCCCCATGAGTTCATGTTTGATTTTAACCTTAGATTCCAAAAGATATAGACTAAAATCCATGTATTGGTTAGACCATCACCACAATATACATTCTTGTATTATTTTAAGGCCCTCAATTCTAATATTAGTTTCATGATACAGTCCATGGGTGGTAATACTTTGCCAAATGCCTATGAACTTGAAATAAAAGTAAAAAATAGCTTGATACAAGCTAGTAAACTTGATCCAAGACCTTTAATGCCCATATTCCTATAAGTTCAACTTGTTCTTCCTCCTCGAGTTCCTTAGATTCCATCAATAGCTCCTATTTCATCTCTAAAATCCCAAGTTGTAGCCCCTTCTAATTATGCTAGTGAGATTGGTGATCTGAAAAGTATGTTACAAGCTTTTGGGAATGAGATTATTCAAATCAAGAGACAATAGTACCAAGGTAGGCCTTATCAGTAGCAAAACTAGAATAATTATCGATCCTTCAATAACCAAAGACCTCCTTATCAAGGTTTCAAGGACAATAGGCAACCTTACCAAAACCAAGGAGCCATTACCCAAACTAAGCCATATGCAACCCTTGATCCTAATGTAACTTCCAGTTCAAAATTTATTGTTCCTCAAAATAACTTGATGCAAGATTCAGCTTGGCAGCCATTTGATCCAAATGACACTCAAAACCAAGCCTTAATAGCATAAAATATTACTATGGCACAAATGACACAAGAAGATTTATCTCTTCAAGCAAGTCAGTGTCAAGACATGAATATGGCATTTCAAGAAGAAGCTTAACAATTTCCAAGGTACCCTAATGCTGTTAATGTGAATTATCAATTAGATTATCATTTTGCATTCAATCAAGTTGGTGAAATTAGTAACACAAATGGTCAAGTTGCAGCTCTAACTACAGCTAAAAGAAGAGCAATTGAGGAAGCTTAAGATATGAGCAATACTTCTAGTGTTCCTAACATTATTCCCAAAAGTGTCAAGGATCAACCTACTATCCCTATAGCATAGAAGAACCATAATATAGAAGCAGGGAAGGTTCCCTAAATGCCTCTAATTCGAGAACAACTAGTGGTTCAAAAGTTGTAGCCAAAGGCTACTGGGGCCTCATTCAACATAATAGATCAATTGAAGAAATCAAATGTTATCATTATCATATGGGATTTCCTTACCATTCCATGGTAAAAATACATGCTCATTCAAAAACTTTTAGCTCTTAAGGTATATAAAGAGCCAGTTGAGAAATAAGGAGCTATCTTGGCCAATTTAGACCAATCCACCAAACAACCTAATCAACAGGTACATAACATGACACAGGTGGAAAAAACCATAGCCAAATTAAACAGAACCCCTCCCTTTTATCTTTATTTAATAGTTGGTGACTGCTTGGTCCATAATTGTATGGTAGATAGTAGAGCTAGTAACACAGTCATGCCCAAACAAATTACAAACAAACTTGGTCTTGTCTATGAAATAAATACTAAGGGAGTGTTGCAATTGGATGGATCACTAACAAAGATAGTAGGCATAATCAAGGATCTAAAGTGGACATTACATGTTTTCCCCAATGTTACCATTCAACAAGATGCAGTATTAGTGGACTTGCCTCCCTATTTTGTCATGTGTTTGTCAAGGGATTTTACTTCAAAGATTGGAAGATATTTGTCAATTGATTGGACATATTTGATGTTCAGGATTAGGTATGGTACCAAGGTAACAATACATTCTGAACCTATTTCAAAATTTAATTTGGATCTATATATGCTAAGTATGGTAAACACTAATTATGTTATATCAGACAAGGTACTAGAAAATAGTGAGGTGGAAACTAAGTCACCTCTAGAAGGAGTTCCAGATCTTTTCCTTGATGAATGGGTCTTTGATTTTCATGGTCATGACCCCTAAAATTTAATTGAATAAGGACTTGGTGTCTATTTCCTATATGAAAATGATACACCAATTCCAGCGTTGATGAAAGATGATCAACCTAGTGATGGCATGTGGCGACTACACTTTGATGGATCTAGAAATAAACATGGCACTGGAGCTGGAATGATGTTAATTTTTCTAGCCCATCAAAGATATTTCTCTTCTCTCAAGTTTAAATTTTTTTGTTCTAATAATGTTGCTAAATATGAAGCACTAGTGCATGGTTTAGAATTGGCCAAAAAGATGAAGGTCAGTACCTTACAAGTTTTTAGTGATAGTGAACTAGTAGTTCACCAAGTAAGAGGACTTAATGTATGCAATAATTCACTGCTTAGGTCTTATAAGCATAGAGTATGGGACTTAATTGAAGACTTTCAAGCTTTCAATATTTGTGCCATATCAAGAAATAAGAATAAGCATGCAAATGGGTTGGTTGCCATTGGGTCATAATTCAGTATTCCATATGACATAAATAATGAAAAGGTTCAATCACACATTAACTTGATTATAAGGCCTTTTGTCTCAGGTAACCATTATAATTGGCAAGTATTTGAAGATGATAGTCAAATTGTTAAATTTTTACAAGAGGAAGCTGAATTCTCCTAAAGGAACCAAGACAAGCACTTACAATAGTATGGTGACCAGATTGTACAACTAAAAACAAATAAGTTGCCTAAAGGGTTGGTCATCCTTGAAAACATATTCAGTAGAGATGACGAATTAAGAAAAGAAAATTTTTCTTTATCAACAAAAGAAGAACATTATATAAATGTGGAGATTGCAACTAGTAAGATCTTAAAGTTGGGCAAAGTTTGCACATCTTCAGAGGAGGAAACGTTTATTGAGTTATGTTCAAGTTTTGTAGATGTCTTTACATGGTAGTACAATGACCTTAAAAGATTTGATCCAAGTCTAGCTCAACATACCATCGAGTTAGAAGACGAGACTAGGCTTGTCAGACAAAGGCAAAGGCATGTTAACCTAAAGCTTGAACCTTTGATGAGAGTTAAACTACATAAGCTAATTAAGTTAGCTATAATATTTCCATTTAAGCACTCAACCTGGGTGGCAAACCTTGTTTAAGTATTAAAAAATAATGGTGAAATAAGACTATGTGTTGACTTCTGTGACTTGAATAAGGCCTCTCTTAAACACCACTATCCATTACCATCAATGGAATAAATTTTACAGTTAGTTATAGGTTCAGAAAGGTTCTCCTTGTTAGATGACTATAGTGGCTATAACTAGATTTTGGTTAAATAAGAAGACCAATTCAAAATAGCCTTCACCTTAAAGTGGAGGACATTTGAATATAAAAAGATGCATTTTTGTTTGTCTAATGCTGGAGCCACTTTTTGGAAAGCTATGGATATGGCATTTAAAAGTCTCCTGAACAAGTTTATACTTGTTTATTTAGATGATAAAATAGTGTTCTCGAATAGTGCAGATGAGCATATGATTCACCTCAAACAAGTGTTTGAAAGGTGTAAACAATTTGGAGTGTCTTTCAATCCCAAAAAGTGTTTTTCTTTATTCATGAAGGTAGGCTTCTTGGACATGTAATTCAAAACATGGTACAAGCATAGATCTTGATAGGATAGACTCAACTCTTACACTTTCCTTGCCTAAAAACAAGAAAGCCTTGCAAAGCTTCTTAGGCGAGATCAATTTTATAAGAAGATACATTTTAGAGTTTGATACTTTAGCTAAGCCACTCACAACCATGCTAAAGAAGGGTCAGAGTTTTAGTTTGTCTAAAGAAGAAGTAAGAAGTTTTGAAGAGATCAAGAAAGATATAGCCAGTGTTCCTACACTCCTGAACCTTGACTTCACAAAGGATTTATTTTTTTATACCTATGCTAACATTGACACTATTTTAGGTATCCTCATGCAACAAAATAAAGAGACCTTAGAATAGCCAATAGCCTTCTTCAGTCAAGGCTTATAATAATATGAAACAAGGTATTATTTTGTTGAGAAGCAACTAATTTTAGTTATAAGATCTCTTAAAAAGTTTGGGTACGTGTTATCCAATAATATGATACATTTGATGGTTGCACATCAAGTGTCAAGGATTTCCACTTGAACAAGGATATAAGTGACAAAATATTTGGTTCAATAACCAAGTTCATGGAATATGATGTTGAGATTAAGGTCATAAAGCTAACTAGAGGCATAAGACTTTGTGAAAATCTAGCCCAAGACTTGCAAGAGGCCAATGAGCTAGTTATGGTGTCAAATAATGAATAAATTGAATATTATCACACCTGGCTTTCCAGCTGCTTCCAAGATATGGCAAGATACTTACAAGATGGTGTTTATCCTTTTCATCTGACCCCTTGAAATAAAAGATATTTTAGATTGCAGTCAATTCCTTTTCTCCTTGTTGATAATGTGTTGTTCAAAACATATATCAATGACATGCTGCTAAGGTGCATAAAGACAGTTCAAACATAGAGATTGCTTGAGAAAATCCATAATGGACATGGTGGAGGTCATAATTCAACAAGGATCACAACCCACAATATCATTAGAAGTGGGTATTACTGCCCAATTATATTTGGTTATTGTCATGCATGGATTAGGAAGTGCAAATAATGTGCTATATTTGTTAGGAAAGTTAAACTTGCAGACTTACCTCTCTAGCCAATTTCAATAAATCAACCCTTTATCCAATGGGGATTGGACTTTATTGGACTCACTAAACCCCCTTCAAGCTCAGGACATAAGTGGATCATAACTACCACAGATTATTTTACTAGATGGATAGAATTAGTGGCATTGAAAGAAGCCAATGAAACTAATGTTCTCAATTTTTGTGAAGGTTTGCTTACCAGATTTGGAGTCCCTTCAACCATTATTTTTGACAATGTTATGGCTTTTGTGGGGTCTAAGATCATCCAGTGGGCATTTTAACATAGTAGTTTTATTAGTATCTCATCAAACTATTATCCACAAGGTAATGGCCTTGTTGAGTCCACTAACAAAAAATTGTTTAAGATCATTAGGAGGAATGTTGAAGACAATCAGAGATCATAACATCTCAAATAGAAGTAAACTCTATGGGCTGATAGGATCACCTATAGAAGGTCAATAGTTAATTCTCCATACAAGTTAGTAAATGGTGAGGAAGTAAGAATGCTTATTTCTCTTAAATTCCCTACTTTGGAACTAATGCATAAACTTGAGATTTTGTAAAATGAGCCAATGGAAATCAGATATGTTGAGCTCATGGAGATAGAAGAGATAAGGCATCAGTCCATGTTGGCTATGGAGGCCCATAAATCAATGATAAAGAGATCATTTGACAAAGGAGCTTCTTTAAGAAGTTTTCAAGAAGGATATTTGGTCCTCAAGTGGGATGAGGATAGAGCTAATCCAGGAAAGCACACAAAATTTGACTCCCTTTGGAGTGGTCCATATACAATTTCCTACTGCAAATCTCACAATGCCTTCTAACTTGCAAATATGGATGGTGAAGAGCTTCTTATCCTAGTTAATGGAATACATCTAAAGCACTGCTATTGAGGAAGCCAAGTCTTGTATACATAGTTAGTTGATCTTGATTTTATCTAAGTGTTTTTCTAACATGTTAGTTTGGTTTTGTTTTGTCCTAAATAAGTGCTTTGTTGCCCAGTTGTTTTATATGTTAGTTTCCATTTCAATTTTGTTTCTTTCCCTGTTTGTTAGAAGTCTTTAATTTTTGCAAGTTTGAAGGATATCTTGCAGTCATGTAAATAGTCTATGTATCATATAAGTAATCCAAGGTTCATAGAAATGGTCTGAGTTCTCAAGCACATTGGGCATGATACCCAGCCAAGTCACCAAAGATGTTGAATAAATTTGGTTTACATACTAAAATGTGCCTAGTTCAAGAGTCCAAAAATCATGTAGGATCCTAATTGAAGAGTGACCTACTGTCATGAGGAGCAGAAAGACCTCAAGTGCAGATCATATAGCTTTTGCAAATCTTTTGAAACACTTTAAGCAAGATTAAAGTGTGATCTAGTTGATCTTCAAGAGACAGGTCTACAATTGTAGGTGAAGGATCCAAGTAGGTTTCATGGTGTTTGAGTATTTAGGAGCATGGACCAGGTTGCACAAATATTAAGAATCCATCATAACCTTGAAAGATTTATCAAGGATGAGTTTGGTGAAGTTTAAAGACTTGACCATCATCAAGATGTCATGAAAAAATAGATTGGTCAATGTGTTTGTACATTTTATAAATGAGCTCAGGAAGCCTCACGTGACCAAAGTAACATGTGCGATCAAAGTTATTCATGCCTAGAAAATACTCTGAAAGTTTCATGTCATGATGAGATTACTATTTCAAGAGCTAAATCCTCAAAGTTAGTCACATAGAGTAAGATGTTTATGTGAGCATCAAATTCAAGCCTTAACAAATAGTCATTAAATTCAAATGATCAGTGATAGGCACATGGAAATAATGCAAAACACATAGGTCATCTCACTTGAACGCTTTGTAAACACACTTAGAAATCTCTTGGAACTAGATGGATTAAGTGGGCATAATATTTTCAGTATCAAGAACATCTTTTACAAATTTGATGCCTCGATGACCTTTTTGCTTCCAGATCCAAGCTTTCAAAATTAGTCAAATAATGGGAGACATTCGCATAGAGGTCAACTTTAAGCAATGATAAAAACCATGACCATCTTAAATTTGATGATCATGCAGATGTCAATGACAATCACATAGATGTCAAATGAAAATAATGTGGATGTCAAATGACAATCACGTGGATATCAAATTTAGAGCATGGTAAATAGCTATTTATTTTTAAATGCAAATAGATCAATGATCAGTGTTCAATCATATCGATGATCTAATAGTGTGAACTCAACTAGCATGAAAGTGGGATCAATGAGATTAAAGTCTCATGTTGTTTCATACATCAAGATTGAAAGGAACGAGGATAGAGTTGATAAGTTAAAAGTTAATCAATGACTCATAATCATTCATACTAAGTAGGATCAACAGTGCAAGTGAGGTCAATAGGGTCAATGTATCTCAAGGACAGGCGATAGATTTCCAAGTGTCATTAGCTCATTAGGCTCTCAGAAAAATCAATGGTTTATGTGTGTCTCATACAAAACAAATCAATGAATGAGGTTTAAAGTTGAAATACTAAAGGACCTTTGACAAAAGGTCAAACATGTTACTAGGGTTGAACCAGGGTAAATAGGTATTGCAGGGTCATTCCATCACCATTGGATATTGAATAAATGTCATTAAAGGGACACACTGATGCAGTCAAGGTGATCAACGACATACAGGATTGCCATTGGGACTTAATGTGGACTTTTGGTTAAACATTTTATAGCTTGCAAGGTTTGTTTTGTGACTCTATTCACCATCCTTAAAGGGATCTGTACATATGGTGAATTCTTTACTCTTATAGGGTTTAGATGCATAATAGGTCTCTTAGGGCCTAATATAAAGATTGAAGATGGACTAGTGATTGTGAAGCAAGGTCAAGCAGTTTACAGGTTTTCATGGATATTGAGACTATGTGAAAACCAATAATTGAATTGGTTTTCACCTATAATATACTTGTGTTCAATTTGGACCGAATACAAACATAAACATGACCATAGAGAGTTGTCTCATCTATCAACATGGTCATATTTTTGATAAGTAGGTATTTATGGCCACCTAAAGTAGATGTGGCATAATCCAGTCAATTTTAAGACATGATCCTCGTTAGCAAATCAGATAGATAATGACATCAAGTTCCAAGAAGGACACCAGGTAGATGGATAAGGATAATGAGCATTCAATTCTTTTACATAATTTGTTCCTTATTAATAAGGTCACAAGTCATCATCCTTGAACTTGTGATAATACATTACAACTCCTTCTCTCTCTTCCTTTTTTCTATTTATGTTCCAACTTCTACCACGTGTAGAACTCTTTGAAAGTTTTAGACAAGAAATCTCTGACATTTTAGATAATAGACTCTTATCCTTTAGCTTGCTTAAGTTATGTCAGATTTTGTACTGTAAAATCTTTTGATATAATAAAGACTAAATTCTATCATTTTTTAAGCTAAATTGAAGTGTGGCCTATGAATTCATGTACTGTAGTTAAGTGAATGTATGTTCTTTGTCTATGTTTTAGTTTTCCCACCTTCATGAAGTGCTTGTTAGTTCTTGTTGGTAGTTTTTGACCCCAGAGGCCAAAAATCCCACCATTACCATTCAAAACTTTGTATATCATGTCAGTTTGTCTTATGAGTTAGTTATTGGTCCCTTAAAAGTCCTTGGAGAATCCATGGTTAACAGGTCATGAAGTTGTTTAAGTGATTCAAGGTCTCTTCTTTTACTTGGCTTGTTCTTTTCAGGAAAGTGTTGTGTTGATCAAAGCAGTGAAAGGAGTAGGTTTTAAAGAAGCCCGAGTAAGAAGCAGAGGAAAACCTGATGAAGCATAAGAACAAGTCTATTTTCTTTTAGGACTCTTTTTCACCAAAATGTTGGAATTTATTTAGACTTTTTGTCTAAAGGAAAGGATCTAAAGGGTCCTTTGTAATATTCTCAAAAGATCTCTTTTCGAAGGAATTGTTTCAGACTTTTTATCCAAAATAACTTTTCTGAAGGGTACTTCATTTTCCAATTGGTCCTTTCCAAAAAAGTCGAAGGGAACTTTTCTCATCAAATTGGTCCATTTCAAAAAAATTGAATGGCACCTTTTCTTCAGAAATGGACCAAATAAGAATTTTGAAAGATATTCTTTCTTTGAAGAAAAGGACCATTGCAACATTTCTTGAAGGGTATTTTTCAAAGGGAAATGAACCATTTCATCTTTTCTGAAAGATCCTTTTTATTTTTTTTCAAAGGGTCACTATCTTTTCAAAGTGGACCATTTCAAACGTACTCTTTCAAGAATTTTGAAGGGTTCCTTCCCTTCGAAAAAGGCTTTTCGAAAAGAGCAGATGCCAATTTTTTTTTTTTGAAGGAACTCTTGCAAAGACTCCAAAGGGCACTTATCGGAAAAGGGGGTCACTTTCAGGAAATTTGAAGGGTACTTTCCCTTCAGAAAGGGGTTTTCAAGTGGAAAATAGGTCCATTGTCAAAAGCTCCATTTTCAATATCCAAGGAAATTGTTCAAGTCAAAGTTCAAAGAATGAATTGTTTTGAGAAAATTATCACTATGATTCTTTCAAGAAAATTGTCTGCATGAAATGGCTGAGAAGAAAATCCAAAGGAATTGATGGCAGTTGCATAGACATCAACTTGAGCCCTTGTAAGTAGATGTTGGCATTCAAAAGATCAAAGGGTTTGTCGAGATTGCCACAAGCTTGACACTTGTCAAGATCTCACGATAAAATATCAATAGCACGAGTGATAGTCAAAGAGTCAGCAAATTTGGAGGGCTAATCAATTAGGGACAAATGGCATAACCCATCCAACTAGTAAGGGTATCAATAGTTTGTTGGATTTTGATAGCCAATCAACAAAAAAAGACCAAGATTTCTCCTTTCAAATCCGATGATGTGGTCTACAGCTTGCAATTAGAACATGTAAAGTGGTCAAACTAAAAATAGATGCATCCAAGTGGAGCAGTGGACATGTAAATTAAAGAAGCATGCCAAGTTTTAAATGCAAAATATTAAATCAAATAAACTTGGTAGGAACATGCAGCTACCCATGACATGTCTCGCTTATCTCCAATCAAAGGAGACTTGAATACATGAAGGGCTCAAGGAGATTTGTGGTGATCTTGGATGGCTCATCTCATGGTCAATGTAGTTGCAAGGATATAGTGGTGGTTACAACCATTTATGACCCCTCTCACCATTTTATCATGCAATCCCCATCTTCTCTCTTTCCTTTATGCTATATATAGAGGATTTTGAGCCTAAAAAGATATCCCTCAATTGGTGACAAAGGGACTCTATCAAAATCACTTTGTAAAACTCTCTTGAAGAAATATAAGAGAGACTTTCTAATTCTGCGTTGAAGTTGAGTGTGCACATTTGGATTTTGTTTGCAGAATGTATGTTGTTGTTCATCATCTATAATATTTCCAAGCATCTTACTTTGATTCTCTTGGTTTTATAAAAGTTGTGTGAAGTGTCTGGACGTCGATCCCTCCTTAGAGTGTTACAGACTCATAGTGTCTCACACAGACCTAACCCTTTCTGCCCTTCAAAATGTAAGGCTTTCCTTCAACCTTCACACAAATATTCATGCCTATAGCCTCAAGATAAGATCAAAATAGTCTATATCTTGGTTGGGTTCATCAATAGTGGTTATGGATTCCAGGATGAAAGTGGATCATTTCATTTTTGGTGCATCACCTCCCTTAGCTTAAATTTCCTTTCATGTTATTCTCTTATCCCTTTTCCTTAGCAAATAGTAGATTTTAGTATGGGAATCAAGAGTCGAAGTGAAGCATCTAAAGAACTAACCACATTAAAAAGATAGAGGTTCAACCTCACCATAAGATACCCGTAGCCTGAGGTTATCCCAACGCTTGTAGCTGGAAGTGAGAGAGCCTAAGGAACTCTTTCACAAGGGTGGAATTCCATGCTACAATAGTTTTTGGCATGCCCAACGGGACTAATGTCCAAATAGAAAAAGGATTTTTGGTGTTGTTATTTTGCATATCAGCCTTTAGAGGCATTCAACAAACATTAATGACAACTCCAAACATATATCAATTGGTTTGAATAGTTCAAGTGCCTGATCACCGTTATTTAGTATGTATAAGTAACCATATTTTGACTAGTATGCTTATTATCTATCTCAACATCACACTTATCAAGCAAATAATGTGTATGTATTCCCCCCAAGTGGCCCTCAAACAACCTATCAACCCTATCATGGCCTTGGCCCCCCTTCTACCCCTGTGTATGACCAGGATCAACATCCTAAGTATTCAAATTAGTTCTCTAATTCCTTTTGTTAAGACTATGTTTATCTTGTTACATCCTTGTCAGAATTCAAGCAAGCATTATCAAATTATATTGAGATAATAAGTGAGATTGGTAGGTGTTTAGAACTTTCTTTAGTCATCCCTATTCATTTCCTACAAGAGGCAAGGAATGCTCTTCAACTGGTCAAGTACAGATGGTCAATTTATGAGAATGAACAATGGGCATTTTGTGAGAGGAAGAATAAGGTGTGGTTGAGAAGCATTGTCCAAAATTCAAAAAGTGTGTTGATGTCTTATGAAGATCAGTAGACTCAGTGCAACCAGTTCTATGTTTCAAATCAACCCTCTACACCCATTCTCACTCAGGAGTTTGAAACCATCCCATCATGGATCTTCTTCTACACCTTTGACCCTAATTATGTCATGCCCTCTTTTGTGAAACCACCCTCTCTTATACCTATTCAGAAGAAAGAATAGGTGGTTGTTCCCTACACATTTCCATCTTGGAAATTGGTTTATCCAATTCAAGAGGAGGTGTTTATGGTTGAAGAATATAAAAAAGAGGCGTTAGCTCAGCTCAATGAGATTGTCCTACAAGAGTTCCAAGACTCTTTCTCCCTTCCTCAAGAGGCACCAAAGAGACCATTCAAAGTACCTAGCTGGAATACACCTTCTCAAACTACAAGCAAGGTGAACTTTTTCACCCTCCCACCATCTCCCTCTTTGAGGAAGAGCCCATTTTGCAAGGAATAGAGGAGGAACTTACAATCAAGTTTGAGCTTGAAGAAGACAACATAAGTGTCTATGATGAGGAGATCATGATAGGCAGTCCACTCCAGAAAAGGGAGGAGAAATCAGGTTTAAACCAGCTATTGTGGCATGGCTTTGACATTGATGAATTAGAGCTTGAAGGCAATATTGATGCCTTCATACTTATAGAGGTGTTTATTCAGGATGCAACTAAGAGCAACGAGGATTTTTTTTTGTCCCAATAGCTTCCATTTAGCGTGGTTGTAGATGAAGATGACCAAGGTGCAGTTATTGACATAGTCAATTAGTTAGCTGACCATGTTGGAGAGGTCATGAATGAGTAAGAGGATCAAGATGAAGTATGGAAGCAGCTATAGCATGACTTCATGGATCAGGTAGAGGTTCTAAACCAACATATGCCTCTTCTAGAGTATGAGGATGAACTCACCAATCAAATTGAAGAATATAACCAATCTCAAGGTGAATTATCCTTTGAAGGTAGTACTGATGTCTTCAAAAAAGAATAAGAATGGTCAGATCTAGAGCCATAAGAACATGACATGTTGGGCCTTAGGTGGATTGATGAACTACCATATGACCCTTTTTAAAGCAAGTAGAGTAAATATGGAGTTGAATTTGGCATTGTCTGGGATGACCAAGAGGAAGCTACCTTTTGGAATAACTTGGAGATTTTCTATTTAAGTCTAGATGGTTAACCAAGCACCAGTTCAAAGGAGTTGTCACATGTTGTGCTTAATTCGGAGCACAAAATTAAGCCATCAAATAAGAAGATTGTAAAATCCCTTATCATCCAACATGAACCAAGTTTGGAGGACATGAACTAGTATGTCTACATTAGAGACATGCTTATTCTATTCCATCCATTAGAGAGCATACCAAAAAGATTGACCATAAAGCTACCTGGTTCACTAATTTTGGTACCTCCAAAGCAAGGTATTTTTCATCTTGGATTGTTACAAGGGAATAATACTCATAGTTTCCCATTTGATCTAGGAGGGAGATACTTGTAAATTGTAACATTATATATATTAGGATAGATTTAATGCTTTCCTCCAAGTGCCTTGCGCACATTTCCTTTTTGTTATATTTTCCCTTTCACTAAGTGCCTTGGGCACTTTTTTTTGTGTTGTTTTATTTTGATGTTGTTGTCCTTGTTGCTTTAGAGGAAGTTTTAGAAAGGGTCAAGCTTGTATCCAATTTCTAACTAGCCCAATTGTAGAGACTGATGACTCCATGCCCAATGGACTAGGCAAGGTAAGTGGTTGGGTTCTTCAAGCATAGCATGCATGCTTCCTTGTGAGTTGCCAAAAATGTTGGTAGTTTTTGACCCCATAGGCCAAAAATGCCACCTTTATCATTCAAAACTTCACATATCATGCCAGTTTATCTTGTGAGTCAGTTATTGGTCCCTTAAAAGTCCTTAGAGAATACATGGTTAAAAGGTCATGAACTTGTTTAGGTGATTCAATTTCTCTTCTTTCACTTGTCTTGTTCTTTGTAGGAAATTGTTGTGTTGATCAAATCAGTGAAAGGAGCAAGTTTAGAAGAAGCCCAAAGTAAGAAGAAGAGGAAAACCTGATGAATCGAAAGAACAAGTCTATTTTCTTTCAGGACTCTTTTTCACCAAAATGTTAGAATTTCTTGGGACTTTTTGTCCGAAGGAAAGGCTCTAAAGGGTCCTTTGCAATATTCCCAAAAGATATCTTTTCGAAGGAATTATTTCATACTTTTTGTCTGAAATAAATTTTTTAAAGGGTACTTCATTTTCCAATTGGTCCTTTCCAAAAAAGCCGAAGGGCACTTTTCTCAGCAAATTGGTCCATTTCAAAATTTCCAAAGGGAACCTTTTCTTTAGAAATGGACCAAATCAAGAATTCTGAAATATATTCTTTCCTTGAAAAAAAGGACCATTGCAACCTTTCCTAAAGGGTATTTTTCAAAGTGAAACAAACCATTTCAACTTTTTTGAAAGGTCCTTTTCATTTTTTTTAAGGGTCACTCTCTTTTCAAAGTGGACCATTTCAAAGGGAATCTTTCAAGAATTTCAAAGGGTTCCTTCCCTTTAGAAAAGGCTTTTTAAAAAGAGTAGATGCCCAAAACATTTTTTCTGAAGGGACTCTTGCAAAGACTTCGAAGTGCACTTCTCAAAAAAGGGGGTCACTTTCAGGAAATTTGAAGGGTACTTTCTCTTTGAAAAGGGGTTTTCAAGTGGAAAATAGGTCCATTTTCAAAATCTAAAGGTCCATTTTCAATATCCGAGGAAATTGTTTAAGTCAAAGGTCAAGGAATGAATTCTTTCAAGAAAATTGTCACTATGATTCTTTCAGGAAAATTGTCTGTAGTAAATGGCCAAGAAGAAATCTAAATGAATTAATGGCAATTGCATGGATGTCAACTTGAGCCCCTACAAGTAGTTCTTTGTATTCAAAAGATCAAAGCATTCATCAATATTGCCATGAGCTTGACACTTGTCAAGATCTCACAATAAAAGATCAATGACATGAGTGATCATCAAATAGTCAACAAATTTAGAGGGCTAATCAGTCAGGGATGAATGGCATAACCCATCTAACTAATAAGGAGATCAACAGTTCATGGTATTTTGACAGCCAATTAGTAGAAAAGGATGAGGAATTCTCCTTTCAACTCTGATGACGTGGTCTACAGCTCACAGTCAGAACATGTAAAGTGTTCAAATTAAGAATATATGTGTCTAGGTGGAGCAACGGACATGTAAAGTAAAGATTCATGCCAAGTTTTAAATGCAAAAGATCAAATCATTTACACTTGGTAGGAACATGTAGCTACTCGTGACATGGCTCTCTCGGCTCCAATCAAAGGAGAGTTGAATGCATGAGGGGCTCAAAGAGATTCACAGTGATCTTGGATGGCTTATGTCATGGTCAAGGTAGTTGTAAGGACAGAGTGGTGGTTACAACCATTTATGACCCCTCTCTTCATTTTCTCATGCAAGCCCTCTCTTCTCTCTTTCCTTTTTACTATATATAGAGGATTTTGAGCTAAAAAGCGATCACTCGACTGGTGATAAAGGCAATCTATCAAAATCACTTTGTAAAAATCTCTTAAAGCAATATAATATAAACTTTTTGATTTTGTGTTGAATTTGAGTGTGCAAATTTGGATTTTGTTTGCAGAATGTATGTTGTTATTCATCATATGTAATCTTTCTAAGCATCTTGATTAGATTCTCTTGGTTTTATGCAGGTTATGTGAAGTGTTTGGACGCTGATCCCTCCTTGGTGTGTTATAGACTCATAGTGTCTCACACGGACCTATCCCTTTCCACCCTTCAAAATGTAGGGCTATCCTTTGAATTTCACACAAATATTCATACCTATGGCCTTAAGATAAGATCAAAATAGTCTACATCTTAGTTGGTTTCATCAGTGGTGGTTAAGGCTTCCAGGTTGAAACTGGATAATTTCATTTTTGGTGCATCACCTCCCTTAGCTTAGATTTCCTTTCGTGTTATTCTCTTATCCCTTTTCCTTAGCTAGCAATAGATTTTAGTGTGGGAGTCAAGAGCTTAAGTGAAGCATCTAAGGAACTAGCCTCATTAAAAATCTAGAGGTTCAACCTCACCACAAAATACCTACAGCCTGAGGTTATCCCAATCCTTGTAGCTGGAAGTGAGAGAGCCTAAAGAACTCTCTCACAAGGGTGCAATTCCACACTATAACAGTTCTCATAGGTCATGATAAGTATAATTTACAGTTTGTTGTTTAGCTTGAAAGTGGTTATCTACCCTTTCATGCTAGTTTGATAATTGATCAATGTCTTATTATGAAATACTTTTGTGGGATTGATCTTCTTTGGTCTTGAATATGTCTCATAGTGTGTGTTGTGCAAAGTATAAGTGTTCCAATTACTGATACATCAGCTCATTTTATATGTTTTCATACATTATTATATCCCTCTATCTCTTTTCAAAGCAAGTGTTAGATTAGGTCTATTTTAGGTGATAGATCCAGAAGGAAGCCAGCCTTCTCTATAGGTTTGACCCAAGTTTAGGATACCCATAGCTTAGGGTTATTCCCATGTTGGAATATATTTGAGTAGGAAGATACAAATAATCCCCTTACTCAACTAGGGTGCAATCTAGGACACCAACAGTTCCACATTGAACCATGTGTGGACTATCAATGAGCAAGAGGAGCATGACATAAATGTTGGATTATCTTGCAAAATTGAAGGTATTTGTAATCTCTTCTTAGATGAATATGGTGTTCAGACCTATGATTATGATCTCTATGATTTCATTGATGAGATAGGTCTTGGTACATACATCATTCATGATTAGGATGTGGAGTATACCGAGGTAAGTCTTGATGACTACCTCACACAAGCTGCAAAGGGTAACTAATATCTTCATATAGATGATGATGATGATGAGTCTCTAAGTGTAATATAACATGGTAATCAAGATGGTGTAATTTTTCTTTCCCAAGATGAAAAAGTTCATGAGTGTGATAGTCATGAAGAAGATGATGATCTATGACATCAATTTCATGCCATAGTTCAAGAGTTTAAACAAGTAAGGCAACTCTTCCTCAAAAGAAACACAAACTTGATAGTAAGGTCAGTGGTGTACCTAATGAGATAAAATAAGAATGTCAAATAATTGTCAAGTAGGTTACAATCTTAAAAGAATGTAACCAGGCCAAAGCAAAAGTTTGTGTGGTTGAGGAGTAGCCTAGGTCTCAATATGATATTGAGTCACTTGCTGACATGATTGGTTAGTTAGAAGGAAAGCATGATGATCCCAGACATCAAGTATATCATGCTCTATATAAAGGTAAAGTTGAGAAATCTTTCTTGGATCCTAAGAAGCAAATTGAGAAGCATCAAATGAGCATAAAGGAGATCAAATAGGTTGCACTACCAAGTAGACCTAAAGGATAACTATGACTATTCAATGGAGTTTCAAGTGACTCACTTGTAACTAGCAGAGGTCTTATGAGTGGTAAGTCCTTTGATCACCTTCACAAGTAAATTTTCTTTGACAAACATCCATCATATTGAAACTTATTCTCATGGAGCAGCTATGATTCAAGAAATATATTTTTTTATCCCAATTGAAGCAAGAGGAAGTGTCGAGTTGTGGAGCTAAAAGCTTCACCAATGAGCGAATGCAAAGGTTGCTGTATTACACAGTCGCTGACATCAGTCAGGGATCGACTAGAGGCTATCGACGTCGGTTATGGATTGGCCAAAGTTGGTCATGTGCAGACTGACAGGGACTGACGTCGGTCACCTATGCGTCCAAAAAGTCTATTTTCGTGGATGAAACAGATTGTTTGCATGATTAGTTTAGCTGTTAGTTGTAAGTCTGCGTTTCTATTTTTGGCAGGACTATTTTGAACCCTTGATTAGGAGGTGTATCTAATGGTTGAGAATGCATAGCTCATGATCTCTAATCTTATATAATAGGGATAGATCTTCATAGCTTGTATACAAAGGTGTAACAGACAATTCAAGTAGCTGAATTGTGTTTGTAATTGTGAGAGAGAACTCTTGAAGAAAAGAGATCTGTACATCTAAGATGTGTGGAAGAAAGAGAGTTTTCTTCATTGTATTTCCTTATGAGAAGAGTTTAATACAAGTTTTTATTGTTTCTTGTATCTCTTGATTTTTTGCTGATTCTAGTTTCTAGTTACTTATTACTTCTGATTAATTCTGTGTTTAGTTGCTTGCACAACAGTAATCAATTGTTCTTGTTAGATCCTGACAAGTGGTATCAGAGCTAGGTTGCTAGTTCACCAAGTGATACTATTGACAAGTGGTATCAGAGCTCAGGTTCACTAACAGGTGGTTCAAATCTGTTTAGTGTGTTTTGATTACAGGTCGCTCACAGGGGTTTCTATTTGAGTGGGAGTAAAACAATGGGAGAAGAAAGTAAACTAAGAATGGAGAAGTTCAATGGCAAGAACTATCAATTATGGAGGGTGCAGATAGAATATTATCTGTATCAAAAAGATCTATACTTACCGTTGGGTGGGGTTTCATGTAAACCCACAGATATGCAAGATGAAGAATGGAATGTTCTTGATAGAAAGGCTTTGGGATCCATAAGGCTGAGCCTGGCATCTTCTGTGATTTCCAACTTGTCACAGGCAAAGTCAATGGTAGATTTAATGGATACTTTAATAAATTTATATGAAAAACCCTCAGCTTCAAATAAGGTATATCTTATGAAACAATTATTTAATTTGCATATGCAGGAAGGTGGATCTGTATCTACTCATCTAAATGATTTCCATGCAATAGTAAATCAGTTAAATTTAGTCAAAATAGTGTTTGATGATGAAATTATGGCTCTCTTAATTTTCTGCTCTTTACCAGAAAGTTGGCATAGTTTGGTAATGGCAGTTAGAAATACTGCATCTGCTACAAATATCTTGAAAGTAGATGATGTTGTTAGTGTAATCTTAAATGAAGAAATTCGCAGGAAAAGCACATAGGAGACATCAGGTAATGCTTTAAGTATTGAAAGCAGGGGAAGGTAAAATGATATGCGCAAGCAAGGGAGATCAAGGTCTAAGTCAAAGATGAGCAATAGATCCAAATCCAGAAATGGAAAAAGAAAGATAACCTGCTGGAATTGTGGAAAGAAAGGGCATGCAAAGAAAGATTGTTGGTTGAAGGTTAGAGAAGAAAATCAGCATGGAGGTAATGAAGAAGCAAAAGTTGCAGGTATTATTGCACAAGATGCTTTTACACTTTCTTTGGATAATAGATTAGAATCTTGGGTTGTAGATTCTGGTGCTTCTTTCCATGCTACCCCAAATAGAGAATTTTTCAATGATTATGTCCAGGGAGATTTTGGAAAAGTCTGTTTAGGGGATGATGAGCCTTGTAAAATTATTGGCAAAGGAAAAGTGTAGCTGAAAATGCAGAATGGCAACACATGGGTGTTGAAAGATGTCATGCATGTACCCATTCTGAAGAGGAATCTAATTTTTGCAGGAAAGTTGGGGGATGAGGGTTGCATAGTAACTCTCACAGCTGAATCTTGGAAGGTTTCCAAGGGTGCACTTGTTTTGGCTAGAGGTAAGAGAGTAGGTACTCTCTATTTATGTAATTGTATTACTGATTATTCTCCTTCTGTATTATCTACTTCAGATGTAGATGCAAAGTTGTGGCACCAGAGGCTTGGCCACATGAGTGAGAAGAGAATGAAAGTTCTTAAGTCAAAAGGTAAGCTTTCAAATTTTAAAAGCATAGATCTAGATTTATGTGAGCATTGTATTTTTGGAAAACAGAAGAGAGTGAGATTTCTCAAGACTGGGTCAACAAAGAAGAAGCACAAGTTAGAGCTTGTTCACACAGACGTGTGGGGACTAGCTCAGGTAGCTTCTATTGGAGGATCACAATATTATATTTATTTCATTGATGATGCTACAAAAAAGGTATGGGTTTATTGCATAAGGAAGAAATATGATGTTTTTGACACATTTATGAAATGGAAAGCTTTGGTTTAGAATGAAATAGGTTTGAGATTAAAGTGCCTTAGATCTGACAATGGTGGTGAGTAATGCAGTTATAAGTTTAATAGGTATTGTTTTATGAATGGAATACGTAGGCAAAAGATGGTTCCAAGGACACCTCAGCAAAATGGAGCTATTGAAAGGATGAACAAAACAATACTGGAGCGTGCATAGAGTATGAGGTTGCATGCTGGTTTGCCCTTACAGTTTTCGGTAGAAGTTGTAGACACTGTGGTTTCTCTGATTAATAGAGGACCCTCTACTGCTCTGGATGGTGGAATTCTAGAAGAGGCTTGGACAGGTAAAAATGTAGATCTTTCATTTCTCAAAGTTTTTGGTTTTAAAGCTTTTGTGCACATTGATAAGGAAAATAGAAAGAAGCTGGATGCTAAATCTATGAGGTGTACTTTTTTTGGTTATGGCTCTAGAGATTTTGGATTTCAGTTATGGAATCTATGAACTAATAAAATGATTAGAAGTCGTGATGTTGTTTTCAATGAAAAGGTGATGTACAGTGATTAGATTAAGAAGCTGAATAATACTGAGCAGAGCAATGTTGATTTGGAAGAGGTGACGATCCAAAATGAGCTCACAAGAAAATATAATCACAGACAGGAAAAAATAGACACCGACATCGGTTAGGAAGGAACTGACGTCGATCGAACAGTGATCGACGTTGGTCAGGAAGGAACTGATGTCTATCGGGTAGAACCAACGTTGATCAGGCACAGGCCTGGAGATGACCAAGATCGGTCACTGATAGAGAATTTGGGCTGACAGCAAGTAGTGAATGAGTCTCAGATGCCCATCAGGAGGTCAGAAAGGGTAAGTAAACCTCCAATTTGATATTCCCCTTCATTATTCTACTTATTGCTCACGGATAGTGGAGAACCAGAGAATTTTGATGAAGCAATGCAGGTAGAAACCCAAAAATAGTGGGAGCTTGGCATGAGTGAGGAGATTGATTCCTTGAAAGAGAACCAAACGTGGGATTTGGTTGAGTTGCCAGTGGGTAAGAGAACACTGAAAAATAAATGGGTATACAGGTTAAAGGAAGGTGAGAATTGATAGATGAGACATAAGGCCAGGTTGGTAGTAAAGGGATTTGCACAGAAACCAGGTATTGATTTTGGTGAAATTTTTTCTCTTGTAGTAAAAATGACTTCTATTCAGACTGTATTATCTTTAGTTGCTATTGAGGATTTGCATCTTGAGCAGCTTGATGTTAAGACAATGTTTCTTCATGAAGATTTGGATGAAGAAATATATATGTATTAGCCAGAGGGTTTTGAGGTCAAAGGTAAGGAGAAGCTTGTGTGCAGGTTGAAGAAAAGCTTATATGGTCTCAAGCAAGCTCCTAGATAATGGTATTTGAAATTTGACAGGTTTATGACTGAGCATGGCTACAGTAGATGTCAATCTGACCATTGTGTGTATTTTAAGAGATTGGTTAATGGTAGATATATTATCTTGTTACTGTATGTAGATGATATGCTTGTTGCAGGTTCACACATGCAGGATATTTATGAGCTTAAGGTAAAATTAGCTCACACATTTGCCATGAAGGATTTGGGAGTAGCAAAGAAAATCCTTGGCATGAGTATTAAGAGAGACAGGAAAAATCACAGGTTGATTTTGTCTCAAGAGGATTATGTGAACAAGGTGTTGGAGAGGTTTAATATGCAGGATGCAAAATTGGTAGGCACACCTATGGTTGGACACTTCAAGTTGAGCAAAGATCAGTGTCCTAATTCACATGATGAGGTAGAGTACATGAGTAGAGTTCCATATGCTTTTGCAGTTGGGAGCTTAATGTATGCAATGGTATGTACTAGACCTGATATTGCCCAAGTAGTGGGAGTTGTCAGTAAGTTTATGGCCAATCCAGGGAAGGAACACTAGAAAGCAGTTCAGTGGATTCTTAGATATCTGAGAGGGATCGGCAGTAGGCATTTGTGCTATGGTGGGTCAAATACTTCTCTATATGGATATGTAGATGCGGATATGGCAGGTGACTTAGATGGTAGAAGAAGCACCATAGGATATGTTTTCACTATTGGTGGAATGGTGGTTAGCTAGATTTCAAAGTTGCAGAAGGTTATTGCCTTGTCTACTACAGAGGCAGAATACATTGCAGTCACAGAGGCTAGCAAAGAAATGATATGGATGACATGGTTTATGGAAGAGTTGGGAAAGGAGCAAGAGAGTTGCAGATTATATAGTGATAGTTAGAGTGCAATTCATTTGGCAAAGAACTCAGCCTTTCATTTAAGAACCAAACATATACAGCTTAGGTACCACTTCATTAGACAGGTATTGGAGGATGGTGAGTTGAAGCTGGAAAAGATCTATACAAATATGAACTCTGCTGATATGTTAACAAAGCCGGTAACAAAGGAGAAGTTGAATCTTCATTCAAATTTTGTTGGTCTTCAAAATTGAGCTTGAAGATGGAGAAGCTAGAAGATGTTGTTGTACAGGTACAGGTGCAGCTATTTATCTCCAAGTGGGAGATTGTTGAGTTGTGGAGCTAAAAGCTTCACCAATGAGCGAATGCAAAGGTTGTTGTATTACACAGTCACCGACGTTGGTTAGGGATCGACTGGAGGTTGCCGACGTTGGTTATGGATTGGCCGACATTGGTCATGTGCAGACTGACAGGGACCGATGTCGGTCACCTGTGCGTCCAGAAAGTCTATTTTTGCGGATGAAACGAATTGTTTGAATGATTAGTTTAGCTATTAGTTGTAAGTCCACGTTTCTATTTTTGGCAGGACTGTTTTGAACCCTTGATTAAGAGGTGTATCTAATGGTTGAGAATGCATAACTCATGATCCCTAATCTTATATAATAGGGATAGATCTTCATAGCTTGTGTATAAAGGTGTAACAGACAATTCAAGTAGCTGAATTGTGTTTGTAATTGTGAGAGAGAACTCTTGAGGGAAAGAGATCTCTACATCTGAGAGGTGTGGAAGAAAGAGAGTTTTCTTCATTGTATTTCCTTCTGAGAAGAGTTTAATACAAGTTTTCATTGTTTCTTGTATCTCTTGATTCTTTGTTGATTCTAGTTTCTAGTTACTTATTACTTCTGATTAATTCTGTGTTTAGTTGCTTGCACAACAGTAATCAATTGTTCTTGTTAGATCCTGACAGGAAGTGTTTTATCACCTCAAACATGTTTTGAGGTCTGTACATAGTAGGTTAGGTGTGTTATTTTGAGTCTTATATGTTTGGTTTCCCTAAATGCCTTTGGCATAGTGTGTTTACTTCTTATTGTGTGTTTTGAAGTCTTTAGAAGGTATTTCAGTTTTAATGTGAATCATAAGAGTGAGTCCATTGCCCAATGTAAGGATAAGGCCACTGGTTAATTAGCATTGCAGGCATGCTACCCTTTTGAATCATTGATATTATTGACCAAATTTTGACCCCAATTCAATATTGGTCACTCCCTCTAGGTTGAAACTTCACAGGGTTGTCAAAAGCTTTTCATGGTCTTGTCATGGTTTTAAATGGTCTTAAATAGTTCCATATGGTCATATTTGTCCTTATCTAGAACTGTCCAAGGTTTGGTCTTATGTTCACTTGTATGGTCTTATGGGTCAATTACAAGGTCTTGATGTTGTCGCACATGGTCAAAGGTTTGGTATGGTTCAAGGTCATTATAAAAGGTTATCGAGGTGTCATTAATATCATAATATCATGGACTAATCTTTTATTTGGCTCTTATATGCAAAAATCACATTTTGGCCACCTTTTAACCCATGTGAAGGAGTTATATGTATCATATTCAAATCCAAACATTTAAAGAATATTTACAACAAACCTGATGTTAGAATTGGGTCAGATATTGTTTAGGTATAGTCATAGAGTAACAACATATGTACTTTAGTGCCTAAAGTATACTTTACGAGCACTTTTAGGCACTTGTATGGACTTGAAAGATCATATTTCAATTGGAAATGATTTATAAGTATCCTTTGGACTCCATAAAATCATTTTATATCTTTGGAATAAGTTTCAAGTTGAATTGACACTTCAAGCACTCTTTCTCTTCCATCGTTGCCTTCACAAGATTAGTAAGGCAAATTTGAACTGAATGGTATGGCCAAGAAAGAGACTTAGGAGCTAAAACTTTGGACATTATTAGCAGTCATAGTAATAATGAAATCAATTGCATTAGTTTGCATATTTATTGCCTCTTATTTATGAATAATTGCTAAGAGTGACAATAGGTCACTATGTCTTATCCATCTGAGAAGGGTTTATTCTTGCATCTGTTTCTCCACTTTAGAATTAGATGGAGAATAATGGTTTTGATGAGTGTTTTTAGAGGTCAAGGATCTCATTTTCATGGTGGTTTAATCATCTAACTCATTTGCATGAAGCAAAGTGTCTTGGTGTATAAGGTGTTTCATTGAATCCTGCTGCAAGTTTTGTTTTGTCTAAGATATTTATCATCTTTAGAGGTTCCCAATGCTTCACCACTAATAGAGGATACCTCAAATTATGGAGTTCATGGTTATTTCCTTGATGTGTGATTCTTGTTAATAGACTTCAAGTGCTTGCTCTTAAGAGAGATGGTTTGTGTTAAGTAGTCCTCTACATGTTTGATTGCCAAATTTGATTCAAACACTAATGATATGTCATAGTATAAGGTATTAATATTCAATTGTGCCATCAAAAGAGCATGAACCTTGTGAGAAACCATAGTCCTCAACTCATAAGCATTACACTTAAGCTGATTGTAAACAGTCTATATAGACCAATCAAATAGGTGAGTTGAAGCTAGCATGATACTTGGCCTATAAGCTCTATGATACATTGAGATCATGATAAGGAGGTGTAGTGGATTTTATAATGTTGAAAGGTTGAAAATATCAAGAAGTGGCTTTGTAGACCTAAACTGCAAGTAGAGACCTACAAGCCCTAAGCCTATAGATCCTCATTTTAGACCAAAGTCAACATCAAACCAACACAAGATGAAGCCAAGATAGTAGAATTTAATTTTATTATAGATAGAAAATGTCACAACCCATCAAAGAACACCAAATCACTTGCAAATCAAAAGATATCCAATGGGACTAAGTGTACAGTTAAATAGGCACCTCTAGAACTATGTATGAAATAAAGATGGTCAAGGGTCTGATTGAGTTAAGAAGATCATGGACTTTACATGTATAGTGTAATAAAATCTTTTGATGTGAATCCTTCAAAACATAATGGCAAATTAGGAGTGTAGCTTTCAAACCTAATACAGTCATGACTCTAAATAACTACCTACAGGTATATTTGAAAGACTAGTCCATTTTCAAGCTAAAGAGAGGCCAAAGGTGTTGAAAGGTGATTTGATTCTAACTTGAGACTTCAAACTAGTTTAGGAGCTAAAATAAGATCAATTACTTTCAAGGTGAAGTCCCAGACACAAAGACATAGTCAAGAAGTCACCTACAACCAAGCTTCAATGCATTGGCATTGAAGGTGAATAGAGTTTCATAGTTTTAAATCTATGAGAAAGTTGAGTGAAACTTTAAATACCAGATTCATGTTTAAAATGTGATCAATCCAATACCTACCTATTGAGGTGACAAAGACAACCTAGGTCTGATCATTGTATGTAGATAAATCATCACCTAGAGGCCTACTCGGTCTAGGTAAGGGACCATCTTTAGTAGCATAAGGTATAACAGGTTTGATAAGTATGCATTAAAGTTTTCAAATGGAAAAAGTTATGTTAACCTTTCCAAATAGTGATCTTGAACTCCACAGTGATATCTCATAATGAAAACCTAAAAGTCCTAAGTGGGCTCAAAAGTTCTTTTTGCATTGGTAGACCCAAAAACAACATCTCAACACTTGGAGGAGACTAAAGAGACCAGAGGAGTGAAAGTTAAATTGGTATTTTGTACCCTCAAAGTTATTATTGGATTCACTAAACCTTGCACAATCAAAGCTCTGTCCTATGCCTAATGAGTTTAAGCTCTCGCACAAGTTTGTTTGCTTGGCTAAGTAAGAGTCTAAGCTTATTATGAAAAGAGAAAATATGAGGAATGAAAGCCATTTGGAAATTTTTTAATAATGAAAACAAGATATCATATAACTCTTAAACTTGGTAATAGTAGATAAATGAAGACAGGATATGTTTTCAAGAAACAGGCCTAAGATACACACAAGCAAATCCTACAACCAGTCATGAGAGAGATTGGAGTTTTCAGGCCTCTATAGGCATGATTACACTTTATGAATAGATACAGGGGATGGTTATGAGTATAAATAGATATCCATGGTCACCTCAAGTCTATATAAGCAGCAAGCATACTCACTATTTTGTCTCAAACCTTGCTCACTCCATTGTCAAAGTGCAGTCTTGAGACCAAGGGGTCTGTTTGAACCCAAAACACAAAATAAGCATGTCAAACCTCATAGATTTCCATTAAGGTGATAAATAGACACATAAAAGGTCTCAATACACTTTTATGTTGCAAAAACTTTAGTTTTCAATCAAAATTCTCTTAAGGGCTAGCAAGGAGGTGAGAGGCCTTAAAATCCAAGTTCCCTGACTAGTGAACCAAATGCAAAAAGTAGGGTAATAATATTTGAAAATGTATGTAAAATAATGATTGAGGTTTTTTAGGATGTGTTGGAATCTCTCCTAGTAACAAGATTGAGTTTTGAGGCCCAAAACTCAAATTAGACCTCTCTCGAGTTGAAGAAAGCTAAGTCTACCACGTGAGGAACAACTTCATACACTCACAACATCTCTCACAATTTGAATGGGAAGCTGATACATTTGGAATATGTGGGGGGATTAGTAAATAAGGTTATCCAAGTGGAATGAGGTTAATTAGTGGTGTGTGCTTTATGAATGATCGTTAAGACCCCAAGCAGGTCTTAAACCCTCCTAAAACCCTGATAGTGACCACGTAGAACAAATGGACCTCTAAAGCACATCTAATGCCATATTTTGATCTTGAAACATATTTGATGTTTTTGAGGACTCAAAGGAGGTTATCCACATGTACTTTTATATTAATGTCACCTATATGGATTGTAATAAATGCCTTATTTTGTATGTTTTTAGTTTTTTTCAAGTGTTCTAAGCAAAGAAAAGATTATTAATCATTTAATGAGGTAATTTTGGATGTTTAATAACCATTAAATCCCAAAAAAATTCAAAGGATATTTTGGAGGAGGTTAAACAATGCTCATTTTCCAAGGTAGTCTCAAACAAGCCTAAAATGAGACTAGGTGACAAGGTGATTTCATGGTTCTCACACTTATATAGGGTCTCATGACCCCAAAATTGACATGGAGGTTTATGATAAAATATTAAAATTGAATCAAATTCTTTATGGTGATTTCACATGTGTGGGAGAAGTTTGGATCAAGAAAATAGGGTTCTAGGTAAGGAGGTTTAATTGAGGCCTAATTGAGGAGAGTGAAAGGCAAAAATAATGGACTTTCACTTAGATTCAGGACATAAAATTTGACATGGATATGTAATGAAATATTGGGTCCTATAATATTCCATTGGTTTATTATTAACCTTCTTACATTCTCCTACACAAGGATGTTTATAGGTTTTTAGGGCTATAAGGAAAATAGGCCTAGTGAGAGCATGAGGAGTAAAATGGATTCTTGAGAGTTGTTACATGAATCAAAATAGTTTGTTTCAGGTATGGTAACATATTTTAAGACCATACATTGAGATATAGTGACTTTGAGAAGATGAACTTGAGTTTTAGGCCACTTGGACCAAGCTAGGCATGGAAAATGAAGAGTTTCAAGACACCTATGCATATAAATGGTGGAATGACAGGTAAAATGAGTTAATTAAGGCATAATTTGTGTATAATGAATTTTAAAATATTATTTCATGGTGAATTAATGATGGATAAGTCCATTTTTCACCCTTATTATACAAAGATGGGCAATTTTTCAAGAAGTTAGTCAAGGTGTCAAACCAAGTTGTAACTCCTATGCCACATGGAGGGTTAGAGCATATTCAAGGGTGAGACATATGGATTTATAGGTTTGTTCATGACTATTCCATAACCCCTTTTCTTTCTGTAACTCATTAAGACACTTGTCAACCCTCTTCTACTTTGCCCGCCTCTCTCTCTTCACACTTCTCTATACAAGCAACCACTTTTGGCTTTGTAAATAATCCACATCTAGTATGGCAAAGCCCTGCTTGTTTGAGTACTGATTTTGCCTTTAAATAAAATATTTGAATTTGGTTTTGAGTTATTGACTTCTTGTCTAAGTGTGTGAATTAGTGCATAGTTGAATGACAAGTGATAATCCTCTATCCTTGTGATCATCTTACTCTTTCATGTTTTGTGCAAGTAGTTTGCACTCTAATGGGTCATATGAAGTGTATTTATTATTTTTGAATGTCTCTAAGTGTAAGGAAGAGTACTAGTGTCTACAATTAGACATATTATTCATCCACCTTGAGAAGTGCACTGCATCTTATCTTCATATTGAAATACTTATGTTAGAGAAACCTTGTATGTTGAGATTAGTTTAGTGAATCACATTTCATAGTGCAAATTAATAGTAGTCTTGTGGAGATTAACTTTCTGCATCACCTCATTCGGCTAGGTTTCATTCATGTTTCTCTTTCCCTTTTCATTCCAATAAGCTAGTAGAATAGGTGATGAGCTTAAATAGACATATTAAGGGAGCTAGCCCTTCAATCTAGAGGTTTACCCTTACTATAGACAATCCACATGTCTAGGAGTAATCCCATTATTTCACTCAATGGGAGTAGGCTTTAACTACCTTTCCAAGGATGAAAAATTGAGTGACAATAATTCCACACCACTTCGCATTTCATTCTGGATTACATCATGCATTTTTATGCAAACATCAAACATACAATCTAATATACCATTACTTCATATTTAACTAGTCATTTATCACATTATCACACACTCTTAAAATAATGTTTTTTTACAATAAATACAATTAATTATTATTTCATCTCATAAAAACATAATAATAGACATAATTTTCCCTAATACACTGGATCATATCATAACTTCATGCCATTTTACATATCTAACAATTTATTTAGCCATGTACAATTTGTAAAAATTAATTATATAAAAAAATCATGTTATGCATATTTAACACCAACTAAATTTGCCTGCAAAAGAAACAAAATTAAATATATTTTACTAAAATTGAATATGAGTTTGTAACATTCAATTTTAAAACCTAAACTCAAAGCACACTTAGATTGTTCAATGTGGGGTGTTGGTGGAAACAATTTCACCATAGTCACTTGTTTGTCACTGTTTAAGCTCCTTAATAAAAAAGTCTTTTAGTTGAATTTTTTCCCATTTCATGTGCCCCTTTCTTCATACCTTCAAGACTGATGGGTGATAACATAATGTGTCCCACTTAACAAGCATTTATTCACACTTGGAATCACACATGAGCATTTTTATTAATGCATTATAAAAATATTGTGTTTGTTATTAGTCCCGTAGGGAATACTCTAGTCTTTACTTTCCTTTAACTCTTTATTAATCCTTGTTCTTCCAACCATTCATATTACATCATTTTATGTACTCTATAATATGTGAACATTTTATATGGTAAGTTGTAAGGTCTTTAGTTAATAAAATATAATATTAATTTTCCTACACTTTGACTTGTTAAAAAAAGTTATGTTATTTCTTAGTCCACATTAATCAAGGCATGCTAATCATTGTATTGTCGGTGACAGTCTAAAAATTAGCTGGAATTATGAGGTAAGCTCCAACGTAGTGTCCACCATTTACTATTACAACCTGACACAAGTGCTCATCAAGGATAATTGTTCTTCCTTGTCATAGTGGTATTTTTTGATGCAATGGTTGTAAGGTTGGTTTACTATATGCCATCCTTGTGATTCTAAATATGCATAATTACTACGTTTTAATGGAGGTCGACTCCTTCCATCGCTACATTATAATCTGGGCATTTAGAAAATTTCATTGGCCTTACACATTCCCCCGTAACATACAAATTATTGTTTGGGAATTTGTACCAGTGCCCTTTTCCTCCCACTTCCCTCATCAACACATCCACTGTCTCTTTCAATTGTCATCCACTCTCTAGGTTCCTTTTCAATTCCTCTATTTTTGCATGGCCAATGTTTTTCTCTAGAATAAGCTTGTAGATTACCAACCCTCTTTTGAAGTCATATCCCTAGAAATGGCAAACAGATGCCCATGACAATAGTGAATCAATTGCCAAATTATTTTTTGCCTTAGTGCTTATGTCACTGGCATTATTGGCATTTATATTATTCATGGTGGAAGCGCATTTCTTGATTAGTTCTGGAATATTTTCTTGTATTACAACTTTATACGAGCTATGATCTACAATGAATGTTATTGTCTTTCAGAGTGAAGACAATCCCATAAATGTAGGTGTAGCAACGATGGAGATCTGTAACATCTACTCAAGAGGATATTGGTATTTTTAGTATTCTTCAATGTTTTTTTCACCTTTGCTCTTGCATAACTGAATCATGAGTTATTTCAATACACACATACATATTCTTATCTTTGCATATCTGAATTTAAAGAGACAAGCTAATACCCATGTGTTGTATGATTTCTAAAAACATGCAGTGTATAATAAATAAAGTCATTCTAACATGATATCACACAAATATGTAAATCATACATATGAAATGACAATGTCTAACTAACATTACTTTGGCCAAAGTTTTCAATAGTTATTGATCTCTAGGATCATTCAATTTTAAACACGCCACTTGATTGGATTATCTTCATCTGGTATTGGTGACTTTAGTAAACTAGTGAAGTCTATCTCACTACTTAGTATCAACAATGCAAGATTTGGTTAACATAAATATAACCAATAGATTCATATAGATTACCTCCCACTAACAATCATAATACATGTTAAGTACAAGAATAATCAAAATACATACATTTAGTCCATCAAACATATGAATGAATCTCTACAATAACATTTGACATATAAATAATAAGAATATTAATTATAATTTATACCAACTGAGTATAATACATAATTAGACTACAAATTACAATACGTAGTTTCCAACTATAATGTACTCTTTGACATCACATAACATCATAGTCCATTATTTTTGAGCTCAACTACTCTAAACAATAACCAGTTATAACAATTTCAAGATTGTATGAACATGACCTTTCATTTATATGCTTGGTTAGGAGTCTATATTTATGTTGACATAGTTCCTCAACTCTTAGAGTCCTATAACCAATTGTTTTATATATGTCAATAAAACTTAGAGGCATGCAACCCAATACACCCATATACATTATGTTCTTACAATAACTCCTAAATCTTTAGATAGATATATTTCCTTTATATAAATATATGTGCTCAACAACATATATGGATATGATATATAGATATCAATAGTCTTTTACAATTCATAGTCAATTACTTGATCATTATAACCTTATTGACAACGTATTATAGAATATATCAATATTACCATAATATTATGGAACAAATAAATATATGCATAGAAAGTTATAGTTGTAACATGAAAATCCAATACCATATAAATATGTAAAGATATATAAGACTATTGTTTTATCTTGGTCTAAGAGGCATATATAATTTATTTATAATTTGTCATGTTTTACCTTGTTCACTTAAATTCAAGATAGTTTGATTTATAATTTGCACCTCATAGAATTAAAGTGAATTGAATAACAAGATGCTTGTTACCTATATAACAAATAGTGATATAAAGCAGTTTTGTATGTCACTTTCGAACACATAAGCCACTTAGATCGATCTGAGAATAGATACAACTAAAAGTATGTGTTATGTGATATACTAATAAAATTATATACATAGAAACATGTATCAAATCATATATCATTTATTTATCATCCCTTAAAAGATCAGGTTAACTAGTATAGTCAGAATCTATTGTATCTATAACTATCATCATTTCATCCTAGTCATATTATGATGCAGTAACATAGTCTCTTATGAATCATAGCGACTAGGCTATATATGACTATTAAATTTATATAAATCTGACTGTGTTATGCCATTTGTTTTCTAGTTTACATCTTGTATAATGTATATGCAGCCAATATAGACCATGTAAATGATTGTATGTATAGTTAGATATATTTTATAATATATGGATTATATCTATAGGTTCACTAATATAGTCATATTATTCCCAAAATATCAGTTTAAAATCAAACATTTTCATTTATATCATTACCACATAGTCATAATATAATAACCGATTCACTATACAAATAACTACATCCGATGTGAAGTATATTTTAATATTAATACAATAATTGGTTGTACATACATAATTTAATTGGTACACATACATATATTATTTAACTAGTTCATTATTTATATAGTAGTTCAATGAGTTTATACTCTTAAATTAGCTAAATATAACAACTTAGTTTATTGTATACATGTTTTGATTAGAGTCGTTGTATATATGTTTTGATCTCAATTCACTGTATGTTTTTTTTTCTAAATCTGAGTATAATCATTGTATATATCTCCTACTAATTTCTCTTCATATATACCATTTACTATCATGTTGATGTTTCCTCATGTAATCATTTGTCTTCCTATAGGTCACTCCATAAATATTTATATTGATGAGTTAATTTGCAAGGGTATAATTTAATAAATTACCTACTATTTAATTTACTGATTTATCTCAAGGCTTTCTAAATATGCTCCTTTAATATACATTGATACATAACTAACCTATAATATATCATATTTTTTCTAATATATATGTTTTATATAGATCTGAATAAGTAATATGCCTCATACTTTATATATTGCTACTTATATGAGTCATTGTTCATGGTGAAATCATTGCATATTCATACCACATAAATGGTTTGCCATAATAAACAAAACATGTTGGAATATATATGTTTTAGTTTAATATGAATTGTTATGTGAAACCAATTTAATTCACTGCATATATCCTGGTATGAGGTTCAATGAATTTTATACCTAGTTTAATGTATGCACACAAAAAATTCATTATAAATATGAAGGTACATCAAAAATTTAGAGATGTCACAAGAATATTGCACCTACCTGATAATGCTACCATCGAAAATCATTATCTTTACACTCTTATGCCACACTTTTCCTTTTTCCTCTTCTTTTATTCTTTGTGTCTCTTTTGTTTCTGCGTTCTCCTCCTAAGAAATGTGCCCCTACTTAATCTTTTATTTCCTTTTTCTAAGTATGGATTCTCTTTTTCTTTTTTTAAAGCTACCCTTTTATATTTCTTTCTTTTATTTATTTTTAGAGAACAATTATTATCCTTTTTTGTTTATATATTTTTTTTCTATTCACATACTTTCCTATTAAACTTGTTTTATTTGCCCAAAAATTAATTATTATTATATTTTTCTTATTCATTTTAATTCTAATTATAAAAATTAATATATTTAATAATTAAATTAGTACCTCAAATATCATAATAACTTAATGATTAACTCATTAATCAATAAATTTGAATGTACTTTAATTATACAAATTACATCTTCAAAAATATTAATGGTTAGAATATGACACAAACACAATCACATATGATGAGTTTGATATAACCATTAAACGAAGCTAACTAAGCATAAATACCTCAAAATACAATCAATCATTAGAAACATACTAACATTAATAATTTTATCATGCATCTAGTATGTACTATTTAATGTGATGTGTGCAAGGTTCTAGTTGTTCCTCTATCGTCACTTAACAACTCCATCTATGTCACCCTCTTCGATGATGCTCTTCCTCCATCATGTTTTGAGGGATGAGTCTCTCCTGCATCAAACTCATAATAAGCAGGTAATTAATCTATACCACCATGACATATATATATCATAAAATGTAGTTGAAATAAAAACTCATCATGATCATAATGTAAAAAAATACACCACAGCTAACTCATAGCAATTTAATAAAAACAATATTCAACTATCTCATAACAACATATAATTCATAGCTTAGTCAAATAAAAAACAAATCAAATTGCTAACTATAAATTTCCATGGATAATCAAGTAATTTTTTTAGCGATGAATCATGATGTAACATCTTCCCCTCCTAAATCTAGTCATCATCCTGAATGACATTTATTCAAACATAAATTTTGAATTAAAAACATTGTTCAACAGAGAAATAACATAATATAAAGTATCAGATCAAGCATATAAATGTAAAAATTGCATGTAAAACTCAGCATACTCCTCTCAAATAAAACTATCTTTAGAGTATTAGTCCCACAAGACCTTGCACTATGATATCTTCATATTATATAAATGAAGTTTATGATTGTCAATTACTCTGATTGGTTCTATCATGACCACCTCATGATCCAAAACCTACAAAGTATTCTAATCTAACACGTGAAGGATTAGTTAAATTCTTTTTAAGATAAAAAAACATGGAAGATATTATGTAGTAGAGCTAGGTTTGATGGTAATGCAAGCCTATATGCTATAATATTGACCACTTCTAACATCTCAAATGGTTCCACATATCTTAGTGATAATTTTACCAACTTTCTAAATTTAATCAAGCTCTTCTTCGACTTAACCCGCAAGAACACTTTATCACCTACTAAAAATTATCTACCAGTTCTCTTCAAATCAACATAATTATTTTGCCTATCATTGGTCTTAATCAATCTCTATCTATTTAATCTAACTTCATCTTCCATATCTAAAATCATCTCAGGTCCAAAGACTACCCTGTCTTTCAACCTATCCCAATTGATTGGTGTCCTACGCCTTCTTCCATATAATGCTTCAAAAAGCACCATCTTCAAAGTTGATTGGTATGAGTTATTATAAGAAAACTTAATCAATAGAAGATAATATTTACACGTGTATTGCTAATCCATGTAATACATACAAAGAAGACCCTTTAGCACCTGATTAACTCTCTCATGTTAGGTTGTGGAGCTAAAAGCTTCATTGATGCAAACATGGAAGAGGTTGCTGAGTGTCATAGTAACTGACGTCGGTCATGCCAATCAACGTTGGTCAGGGGTAGACAGGAATCTATCGACATCAGTCATAGATCGGTCGACGTCGGTCATCTCTAGATAGACAGTGATCGACATCGGTTGCTTGTGCGTTTCAGAACTGTTAGTTACATGAACAGTTAGTTTATTGAACAGTCAGTTTGTATGTAAAGACTAATTTTAGTCTTGAGTCTGCATTTCTAATTATTGTAATTGGAAAGTCTAATTATTGTTTGTATGGGATCTATTTAAGAGACCCATGGGGTTGTATTGTAATTTGGAGAATCATAAGGACTTGGAAAGGCAAGGACAAGGGTTCTTCCAGGTGTAAGATCTAGGTTTGTAGGTGTGCAAGACCAGGTTAATCTGTAGGTGTGCAAGATCAGGGGGGATCTACATGGTAAGTAAGGTCAGTTGATCTGCAGGTGTGTGTGTGTGTAAGGTCAAAGGAGATCTGCGAGGTAGCAAGGTCAAAAGAGATCTATAACATAACAAGGAGCAAGATCAGGGAGATCTACTTGGAGTACTTTGAGTACTTGGTGGACTAGCAGTATTGTTACTGACTGCTGGAGGGTATAACTCTGTGTTTGAGTTGTGGTTGTAATTGGTTGAGTGAGAGAACTCTTGAAAGAGAATTACTGGTATGCCCAAGAGGTGGTGGAAGAGTGTGATTTTTTCATTGTATTTCCTTTTGGAAGAGTGTTAATACAAGATTGTATTGTCTCTCATATTCTGTGCTATTTCTAAATTCTAGTTACATTTTACTTCTAGTTAAATTCTGTGTTTAGTTGCTTATACAAAGGTAATCAAGTGTACTCTTAAGGAGTAGAGATCCTGTCAATTGGTATCAGAGCTAGGATCAACTAACAAGCGGTTGAGCAAATTAGTGTTTGTTGATTACAGGTCACTCTCAGGGGTTTTTGATTGAATGGGAGTAAAGCAATGGCAGAAGAAAGTACACTAAGAATGGAGGAACTCAATGGCAAGAATGATCAATTACAAAATTATAGAAAGAAAGGGCAGGTAAAGAAAGATTGTTGGTTGGTAGAAGATCAACATGAAAGAAATGAAGAAGCAGATGTTGCAGGTATTGTTGCACATGATGCTCTTGTATGTTCTTTAGATAAAATAGAATCTTGGGTTTTAGATTCTATTGCCTCTTTCCATGCAACCCGAAATAGAGTATTTTTCCATGATTATGTCCATGGAGACTTTGGAAAGATTTATTTAGGGGTTGGTGAGCCTTGTTAAATTGTTGGCAAAGGGGAAGTATGGCTGAAATTGTAGATGGGCAACACATGGGTGTTGAAGGATGTCATGCATGTCCCAGTCCTGAAGAGGAGTCTAATTTTTGTAGGAAAGTTGGGTGATGAGGGTTGCACAGTTACTCTCACAGCAGAATCTTAGAAAGTTTTCAAGAGTGCACTTGAATTAGCATGTGGTAAGAAAGTAGGTACTCTTTATCTATCTACTTGTATTACTGATTCTTCTTCTGGTTTATTTACTTCAGATGTAGATGTGGCTCTATAGGCTTGGTCACATGAATGAGAAGGGGATGCATGTTCTTAAGAGGAGGTCTGATGTCTTTGACAAACTTAAGAACTAGAAAGCCTTAGTTTTCATGGAGGAAATGATAGGCAGAGATCAGCTCAAGGGGCTAAATAATTCTGAGCAGGGCAGTTTGGACAGTGTTATGATCTAAGTGAGCTCACGAGTAAAAGTCATCACTCACAGGAAAACATAGTTGCCGACGTCGATCAGGTGAGAACTAACATCGAACAGGTAGGTACTGACATCGGTCATGTGCAGACCAAAGTCAGTGGTGTCAGGTAGGTGGACACTAGCGTCAGTCAGGGAATCATCAGTTAGGGAATTGATGTCGGCGATCAGGTGGAATCAACATCGGTTAGGTGCAGACAAAAGTCGATCAGAGAATAGATTTTGGGTGGACAACAAGCTGTCAAGGAGTCTCAAATGCCCATATGGAGGACTGAAAGGGTAAGTAAGCCTCAAATTTGTTATTCCCCTTCTTTATACTACTTGAACTTATTGCTCACTGATGGTCAAGAACCAGGAAGTTTTGAAGAGGCAATGCAGGTAGAATCCAGAAAATAGTGGGAGCATGGCATGAATGAGGAAGTTGATTCCTTGGAAGAGAACCAAATAAGAGATTTGGTAGAGTTGCCAGCTGAGATGAAAGCACTAAAAGACGAATGGATTCCTAGGTTAAAGAAAGGAGAGAATGGACACGTGAGATAGAAGGCCAAGTTATATGGTCTTGAACAAGCTCCAGGACAGTGGTACAAGTTTGACGAGTGTACGACAAAGCATGGCTTTAGTCAATGTCAATGTAACCATTATGTTTATTTTACCAGGTTGGATAATGGTCGCGACATTATCCTGTTACTGTATGTGCATGATATGCTTGTTACAGGTTCATACATGCAGGAAATTGCTGAGCTAAAAGTAAAAGTAGCTCAGTGATGTGCAAAGAAGGATTTGGAGCGAAATTCTTTGGCATGAATATTTCTAGAGACAAAGAAAGTCACAAGTTGATTTTGTCTCCAGATGATTATGTGAATAAAGTAGTGGAAAGGTTCAATATGCAGGATACAGAACCAGTTAGCACACCTATGGATGGATAGTTCACAGAACAATGTCCCAAATCACATGATGAAGTTGAGTACATGTGTACTAAACCTGAGATTACCCAAGCAGTGGGAGTTGTCAGCAAGTTTGTGGCCAATTCAGAAAAGGAGCACTGGAAAGCAGTTTAGTGGATTCTTAGATATTTAAAAGGGACCAACAATAGGGATTCATGTTATGCAGGGTCAGGGACTTCTCTACATGGGTATGTAGATTCAGATATGGCAGGTTACTTGGATGACAGGAGAAGCACCACAGGATATGTGGTGGTTGGTCTTCAAGATTGAACTTGAAGAGGGATACAAGCTAGGAAACAAAATTAGATGATGTAAAGGTACATGTGCAGCTATTTATCTCCAAGTGGGAGATTGTTAGGTTGTGGAGCTAAAAGCTTCATTGATGCAAACATGGAGGAGGTTGCTGAGTGTCATAGTAACTGACGTCGGTCAGGCCAACCGATGTCAGTTAGGGGTAGACAGGAAGCTGTCGACATCGGTCATGGATCAGTCGATGTCGGTCATCTCCAGACAGACAGTGACTGACATCGGTCACCTGTGCATTCTAGAACTATTAGTTACATGAACAGTTAGTTTGTTGAATGGTCAGTTTGCATGTAAAGACTAATTTTAGTCTTGAGTCTGCATTTTTAATTATTGTAATTGGAAAGTCTAATTATTGTTTGTATAAGATCTATTTAAGAGACCCATGGGGCTGTATTGTAATTTGGAGAATCATAAGGACTTGGAAAGGCAAGGACAAGGGTTCTTTTGGGTGTAAGATCTAATTTTGCAGGTGTGCAAGAATAGGTTGATCTGTAGGTGTGCAAGATCAAGGGAGATCTACATGGTAAGTGAGGTCAATTGATCTGTAGGTGTGTGTGTGTGTGTGCAAGTCAAAGGAGATCTGTGGGGTAGCAAGGTCAAAGGAGATCTGCAACACAATAAAGAACAAGATCAGGGAGATCTACTTGGAGTACTTTGAGTACTTGATGGACTGGCAGTATTGTTACTAACTGGTGGAGGGTACAACTCTATGTTTGAGTTGTGGTTGTAATTGGTTGAGTGAGAGAACTCTTGAGGGAGAATTACTGGTACGCCTAAGAGGTGTGGGAAGAGTGTGATTTCTTCATTGTACTTCCTTCTGGAAGAGTATTAATACAAGATTGTATTATCTCTCATATTCTATGCTATTTTTGAATTCTAGTTACATTTTACTTCTGGTTAAATTCTGTGTTTAGTTGCTTATACAAAGGTAATCAAGTGTACTCTTAAGGAGTAGGATCCTGACATCTCAATCTGACCATCAATCTTTAGATGATATGTAGTGGTAAAGTTTAATTACATACCCAAAGCTGAATTCAAAGTTATCTAAAATCTAGAAGTCATCTTTAGATTATGATCCAATATGATATTCTCTAAAAAACCATGCAGCCTATATACTTCCTTTACAAATATCTTTGCAAGAGTAGGTGTATCATCTATTGAATTTCCTGGTATAAAATGAGCCACCTTGGTTAGTTTGTCAACTACTACCAAGATCATATCATGCCTATTTCATGACATCAATAAACTTTAGATAAAGTCCATACTTATCTCCTATCACTTTCATTTTGATATATCATGTGGATATAACAAGCCAGTCAGATGCAAATGTTCAACTTTCACTCACTAACATTCCAAACAATGTGACATAAAATACAATATATATTTCTTGATTCTCTTCAAGAAATATAGTGGTTTGAGCTCTACCATGAGCTTGGTTACTCATATATGTGTTGAATATGAGGCATTGTGTAGTTTCTTTAGCATTGTGCTTCACAAATTCTCTCGATTTGGCATATACATCCTTCCATTATAGTGAAAAAAACCATCACTCTCTAATCTAAATCCTTTATACCAAGGATTTTGAGCATTATCAGATAATGCTTTTCTGATCTAATCATAGAATTCATGTCTTGGTGATAATTTTATCACTCAATCCCTAAAAGTATTCCTAATAGTAGCCACAATTGCTATGTACCTTTTATGACTTAAGGCAGCAGCTATTATATTTTTGCTGTCTTTAATATAGTTGATATCAAAATCATAGTCAAACAATAACTCTAGCCAATGTCTCTGATGAACATTAAAATTTAGTTGGATAAAGATATACTTGAGTCTCAAGTTATCTGTATTGAGCTTAAATAGTTTTTCCAACAAGTAATGCCATCAAACTTGCAAAGCATTCTTAATTGTTATAAATTATAGGTCATGAGGGGCATAGTTCACCTCATAAGGTTTCAGCTTCCTCGATTCATAAGCTATTACTACACCATCCTGCATAAGGACTCCTCCTAATCCATCCCCATATGTATATATGATCATAAAAAATTGACCATTGGGGTTGGGAATTCTTAATACTGGTGCTGAAGTAAGTCTTCTTTTCATTTCTAGAAAAGCTACTTCACACTTATCTATCTAGACAAATCTTTGGTTCTTTCTTTACATAGAGGTAATCGGATTAGCTATCATAAAAAAATTCAAAATGAACTTGTAATAACTTGTTAATCCCATGAAACTCCTTACCTTGTGCATATTATTTGGTGTCAGCCATTCTATTATGACTCTTATCTTTGTTAGATCTATAGAAATAATGTCCCTAGATATTGCACTTTCTTGGAAAAATACATACTTAGACAACTTGTCATACAACTTATGCTTCCACAACCATTACAAAACCAATTCCAAATACTGATGATGTTCCTCTTCATTATTTGAATATATAATAATGTCATCAAGAAAGACCAAAACAAAATGATCAAGATAATTTTTGAACACAGTGTAGATACTTAAAATCAGACACTTTGTGTTGATTTTAATTCTTTTTCAATAAATACCTAATCATCTCTAATCCTCTTTAATCATCCTTAATTTTTCCTAATCACTTATCATCATCACTATTCACTATTTTATTATTAATAAATTAATTCAAATTTAATTAACTAATCTTTCTTTAAATAAAAATTCTATGGATTTTGGAAATTCATAAGTTTCATAAATCTACAAAGTCAAAATTATCCTCACATCTAATTTTATTCTCATTGTCTTTCATGATATGATTTAATAATCCATCTTTTTTCCCATTATCTTTTATGATCTAATTTAATAATTCACCTTTATTCCTATTACCCTCTATGATCCAATTTAATAATCCCCCTTTATTCTCATTATCTTCCATGATCTGATTTTTTCTAGTTTAATAATGCACCTCACATCCACTTACTAATTTTATATCATATCTTCCTCCCAATCGGATTTTATATTTATTTGTGAGTCCCACATGTTCTCCACTCTAATTTTTAATTAAAAATTCCCATTATGAATTAAAAATTACTTTTTATTCTCATCTCTTGATCTTTATCTTAAGATGGATGGTTCACGTCCATTTTCAAATCCTATAAATTAGAGGTTCTTCCTCAAATTAAAAAAAACAAAATCTTCATTCCAAAGTTATTCTACTTATATTTCTAAGATTGTTCATTACAAGTTTATCATGCTAAGATTATAAGAGATTGTATACCACAACACTGCCCATTTGTCCTTTTGTTAGAAGAGTGAGCAACCACAATTCAAAGGGAGCAAATCAAATTCATGTTGCAATAGAGGAATCCTATTTTTGTGCTAAGGTATAATTTTGTTTTGTTTATTTCATTTTTAGCTCTATCATAGGTTGAGTTAGTTTAGATTAAGATTTCATTTGATTTTTTTAGCTTATTTGCATTTCTAGATTTCTTTAATACATTTTGGTGCATCCGGTGGGACCTTGCCTTATCTTTTTTTATCTCATATTTGTCATAGTTACATTTAAAATTAGTTTTCAATTTTTTTTTTTTTTTGTTTTCTCTTATTTTGTGGTTTGTTCTAACTTTTTGGTAGGTTTCCTTAAAAAACAAAAATGAAAAAAAACTCTATTTGTAGAATGCTTGTCAAAAAAACTCCATAAAAAGGCTGAACAAAAATTAAATTCTTTTCTTTTGCTACTAACATTTTCAATTTTTTTTTAGTAATTAGATCACATTTGGTTTGGTACTAATTATTTTTTTAAAATCATTTTATTTGTAAATATGAAATTATGTATGCTCTTCCCTTGGTGTCACATTGGTGATGATATTTGAGAATAAAAAATAATTTCATAATTTTTTGTTTTATCTAAGTGGTGTTTGTGTATGCTCTTTTTTAGTTTGGAGTTAATTATTATTTTTAAAGTATTATTTTTGTAATTGTGGAATTATACATGCTCTTCCTTTGACATCTCATTGGTGATGATACTTGGGAATTAAAAATAATATCATAATTTTTTGTGTTATCCAAGTGGTATTTGCATATGTTCTTTCTTTGATGTCACATTGGTAATGATAATTGAAAATGAAAAATAAACACTTACTTTTTATTTCTTTTTCTAAGGGCTCTATTGACCATAGATTTCACCACCATATAGTAAGCCAAACTCTGTGTACCATTAGAGTATATAAATTGAGATCTAACTATTTCAATTACTTAAGTGGTTGTGTATTTTAAGCATACCATGATGTAAAGATATTTCATGCTCTAATACCTAGGGTTTTAGTAGTTGTCCCGATGATATCATGAATTGTCAACACACTAAAACCTCTACAACTGTATTAGGCGTTTTGGGATAAGACCCAATTTTGATTTAAATGCATGTTTGAATCAACATCAAATCAATCATCCAATAAATCCAAATCTAAGTTTGAGTTTGCATTCAACCTCACCCCTCAATCGGTCAAATCCAAACTTGAATAATTATTCAAGTTTACCAATCAATCATATCTGAATATCAACCAATCAAATATAAACTTGAATAGTTAATCAAGATTACCAATTAGTCATCTAATAAATCTAAATCCAACTTTGAATGTGCATTCAACCTCACCTATAAATCAATCATATCCAAACATCAATCAGTCAAATCTGAACATGAATAGTTATTTGAGTTTACCAATCAATCAATCAAATCCAAACATCAATCAATAAAATTTAAACTTGAATACTCATTCAAGTTTAACCATCAATCAACATCCAAATTTTATTTTGGGGATAATAACTGATCAATTTTTAGGCTTTACCAATTAAAATTATTTTGTAAGTTCTAATCCATCCACAAATCAAGAGTCACCAACCACAAATCAAATTATATTTATCAATTCCTTAAGTTCCAACATTAATATCAATCAAAATGAACCCTTTGGTTCAATTTCACTACCACTTCCAAATTTATTCTTGAACCGAACCCCAATCATAATTCAAACCTATATTTAATCAAATCCAAACATGACCTTCAATCTCAATCGAATCTTTAATCTCAACACCCATACAAACCAACCATTTAGCATCTATTAAAATCAATCATTTTGTTCTACATCTATTTCATTCCCAAACTTGAATCAAAGTACATTAAATCCACATTTGTCCACACATCCATCTAACTTCACAAGTCCACTTAATCCAGATACTTTTACCTTCAACACAAATCTGTCAAATCCATCCTTCAATCTAATAAATCCAACAAATCTATCCTTTAACACAAATCAATTAATCAACACTCAACACCATAGTCCACATTTCTAAATCACTTAATACATCAAAGCAAATAAAAATTAGGTCTTGTTACAAGCTTTAAGTAAAGGAGCCAAGTTTAATCCTAATTTTGAAAGCCAACCTCCCAACAACATTACCATGCCTAGTGGTCATCCTAGTTAAGAAAATCACAAACATAAATTCACTCTTTTTTGACAACCCTATGATGTGTCCTTTAAAAAGTTGGTCGCTAAAAACTTAGTTATATTTCCAAACACTAAACAATTTGAGGAAAACATCCCAAAACTTGAGAGGTATAGAGATAATGAATATTGTGACTCTAATAAAATAGAACATCATTCCACAAATCGTTGTATGAGACTAAAGCATTATATCCAAGATTTTACTGATATAGGGTACATTGTGGTAGATCCAAGTGTATCCACACCCAAAAATCATAGCTTAGGGGTATGCCAACATTTATTTCCTAAGCTTAATCATGCCATTGTGTGTGTGTGTGTGTGTGTGTGTGTGTGTGTATAGACACACACTCATCAACACCACTAATCCTTCCTCAACTATTATAAGTCCATCTCCCACACCCATTTATTGGGACCAATAGTCTTATCATTAGTTTCCTCCCATAATGATAATCAAATAATCACAAACTTCCTAATTAGGCTCCAATTATAAAAGCATCAAGAAACACCTACATATTCTAAGAAACAATAAGCATTCCTCGATCAAGATGAATCCTACCATCCAAATCTAAAATCATTGTCCCTTAGTGAAAATGTCTTTGAGGCACTATCAGATAATCCAAATCCAAAGTACAATCACAATCCAAATAAAAATCCAGAAAATAAAAAACATGAGTCCCTTAGTGAGAACCATTTTGAAGCATTATTGGACAATCTAAATCTACATCTCAATCAAAGTAATCAAGAAGAATCCCTTGGTCAAAACCTTTCTAAGGCACCAATGGATGAAAAAAATAATTTACCCCCTACATCAACATAGTTTTAAGATGGATCCCCATCACATATTACAAACATCATTGAAGCAACATTGGATCCCCAAATCATTCAACTTACAACCATTCTTAGTCTTGTTATATGTGAGATTGTTGGCCCATTCACCTTTCACATCATGAAATCTATAATTATCCCCACTATAATTTCATCCCTCCAAATATTTTATGCACTCAAAACACATATTTTATCTAACACACCTTCTGCTTCACCCTATTTGGCAACACCCTCTATCATAGGGGTTATGATGGTATCTTGGTAACTTTGAAAGAATCCAACTTTCAAATCAAAAAATTTATTGAAGATGTTTATGGATTGCCTACATAAATTATCAATAGGAGTCATCATCATGCATCTCAAACCCTTTTATAATTGAGATGCCAATTTGTTTTAAAAAAATCATAGAACATCAAAAACCAAAAAAAAAATTATGCATCTCGTGACGTTCCATTGGGTTCAGATGCTAATAAAGCTAAAAAATATATAAAATCAAAAATAAAAAACAAAATAACTTTTTGTGATTTCCCTCATTGCATTTAATTTTCCATTTTTTACATTTGGTCTTGCATATCATATATCATGTTTGGGGATTATTTAGTTGTTAGTTCACATAACACAAACTTTCAAAATGCAACTTATCATATCATTTCACTTTTTCATATCACCCTATTATCTCATGGAAACCATTTTTAAAATTAGCATTACATTGGTTCTTACCTTTGTTATTACGATAAGAGTACATCTATTTAACCTAAATATTCTTGTAAGACTTAGAAAATACTAGTCCACAACCTAGTCTAAAAACTGGTCCATAACAGAGTCTCCTCTTATAGTTCCCTCTACACAGAAAATATCAGCATGCTACCAAAAAACAATATATGGTAACTTTACTCACCTATCTTGGTCTTAGGTGATGAGCCCTTGCATCTTAATAGTTGTATGGGGCCAAGACTTGGGGTTAAATTCTTTCCAAATAAAATGACACCCTTATCTAAATCTTATGTAACATCAAATTCAAATTCAACATCTCTCACCCTTCATTGATCTTTGATGTTGAGCCCTTGCATCTATCTAGTTGTGTGAGATTAGCTTTAAGGATAGATGCCCTTACTCGCCTACATAGAGTCTTTGGTGATGAGCCCATGTGTCTTCCTAGTCACATGAGACTACATGTATATGGCCACACAAAAATGTATTGCATATTAAATCAAAATGTGCCCAAAGAAAAAAGTTGTTAAAAATGCTTGTCTATATGTCTATGATGAAAAGGGTAACTTTATCCCATTTACTAATTTTTTTAGGGTTATATCTCTTTAAATGCAACAAATAAAGTTAGTATTTTATGAGTTTAGCAAGAAGTCCATGTTTCCCCCTTTGCTCGTAAAGATTAGGTCACCTTATTTTCTATGCAAATTTTTGATTTTTAGTTTTCATCTTCACCATTTCATACTTATTCTATTCCCCTTTTCATTCATTTGATGCAAATTGAAAGTCATATATTGTGTAAACAAAATAACTGGGTCATCACCTACAAAACAATTGTTAGCACCTTCAAAAAGTTTCATGCATATCCATCATGTTACATACATTTGTTACATTTTTGTCTCACATATATAATCATTTTCCATAGCATTATCATAAAAACATAAATATACATGGTATATCATCAATGTGTGGTCCTTTAATGTCGAGTTTGTATAATAAGTCTCTGGTAAAATCCATCTTTGTAGAGGGCATTTGAGTCAAACATCTCAAAACAAAAATACAAAAAACAATCAATAAAATAAGAAAATAAGAAAATAAGAAAAAGAGAAAAGAAATAAAAAAAATAGCTCATCCACGAGTGAAAACCAATAAATTGGCACTTTGGGAAAGTTTCATGATGAAAAACAAATTTATTTCCCCATTCATCCCATAATTACCTCTCTCTTCCACCCATCCATGTTGTGATATATCATCATTAATCAATGTCATCAATTAATTTCTTTTTTTATGTTTGCAAATCAATCATCCACAATCATTTCTTACTCTTTCTACTCAATCTACCACACTTAATAATTAAGGCTGATAACATCACAATATCCATCCTTTCTCTATCAGTCCATCACTCACTAACTCATTCACTCAATTAGTCATTAAAATAGTCAACTAGGATAATCTCATAACTTTTTAATGGGATATATAGTTACCACATCTGCTCCTATGAACCCTGATTCATTGGGCACCTCAAACCGTTCAACTTATCTTGAGAGATATCTTTGTCAGTCCACTCCTTGCATATATCATTGCTTGAGGGCAAATCAATCCATCATCTCAGCCAATAACAATGTGAAACCATTTACTTAGGTGAGTTCATAACATCCATGGATTCATCTTACCCTTCATCCATCAACCCTTTTCTTATCACTTGTTTTATGTGTTGAACTACATTGGCCCGATGTCCATGGACTATGTAGGCACTACTTAAGTTTTAAGGGTAGCTCAACCACTAATAACTAATTATCATCCTCATTATTCATCTTTTCTTCTCACTAATATCCATTGTTAACAATGCCCTCTTGCTCAGGGTGTCCTACATCAGGGAAACTTTAAATTTTTCTTAGCATCCTTATATTTTAACATCATCTAATACTTCTTTATTTTTCCTCCCTTTTTTTGGATAACTACATTGGCATGAGGTATTTTTGGACTATGTAGGCAGCACTCAGTTACTAAGGTCAGCTCACCCACACCCCTTATTTTTATCTTCCTCCACTTCTCTACCTATCTCTTCACCTACATATGGCAAAGCTCAAATTGGTAAATTATGCAATTGATAATGAATCCATAGAGACAATCAATTTCACTAGGAAGAAAGAATTGGTTAAGTGGATTATCACTACATTCTTTTTGCAAAGCATGGTTAAGAATTAACTTAAGGGAATGAACAAGCTTTGATAGATGTAGAATAGAGTTGGTGGGAACACTTAAAGACAGGTTTATCATATGAAGTTTTTCAATTCTCAATTTTTGATAACTCTAAGATTTTGATCTCCAGAATATATTGTATGGGTAGTCTAATAATGGATAAGACATTAACTCATTTGAAATAGTTGGGGATATAGCAGAGTGATGTTGTGGGTTAAGTTAATTACTTATGACTCTTGTCTCATATTTGACTCCTATTTTGAATGTATCTATTTTGGCACAATGATGTTTAGATGCATTTTTAAAGACCCTTTGTGCATGTTTAAATGTTAGGCAACATACACTTTTGGTTGTTTGCATTTTGGTTAGCATATAAGTCCCATACTAGAGCATTGTATTGCAATATGTTCAAAACATTTATTGTATGTTGTCAGCATTATAAACTTGTCTTGCAATTATATTAGGAGTTGTTTCAGTTTTTGGCAATTCACCACTTTATAGGATGTGACATTTGGGCAGGCAGTTTGATATGTTGTAATCACTTTTGCAGTTGCAGATTCACTTACTCATGTCTTTGGATTAGGAATATATATAGTTTGACTATGAATCATTTTAATGAAGTTATTTATATCTCTTACTATGATTTGATTCTATTTTCATGGAGGCAGTAGACCAGTTATAAGGTTTTAGGTGATAGTTGACTTTTGGAGACCAAAAGCCTCTTTTGTAGGGAGGTGTGATTCAGAGTTCATTCTAGAAAAAGTTTCAAAATCATTATGAAACTAATTTCACAACATAGATCTCGTCAAGAGCTTTTTAATGCTTTTTTTGGTTTGAAAAATAGAGTCCGGATGCTCAAGATATGGTTAGTTGAAGACATCTTGCGATAGGCAAAAAAAAGGGTGTCAAAAGTGACGTGGCATTGTTGAAATATGCCAAGTGGAACAATATCAATTTAACACATGGAAAAATAATTTGGGTGAAAAAAAAAAATTGGTTTGGTGTTTTTAATCACATGTTATTTGAGAAATTCTCAAACATTTATCACTTTGAAACAAGGTGCCAAAGGCCAACTTGGACAAGCTGCCATGTCACCCCACCAATCATGCAATGACCAAGTCTAAATGGCGGTCTAGGTTACCGCCTAAGTCTTGGAATTTGAAAAGGGAACAAACTCATCTATTTTAAGTATTGAAAACTGAATTACTAGTAAATGTGGGAAAAAATAATGTCAAAGCATGCCAAAAAAGGAGGAGACCGACCTTTTCACTCATTCCAAAGCGCCTAGAAAGGTGGCCAGTGGTTTTGAACCCTGCACCTTTGGTGAAAAAGGTTAATGCTTTGAACACTTTAGCCATGGAGGTTAAAGTGTTATAAAAGGGACAAAACTCTACTTGAATAGACACAGGAAGCCGACTGTGTATTGGAAAATATAGACCAATTTTCGGTATTTGGTCATTTTGGAGCCATTAGAGGCCGAATAGGAGCTCGGAGTGAACTAAAAAGTTGTTTAGAATTTTGATACGCTCTATTAAGTATATTAATTTTCCCATTTTGGATAATTGATGATGCCATATTGAACTATATAAATTGCTAATTTTGATTTAAAGAAGCCTTCACTTGTGATTCAGGAAGGTGAAGGACGTGTTGAGTTAGCCAAGGTCTTTCGAAGGTGTGAAACACTATTTTTGCAGAGAGATATGATATTTTGTTGTTTTTAAGTATTATTTTAGCTTGAAAATTTTAACAACATTAAAGGATCGGTTTGGTAAGGACCCAAGGATGTAGGAATTCTGAACCTCGTAAACAATTTCTGTGCTTTGATCTTTGGATTCATTTTTGCATTTTAATTTTAGTTAAATTGTAGATTATAATTCAGATTTAATTCAAGAATGCAAAACTTAATCATTTTATCATTTACGGGAAATTGAGTAAATTGGGAAGTTAGAGAAATCTGATAATTTCAAAGGATAAATGATGTGAACTTTTGATTCACTTGTATTTTAGTTTTGAAACATGATTCTTGGATCAGATTTTAATCAGATTTAATCATTATAACATCTTATAAGTTGAAAAATTTAGAATCCATACTTTTAATGTTTCACTTAGAGTTTATCAGTGGAGTTTACGAATTAAGTTGGTATCAGAGCCGTTAGAATGCAGGGATTGCTTCTAGTTGTGTATTGACAATTGCTTCTAGAATAGTTGGATTATTAGTTTGTAGATTGATTAAATTGCAGTGTGCAGTGTGGAATTAGGTGTTTTTAGGAAACCATGGGCAAGTTGTCATAGATTGAGGTCATCAAAGATGAAAATGCAATCTTGAGATGCCAAAAATTTGCACTTAAATTGCAAATGGCAAAGATAAAATCAGAGCTCGAATCTAAGGATGAACTCTTAATTAGATTGTAATGTGATGAGTGTGAAAAGGTAAAGCCTTCAACTTTAGATGTAGAGACTATGACTGAGTGCAGTGTAAGTTTTTCACCATAGGAATCTTCATCTTCTTCTACCATTTCAGATTCAGATTCTAGTAATATTGTTTTTCGTGATTTTGAAAGATACACTAAGGGCATAGGATCTAAATTGTTGTTTAAAATGGGCTATAATGGAGGAGGACTTGGTAGAGATATACAAGGTATAACTAACCCAATTCAGGTTGAGCATAGACCTCTTCATGCAGGTTTGGGTTATACTACTGTGCAGGTAGATGATGGAGAAGTTCCTTCCATGGCTAAAGGAAGACAAACTTCCAATAGCGAAGGTACTAGGCCACTAGTTCAAAAGTGTAAAGGTAAAAGAGGTATTGAGATTCCACCTCCTGATTCTTACACTAAATCTTTTGATCCAATTGATACTTTTAAGAAGTTTGGATATAACGTACAGAAGATAATGCAATTATTTCCATGCACTTTTTGTGGGATGAATAACCATAGTGCTAAGACTTGTTGGAAACGAAATGCTTTGTTGAAGCAGATTGCATGTTTTAAAAACCATTCTTATGTTAATTTAGGAATTGGCAAAAGGGGACCCTCACCTAAGAAAGAATTTTGTACTCATTGTAAAGTGAGTGGACATAGGATTGATAGATGTTTTAAGCTTCATTCATCTTCACATTCAAGTAATGTTAAAACTAAGATGATTTACAAACCTCTCACTAAGGTTAATGAAGCTAATTCAATCCATAATATAGTTGACAATACAACCCAGGATAAGGTAAAACCTACAAGTGAAAATCCATTTAAGAGGTTAAGTCAACAATATTTTCAATTACATATGGCAAAGCCCAAATTGGTAAATTATGCAATTGATAATGAATCCACAGAGACAATCAATTTCACTAGGAAGAAAGAATTGGTTAAGTGGATTATCACTACATTCTTTTTACAAAGCATGGTTAAGAATTAACCTAAGGGAATGAACAAGCTTTGATAGATGTAGACTAGAGTTGGTGGGAACACTTCAGGATAGGTTTATCATATGAAGTTTTTCAATTCTCACTTTTTGATAACTCTAAGATTTTGATCTCCAGAATATACTGTATGGGTAGTCTAATAATAGATAAGACATTAACTCCTTTGAAATAGTTGGGGATATAGCAGAGTGATGTTGTGGGTTGAGTTAATTCCTTACCACACTTTTCTCATATTTGACTGCTATTTTGAATGTATCTATTTTGGCACAGTGATTTTTAGATGCATTTTTAAAGACCCTTTGTGCATGTTTAAATGTTAGGCAACATACACTTTTGGTTGTTTGCATTTTGGTTAGCATATAAGTCCCATAGTAGGGCATTGTATTGAAATATGTCCACAACATTTATTATATGTTTTCAGCATTATAAACTTGTCTTGCAGTTATATTAGGAGTTGTTTTAGTTTTTGGCAATTCACCGCTTTATAGGATGTGACATTTGGGCAGGCAGTTTGATATGTTGTAATCACTTTTGCAGTTGCAGATTCACTTACTCATGCCTTTGGATTAGGAATATATATAGTTTTACTGTGAATCATTTTAATGAAATTATTTATATCTCTTACTATGATTTGATTCTATTTTCATGGAGGCAGTAGACCAGTTATAAGATTTTAGGTGATAGTCAACTTTTGGAGACCAAAAGCCTCTTTTGTAGGGAGGTGTGATTCAGAGTTCATTCTAGAAAAAGTTTCCAAATCATGATGAAACTAATTTCACAACATAGATCTATTCAAGTGCTTTCTAATGGTTTTTGTGGTTTGAAAAATAGATTCCACATGCTCAAGATATGGTTAGTTGAAGACATCTTGTGACAGGAAAAAAAAAAGGGTGTCGAAAGTGACGTGGCACTATTGAAATATGCCAAGTGGACCAATAGCCATTTGACACATGAAAAAATAATTCAGGTAAAAATAAAATTTTGGTTTGGTGTTTTTATTCACATGTTATTTGAGAAATTTTCAAACGTTTATCACTTTGAAACAAGGCGCCAAAGGCCAACTTGCACAAGCTGCCACGTCACCCGCCACGTCACCCCATCAGTCATGCAATGACCAAGTCTAAATGGTGGCCTAGGTTAGCGTCTAAGTCTTGGAATTTGAAAATGGAACAAACTCATATATTTTAAGCATTGAAAACTGAATTACCAGCAAATGTGGGACAAAACAATGTCAAAGCGTGCCAAGAAAGGAGGAGGCCGATCTTTTCACTCATTCCAAAGCACCTAGAAAGTTGGCCGATGGTTTTGAACCCTGAACCTTTGGCGCAAAAGGTTAATGCTTTGACCACTTCAACCATGAAGGTTGAAGTGTTATAAAAGAGATGAAAATCTTCTTGAATAGACACAAGAAGCTGATTGTGTATTAGAAAATATTGACTAGTTTTCGGTATTTGGTCATTTTGGAGCCCTTAGAGGCCGAATTAGAGCTCAGAGTAAACTAAAAAGTTGTTTATAATTCTAATACGCTCTGTGTAGTATATAAATTTTCCCATTTTTGAGAATTAGTGATGCCATTTTGAGCTATATAAGTTTCCAATTTTAATTTGGAGAAGCCTTTGCTTGTGATTCAGGAAGGTTAATGATGTGCTGAGTTAGCCAAGGTCTTTCAAAGGTCTAAAACACTATTTTTTCAAAGAGATATGATATTTTGTTGTTTGTAAGTATTATTTTAGCTTGAAAAATTTAACAACATTAATAGATCAGTCTGGTAAGGACTCGAGGACGTAAGAATTCTGAACCCCTTAAATAATTTCTGTGCTTTGATCTTTGGATTCATTTTTTGAATTTAAATTTAAGTTAAATTATAGATTATAATTGATATTTTAATCAAGAATGAAAAATTTAATCATTTGATCATTTACAAGAAATTGACTAAATTGGGAAGTTAGAGAAATTTGATAATTTCAAAGGATAAATGATGTGAACTTTCGATTCACTTGTATTTCAGTTTTGAAACATGATTCTTGGATCAGATTTTAATCAGATTTAATCATTCCAACATCATATAAGTTGAGAAATTCAAAATCCATACTTTTAAAATTTCACTTAGAGTTTATTAGTAGAGTTTATAGATTAAGTTGGTAATAGAGCCATTAGAATGTATGGATTGCTTCTAGTTGTGTTTTGACAATTTCTTCTAGAATAGTTGGATTATTAGTTTGCAGATTGATTATATTGCAGTGTGCAGTGTGGAATCAGGTGTTTTTAGGAAACCATGGACAAGTTGTCATAGATTGAGGTCATCAAATATGAAAATGCAATCATGAGATGTCAAAAATTTGCACTTAAATTACAAATGGCAAAGATAAAATTAGAGCTCGAATCCAAGGATGAGCTCTTAATTAGATTGCAATGTGATGAGTGTGAAAAGGTAAAGCCTTCAACTTCAGATGTAGAGACTATGACTGAGTGCAGTGTAATTTTTTCACCACAGGAATCTTCATCTTCTTCTACCATTTCAGATTCAGATTCTAGTAATATTGTTTTTTGTGATTTTGAAAGATACACTAAGGGCATAGGATCTAAATTGTTGTTTAAAATGGGATATAATGGAGGAGGACTTGGTAGAGATATACAAGGTATAACTAACCCAATTCAGGTTGAGCATAGACCTCTTCATGCAGGTTTGGGTTATACTAGTGTGTAGGTAGATGATGGAGAAGTTCCTTCCATGGCTAAAGGAAGACAAACTTCCAATAGCGAAGGTACTAGGCCACTCGTTCAAAAGTGTAAAGGTAAAAGAGGTATTGAGATTCCACCTCCTGATTCTTACACTAAATCTTTTGATCCAATTGATACTTTTAAGAAGTTTGGATATAACGTACAGAAGATAACGCAATCATTTCCATGCACTTTTTGTGGGATGAATAACCATAGTGCTAAGACTTGTTGGAAACGAAATGCTTTGTTGAAGCAGATTGCATGTTTTAAAAACCATTCTTATGTTAATTTGGGAATTGGCAAAAGGGGACCCTCACCTAAGAAGGAATTTTGTAGTCATTGTAAAGTGAGTGGACATAAGATTGATAGATGTTTTAAGCTTCATTCATCTTCACATTCAAGTAATGTTAAAACTAAGATGATTTACAAACCTCTCACTAAGGTTAATGAAGCTAATTCAATCCATAATATAGTTGACAATACAACCCGGGATAAGGTAAAACCTACAAGTGAAAATCCATTTAAGAGGTTAAGTCAACAATATTTTCAATTACATATGGCAAAGCCCAAATTGGTAAATTATGCAATTGATAATGAATCCACAGAGACAATCAATTTCATTAGGAAGAAAGAATTGGTTAAGTGGATTATCACTACATTCTTTTTACAAAGCATGGTTAAGAATTAACCTAAGGGAATGAACAAGCTTTGATAGATGTAGAATAGAGTTGGTGGGAACACTTCAAGACATGTTTATCATATGAAGTTTATCAATTCTCACTTTTTGATAACTCTAAGATTTTGATCTCCATAATATACTGTATGGGTAGTCTAATAATGGATAAGACATTAACTAATTTGAAATAGTTGGGGATATAGCAGAGTGATGTTGTGGGTTGAGTTAATTCCTTACCACACTTGTCTCATATTTGACTGCTATTTTGAATGTATCTATTTTGGCACAGTAATGTTTAGATGCATTTTTAAAGACCCTTTGGGCATGTTTAGATGTTAGGCAACATACACTTTTGGTTGTTTGCATTTTGATTAGAATATAAGTCCCATACTAGGGCATTGTATTACAACATGTCCACAACATTTATTGTATGTTGTCGGCATTAGAAACTTGTCTTGCAATTATATTAGGAGTTGTTTCAATTTTTAGCAATTCACTGCTTTACAAGATGTGACATTTGGGCAGGCAATTTGATATGTTGTAATTACTTTTGCAGTTGCAAATTTAGTTACTCATACCTTTAGATTAGGAATTTATACAATTTGATTATGAATCATTTTAATGTAAATTTTTATCTCTTAATATGATTGGGTTCTATTTTCATGGATGCAGTAGACCAGTTATAAGATTTCAGGTGATAGTCGACTTTTGGAGACCAAAAGCCTCTTTTGTAGGGATGTGTGATCCAGAGTTCATTATAGAATTTTTTTCCAAATCATGATGAAACTAATTTCACATCATAGATCTCATCAAGATATTTTCGACGCTTTTCACGATTCGAAAAATGGAGTTCGGATGCTCAAGATATGGTAAGTTGAAGACATCTTGTGATAGGCATAAAAAAAAGGGTGTCGAAAGTGACATGGCACTGTTGAAATATGCCAAGTGGACCAATAGCCATTTGAAATTTGGAAAATAATTTGGGTGCAAAAATTTTTTTGGTTTGGTGTTTTTATTCACATGTTATTTGAGAAATTTTCAAATGTTTATCAGTTTGAAGCAAGGTGCGAAAGGCCAACTTGCACAAGTTGCCATGTCACCCCACCAATCATGCAATTTGAAAAGGAAACAAAATCATCTATTTTAAGAATTGAAAATTGAATTCCTAGGAAATGTGGGACAAAACAAAGTCAATGCGCACCAAAAAAGGAGGAGGCTGACCTTTTTACTCATTTCAAAGTGCCTATAAAGGTGGCCAACAGTTTTGAACCCTGCACCTTTGGCATAAAAGGTTAATGCTTTGACAACTTCAACCACAGAGGTTGAAGTGTTATAAAAGGGATGAAAATCTACTTGAATCGACACAGGAAGCTGACTGTGTATTGGATAATATAGACCAGTCTTCGATATTTGGTCATTTTGGAGCTCTTAGAGGCCGAATCAGAGCTCAAAGTAAACTATAAAGTTGTTCAAAATTTTGATACCCTCAATGAATTATATTCATTTTCCCATTTTGGAGAATTGGTGATGCCATTTTTAGCTATATAAGTTGCCATTTTTGATTTGGAGAAGCCTTTGTTTGTGATTCAGGAAGGCGAAGGACGTGCTGAATCATCCAAGGTCTTTTGAAGGTCTAAAACACTATTTTTGCAGAGAGATATGATCTTTTTTTGTTTGTAAGTATTATTTTAGCTTGCAAAATTTAACAACATTAATGGATCAGTTCGGTAAAGACCCAGGGATGTAGGAATTTTGAACCCCGTAAACAATTTCTATGCTTTGATCTTTGGATTCATATTTGCATTTCAATTTTAGTTAAATTGCAGATTATAATTCATATTTTAATCAAGAATGCAAAATTTAATCATTTGATCATTTATGGGAAATTGAGTAAATTTGGAACTTAGAGAAATCTAATAATTTCAAAGGATAAATGATGAGAACTTTTGATTCACTTGTATTTTAGTTTCGAAACATGATTCTTGTATCAGATTTTAATCAGATTTAATCATTCCAACATCTTATAAGTTGAGAAATTCAAAATCCATACTTTTAAAATTTCACTTAGAGTTTATTAGTGGAGTTTATGGATCACTCATATTCACCCATTATAACTCAAGATCCTCACTAATTAGAGTGTGATCACCCATTTGCACTGTTGATACATGCATATCCATGCATTTTTCCTCATGTCTTCCACTCTCTTACTTTCATGCACAAAATATTATTAGGTTTACTGCTTAAAGTACATCCTTTCATTCCTTCAATGTATTTACACATTGTTCATGGGTACTATTTATGTACCTTGTCCCTTTATAACTACTCCATTCACCTCACAACCATTTTCTACCCCTTTTTTCATTCTCAGACTAGTTGTATAACCCCATCCCAAGGTTGCTTTCTCAAAGTTACCTTTGTATGAATATCCACAACCTAATGCTTCTTATCTAAGTTCCCACCATCTCTAAGTTAGTCTTGTCTCCCCTTCAACTGCTAGTGTACCCATATTGCTTCATTTTCATAGCACATCCTATTCTGCCCCTAGATATAGTAGACACGATGACTGTATACGTCACTTTATGAGTGCCCAATCATCTATTATCTCCCTATTAACTTAGATGAAGTAGACATCATGACTGTATCAGTCACTCTATGAGTACCCACTCATTTATTATCTTTATCTTGCCTTATGATAGGACCTAGGCTCACAAAGCTTTGATACCAATTGTCAAGATCTACTGCCCACTAAGGGCACACTTGATTACCTTTGTATTAGCAACTAAACACGGAATTTAACCAGAATGATAAGTAACTAGAAATATGAAACAACATAGAATATGAGAGACAATACCCAATTGTATTAATACTTATCCAGAAGAGAATACAATAAAGAAGATGCCACACTTCTTCTTCCCACACCTCTAGAGCTCCCACACTTCTAGGGCTCACCAGTAATTCTCCTTCAACAGTTCAGTCTCTCAATTACGGTCACAACAATCAACTCCAACACAGAGTTGTTCACCTCCACCAGTCAGTAACAATGTTGTCAGTATACCAAGTACACAATCATACTCCAAGTAGATATCCCTGCTCTTGCAACAACCTGCAAATCACCAGACCTTACTTCCACGTAGATATCTCTACACCCTGAAGAACCCTTGTCCTTGCCTCACCAAGTCCTTATGATTCTTCAACCAGTACCCTGGTGGATCTTCTACCAGAACTTGCACAACCTGCAACTCTCCCTGATCATACACACTCAGCACCCCTTTGGAACTAGGAGGAGCTACTCTTGGTCTCTCTACAAGCACAATGGCTATCTAGCACACTTTACAATACAACCCATGAGTCTATTATATAAATCTCATGCATACAATAATTAGACATTATTAATTACAATAATTAGAAATGCAACTCCAAGACTAAAATAAGTCTTTACATGCAAACTGACTGTCAAAAAATAGACCAGTTCTCGACCCGCATGTAAACGCATGCACACACAGGTTGCCGACGTCGGCTCCTTCCTGACCGATGTCAACCAACTCATAACTGACGTCATTTGATTCTACACTATAATATGACCAACGTCGATTGATCAGACCGACGTCGCTTGCCCTACAACTTTTTCTAAAACTCAGCAACCTCTATAACTCCTCCTATTCACATTTTGGTGAAGCTTTTAGCTCCACAACCTAATAATCTCCCACTTGGAGATAAATATCTAAACCTGTACCTGTACACCATCTAATTTGTTTCCTAGCTTGTATCCCTCTTCAAGCTCAATCCTGAAGACCAACCACCACACAACCTGTGATGCACCTCCTGTCATCCAAGTAACCTGCCACATCCGAACCTACAAACCCATGTAGTGAAGTCCCTGACCCTGTATAGCATGAATCTCTGCTGTTGGTCCCTCTCAAATACCTAAGAACCCATTGAAATGCTTTCCAGTGCTTCTTCCCCGAATTGGCTCTAAACTTTTTGACAACTCCTACTGCTTGGAAAAACTCAAGTCTACACTCGACCTCATGTGATTTCTGACACTGTTCTATGCTCAGCTTGAACTGTCCAGCCCTCGGTGTGCTTACTGGTTCTGCATCCTACAATTTAATCCTTGCCAACACCTCCTTCACATCAACTCCCTCTGGAGACAAAATCAACCTATGATCTTCCATGTCTCTTATGCCAAAGAATTTCGCTGCTCTCAAATTCTTCATGACATACCTCTAAACTAACTTTACCTTTAGCTCAGAAACTCCCTGCATGTGTGACCCTGCAATAAGAAATCACACCACATACAGTAACAGGACAATGTTGCGACCATTATCCAACCTAGTAAAGAAAACACAATGGTTACATTGACCTTGACCAAAGCCATGCTTTGTCATACACTTGTCAAACTTGTACCACTATCCTTCAGCCTGCTTAAGACCATATACCCTAGCCTTCTGTCTCACGTGTCCATCCACTCTCTTCTCTAACCTAGGAATCCATTCATCTGTTAGTGATTTTATCCCAGCTGGCAACTCTACCAAAACTCTCCCTTGGTTCTCTTCCAAAGAATTCATGCCATGCTCCCACTGTTTCTTGGATTTTACCTACATTGCCTCTTCACATCTTCTTGGTTCTTGACCATCAGTGATCAACAAGTAATATAAAGAAGGTGAACAATGAATATGAGGTTCACTTACCCTTTCAATCCTCCACATGGGCGTTTGAGACTCTTTGACAGCTTGATGTTCGCCCAACATCTATTCTAGTGACCGATCTCAGCCATCTCCCAATCTGTAACCAATCGACGTCAGTTCCCTGTGATTGACCCTGATTACCGACGTCAGCTTTCCCTGACCGATATTGGTCTGCACCTGCCCAACACCATCGAATCTACTGGTCTGCACATGACTGACGTCGGTACCTATCTGTTCGATGTTGGTTTCTCTTGACTGACGTTGGTAACTGTGTTCTCCTGTGAGTGATGACTTTTTACCCGTGAGCTCACCTTGGATCAAAACCCTGTCCAAATCAACACAACCCTGCTTAGAATAATTCAGTCCCCTCAGCTGATCTCTGTCCATCATCTCCTCCATGAACACCAAGGCTTTCCAGTTCTTAAGTTTATCAAAGACATCCATTTTTTGCTTAAAAACATGCATTCCCTTCTTACATATGTGACCAAGCCTACAAAGCCACATATCTGCAACAGAGGGTGAATCAGTAATATAAGTAGATAGATAAAGGATACCTACTTTCTTACCACCGTCTAATTCAAGTGCATCCACTATGAGAGTTACTGTGCATCTCTCATCACCCAACTTTTCTGAAGAAATTAGACTCATCTCCAAGATTGGTACCTGCATGACCTCATTCAACACCCATGTGTTACTCATCTACAATTTCAGCTTCACTTCCCCTTTGCCAATAATCTGACAAGGCTCACTAGCCCCTAAATAAATCTCTCCAAAGTCTCCCATGACATCATCATGAAAAGATACTCTATTTCAGGCTGCATGGAAAGAGGCAACAAAATTTGTAAACTAAGATTCTACTTTATCCAGAGCATCCTGTGCAACAACACCTGCAACATCTGCTTCTTCATTCTCTTCATGCTAATTTACTACCAACCAACAATCTTTCTTTACCTGCCCTTTCTATCCATCAAATAGTAATTGACCATTCGTGCTATTCAGTTTCTCCATTCGTAACTTACTTTCTTCTGCCATTGCTATACTCCCACTCAATCTGAAACCCCTGAGAGTGACCTGTAATCAACAAAACACTTAACACACTCTGACCACCTGTTAGTGTACCTAACCACGCTTTGATGAACTTGCAACCTGGTTTTGATACCACTTGATAGGACCTAGGCTCACAAAGCTCTGATACCAATTGTCAAGATCTACTGCCCACTAAGGGCACACTTGATTACCTTTATATTAGCAACTAAACATGAAATTTAACCAGAATGATAAGTAAATAGAAATATGAAACAACATATAATATGAGAGACAATACCCAATTATATTAATACTTCTCCAGAAGAAAATACAATAAAGAAGATGCCACACTTCTTCTTCCCACACCTCTAGAGCTCCCACACTTCTAGGGCTCACTAGTAATTCTCCTTCAACAGTTCACTCTCTCAATTATGGTCACAACAATCAACTCCAACACAGAGTTGTTGTTCACCTCCACCAGTCAGTAATAATGCTGCCAGTACACCAAGTACACAACCATACTCCAAGTAGATCTCCCTACTCTTGCAACAACCTGCAAATCACCAGACCTTACTTACCACGTAGATATCTCTACACCCTGAAGAACCCTTGTCCTTGACTCACCAAGTCCTTATGATTCTTCAATCAGTACCCTAGTGGATCTTCTATCAGAACTTGCACAACTTGTAACTCTCCCTGATCATGCACACTCAACACCCCTTTGGAACTAGGAGGAGCTACTCTTGCTCTCTCTACAAGCACAATGGCTATCTAACACACTTTACAATACATCCCATGAGTCTATTATATAGATCTCATGCATACAATAATTAGACATTCTTAATTACAATAATTAGAAACATAGCTCCAAGACTAAAATAAGTCTTTACATGCAAACTGACTGTCCAAAAATAGACTAGTTCTCGACCCGCATGCACACACAGATTGCCAACGTCGGCTCCTTCCTGACCAATGTTAGCCGACTTGTAACCGATGTCGGTTGCTTCTGCACTGTAATATGACCAACGTCGATTGATCAGACTGACGTCGGTTGCCCTGTAACTTGTTCTACAACTCAGCAACCTCTGCAACTCCTCTTGTTCGCATCTTGGTGAAGCTTTTAGCTCCATAACCTAACACCTTAGATGATGTGGACATTGTGATTCTCTCATCACTAAATAGGTGAAAACTCATCTTTTCTCCCACTCCTCTCTTTATCTCTCCAAAGGCTCTCACCCTTTTGTGAGTATTATTATTGTCCATGCTCTCACCATTTTATGAGTACATTTCCATCTTGTCCTCCCTCTATGTGTTTCTTCTTATCATTCCCTCTTTCCTTTTTATTCTCCCCCTTTATAGGAGAACTACATGTGGCCTGAAGTCTATCCCTATTATCATGGGTATTCACATTGTTTTCAATGGTAAGAGTGTTTAGACTATGTAGTAAATGCTCAGGGTCATGGGGCCCTTAGGGTCAGTTTGACCACTATCTTCATCATCTCCATTCATCCAAAATGTGATTTCACTTGTTCTCATTTCTATATGTAATTGCATGGTTATCTCAGGGCTTCCTCATCGGTCATTCAATTTTATCATACATGTTGGCTACCCAAAGTCTCAACCCTGGCCTAGGATGTTAGTCATGTCATTTACTTCCTTTTTAGGTGTTGATTGATTTAGTTTTTGTTTTCACTTATGTTTTGTTGTGATTCTGCTAAACTTATCTTTGTTAAAGTTGTTTACTCTTGATTGTCTTGTCATGTGTTTTGTGTTTTACATCTTTTATCTTACATTTATCATTTTAGTTTGTGTATATTTTTCTTTTTGTTTGCATTCATCTTCTTTCCACTCATTTTTTTCTTTTTTGTTATCATGTTTTGATTCAATATTCTTGTGTATTACACTATAGTGTGATTATGATTTTTCCTTATCATAATGCACTCTATTTTGCACAAATTATAATCTTTTCATTCCTTATATATCAAACACATATATTCATCATGGCTATTACATATCATTGGTGATTATTGTTTTATGCTAAATTATAACTTAGGTTGCTCCACTCTTACTCACGTATTCATGTTGGAATTCCAAATCAAGGCAAAAATAAACACAAATCAACAATCTAACTATCTATACAATCTCCATCCATGCCATAAATTTACACTTTCTACTTCATCATCTCTCTATAGCCTATCCCCTCCAACCCATCCTTTTCATATTTTACAATCACCTTCTCCTCAATTTCAATCCCCAATTAATTAAAATGTTATTAATCTTTATCAATTGATTGCAACTATCAATTATTCAAAATTATCCTCTCAAATTGGAAAATATATAGTTTTTATTTTTAGGCCCAAAACTTACTGGGATATATCATTCCCACCTCTGCTCGTGTGACCCCTGAGTCCTGATCACCATCCAAACGTTCAGCTTCTAGGCAAGTAAGATTCTTTTTCCTATCTATTCTCTAATTTTTAGCTAGGGGAAAATCATTTTACACCAACTTTAATAGAGTATGATATCAATTTCTAGTGCTTCAATTTATTGATGACCTTCATTATCACCCTTCATTATTTTTCCTCCTAAATCATTTCAAGTGTTCATACACTTTACCACATGAACACTCGAGCGGGCCTCATCATGGGTCCCTCATTTGTTCCAATCATTATCTTATTCTTCTATCCAAACTCCTTCACCTATCGGTTAGAAATGATAAAATCATAATGTCCATTATTTATTCATATCAACAAGAGCATCTACAATTCAAAGAGAGCAAATTAAATTCACATCACAACAAGGGAAGCTTATTTGTGTGTTAAGGTATAATTTTGTTTTATTTCTTTTATTTGTAGGTCTATCATAGGTTGAGTTAATTTAGATTAAGATTTCATTTGATTTATTAACTTATTTACATTTATATATTTCCTTAATACACAATTATTCATGAGATTCATGAATGTTGTTGGAGCATTAGTCAACCCAAATGGTAACACTATGAACTCATAATACCCATAACAAGTTTTGAACACTGTATTCAAAATATTCTCATCCCTTATCCTTAGCTGATGGTATCCTTCTATAAGATCAATCATAGAAAAGACTGTTGTTCCTCATATTTGATCGAAAAGATTATCTATACAAGGTAGCAAATACCTATTTTTTATAGTTTCTTATTCAACATTCTATAGTCTATGAAAAATCAAAGGTACCATCCTTCTTGAAAAATATAACTGGTACACCTCATGGTAACACACTTGGCCAAATCAACCCCTTTAATAACAATTCTTAGGGTTGAGCCTTCAATTCAACCAAATTGATGGTTTTCATCCTATATAGTACCTTAAAATATGGTTCTGATCCAAGTATGATATCAATAAAGAAATCAAAGTCATGTCTAGGTGGAAAATCTGACAATTCTTTCATAAACACATCATGAAAATTCTTTAGGAAAGGATAATCTTCAAGAGATGGTTCCTTAGGTTACTCCATTTCATTTATCTTGACGATAAATACTTGGTACCCTTTTCCTTGGGCCCTCTTGAGTTTCATAGCAAAAATCTGCCTAAACCTCAACTCTCTTTTCTCACTCTAAATTTGTGTATGATTCCCAAGATCATCCAGACACTCAACCTTCTTCAAGTAGTAGTCAACCTTGGCCTTATGTTTTGCAAGCCAATTAACTTATAGGATCACATCATATGATCTTAGTGGTGCTAAACTTAGATCCACTACTGTTGTGAACTCAGGCAAGATAATCTCTACTTTGACTAAACATTTGTCAACCATGACTTTTAAATCATTCCCATATTATACTGACCATGAATTTTCCATTACTCTAGCTCTTCTAGATAACTTACTAAGAATTTTAAGATCTATAAAACATTTTATAGCCCTTGAATCTATCAAATGGAAACTTGATGTTCTAACAAAATACCTAATAACTCTATGTGTGATGCTTGAAATTCAACATGTTAATTATCAATTGCTATATGAATATGCTAATGAAAAGTTCCTTGTTGAGGAGCATGAAATTTATTATTTGACTTGTCCTAAGTCCAATCATGAGCATAATGGTCATATTCATAAATAAAACAACCTCCAGGTGGTCCTTTCCTATCATCCAATTGGTTTATTTTGAAACCACCTTTGAAATCATTGCCCAGTTTCTTGTTGCTTGAACTGTTATTGAATTTGACATTCTGACTTTTGAACTACTTTCTAGAGTCTCCACTCCTTTACTTCTAGTTCTTATTTTTGAAAGTTGATTTAGAACTTCCAAACTTTTTCTTGAACTTTTCCTTGGCCTATGCAAGAGACTTCAACTTTTGCTCCTGCTTGACTTCCTTCTCAAAGACCTAGTCCATGGTAGAAGGTCCATGAACATCCACTTCTCCACCGATTTGGGGTTTTAATCCCATTATAAAATTCCTAATTTTGAACTTCTCATCGACCTGGTACTGAGGTACTTATTTTAAAAGTTCGGTGAACCATTCTCAGTACTCATTCATTGATAAGTCTCCCTAATTTAGATTCTAGAAATCTGTGAGCTTATTATCAAAATATAACTATGGAAGCCACCATGATTTGAAAAAAGTCATAAATAACTCCCAAATCATGGTGGTTGAGTCAAGATTTATTCTAACTTCTTGTTGGCCCACCACATAACCGCCTCACTAGCTAATTGGCATGATACCCAAACTACATTAGTGACCTTAAAGTAGTTTTGAATCTCAAAATACTTCTCCATCTCTATCAACCATGATTCATGTCTATCACCCAAAATAGTTCCATTGAACATATGTGGATTCACCTTTTTCATATCTCTAGCCAACTCTACATCTACCCATGTTCTCACATCTTGAGGGTTTTCTTGCTCAGTGGGATGTTATTCAGGTTCTTATTGATTTTCTTAATCTTCATGGACATGAATTATTATTTTTGGGCTATAATCTTATCCTTGGTCTCATTCATGGCTACAAGAATTTGTTCTAACTTTACAACTTACTCAATGGCAAATGGGTTAAGATCAAATGGAGGGTTACTATCACTGACATTTGATGGACCCTCTTTGGATACTCTATCTCTCACCATTATCCTTTTTTTAAATAGAAACATATGAAAATATTAGTGAACTCATTTAGTCTTGTCAAGATATTAGAGTACAATTGATTACTTTTGTATAAGCAATTAAACACATAATTGAAACTAGAAGTAATAAGTAACTAAAAATCAGAAACAACAAATAATAGGAGATACAAGAAATAACCAATTTGTATTAAACTCTTCCAAAAGAAAATACAATGAAGAAATCTCTCTCTCCTCACACCTCGCAGATGTACAATAATTTTCCCTCAAGATTTCTCTCTCTCTCTCTCTCTCTCTCAATCAATTACAATCAACTCAATTACTGAATTGTACATGCTATGAGGATATAACCCTACTATATAGAATAATACAACACTAGGGTTCATGAGCCATGCATTCGCCACCCTTAGATCCACCTCTTAAATCAAAGGCTCAAATTTGTTCTCCTAAAAATAACAATTTTGGAAATGCACAAAAGTCGGTGTCAGTCTGAAGATGATCGATGCCGGTTGACCCCTAACCGATGTCGGTTGGTTCTGACTAATGCCGGTTACTGTGTAAGCCTAGCAACCTCCACATTAGCTCATTAGTGAAGCTTTTAGCTCCACAACTCAACAATCTCCCACTTGGAGATAAACAACTGCACCTATAACTGTACAGCAACATCCTCTAAACATCTCTGGCTTGTTTCTCCCTCTTCAAGTTCAATCTTGAAGACCAACAAAAGTTGAATGAAGATTCAACTTCTCCTTTGTTACCAGCTTTGTTAACATATCAATAGGGTTTTTATCCATATGGAACTTTTCCAGCTTCAACTATCCATCCTCCAATACCTGTCTAATGAAGTGGTACCTAAGTTGTATATGTTTGGTTCTTGAATGAAAGGCTGAATTCTTTTCCAAATGAATTGCACTTTGACTATCACTGTACAATCTACAACTCTCTTGCTCCTTTCTCAACTCTTTCATGAACCGAGTCATCCAAATCATTTTCTTGCTAGCCTCTGTGACTGCAATGTATTCTGCCTCTATAGTAGACAAAGCAACAACCTTCTGCAACTTTGAAATCTAGCTAACCGTCATTCCACCAATAGTGAACACATATCTTGTGGTGCTTCTCCTACCATCCAAGTCACCTGCAATATCTAAATCTACATACCCATGTAGAGAAGTGTTTGACCCTCTATAGCATAAATGCCTGCTACTGGTCCCTCTCAAATATCAAAGAATCCACTGAACTGCTTTCCAGTGTTCCTTTCTTGGATTGGCCATAAACTTGCTGACAACTCCCACTATTTGGGCAATATCTGGTCTAGTACATACCATTGCATACATCAAGCTCCCAACTACTGAAGCATATGGAATTCTACTCATGTACTCAACCTCATCATGTTATTTAGGACACTATTCTTTGCTCAACTTGAAGTGTCTAGCCATAGGTGTGTTTACGATTTTGCATCCTGCATATTGAACCTCTCCAACACCTTATTCACATAATCCTCTTGAGACAAAATCAAACTGTGATTTTTTTTGTCTCTCTTAATACTCATGCTAAGGATTTTCTTTGCTGCTCCTAAATCCTTCATGGCAAATGTGTGAGCTAATTTTACCTTAAGCTCAGTAATTTCTTGCATGTGTGAACCTGCAACAAGCATATCATCTACATACAGTAATAAGATAATATAACTACCATTATCCAATCTGTTAAAATAAACACAATGGTCAGATTGACATTTATGAAAGCCATGCTCTGTCATAAACCTGTCAAACCTTAAATACCATTGTCTTGGAGCTTGCTTAAGACCATATAAGTTTTTTTTCAACTTGCACATAAGTTTCTCCTTACCTTTGACCTCAAAACCTTCCGACTAATCCATATATATCTCTTCATCCAAATCTCCATGAAGAAATGCTATCTTAACATCAATCTACTCAAGATGAAAATCCTCAATAGCAACTAAAGACAATACAGTCTGAATAGAAGTCATCTTTACTACAAGAGAAAAAAAATCATAAAAATCAATACCTGGTTTCTATGCAAATCCCTTTACTATCAACCTGGCCTTATGTCTCATTTGTCCATTCTCTCCTTCCTTTAACCTGTATACCTATTTGTTTTTTAGTGCTTTTTTTTTGGCTGGCAACTCAACCAAATCCCACGTATGGTTCTCTTCCAAGGAATCAATTTTGTCATTCATGCCATGCTCCCACTGTTTCCTAGATTCTACCTACTTTACCTCATCAAAACTTTTTGGTTCTCCACCATTAGTGAGCAACAAGTAGTATAAAGAAGGAGAATAACGAATTGGAGGTTTACTTACCCTTTCAGACCTCCTTATGGGTGTTTGAGACTCATTTATAGCTTTTTGTCTACCCAAATTTTTTTTTGACAGTGACCGATCCCAATCATCTCTGATCGATGCCATTCTGCACCCGACCGATGTCGATTCCTCTTGATCGATGCCGATTTCCACCTAACTGACGTTGGTCTCTGTGTTTTTTTGTGAGATGATTTTTATCCACAAGCTCATTTTGGATCATAACCTCTTCCATATCAAGATTGCCCTGCTCAAAATTATTCAGCCTCTTGAGTTGATCACTGTACATCACCTTCTCATTGAAAACTACATCATGGCTTCTAATAATTCTTTTTAGTTTCTAAATTCCACAACTAAAATCAGAAATCTCCAAAACCATAACCAATGAAAGTGCACCGCATAGATTTAACATCTAGCTTCTTTCTATTTTCTTTATCAATGTGCACAAAATCTTTAGAACCAAAAACTCTAAGAAATGAAAGATCTATATTTTTACCTATCCAAGCCTCTTCTAGAATTCCACCATCTAGTTCAGTAGAAGGTCCTCTATTAATCAGGTAAATCACAGTATCTACAGCTTTTGCCCAAAATTATAAGGGCAAACCAACATGCAACCTCATACTCCGTGCACGCTCCATTATTATTCTATTCATCCTTTTATCAACTCCATTTTGCTGAGGTGTCCTTGGAACTGTCATTTCTCTGTGTATTCCACTCATAGAACAATAACTATTGAATTTATTGTTGCAGTACTCACCACCATTGTCAGATCTAAGGCACTTTAATCTCAAAACTATTTTATTCTCAACCAAATCTTTCCATTTCTTAAATGTGTCAAAAATATCAGATTTCCTCTTTTTGCAATAAACTCATACCTTTCTTGTAGCATCATCAATGAAAGAAACATAATACTGTGATCCTCCAATAGAAGCTACCTGAGCTGGTCCCCACACGTCTGTGTGAACAAGCTCCAACTTGTGCTTCTTCTTTGTTGACCTAGTTTTGAGAAACCTCACTTTCTTCTGTTTCTCAAAAATACAATGCTCACAGAAATCTAGATCTATAATTTTCAAATCTAAAAGCTTACCTTTTGACTTAAGAACAATCATTCCCTTCTCACTCATGTGACCAAGCTTACAGTGCCACAACTTTGCATCTACATCTGAAGTAGATAAAATAGGAGAATAATCAGTAATACAAGTAGATAGATAAAGTGTACCTACTCTTTTACTTTTTGCTAATACAAGTGCACCCTTAGAGACTTTCTAAGATTTAGCTGTGAGAGTTACTGTGCAACCCTCATCACCTAATTTTCCTATAGAAATCAGATTCCTCTTCAAGATGGGTACATGCATGACATCCTTCAACACCCATGTGTTGCCATTCTGCAATTTATCTGCACTTTTCTTTTGCCAACAATTTCACAAGGCTCATCATCCCCTAAATAAACTTTTCAAAAATTTCTATGGACATAATCATTGAAAAATTCTCTATTTGGGGTTGTAGGGAAAGAGGCACCAGAATCTAAAACCCATGATTCTATTTTATTATCCAAAGAAAATATAAGAGCATCATGTGCAACAATACCTACAACTTTTGTTTCTTTATTACCTTCATGCTGATTTTTTTTTTATCTTTCAACCAAAAATCTTTATTTGCATGCCCTTTCTTTCCACAATTCCAGTAGGTTATTCTTCCATTTCTGGATTTGGATCTACTTCCCATCTTTGACCTTGATTTCTCTTGCTTTCCCTTCTCTCTTTGCCTTCCCCTGCTTTCAACACTTAAAGCATTACCTGATGTTTTCCCTGTGCTTTTCTTGTAAATTTCTTCATTCAAGATTACACTAACAACATCATCAACTTTCAAGATATTTGGAGCAGATGCAGTATTACTAACTGCCATTACCAAACTATGCCAACTTTCAGGTAAAGAGCATAAGATTAAGAGAGCCTTAATTTCATCATCAAAAACTATTTTGATTGAATTTAACTGATTTACTATTATATGGAAATCATTAAGATGACTAGATATAGATCCACCTTTTTGCATTTGCAAATTAAATAATTACTTCATAAGATATACCTTATTCGAAGATGAGGGTTTTTCATATAAATTTGCCAAAGTATCCATTAACTCTACCGTTGTCTTTGCCTGTGATAAGTTGGAAAACACAGAAGCTGCCAGGCTCAACCTTATAAATTCAAGAGCCTTTCTATCAAGAACATTCCATTCTTCATCTTCCATATCTATTGGCTTCCTTGAAACCCCACCCAATGATAAATACATATCTTTTTGATATAGATAATTTTCAATCTGCATCTTCCATAATTAATAATTCTTGCCATTGAATTTATCCATTCTTAGTTTACTTTCTTCTACCATTGCTTTGCTTCCACTCAATCAAAAACCCCTGTGAGTGAATTCTTTAATCAACAAATACTAACACACTCTGATACCAGTTGTCAGGATCTTAGAGTACAATTGATTAGTTTTGTATAAGCAACTAAACACAGAATTAAAACTAGAAGTAATAAGTAACTAGAAATCAAAAATAGTAAATAATAAGAGCTATAAGAAACAACCAATCTATATTAAACTCATTCGAAAGGAAATACAATAAAGAAATCTCTCTCTCCTCACACCTCATAGATGTACAGTAATTCTCCCTCAAGAGTTCTCTCTCTCTCTCAATCAATTACAATCAACTCAATTACTGAATTGTACATGCTATGAGGATCTAACCCTACTATATAGAATAATACAACACTAAGGTTCATGAGCCATGCATTTTCCACCCTTAGATCCACCTCTTAAATCAAAGGCTCAAATATGTTTTCTTAAAAATAATAATTCTGAAAACGCACAGAAGTCGGTGTCAGTCTGAAGATGACTGATGTTGTTTGACCCCTAACTGATGTCAGTTGGTTCTGACCAATGTCGATTATTGTGTAAGCCCAACAACCTCCACATTAGCTCAGTAGTGAAGCTTTTAGCTCCACAACTCAACAAGTCTTAAATTTTGAGCCACAACTCTGATACCACATGTAACATCCCCATTGAGATCTACCTATAAATACATTATTTTAAAAAAATAACATATTATTTAATTAGATTACACCATGAGAATCTAATTAGTGATCCATGTAAAATACTATATGTATGATAATTATATAATAATCATGTGACATCATTCATCACTGATCACTATCATCATAAGAAACACATCATAACTAAATATATAAAGTAATTACAGACTTCCAACCATAGCTAGTACAAATATTTAACTACATTTATCAATGTATAATAAGTAATTATAGATCATCGGAGTAATGTTTCAATAGTAAATACAATATAATGTATAAATACATAATGCATGGCTCCATGAAACATGAGTTCCCCAAAATCTAGTATATGTGGCAATCTCAAGTGTCATCTCTAAAGTAGTACTACTATGGGGAGGGGAGAGTGTCATCCAATCACTTTTCCACACCAATCATAGACCATCAATCTCCCACACAATCCCTCATCATGGAATTACCCTCCCTATATGGATGAGTAGATAGTGATGTTGCAAGAATCTAGAGAGACAAGCTAGTACTCGTGTGTTGTATGATTTATAAAAACATGCAGTCTACCATAAAGAAATTCATTCTAACATAATATCACACAAACATATAAATCATACATATGAAATGACAATGTCTAACTAACATTACTTTAGCCAAAATTTTCAATAGTTATTGATCTATAGGATTAGTCGATTTCAAACACATCACTTGATCATATTACCTTCATCTAGCATTGGTGATGCTAGTAAGCTAGTGAAGTCCATCTCACTACTTACTCAATATCATAAATGTGAGATTTGATTAACATAAATATAACCAAAATATTCATACAAATTACCTCCTACTAACAATCATAATACATGCTAAGTACATGAATAATCAAAATGCATACATTTAGTTCGTCAAACATATGAATGAATCTCTATAAAACAATTAACACATAAATAATAAGAATACTAATTACAATTTATATGAACCAGGTATAATACACAATTAGATTATAAATTATAATAAGTAGTTTCCAAATATAATGCACTCTACAACATCCCATAACATCATAGTCTATTGTTTTTTAGCTCAATTACTCTAAACAACAACCAATCATAATAATTTCAAGAATCAAATGTCTCATAATCCTAATTATATTTTGTATGAACATGACCTTTCATTTATATACTTGGTTAGGAGTCTATATTTATTTTGACATAGTTCATCAACTCTCAAAGTCCTATGATGAATTGTTTTATATATGTCAACAAAACTTAGAGGCATACAACCCGATACATGCATATACTTTACATTCTTATAATAACTCTTAAATATTAAAATATGTATATTCATATTATATAAATATATGTGCTCAACAACATATATGGATAGGGTATATAGATATCAATAATATTTAACAATTCCTAGTCAATTACTTGATCATTATGACATTATTGACAATCTATTACATAATATATCAATATTATGGAATAAATAAATATATTCTTAAAAATTTATATTTGTAACATGAAAATCCAATACCATATAAATGGGTAAAGATAGATAGGATCATTGTTTTATCTCAGTCTAAGAGGCATATATAATTTATTTATAATTTTTCATGTTTTATCTTAAATTTAAGATAATTCAATTTATAAATTATGCCTTATATAATTAAAGTGAATTGAATAATAAGATGCCTATTCACTATATAATAAATAGCAATATAGAGCAGTTTTATATGTCACTTTAGAACACATAATCCAATTAGATTGACCTAAGGATAAATACAAATCAAAGCATATGCTATGCGATATACTAATAGATTGTATAGATAAAAACATGTATCAGATCATATATCATTTATGTATCATCTCTTAAAAGATCAGGTTAACTAATATGATCATAATCTATTGTATCTATAATTGTTATCATTTCATCCTGGTCATATTACGATGCAGTAACATAGTCTCTTCTAAATCATAGCAACTAGGCTATGTATAACTAATAAATTTATATAAATCTGATTGTGTTATGCCATTTGTTTTCTAGTTTACATCTTGTATAACGTATATGGAGCCAATATATATCGTGTAAATAATTGTATGTACAGTTAGATATATTTTCTAGTATATGGATTATATCTACAGTTTCACTATAATAATCATATCATTTCCTTAAAATATCAGTTTAAAACTAAATACTTTATTTTATATCATTACCACATAGTCATAATATTGCAACTAGTTCAATGTACAAATCACTGCATCTGATGTGAATTATATTTTAATATTAATATAATAGTTTGATGTACATACATATTTAATTAGTACATATACATATATATATTTAATCGATTTGCTATTTACACAGTAGTTCATTGAGGTTATACTCCTGAGTTTATTGTATATAACGACTTAGTTTGTTGTATATATGTTTTGATCAAAGTTGTGTATATGTTTTGATTTCAATTTATTGTATGTTTTTTTCTAAACCTGAGTATAATCACTATATGTGTCCCCTATTGATTTTGCCACATACATACCATTTACTATCATGTTGATGTTTCCTCATGCAATCATTTGTATTCCTACAGGTTGGTCCATAAATATTTTTATTGATGAGGTAATTTAAGAGGGTATAATTTAAATAAATCACCTCCTATATAATTTACTGGTCTATTTCAAGGCTTATTGAATATGCTTCTTTAATATACACAAAATAATATACATCGATACATAACTGACTTGTATTATATCTTATTTTTTCTAATATATATGTTTTGTATAGATATGACTGAGTAATGTGCCTCATACTTTATATATTTCAACTTATATGAGTCATTATTTACACTGAAATCATTGCATATACATACCACATAAATGGTCTACCATAATAAACACAACATGTTGGAATATATGCATTCTAGTTGAATATGAATCGCTATGTGAAACCAATTTAATTCATTGTATATATCTTGATTTGAGTTTCGATCCATTTATATACCCAATTTAATATATGTAAATAAATAGTTCATTATAAATATGAAAGAACACCAAAAATTCAAAGATTTCACAAGAACATTGCACCTACCTGGTAATACTCCTATTGAAAATCATTCTCCTCTCCACTCTTTTGTCGCGTTTCTCCTTTTTCCTCTTCTTCTATTCTCTGTGTCTCTTTTCTTTCTGCGTTCTCCTCCAAGGAAATGTGCCCCTACTTAATCTTTTATTTCCTTTTTTTAAGTATGGCATTTTTTTCTTTTTTTAAAGCTACCCATTTTTATTTCTTTCTTTTATTTATTTTTATACAATGATTTTTATCTTCTTTTAGTTTTATCTTTTTTTCTATTCACATACTTTCCTAATAAACTTGTTTTATTCCCATTTGTTATATTTTCCCAAAAATTAATTATTTTTACAATTTTTTAATTTTTCTTATCCATTTTAGTTATAATTACAAAAATTAATATATTTTATAATTAAATTAATACCTCAAATATTATAACAACTTAATGATTAACTCATTAATCAATAAATTCAAATTTATTCTAATTATGTAAATTACATCTCCAAAAATATTAATGGTTAGGAATACGACACAAATGCAATCACATAAGATGAGTTCCATATAACCATTAAACTAAACTAACCAAGCATAAATAATTCCAAATGCAACCAATCATCAAACACATACTAACATTGATAATTATACTATACATCTAGTATATACTATTTAATGTGGTGTGTGCAAGGTTTTAACCATTCTTTTATCATCCCTAACAACTCAATCTATGTCACCCTCTCTGATGATGTTCTTTCTCCATCATGATTTGAGGGATGAGTCTCTCCTATGTTAAACTCATAACAAACAGGTAGTTAGCCCATAACACCATGACATATATACATCATAAAATGTAGATGAAATAACAATTCATCATGATCATAATGTAAAAATATACACTACAACTAACTCATAACAATATAATCAAAACAATATTTAACTACCCCATAATAGAATATAACTCATAGCTTAGTCAAATAATAAATAAATCAAATTGTTAACTATAAATATCCATAGATAATCAAGTAAGTTTGTTTAGTGAGGAATCATGATGTAATATTTGTTTCACCTTACAATGATGTGAATGTTAATTGCTTTGGAAGGATAGCCATATTAAACATTCTGTCAAATACATTGTTTATGATTTCAAGGAATGTATTATGATATTTTTTTGAACTTTGAATGTCTATACAATATGGAATTTTATTTGTACCCAAAAACATAGATATCTACTAAAGTTGGCCATTATAAGGTGACTTATCTCATACATTTCATGTCCCCAAAAATACTCTGCAATAGTTTTAGATGTTCTAGAATAAAAAAATTAATACTACCCTGCAGGGACTTGTCACTTCATGCCCCTTATTAATTTGGAAACAAAGAACTAAAATAATCCAAATCAATGTTTAACACTTAGGGACATCATGGAGTGATGAAATGGCATCCCATGGCATGATGCTAGGTATCTTCAAAAAAATCTTAATAAGTGGCACAACAAAGTAAGTGAATGTATTTTTTACTATTCTACATTCATTTATTTCATTTCAATTATTTTTCCAATCCAATACTTCATGTTGTGAATTTTGAATGGATTTGGGTGGGCTCAATTGAATCCCAAATCATGTTAGGCTCCCTCAAAATCATAAAATCTTAAGTTAAGTAACTTTCTTTTATGACTCTTCAACCATCCACTTACCCTCCATATTTCATTATCATATATGTGTATGGCCCTGTGTCCATCATTATACCTTAACCCATCATGCACCCATTTTTTTCAATTTTCTTATCATGGAGATTATATTCAGAATGTATAATGATGTTATCAAGTCCAACCTATAAACTTGGAAAGATTTAGTGATTTAATCACCTCAACCATACTAAAAGTGAACCAACTATTATAATAGATTGGCTCAATATAGTTCATAACAGTCCAACCTAGTAAGCTAAAGTCCAAAAAAGTGTTTCAAATCTAAAATTTGATTTGATTTTGAAATTTAGGTTCTCTTTGCATAAAATATGCACCTTATGTATGTCTCATGTTGAAACCTGGGTATAATAGTGGTACCAATGCATACAATTTTACCAAAATGTGTATTTGAATCATATAACTGTGTAATTTAGCCAATTTATAGACTTTACAAGTGTGAAGAACATGTTTCCATAATATGCCCCTATTATAATCTGAAATTGAGAATTGGTATGAGTGTGGAGAACATGTTTCGCAAAAATGCCCCCACTACAATTTGAATCTGTGAAGATTGTGAAATCCATGCCTCTATGGCATGCCCCTATTTTAAGGTGAGAGGAAGTAAAAATTGGTAGTTAACTTACCTCAAAAGGATAAGATAACAATTAAAATTATGAATTTATCATGTAGTGTGTATGAGAAACATGTCTAGGTAGATATAGCAATGAGATACATAGTATGTGATTACATCAAGTCCTAAGATGCATGATATGAATCATGACAATGTCTAGATAATAATAATATAATATCAACAAACAATCACACACACATATAAGAACACACAAAAGCAAATCAAAAGAGAATGGTCCAAGGAGACCTCAAACAAGGGGCATGTTCATATGTTGCATAGTCAAAGGGACATGACTTAGTCAGATGTCCACAATGCATAGAATGACATTCTCAATTGTCCATATTTGATAAACTATGACATATGTAAATGTCACAATAAGAAAACATAGGAACAAGGGCCATAATCAGTAGAGTATATTAAAATACTTGAACAAGCAATACAATGCAAGATAAGACACTCAAATAAGTGCATAAAGGAAAAGCATAAGTAACCAAAGTAAACATGACATACTAGCCCTTAGATATATGTGTTAGCAATAAATTTTAATTACATAACATATCAAGTACATCGTGAAAAATATAAGCATGAATAAAGACGTGTAATTACATAAGCTCAACCATGACAATTGAAATTGATCATAAAATCATATAACTTATGTGTATCAAGATCAAAGAATCAGATGTCCCCAATGTTTATATGACATGAGTAGAAGGAAGGCCCAACATCAGTATATGAATAGATCATGTATATGTGTATGCATGTATTACACTCAAATGATGTGTGAAACATGTGTTTATAGAAAGTAATGATATGTCATCTACCAAAATGGAACCAACAACATAGATGCCAAATAGCCAATAAGAATATGTAGATGCTGAAAATATTTTTGAATTTTGTTTTTTTGATATTTTGGGTTTTTTTGAATATTTTGCAAAGAAAGAACTATTCTATCATTCATCCAAAGGATGCTCATAGGCATCTCCCCATTGTGAACCTAGTGGAATAAATTGATGATATTACTAAGGAGCATGTATAGGTGTAATATCTAACACTATAATATTTTGAATGTTCTATGTATGTATAGTAGAACTCCAGCTGTGAAGAAATAGTAAAATGAATGGGCATCCGTGGAACCCATCATTGAGTGCTCTATGGTTTATTTTAAGTAGCAGTAATATAAACACATTTAGTTGTTCTAGAATATTTGAAGATGTACGATCTATCCAATGATTTCAAGATGAGGATGAGAATCTATGAAGAGAAAAAGATGTATAACATTTATGGAACAAGGTGTGCCATATACATGCATAACATAATTAGAAAGTGTACAATTCTCTTGTGGTAAGTTTTTACTTGGTATCTGTAGCTCCAAGAATCCAATGGGAGCTGCTAAGGTTTGGCATGGGGATACAACGGGTACTTAGGCAAACACCTAGAAGGCTAAAATGATTTGGGATGCTATGGGATACTCATGATCTATAGAGGCTATATGGTTTACCAGCTTGCACCAAATTATAGATAGACTCGTAAAATAGGTTAGGGCTAGTGTGATCAAACACACAAAAGATGCAAGTATCTCTAATGGGTATAACCACAGTAAAGCTAGCAATAAGGGAGTAGCATTCAATGCATAAAGAATGAGAAAGCAACTTATTTGAACAAGATAACACTACCAAATATGAAATGTGTTTCAGAAGCATGTAGTCCTACTAATTAAATTATGATTTCAGAAAGGAAATGACATTTTAAATAGAGAGAGAGATGGGTAGAGCATATGATTTCAAAAACCTAAGCTAATACCTTTGTCCAAATGCAATTATCTCTAGCATGTAAATGAGTGAGGGAATGTCATTTGAGTCAAACAAATTAAGTTATTTGAGCATGAGAGAATATACCAAGTAATGCAATGATCCATAACCAAGCAAATGATAAACCCTAGCACATATACTACACTAAAATAATGGAATTTTAATTTGAATAATAAAATGCCCTCGTATCAAGCTCAAAAGTATTGCGTAGATGTTCTACCAATTAGGAATCCAAGTTTCAGATAATAATGAAGGAATATAGGGTTACAGTGTATAACCAGGTCCAAACCAATGTCCAAATAACTGGCAAGAGGTGAAGTGAGAACTTTCAAGGATGTAAGATCCCAAGATAAGTACACAAATCAAGTGTAATTCCAATTTTAGAAGCTAAGATCAAGCCGTAATGAAGTAGGAACAACTGAAAGCAACAACGGAGTCTCCAAGTCAATGTGTAGCAATATATGGGACCCTCTATCACCAATGCAGCTCAAGAGTGCAAACAATGAATCAATAGGGATTAAATAAGGCATAAGAGTCAAGAGTGTGGATAAGGATCAAAGATTAGTCATGAAAATGAGTGATATAGGGCACCCAAACACCAAAAAATCCCCAAACTAGTTGTTTCTGGCCATTAAATATCTAAAAATGATTATTTAAGTTGGGTTACAACCTAGGCTATGGGTTTCCCCCATAAGCCATGGCCTGGGTCAATAAACCATCTTGAATGGTCAATGAGACCCCATAAGGGCTCTAAGAGGTGTCTGGAGGGTCTATTAGCATGCATCGAGACTAAGGAGGTGCAAGGGGTCCATACACGGATCAAGAGGGTGTCTATGCAAGTGGGAAATGTCTTAAATAGGATGACATAAGTTTATAGTCTACACATGAGCTGATGTGTAATCATAGGGAAGATTAGGGTCATGGGAAGTATGATTATATATGCCCTCGAGGTAGAAGCAATCAATTTTCAAATGAATAAGGAGTGTGGTGTAGTACTTCAAAACCACACAAAAGCACAAAAAAGTAAGAACTGAAATGATAAAAGAGAACATTACCTGCACTTACCATATAAGGATGGTGATGGAAGAAGTTAAAAATGTGATCCATGAATAAGAGTGGAAATTTTGTGTAAACCAAATCCAATTCCAGCTCTAGTTCTAGCTCTTGCATAGAAGGGACATAAGTGATATCAAATCACATCGTACAATCCAAAATGACATTCACTAGAGTGTTAGGCATATCATTCTCCCTATGAGGGATATGGGTGACCTAGACATCCTCAAAGGAGGATATAAAATCATGTCGATTGCCTCAAAGAGGGGGAGAAACTCAAAGCTAAAGATAGACCAAGCACTAGTGAGCTGAGACACAACTAAAAGTGAGTTAGAGAACAACTGCACATAACACCTACCTAACTCATGGGCATCAGTCAAAGCACCAGATGATGTTATTCATATCAATGGTAAATAAGAAACTAACTACAACAAGTTGATGGCCCCATACATCATCGATGACCCAAGCCATAATGGTAGGTCTTAGGTTACCTTGACTACTATCATATGTGTGAAGCACCATTTATTTGTGCACCATGATGGAGGTTGAGGATGCAATACTAGTGATCATAGAAGGATTGTCTCAAAGTGAGGAAGGGAAAGCAAAATACACAAGGAATTTAGATAATAAAACCAAATTACAATCAAAGTGGTTGATTGATACTCGTTGTAGTAAGAGTTGACAAGGGAGGGTGGTATGAAGTCCATAAAAGACAAAGACCAGTTAGCAGAGCCCAGAGGAAGACCTAAACCACTGTAACCAACAATTGACACCACTTATAAGAACCATAGTAAATGAGAGAAATGGGAGTCAAATTGGATCAAATATAGAATTGTAGAGAAATGACTAACCAAAAGAAGCATAGTAAGTAACTTCTATCCCTGGGTGCCCACGAGATGAGACACAGGCCTGAGAGGTCAACGGGGACCTAAAAGGGGTATCAAAGAACACAAAAGGGTGAGAGCAAGCCTAATAAGGCCTCCAAGAAAAAAATTAAGGTCTCTATTGTGCTCAAAATGGGTTGAAACTCCTAAGACATAGGTTTCATGGTTTAAAACATAATAGAGGGTAAAACCCCATAAAGGGGCTTGCAAAAAGCCAAAAAGTAGAGTTAAAAAGAGGAAAAGAGTGAAAAATAAGTCATTTTCACACTAATTTTCACTCTGAGAAACTTGAAGGAGATCCAAAAAGCCACCAAATCCCAAGCATAGCATATGAGGATGTGGGGAGTATACCACAGGTGCACATGATGGTTCGGGTAAGTCCTTTACATAAAACTCAATCAAAATTTTTGTCAATTTTAGGGTTTGGGAGACCCTATGGGAATTCTTAGTGAATATGGATGATTTGATGGATGAATTAGGTGGACAAACTAGTCAAAATGATTGGGAGGTGAAGAGAAACTCCCTGGGCGAAGCAGGAGGCCAAATAGAGGCTCGATGAGGGGGTTCTAAGAAGCCTTGGGGCTTTTTAGAATGCCATAACCTAGGCTACAAGTTTCTTGGGTAATCCAATGGCTTAGGAAACTACTAGGCCTTGGGGGCCAAGGCTTGGCCCACTGCCAGGCTGTATCTTTGGCCATAAAGTTGAGGCCTAGGCCATAAAGGGCCTAGAGTAGGCCTCGAGGAGCTTGGGAAGGACCAGAATAGGGCAAAAGAGATCAGAGAGGGGGGAAGCAATAAAATAGGTTTTAGAACATGTATTGAATGCTATTTTATCATCCCATACCTTTAATTATTGATACATTTGCATGTTTCTTGGTTTTGTAGACACTCAGAGGAGTCAATGTACCAAAGGACAGAGAGTCATCACAGGCAGGGGAGCAACCAACGTAGGGAGAGAGACCCTATTATGTGACTAAATAAGAGAAAGTACTAGCATGGTTGGTTGACGAGGTTAAATCTTTACCTATAGAGGACTAGGATCACCTATGGAGTGCAGGGCTATAGATATTGGTACACATACCATCATTGTATTACTCTAGAGACCTGGTAAATGCACTAGTGACCGCATAGGTGTTGTTGACCATTTTGACAACAAGTCAAAATAGGTCAACCCCTTATAGTAAAAAACTTGATATATGGGTATATTATAATGTCATAGGGGCTTTCATAGTTTATTTTATTTCATTTCATATGTTTTAAGCCTTAGTCATGGTCTAATTTAGTATTTACATCATTTTGTGTCATTTAGGGATCATTTTAGAGTCATATATGAAAGTGGAATGGTTTTCAAGTTATCCAAGTGTTATATTTTTCCTTTCAACATCAAATATGTCAAATTCCTTGTCAGGAATCTTAGTCCCATTTGAAACTTGTAGGTTCCCTAACTAAAAATCAAGAAAACAACTAAAAAAGGAGTTTTGGCATTAGTACTGCCTATGGAAGAGAGTGGCACATGTGTAAACCTTACTGGATGACTCTTCAACTTCCTTGAACTCATCTCAATGTTTTATTATCTTTTGAAGTGCTAAAATGTTCAAAAACCTTTATGCTCCTTCATCCCCTTTCTAGACATGCAGAAGCAGTCAACATGTTTTTGGTTGGTATAGTTAGTAAGAGGACTTCCATATAAAATTATCTTATGGGGTGATAGTATGATCAATATACTTAATTTTCATATCAAGATTTAAAGGATTAGTCACTTGTGTTTTATGAACCATCCTTTATAATTTAATGACATTTTTCTGTTTGTTAAACCCCATACCCTATAGGTTTCCTTCTTATATGGGTAGGCTCATATAAGAAAAATGATCAAATTGACTCCATAATACATGGAAATTTTCTCCACATGGTTTCTAGATTTGGTTTCATGATTGGAATGGATTTGATGAGTAGAACATCTCAAGTTTGCAAATTGGTCTCATTTAAGGTGACATGCATGTTTTCACTATCTGCAAAGTCTTCATGTCTTTGTACTAGTTCCAAAGGATGGTGATGGGTTGCATTACATGTTTTCCATGACTTTTTTCACCCTTTTCCTTTTAGGCTTAGCTCCAAAATTCCTCTCATGAGGTTGTATTTAAGAAACACACATATAGTCGATCTTCTCCATGACTGTCATACACATTCAGTTGAGTGAGCTATACAAGGTTTTGAACACATTCATGGGGTTATAAATATGGTCTTAATATGTTGAAAACACTCCTATTACATATACAATCAACTTGAGTTCTCCAAATGATATTTGAATAATTGTGGCAACTTGTTCCTCTCCAAACACAGTCCTCTACCATTAATGAACATACATAGGTGCCTTGTAACAGGGTAGTCATGTTGAACAGAGGCATTTTCGATTGTTTTTAATGTGCCAAGGTTGAAATATTAGTTTAAGACCTTGTAGACGTCTAAGATTGTTCAAGAGGTCATCCATCGTGCATGTTTTCTTTATGTTTCATCTCCACTGCAATGTTTATAACCATGATGTGCATTTACAGGCACCATTCAAGAGAATAGTCACATAAAATGGGATTATTTGATCTTATTTGAGGTTTGTCAATGTTTAAATAGTTCATTAAAGACCTTGAGGAAGTCTAAAACTGACTACAAGGCCATAACCATGTAAATTATTGAAAATTGACTTTCACTGCCCTGTGTTTCAGAGATATCCACCTACAGGTGGTAACACTGAGGCTTAAAAGTGGGTATATATATATAAACATAATGGAGATCATCCTAAGGGATGAAGAGTTGATGGAATGCTATGAGGACCATATTTGAAACATAAGACTGGCAGACAAATTTGAAAAGACATGTGCATATGAAGAAATCTAAGTTTGGAGGCTGTCTCCCTACAACCCCAAAAGAGAGGGCTAGGCACTTTTGGAGAGGTTATATAAAACTGTTGCAAAGAGTTTTGGTGAAACCAAGTACATCCATATCGTATCCTTCAAATGGGGGTAGAACATTGCCAAAAGGAATAGGGTGTGTAACTAAGAGAAGCAAGTGTTTGAGAGCCTCCAACATTGACATCTGCTCATTGAAGTTTGATAGTGTTATCTATAGGTTTTGGACCTCAAAAGGACTTCACTTCCCAAGGTGGAAATGCAAGGCATGTGTCCATGTTTTTATGGTCCTACCAAGTGTGAAATGGCACACTAATGAATTGGAGGAAACCTAAATTATAAGGTAATGGCCATATATTCATCTACAAGTGTATATTACCCTAGAAAAGGCTACCTACAACCTGCCTATAGATGTTCATAAAGCTTATAAAATAAAATTTGGGTATGATAAGCCTAAAAGCATGAGAAAATTTCCATAAAAAGTTTATTAAAGGTTTCCAAAAGTATGTTACATAGTTTTCAAAGTGGATACACACCTATATAACCCCTACTATCCCATCACAGTCAACTACAGTTGACTGTAGTTGACAAGGAGTAAGAGTATGGTGCTATGAAGGTTGGTATAGTAAAAACATGATGGATTTAGGTCCAAGTGAGTTAGAATATGACCTAAAGGACCTCAATAAGGTATTGTGGTAATAATACAAGGCCTAATATGAAATCATACAACTACAAGAATGGTGAAACCCAAAACACAGACACAGTGGCCTGTTAACTAAGCCTGTCAAGTAGGAGCCATATCTTAAGGAACCATCAAGGAGATTGAGTGTAAACATGTTTGAAAAGGGTTTCAAAGAATAATGATCATTCCATGTCACTCTTATAACATGGAAGTATGGCATGGTAAGGCTCCAACAAAGAAACCTACAATCCAATGTGTAAATTCTGCATACAGTGGGTTACTCAGGGGTCTACCTTGGGGTTTTAAGGCATTTTGAGGTGATAAAAACTTGATCAAAACCTGAAAATTTGTGTATAAGGTATCCATGACCTATTAAATACTATCATATATTAAAATCACCTAATACAATAAGGGATATTCCCTATGTTCTATCTCAAATAGAGGGCACTCCTAAGAGGATAAACCCTAGAGGTTTTGAGAAAGAAGATGACAAGGTGATTTGAAAGATTGATTGACATTGCATGGAGATTTGAAAGGCTATGTCACATAGGGGAAAACATGAAAAATCAAGCACAAATAATTGAAACATAACATAGTGGTTCAAACTCACCAAGATGCAGGCAAACCTTCTTGGTCTAGATTAGGCCTAAAGCTCTAGAGGGGCATGATTTCATTCCTAGCACTAAAGAGACATTATAATGAGTTTGAACATGTTTTTAGAGAGTTATAAGATGTATCAAAGTTATTACTTGTAAAATAATCCACAAGGCAACTTTTGGTTTAAGTCCAACTTAGGCCTATGCAAAATGGTATACAAAGCTTGATAGGCTAATTTGAAAAGCTCACATCTTATTTGAGGTTGTGAATGGGAGTATAAAGAGTGGAGACATGTTGAAGGATGTCCTAGAAAATAACTTTGTGGAATTTTTTATAGATCCAACATTAGACCTTTATGAACAATCATTAAAGGTTAAAACTATTCAAAACCCTCTAAAACCCTGGTTCTAGACCCAATTGAGAAAATAAAGGAGAAGAAGCATTTAAAAGGCATGGACTGAGAATGAAAGTGGGAGGAATTTGTATACAACTCTCCATATCTCCTTCCCAATAAGTTGAGGTGTTCCCTACTTGTACGGATAGGGGGAAAATAGATTTTCTTGACTATTTTTAGTGTTTTGTAGGTTCTATGGAGATTCAAGGGATGAAAGTCACATGAGGAGAAGGATTGAGACCTAGGATTACTCCTCATGTTCATTTATTATAGCATAAAATATCCTAAATGCTTCTGCAAGTACTCTCACTTTAGCCAGTCTAAGATGGCATAGTGAGCAAGTTAGTGGGAGGGTGAGAAATTCAAGTGGGAGGCCTTTTAAGGTGTACTTACTGAATCTAAGGCTATGGGAGGTATTGAAATGTGTAATTCACTCCTTTGTATGGATCATATTAGAAAATTAAAGGACATCCCAGTGCCAAGTGTGAAGGGTGAGTGGAAGAGGAGTTATTTAGACTACATGTAGTGACAACTCATGTGTATAAGAATCCTAATGATTAGAGATGAAACCAATACATGGTGGAGCATTTATACAAACCCTCCTTAGTAAAATCATCACATTTTCCCCTAGTCATTTATGGGACACTCTAAAAGGGGAAAATGATGAAGGCAATTTGTTGAGCAAGCAATGATGAATCCTATGCCACATTTCATGAGTTTCATGTCTTGGAAATACATTTGTCCTATTAGACCTTACATGGTCCATTTCCTAATTAATTTTCCTACATGTATAAATCCTCCTCTCATCTTGAAAAGTGTTCTCTTGACTCTTGGAATTCTCTCTCCAATTCTACAAGTAGAAGCCATTTTGGCTCTTGTAAAATATACCACACCATATATGTAGAGCCTTACTAGAATGACATTATTTTTTTCCTTTGAAAAATTAATATAATTTTGTTTTGAGTTCATGAACATTTTTCTAAGTGTGCAAGTGATGTATGGTGAAGTTAGTGATAATTTTCTATCCTTGCTTTCCTTATCCTTTCATGTTTATGCAAGAGTTCCTATTCTAACACGTCATGTAGAGTGTAGTCAAGTGTGTTAGGCTCATTTCAAGTGTACAACTATTCTTGCAGTGTGCAATTTTCCCTCTAGTCTATATACCTTGTGTTTTTTCATGTATATCACCTCTATATTGAAAAATTGATGTTAAAAACTTATAGGACTTACAAGCTAGTTTGTATGACCCATTTCATTGTGATATGAGTATGATCCATGTGTAAATCATCTTAGTGTATCACCCCCTTAGAATAGGTTCATTTCATGCAAACTTTTAACTCTTTTCCCACAAGCAACTAGTTAGTTAGGTGATAAGCATTTCAAGATACATTAAGGGAGATAGCCTTTAAATCTAGAGGCCTACTTTCATTATATGTACACCCACATACCTAGAAGTATTTCAATGTTTCCCAAATTTGTAAGAGGATTGATAACCCTCTTCCATGGTGCAAGATTTGGTGACAACAATTCTAGCACACCCGATGGGACCAAGGTCCAAGAGAGTGGAAATATTATTGGTGTGCCTTTCCTTTAATTAGCTTTTGGAAGCAAGAAAGATAACACCAATGGCAACTCCAAATGAAAAATTCTAGTTGTGAGCAACCTAGGTATCTTTTATTAAAGGTTTTGATTAGTGATTATATCTCATTTGACCGATGAGGTTGATATGGACAACTATGGTGAATACCCCTATCATGAACCTCCCTATCAACCTTGCTATGAACCACATTATATTCCTCAGTAGCCCTATCAAAATGCCTACCAGTCCTATGAGCCATGGCATCCCTCTGGTCCTCCACTTCCCTCTCCATATAGACATCATGTTGTTAGACAACCCTATGAGGAAATCCATCAAGGAGATTATCAAGGAATGTCTCCTTATCATACCTAATATGAGTCCTACCAATCATACCATGATGCCTATCAACCTCAAGAATATTCCCATGAGTTTTTTTATGAGGAATTAGATAATCCCATTGATTATACATAAAGATACTACAAGACACAGTATGAATTCTTAAAGCTTCAAATCTAACAACATAGAGCTAGCTTCAATCCCCATCATTAACCTCCTCCTCCTCCATTAACTTCACCTCATGTCAAACACTTATTGGCACTCTTACTAGAGATGTTAGTTAATAAATAGAATATGGGGATATGAGATAATGAATTTGATGTGTTTCCTAGTCATCACATGGAAACATTAAGAGGCATTGCCAAAAGTTATATGCATGTGCTATAGGTAGTTGAAGGAAAATAAGGAAATCAATAGAGTATAAAAGGACAACTAGACTTGGAAAATAAGTGCCTTCAATGCTCAATAGATAACCTAAGTATGTGGGAAGATAAAGAACTCAAGAATGAACATGTTTCTATAGAAGAACCTCAAGGAGGCTATTGGTAAGGTGAAGTTTCTATTGAAGTAGGTACTTTTCCTTATATCTAACCCAAAATATCACTCCCTCATGAGCTTATTAGTGAAGTTATCTTTCCTAAATCTATTCACAAGTCCTCCACTTCACCTCACACTCTATATCCAACTCATTATCCCCTCGTCACATCTCATCCTTCACCTCAAACCCATGAGCCTATCCATCAACCTTCCACCTCATCCCTTCTTGAAAAAGAGTCTATTTTGAGGGAAGAAAATGACAAGGAAGGAGATCAAGTAATAGCTTATCAAGGAGATGTCATGAATGACTATGAGTTAGAAATCACCACAAGGACTCCCCTTGGTGAACACAAGAACAATTCAACTTTCTTGAATGAAGAGAAACATATTCAAGAATATTTTTCAATTTTCCATGAGGAATGTGGTAAAGAATTGGAGAGAGGGGTATTTGAATAAGACTCCATAATTGATCATGAGGTTTTGGATGATCATCTTATACATGAGGTTGAATGTGCTATCAAGGATGAAGGTGAAGTTCTAGTCATTCCTCAAGAAGTTGCAGTCCTAAAAGAATCTTATGAGACCAAGGTTAAAAATGTAGTCCTTAAAGAGTACCTCATACCTAAACCTAATTTTGAAGCACCCTCAGATGAATTGGAGCACAAATAAAATTAGCTTTATGATCTCATACATCAAGAAGAAAAGGTTGAAGAGAGAGTGGTTCTCGATGACAAGAAGAATAAGGATGATTGGCAGCTACAAATGAAGCTCTTTTAAGAGATTGAATATCTTTTCCAAGTTGAAGGTAAATTACTTGAGAAGGTGAAGAAAGTGTTTCCCATGGAGGACAATTACCAATATTGGGTATACAATGTAGAGTTCCTTGATGAGCTTGATGAACTTGCTACTGAAAGGAAGCCTAATCTTACTGAGAGCACCATGGAAACTAAGAAGGTATGCCTTATTGAACCACCATTATAGGTTGTATTTGAGGTGACATATGAGAAATTTGAGGCTATTTAGATGCAATAATATTTCATTTCCATAGCTAACTTGGTTGGAGTTATTTGTTTTTCATTAAACATCATGCCAATGAAGTTGACAAATACCATGAAGAAAATAGAGGCATCAATGCCAAGGATCAAAAGGCTATAGCCTCATTCAATCCATCATGTCATGAAGCAATAGATTTTTCAAACCTCCCCTTTGATCTAGGATGAATTTTTCTTTTCAAGTTAGTTTGTGTTTGAGTTAGCTAGTCTGGTTTGCGTGTGTTCCATAAGTGCTCATGAGCACAAGTGTGTGTTGGTTTAGTTTCTTGTCTTGTGTGTTGTTTATTATTAGTTTTCTATTGTTTAGTGTGTTTTCAAAGGCAAATTTTGTATCGAATTGGTGTATAGGTGACTCAATACCCCAAAGGATAGGATTAGCCAACTAGTCTTCGCATAACAAGCATACCACCCGTAGGAAATCACCAAGAATGTTGATCATTTTGAACACAAGTCAAAATGGGTCAATCCCCTATAGTCAAAAACTTGATATAGGGATATAATATAATGTCATATGGAATTTCATAGTCTATTTGATGTCATTTTATATGTTTTTAGCCTTAGTCATGGTCTAATTAAGCCTTTATGTCATTTTGAGTCATTTAAGGGTCATTTTAGAGTCATATATGAAAGTGGCACAAATTTCAAGATGAATAAGTGTTCTAGTTTTCCTTTCAATGTGAAATATATCATATTACACATTATAAATGTCAGTCATATCTAAAAACTATAGGTTTCCTAGCTAAAAATCAAGAAAACAACTAGAAAAGGAGTTTTGGCACTTGTACGGCCTATAAAAGAGAGTGGCACATGTGTCAACCTTATGGGATGAATCTTAAACTTCTTTGGACTTGTATCAATGTTTTATCATCTTTTAAAGTGCTAATAATGGTTAAAAACCATTTTGCTCCTTCATTTCCCTTCTAAGGAACACCTTGGCAACAATCTCGTGAGTCTCACATGAGTGTTATGCTCCTTCATTACTAATATGGTTCTCATTTTTTATAAAGAAGACCTAAAAAATGGAAAAATCACTCATAAGTGGTTTGGCCCCTTTATGATCACCATCTCTTTTCAAAATGGGGCCTATCATCTCTCCACTTTTGAAGGTGAACCCCTACAACACCCAATCAATGGGTTCTGCCTCAAGACATTCTATGTCTAAGGCCCGTGCGACAATCTTGGGATGAACTAGGTGTCCTCTAATACAATAGAGGTGTCCTCAAGGTCTAGGCACTACATCAACATGCCATCTAAACCTTTCTTGAATAAGATACCACCTATGATGATGTAGTGAGTGATGAGCTTATGGATCTAAAAGCATTTTTGTAAAAGGGCGTCAATGGGATAAGACTAGGTCTCAAAGTAGTGGATAATATCTCAATACCAATCACTCTCAGAGACTTGATCAATTGAGTATACCATCTCATGAGGGAAGGCATCATCAATCAACTCCTTGCTAGGGTTAGGTAGTAGGCAATCAATGAGTTGTTTGGCTATGGCTAAGCTCTTGGTGGACTTTTAGTTAACGATGCAAAGGTCAAACTCCTAAAGAACCATGATCTACCTCATAGTCAAACTAGTAATATGTGTCTTGCAAAGAAAATAAAAAATTAGGTCAGATTGGATAATCACATTGGTGGTCTAACCTAGCTTGTAATGTTATAACTTATTCATGGTGAATATGAGATAGAGGCATTACATTTTGATAGTAGATTAGTTGATCTCAGGGCCAACTAACATGTGAGAGATGTAGTAAATAACACTCTCTATATTAGTGTCATCCTTGTGACACAAAAACCCTTTGATGGAGAGCTCAATGACAGAGGTGTATAAGATAAACTTGCAACCCTTGCTAGGTGGCATTAAGATGGGATGATTGTAAAACATACACTTAAAATCCTCAAAGGCCACTTGGATTTCAAGGGCCCATAAGAACGGCGTATTATTGTGTAAGAGATGCATGAGGGGTATGGATTTGTGCATATACTCCTTGAAGAAACATCTAAGGAAGTTGAGTCTCCTAAGGAAATATTTTAATTGCATGAGGTTCTATAGGGGAGGCATATCAAGGATCACTTTAATCTTCTCAAGATCCACTTTGATGCCTTAATATGAAATGAGGAAGCCAATGAGCTTTCTAGTTGAGATGCCAAAAATACACTTCTTGAGGTTGAGGCTGATGTGATACTCCTTGAGACATTCAAATATGATCCTAAAGTCTTGCACATGCTCATAATTCTTATGAGATTTATCAAAGAGGTCATCAACATAACATTCCATGATCTTATGGATTAGGTTGAGAAAAATGTGGGTCATGGCATGATGATATGTGGCCCCAAAATTATTTAGACTAAAGGGCATGATGACATAATATAAGGTATCCCATGGGGTAGTTAATGTCATCTTATGCTAGTCTTTAGGTGCAATTTCTATTTGATTATACCCTAAGAACTCTTCCATGATGGACATGATCTCAAAATCAGTTGTAGAGTCTATAATTTGGTCGATCAAAGAAGTGGGAAAGTTATCCTTTGAACAAGCCAAATTGAGGTCTAAAAAGTTGATGAAAATGCAAACATCCCCATTCTTTTTTAGGATATGGATGATGTTGGCAACACATCGAAGGTAGTCAATGAAATTAATAAAACTGACTCAAATGAGTTTTTTTATTTCAACCTTTACTAACTGGGAGACTTTGACCACCATTAATCACTATTTTTGGAAAATGGGGTGGGCTTCATAATCCATAATGAGGTTATGGAGAATGACATCAGGGTACACACCCTACACATTGGTGCATTCCCAAGTGAATACATCCAAAAATTCAAATAAAAAGTTGACCAAGACCACCCGTTCCTTATCAGCAAGGCTAGCACTAATCTTAATGACATTTGGCCTTGTAGGGGTATCAAGGTTTACATATATATATCCTTGAATGTCCATATCATTTCCTTCCTCAAAACACTTAGGCATGGGAGGGAGCAATCGACCTAATTCATCAGGCTCAACTTACATGACATACATTGTGGGGATGTCAGGGGTTGGGCCATTTGAGAGTGAAATCTCCAAGCCTACATGATCAAAAAGATAGAGATAATTGTAACAAGATTTCATGAGCTTAACGTATGTTATTCTCTCCTTGAGTAGGTTATGTTCCATAGTATGAATGAAATAACACTCAATATCAGACTCAACAACTCTAGTAACCTCTACAAGAGACGTATTGAGAGAGTCGATACTTCAATGAGAGAAGCATGATGATAAAGGAAGCTCAATGTTTGAGGAGACATCTTGAAAGAAATCTTCAAGAAGGGAAGATCCAACCTAGAGTTGGAGAGTAGAAGGGGGAATTGGTAGATGCATGCCAAACTCTAAAGGAGTGAACACTAATCGATACTCAGCTAGATCAAAATGTTTATCCTTGAGAAAGCAGGACTTAGAGGTGGAGGCCTTGTGGGAGTCCATAGGGCCCTATGAGGAGATAAAAAAGCCTCACCAAAGGGCTTTGTATTTGTGTAAAGTAATGTCCAGGGATACAGGTCCACCTCCATAGTGTGAACCTCACCTTCGTGCATGAACTGGACCATGTAAAATGTTACCAATATGATGGCTTGTAGGGTAACGATCCAGAGATGGCCAAGGATCATGTTGTATGAGAGATCCAATTCTAATACACAAAACTTGATCTTAACTATCTCGAGGCCAAATTTGACCCAAAGATTCACATTTCCCACCGATGCAATCATGTCATTATTGAAACAAACATAGTTATGGTGAGAATCAAAGATCTTCTGACTAATCCTAATATTATTGAAAACACACAGGGGCAGGATTTTCAACATGAATCTCTCATCAAAAATGCATCTCTTGATATGAAAATCATCGATGGAGGTCTCAATGTAGAGCAAGAACCTATCCCTCTTTTCAAGAAAGGAAACATCTGATAAGGAGGTAGGGTTAAAAATAATATGGGAGGATGAAGGTGATTAAGGATGTTGGAATTAAACAAAACCTTGACATCGTCCCATAACGAACCCTCATGAGAGATACCAAGCTCATCAATGATGAGTCCTCTTTGCTCGAGGCAAAGGTGAAGAAGGTCCCAAATGGATATTCTAGTTGAGAGCCCTTGTAACTCCTCTATGATGGAGTATAGACATTATCTAGCCTAAGGAGGGATGTTATGCTAAAAGTCAAATCTAACTTTGGGGTTTTCTACCCTCATGGGTTGGACAGAAGGCCCCGTGCCACTAGCATCACCAATGGGGTTAATAGATTTCAATAATATATAGATCAAATAGTTTATTAAATGGAAAACAAACTATTTGTCATAGGTATGTAAAAGGAGAAAACTGATTAAAATTAGTTTTCAATTTTATGTACAAATAAATAAATATTGTTGATAAGTCTCAACAGTAAAACAAGTAATTACCTAGGTAACTAATATCTACCCTAGGTAAAAATAAACTTACTGTAGGTAAAAAAAACTACCTAAATAAGCTTATAAATTATTCTAATACCCTCCCATAATTGAAACATAGGGAATATGAAACAAATATTGGTCTCAACTACTAGGCCTGATAAGGTACCCATGTATAAACCAAAAATAAATAAAAGGAAGGTGGGACTTCATAGAAAATCCCCCCAAGGACAAATTCACCCCAATCATCTCTCACAACTAAAGATAATGAGGAGAAGCTAAAGATTTAGTGAAGATGTCAGCAATCTGCTTAACATTAGGCACAAAATCTAAGGAAAAAACTCTATCTCGAATGAGCTATCAAATGAAGCGCATGTGAATCTCAATATGTTTTATGTGCTAATTCCCAACAAGATTACATGAAATAACAATTACACTTTGTTTATCACACCAAAGAATAGTAGGACCCTACTATGTGAAATCAAACTCTCTAAGCAACTGTCAAAGCCAAAAGATCTCTTGACTAGCTTTGATAGCACCTCAGTGCTCTGCCTCACTGGAAGACAATGCAATAACTGTTTGATTTTTGCATGACCAAAAAAATACATAGAACCAAGTGTGAAATCAAATCCACAAGTGGATTTGTGAGTGTCAACATCACCATCCTAATTAGAGTCATTATATCCAATAAGATGTGGAGAACTATGTGGTGTGTAATGAATACCAAAGTATATAGTGCCTCAAATGTAGATAAAATAAGCTTGGCTACTAGCCAATGATTCTCATGAGGTTCGTGTGAAAACTGAGAGATAAGGTTCACATCAAATATGATGTTAGGATGTGTATGAGTTAGGTATAAAAGACTACCTGCAAATTATCGATACAATGTCAAATCAACATGAGGAGTCATAAAAGTGGCAGATAACATAACACTTGACTGATATGGAGTGGAGGTAGGCTTACAATTAGCCATGCCAAACTTGTGAAGAAGATCTATCACATAATTTTGTTGTCAAATGGAAGTACCCTCTGAAGACTAATGAACCTAAAGACCAAGAAAGTAATGTAGAAGTTCCAGATTTGTGATGTCAAACCTATTAACCAACTTGTCTTTGATGTCCTAAATCAAAGACTTAAACTGCCAGTGAGGATAAGGTCATCTATATACAAAAATAACATCATAATACCCTCATCTTGCTTTAGGATATATACATTGTGATCTGACTCATAATGATGAAAACCAGAACTCAAAAGAAAAGAGTCCATATTCTCATACCAAGCTCGAGGAACTTGTTTGAGACCATATAGAGAATGATGGAGTCTACAAACCAATGACGAATCTTGTACAAATATTGGAGGCTACTCCATATATATATCCTCTTTGAAATCTCCATGAAAGAAGGCACTCTTCACATCCATTTGAAAAACTAACCAATGATGTGAATTGACAAGAGAAAGTACAAGCCAAATAGAATCCATCTTAGCTACAGGGGCAAAGGTTTCAGAGTAGTCTACTCCTTCAACCTGTGAAAAACCCTTAGCTACTAATCCATCTTTGTACATATAAACTGATCCATCTATAGCATATTTGGTCTTAAAGACCCATTTACATCTTATAAGTTTTCTTCCCTTAGGAAGAGGAATAAGGTCCGATGTATGATTCTTCATCAATGAAGAATACTCATTGTACATAGCAGCATCCCACTCAGTTTTACCAATGGCCTCAAAAATAATTACCAGACCATCATTAGTGGATTTTCCTATAAGAGAAACACCTGATGTCTATAAGTGAGTGTGATGGGAGTCAAATGGATCACCAATAAAAGAACTAGCTGCTTGTAGAGTGCCCTGTGCCCATTTAGGCAAGGATGATGAAGTAGATGGCTATGGTGGCTGAATAGGTATAACATCATCTTCATAATGATCAATAGAAAAAAAATCCTCACTATCATCTATGAAAGAGGAAGGAGGAGAAGAAAGAGAAGAAGTACAATATGTAGACTCCTATGGAGTGGGTAGCTCATCAACACATACATCTCATTGAAATAATACATCATGTGAGACAGGATCAAAAAGATGATAATATTTTACATCTTCACAATAGCCAACAAAAACAAGTGGTTGGCTTTTCTTCTCCAAAGGTTTCTTTTTGTCATCTAGAATAAATGCCCATGCTTGACTATTAAAGACACAAAAATATGAAATATCAAGCTTTATCCCTGACCAAGCTTCTTCAGGTGTCATATTTTGCACAATTTACTGCTTCAGCCTAATATTGTGAACCCAAAATTTTAGAATGACTCATATAATTTACCATCTCTTTCAATGCTTGATTATTCCTCTCTACTACGCCATTTTATTAGGGAGTGTATGGTATAATGAACTAATGTTAAATGCCATGCTCACTACAGAAATCTAAAAAAACATTACTGTCATATTCCCCTCTATTGTCGATGCGTATCTTATTGAGAGAAAGAGATGATTATTTTCAACAAAGGTTTTAAAAACCTTGAAGGTCTCAAATACTTCACTTTTCAGCTTGAGAAAATATACCCAAGTTTGAAGAGTGAAATAATCAATGAATGTGAGTACATATTTTGCCCCTAAAATAGAATGAATTGGAAAGGACATCAAATCACTATGAACCAACTCTAAGGGTGCATGTGAACATGTGGCCTTACCAACTAGAAATGGATCTTGTTTTTATTTTCCAACTAGACATCCATGACATATTCCATCAATACATGACACCTTAGGAAGGCTATTTACAATATTTTTTGTACTCATTTTCTTCATATAACCAAAACTTAGATGCACTAGTATTTCATGCCATACTTTGCTAAGGCTATCACCATGTGCTACAAGTGAATAACCGGAAGTCCTGGAAGAAGACTCAAACTTATCAAAAGTGTAAAGTCTTGCAGAATGATCTGCTTTACCTATAGCAACTATCTCACTAGGATCATTACATTCTCTTATTACAACATCATGTGAAGTGAATTCCATAGTTTTAACAGTACTATAATGACATATTTGGTATACAAAGAAAATATTAGAAGAGGTTTGAGCTACAAGTAATACATTATTAAAACAACCATCCTATTTTTGAATAGTACCTGATCCCAAAACATCAATCTGTGTAGATTCCCCCATGACAATATGTGAAGTACTGCAATCTATAATAGAAGATAAGAGATCTTGAGAATGTGTGAGATAATGAGAAGCACCTGAGTCAAAAATCCACTTATCTTGTGATGAAGATATATCCCTGGATGAGAGTGCTTTCCCTTTCCCTGTGGAATGAGAAGAAGATGCAGAAGGTATAAAAATATTGTGTCATTTCAATGTTGCCTCTAATGTTGCCATCTTCTTACAACATCTACTTTCATCATGATTAAGACCACCACAAAAATTTCAAGGACCAAAATTTTTCTCCTTTTGTTTATAAACCTTTTTATTTTTAGAAGATTGAGAAGACTGTGTAGTGGTATTTGTAGGTTTATTGGAAGATAGTGTTTTTTTCTTTGATTTAGGTAGAGGCTTTCCTTTTGAGGTATTAGCCACTAAGGCATGACTAGAACTAGGTAGAGCATCTAGTCCATTAGTTTTGTTTTCTCTCTAGTTAATCTTTCACAAAATACTTCAAAATAAGGCCATTTGAATTCATCACCTAATGTATCCATCATGGTATAAAAAGTAGAAGAAAATACACTATATGGTCCTTTCAATTTTGAAAATATCAAGAAAGTACATTCCTTGTCATTCTTATCCTTCCCGCCAACTTTCAACTATGATCTAATAAACTTGAATTTTGCCAAAAATTCATCTATCGAAGGAAAATATCATGGAGATAAAGCACTCAATTTTGCATCTAATTACAATATTTTAAATTTATTTACATTGCCAAATAGATTTGTAAACTTTTACCATACCTCTTTGGGTGTTTTTTCATATGCAATGTGGAATTGAAGACTATCTTACACGTTGAGGCCAATCAATCCAAGTGCCTCATCCTGCTTGCAACCATATGTGTACTTTTCCTATTCAGTGGTAAGTGTTACATGTGTCTTATCATCAAAAATCCTCCATAATCCCTTTGACTAAAGAAGTTGTTACATTTTTGGTTTCCAAACATGATAATTTGTGGTGTTTAGAGGTTTTATATAATCGAGAATCCATTCCTAAAGATGAAGATGACATTGATAAAAAAGAAGTAGACACTCTATGTATAACCCCTCCCATTACAATGTAACATCTTTTGACAAAAATTCTACCCTTAAATTTCTTTCAAAGGTACTATTTTATATTTATTAAAAACAAACAAAAAAACCTTTTTTTAAAGAGAAAAAAAAGAGGGATTTGACCCCAGGACCTCCACCCTATCAAATTCTTAGCAAAAATATCTTAGCCACTATGGCAAGGTCTATTTTGTGAGCATTTAAACAAAAACTTGCTTTTAAATCTCTTCAAAAAGCAAAATTTAATGAAAAAAGGCCTCAAATTGACCCACACATCTGAGGGAGGATCAGCAAAATAGTCTTACTCAAAAAAATATGCAACAATGTATGGTGTTGTGAAGATTTGTGAGGAGAAATTAGAAGATTGACAAAGATCCTTTGGCAAAGATTTTTTGCAAATGCTTTAAAATGTGCTGAGGACACATGTCCCAAACACCTATATGGCCTAATGAAAATTCAAATGTTTATGCTGCACATAAAACTTGGGAATGTCTGCTTATGTCTCTAGGTGTCAAATTCTAAAAACCATCAATGTACAACCTCCCAATAGAAGAAAACCAAATGGGTATGTAGCGAATTCAAGATAAACTATAATTTCCCTATTGAAGGAGCTCAAAACACTGTATGGCTTCTTTTTCTAGTGTATGGCCTACACTAAGGTGTCATAGGGATGATTCATGGTCCAGGAATAAGTTTTATATTTCCAAGAAATGGAGCAGAAGTTAGAAAACTATACAAAAATCATACGCCTATCCTACTACAACAAAAACACCAGCCTACCGATTTTAACCCAAATGGGTTGTATGGCCTGGTCAAAAGCTAAAAATTCAATATTTTTTGAATTCCTTATTAAATTTTCTTTCTAATGAATATTTGGTTTAGGAATTTTGAATAATTAAATATCTCAAAATAATTCGACAAATTCATAATTCTTATGAATTTTTTTGAGAAGGAAGCCAAAACATCATAGAGAAAAATAAAATTTTAGAACTCAATAATGATCTAATAATTTGGCTTATGTTAAAATGAAATTGATCAACAAATTTTAGGGATGAGGATTTTCAACTGGAAATCCAAGCTCTGAAACCATGTAAAAATTGGCTAGAGATACACAAGACCCAAAGATCAATCCAGATGAGAAATCCTACAACAAGAACCTGCAAGAATAATTTCAAGAATGAATAAACATATTTATTCATACACACCAAAATTAGAGCTGATGTTCCTAAATTTACTCTTCATTTTTCACTGTGCAATCTATCAGATTGTAATAATATATAGATCAAATATTTTGTTAAATGCAAAACAAACTATTTATCATATGTATGTAAAAGGAGAAAACTAATTAAAATCAATTTTTAATTTTACTTACAAACAAATAAATATTGTTGAGAAGTCTCAACAGTAAAACAACTAATTACCTAGGTAATTAATATCTACCTTAGGTAATAATAAACTTATTATAGGTAAAAACAACTACCTAGATAAGCTTATACATTATTCTAACACCAAGCACATGTTGACAAAGCACTCATACCCAGTAGAGGCCATGTCAATAGCAATAATGACCTTGTTACTCTCATGCTTGGCCTTCCCTTTTGGGTTAGGCAAAGAAGAATAATATGAAAAGGTAGAATATTAAGAGGAAGAATGATGGGCCTTAGCCTTAGATTTCTTCTTCTTCTTCTTCTTTTCCTTGTCATGGTCAGGTAGAGGCTCCTTGAACACTTTAAATTTATGGTTAGGCTTCATAAGTGGAGAATTCTATAGGGGCGGTGAGGTCTTGGCACTAGAATTTTAGGTGGCATAATTCTTATCATCATGGACCTTCATCTGATGGAAGTTAGAAAACTTGGTGACATCATAAGGGAACACCATTTATGGTCTCACAATGCTCATTTCAAGGGCCTTATTTTCAATTGGCCTCTTACTCAGAGCATTTACCTTATGGTCATAGTTCTTTTCCTTCTCCATAGGAGAATTGGTAACACCATCATCGATCACATTTTAATTATGATCATGTGAAGATGATGACTTTTGGGTTAGCATAGGGTGAATTCCTGGACACACCTTGAAGACCCCAATATTCAAAGATTCGTTAACAACTTCATCATAAGATGTGGGTTCAGGCTTAAGGACTTCAAGGTAGACCTCCTGCCTCAATGCTTGCATGAACATATCATAAAGTTGATCATTCAATAACCTTGTCTTATATGTATGGATCATTGAATGCCACCTACGTACAAAGTCAAAGTTTGACTTACCTTTGGCCTGCACCATAGAGGTAAGTAACTAGATGTTGAGGTTAAATAGTTTAGAAATATGAAAGTACTGGAGGAAGTCATCTAAAAAGAATTGGAAGATAGAAATAAAATCTGGTGGTAGATTTTGGAATCACATTAGAGCTTTGGCACATAGGGACTGAGCAAAGAGCTTCAATATCATGCCTTTGTTTTAATCCTAATCCATACACACCATCATAAATATCGTGATATGCTCCATTGGACTAGCAACTTGAGTCCCATTTAACTTAGGTAGTTTGGTGATTAGAGTAAGAAAGGGAATAGCATGCACCTAATGGGCTAGAGTATCCCTAAGGAGATCCTCATAGGCAAGGTTGATAGTGGGTTGATGATGAGCTCCCTGAGGAGGATTGTAGAGGTTATAATGTTGTCTATGTTAGTAGGACTCATCACAACCTTTATTATGGAGGGGATGATGCCAAGGTGGATCCTAAAATAAGAGACATTCATGATGGAAATCATCCCAATCACGGGGTTGGGAACAACTACAAGATAGGTGCCATTCCCTATAAGGAAGATGAGATGACATGGAATGTTCATGGAAATGGTCATGTTGAATTAGGTATCCATGATGATGGCTATGTGTCATAAGATTAGAGTTCACTTGAGGGCACTGATGTTCAGGATATGTATCCCACAAATTTTTAGTCTATAAGTGGTGATCAAAATCAATGCACTCATCTAAAAATCTAAAAGAAGGGCTAAAATGATGGGAAGACTTCACATGGTGTGGATGCCTCATCGAGTTAAGATGCATGTGTCTCTCAACATGGACATGAGGGGGTTCTTATTAGAGAGTCTCTCACTGAGAAACAGGTGGGGGACTTGGGTGAGAACTAGTTGAGGCATCCAAACCAGAGTGGGTGCAATATCTGTATCCAGAGGAAGCATGTCATCTACTCTTAGGGGAGAAGGGTGTTGTTCATTCCCTGAAGCTGTCTGCAGCAATCATCAATGATTACATATAGCTCATCGGGCCTCAGTTGTGAATGGGGGTTGTCATCACCCTAAATGAGTGAATGAAAAGTAGTTTGAGGTCGAGGGGAATCCTCCTCGGATGAGTAGAGATTAAACTAATGGAAAGGAGACTAAGTCTATTGGTTATACACTTACCAATCTAGTTCTTTATGAGACATTGGCAAGCCTTAGTCCTAAGGTAAAGACATGCCATAGACCTTGGGGGTTTTATGCCATTCTATTGTTATTGTAGCCTATTCATGATTGAACTTAGGGTTGAGACCCTGAACACGATAAGCAGAGTGTCCCAAAGGTGGGAAGCTAGCCATAGAGGTGATGAAGTAAGAGCAAGTGGGAAGACAATAAAATAGGCAGACTGTTAGAGACCCCAAATGGAGATGGACACAAAACTAAAGAAGGACAAAATAATTAGGGTGAGATCTAAAACAAATTTGAAAGCAAAGCCTAGCAGATAACATAGGGGATTTGGCTAAGAGATTTTTAAATAGGCTATAACTATAATGAGACCTTATGTGGGGTCCCATCAGGCATGCTAATATGTAGCTTAAAGAATCTAAATGAAGCCACTAGGGTTTGGTAGGGGGATACATAGGGTACTTAGACAAACACCTAGAAGGCTAAAAGGCTTTGGGATACCATGGGCTACTCATGCTCTATACATGTTATTCAAGTTTTTGGCTTGCACCAAACTATAGATAGACTCGTAAACCAAGTTAGGGTTAGTGTGATCAAGTGAAAAAAGGATGCAGGTATCTCTAATGGGGATAACCATAGTAAATCAAACAATAAGGGAGTAACATTCAATGCGTAAAGAATGAGAAAGTAACCTATTTAAACAATATAACACTATGAAACATGAAATGCATTTCAGAAGCATGCAATCCTAATAATTGAAATATGATTTCAGAAAGGAAATGATGTTTTTAATAGAGAAAAAGATGGGGAGAGCGTTTGATTTTAGAAACCTGAGCTAATGCCTTTGTCCAAATACAACTATTTCCTACATGTGAATGAGTGAGGGAATGTCATTTGAGTCAAGAAAAATAATCTATTTGAGCATGAGGGAATATACCAAGCAATGCAATGATCCAAAAATAAGAATTCTATGCAATGAAAGACATTTTCAAAGGGAAATATGTTTTCAAGTTTAGGAGAATGCATAAACTTCAGAATTTACTCTAAAACAAGTCCAAAATGAGCTAAATTAACATGCAAATGATAAAACTTAGAACATATACTACACTAAAATAATGGAATTTGACTTTGCATAATAAAGTGCCCTTAGATCAAGCTCAAAATTATTGTGTAGATGTTCTACAAACCATGAATCCAATTTTGAGACAATAATGGAGGAAAACATGGTTGCAGTGTAGAACTAGGATCAAACCAATGTCTAGACAACCAAGAAGAGGTGAAGTGAAAACTTGCAAGGATGTAAGAGCCCAATCTAGGTGCACAAATCAAGTGCAATGCCACTTGTAGAAGCTAATATCAATCCATAATGAATAAAGAACAACTATAAGCAATAATGGAGTCTCCAAGTCAATGTGCAATAATATATGGGATCCTCCATCACCAATCCATATCAAGAGTGCCAAGAATGAATCAATAGGGATTCAAGAAGGCATGAGAGTCAAGAGAGTGGAGAAGGATCAAATATCAATCATGAAAATGAGTGATATAGGGCACCCAAATGCTAATAAACCCCCAAACTAGCCATTTCTGGCATTTAAAGGTCTAAAAATGACCATTTTGGTCAGGCAACAGCCTAGGCCATGGATTTTGGGAGGGAAACATGAAGCCTAGCCCATGATTTTATCCCATAAGCCATGGCTTGGGTTAACATCCCATCTTGGGTGGTCAACAAGACCCTATAAGGGCTCCAAGAGGTCTTTGGAGGGTCTGTTGATGTGTAGAGAGAGCAAGGAGGTGCAAAGGGTCCATACATGAAACAAGAGGGTGTCTATGTAAGTGAGAAATGTATCAAATAGGATGACCTAGGTTAGTAGTCTGCACGTGATCTAAGACATAATCATAGGGAGGAGTAGGATCTTAGTAAGTATGATTATAGTATCTTTGGTCTACATTTATCTACATTTGGTTTCTCATTTGCCAGTGATGGATTCAATTGATAGGTATTAGGTCCTATTCGTATGAATATATTATATGGTATTTTACTGAGTAGATAAGAACATAATTTATTTAATTATTCATTTGAATATTGTTTGCCATCTATATGAATAATGAATTTGGTTTGATTTGAAGGAAGGCTTGTAGCTTCCTCCTTTGTGACCACATTTGGAACCTTATATTTTTCAATTGTCTCTTAATTTTTGACTTATTTTGTTAGAAATCATAGTTTAAATATTTGATGTGCCCATTACTCTTTTTGTGATGTTACCTTTTCTATATATTCTTTATTTTTTGATTTGTTCTCATTTGTAGGGTCTTTCTCTTTTGTATTAAAGAAATGTATCTTTGAATGATTTGCATGAATATTGCTAATATATCCCAAGCCTTGATAGTCATTTTGATCGTACATAGAAATACGATGAGCAATGCCTTGGGAATGTTTTCCCAATCCTTGACCATGATAACTAAAATTTTATAACTATTTCTTTTCAAAACCATACTATTTGGAAAACTCAATATAACTATTCCAAGGTAAATTTGTATCTTTTTCTTTACCTAATTTTTCTTTTTGAGCTTTTTCTTACTCTAAGTTTGATATTTACAACTATTTTTGCTCTAAATTTTTCTTTGGTACCCACGTTTATTATTTTGGTACTTGTGGTTTAGGAGAGGTACTCGTAATGTGTCTTGGTTGATGTATCAATGATATGATCACCACTACCTTTGTGACTTTGTATTTTTCTATTTAATGCAAAACAAAAAAAATTACGATGTCCATGCATTCTATGATATGTACAATATTATTTGAATCTCCTAGTAGGATATGAAGGAGGTAATTTAATCACTTTATCTTGAATCATTTTTGTTTGGATTTTGCTTGGTCTCTTAATAACCTTTGGTATAATACTCAAATCACTTGTTTTGGATGTGTTATGTTGTATCTTTACATTTGGATAGAAAACCTTGTTTGGTGCAACATTAGTAGATGAGGATGTGAACACATGATTAACACTACCATGTGTTGGATTCTATAGGCATGTAATTTGATTTTCCAATAATGTGATCTTTGAATTGAAATTATTTTTTCACTCTTATATTGACTTGCTCATAAGGATGATTTTATATTTTAAGGCTTCACAAGAAAAAACCCTAGGTACCTCAGATTGAATATGTATATATGCAACATCTATTTTACCCCTTGAAGGAATGATAATATAGACCTAGTTAGAGGGATGGTAGCTATCACCCTCCTCGGGATTAGGAAGAAGAGGCTCAATACTATCATAATAAGAGTTTTAAAGAGGGCTTAAATTTTGATTTTGTTTTTAAACCCTCTCATTATATTGATCAAGTTGGTTACTCATTTTAATTGATTTCATCATACATGAAACATAACAAGTAACAACTACCATGATGTACTATAAAATGAATTATTTAAGAGATATATACATATTAAGCATGTTTGTAGAAAAGGATAAATTCTATTTTGTAAATTTTGAACACTTTATAATCAGAATTTAGAAAATACTAAATCAGGAAACCCTAAGTCAATTAGGATTTTGAGGCCAAAGGTCAGGGTTGCCATAATGTGCGAAATAAAGATAAATAAATATAAAGTGATTGGCTAAAAACTTTGGAATCTAAAACAAGCTTTTTAGGAAAAATAGGAAATGAGACAAACCTAGAAAAAATTGGGAAGGAAAAGTATAGTGTATGGCACGTAGGTCTAAATTTACTAAAAATAGTAAAATACAAGATTCAAAAAATTCATACAATAGTTTGGCGAATAAAAATATGTTTGTTTGTATCAACCATATTATAGAAACCTCTGTGTAATTTTAAAATGGATGTATTATGAATCATAAATAGGCCAAACAATATAGAATGTTTCATAAGCAAAATCTTAGAATATTCTCAATAAAGAATCAATAATTTTGATAAAAAAATAAATTATTTCAAAGATTCTAGAGAAGTTTTTGAGTAAAATATTATTTTAGATGAAAATAATAAATTAATTAGAAAATAAGCACACCATTTGTCTTGTGTGTCAATATTTATTAAAAATAGTAAATTATAAAAATTGAAAAATCAATACATAATTTGGGTGAACAAAAAGGGGTTTTTGAATATAACAACTTGAGTAAAAAATTTATCTAAGTAATTTTAAAATAGATCCATTTGGAAGCCAGCATACACTAATAAAGGAAGAATGAACTTGTAAATTTATGCACACGAATCCCTTGTAACAATAAGAGGGTAAAACCCTACAAAAAAGTTTTAGATCTAAAAATCAATCACAACAAGCTGAAACCATAGGAGGTATAAAAAATTGCATTCATATAGATCGATTTCAACAAATGTTTAACCCTAAAATCTAGATTAAGGAATTTATGGTTAAAGGGGATATAAATATAGCCTAGGGCACAAGGGTGATAAACTATCTCTATAACAGGTCAATTAATTTACAAACTTAGATAAACAATATTCTAAATTTAAATACTAAGATATGCTAAAAATAGTAAGTACAACTATTGATTTATATTAAAATAAATAGAAAATCATAGTACTTATCTAGATTACAATGTGCATGTAGACTTGATGTGGAACATGTTGGAAATAGATTGGATCTAGATGTTGGGATCAATTATTAAATCCTGTAAATTTGACCTCTAAGACCTTAGACTCTTGTGTCAATGTAGGATGGTTATGTCGATGCTTCTGTCTAACTTGGACGCAAGTGTCCAATATGGAGTACATATTGGATCTAGATGCAATCAGCTAAAATATTTTGGGTTTTGTGTTGCCTTCACTTTGGTACATTCAAATCTAGCTCATGGATTGTTGATGTTTCTGAATCCTTAAAACCTTAGTTCTTCATCTTCATAGTGACCTTGAAAAAAATATGTTAGTGGGCTCACAATGTTGAGCTAACCTTAAATACTCCTTTTTTAGTGGGTGTTCCCTATATAGCCACTAATCTGAAAAGGACCTCAGACTGATGTAGTTTTCTCTTAATGTGTTTGATTGTGTGTGCACAAGAGTGAAATATGTGGAAAGTAAGTATAACAATATCTTAACTTGTAATTTGGCAAATATGATGCATGGCATGCTTCTTTAGTACTTCAAACCTATAGATGTGTTATCCTTTATGATTGATATGTAAATAGGGGGAAATAAGGAAACTTTGTTCACTTAAATGCTTGATTGAATGCTTTTGGTATTTTGCCTTGAGAGAGGTAGGAAGTTTATAGGTGAAGAATGAATGAGGATTGATCATGTATTTATATCAATCCTTTTAGGAAATATCTTTCAATAAAATACTTAGGTTGACCATAAGGATACATTACAATTGTCAATTAGATGACTTTAGGGCATTAAACACTTGTATTGGAACATGACACTTGTATTGACATATGTGTTTGATTGAGACGTAGGTGTCTAAAAAGCAAGGAAAATATGTACTAATCCAAAACTTGCATAGATAATAGATAGACAAGTTCAGAACATTATGGGTTAGATTGAAGCCTTGGGTCATCAGAATGGCAATGGTCAAACTAAGAGATAAGCAATGAGTATATAGAGATAGTAGATGCGAGCCTTTTAGTGGTTGAAAAGGTCTATAACTGAGAGGAACAACCAAGGTCCTTATTTTTCAAGTGTATAAGAATGAGGTACTAGATAATTTAGAAGAGTGTACATAAGAATTGTTAGGTTGTGGAGCTAAAAGCTTCACTGATGCAGACATGGAGAAGGCCATTGGAGGGGTTGCTGAAGGTTGCTGAGTGTCAGAGCAACCGGCATCGGTCTGATCAGCCGACGTCGGCAGGATAGTGAAGAGAAGCAACCGACGTCGGTCAGGGATCGGCCGACGTCGGTCACCTCCAGGCAGACAGGGACCGACATCGGTCGCCTGTGTGGTTCGACTGCGAGTATATTACAGGCAGTGGGCTAACGAACCAAGTGTTTGCATGATGAGAGCTAATTTTAGACTGAGAGCTGCAGATCTAATTATTGTAATTAGATGTCTAATTATTGTTTGGATGAGATCTATATAATAGACTCATGGTTGTATTGGAAACTTGTGCTAGAGAGTAAGAGAGCAATATTATAAGCTCCTTCTGTGTGTGAGGTGAGCTATGGTGTGTTCCTCCTAGTGCCACAGTACCAGGTGTGGGTGCTGGATTGAAGAATCAGCAGGGTTCTTCATGTATATATGATCTTGGTCATCAGGTGAGCATGGCCTTTATAGGAGATCTGCATGGTAAGTAAGATCATTGATCTGCAGGTGTATGTGTGTGCAAGGTCAAGGTTCACAGGTGTGCAGAACCAGGTTGATTTGTAGGTGTGCAAGATCAGATAGGATAGCAACACAACAGGGAGCAGAATCAGGCAGGATCTACTTGGAGTACAGGTGTGTACTCTGATAGAGCAAAGAGGAAGGCAAGGGAGTTCCTTCCATAAGTATGGTCTGTTGAATTGCAGGTTGTTACAGGTTCATGGGAGATCTACTTGAAGTACGTTGAGTACTTGTGGAGTGCGTGGAGCACTTGTGGTGTGCGTGGAGCACAGGTGTAAGGTGAACACCAACTCTGTGTTTGAGTTGTGTGTTGGGACCTGAGAGAGAGAGCTTTGAGGAGAGAATTACTGTTCACTTGAGGTGTGGGAAGCCTCTGAAGAGGTGGTGGAGAAGAAGTGGCATCTTCTTTATTGTATTCTTTTCTGCAAGAGTTTTAATACAAGTTGTGTATTGTCTCTCATATCATGTGTTATTTTGAATTCTAGTTACTTGTGATTCTGGTTAATTTCTGCATATTAAGTTGCTTGGTTTGGTAATCAATTGTGTGCTTTCGGTGTTTCATGTTCCTGACAAGAATGAGAACATGATAAGAGAGACATACAAAATCTAAGGAATAATCCAACATGATAGGAAAACTATAACTAAATAATTACTACAATATAAAACTTTAAGAGGTTAAAAATCCTAGGTAAGCTAGGTTTCGAAAGACTCAGAGATTAGGTTCACCAAATATTTAACCTTAAATATAGAATGATTGGCTATAGGGTTAAGAATATATAATTAGTTCAAGCACAAGGGTGATAAACTAATCTATAGTAGGTCAATTAATTATAAACTTAAATAATGAATATTTTAACTTATAATACTAAGATATGATAAATATATAAAGTACTTGATTTGAAAGATGTTTAGTTGATTTTAATACCAATAAAAAATGATACTTAGTTGGGTTTACTATATGCAGGTAGATCTAGACTAGAAACATTTATAAAGTATGTAGGATTAGTATTCTAGATCAATCGTCAAAATTTAAAAATTATACTTTTATAATCACGGACACTACTGTCAGATCTGAGCACTATTATTGATGTTAGTATTTGATCATGATTTAAGTGTTCAGTAAGAAATAATAATTGGATATGGATGCGACCAAATTCATTTTTTGGGGTTTTTTAGCTATTGATGCATTTAATTGATTTATTGCATTCACTTGTATTTATTATTTAGATTGGTACACTAATTACTTATTGTAATTAATTTATTATATTTATTAATAATTTGCACCAGATAAGATAAACTTGTTTAGCTAGTAGTCAATTTGGACACCTATCTTGTTATAGTGGAGTCCCACTCTACTATTCAGGGTAAGATATGATAAGATTGTTTAACTAGTAGTCAACTTGTGTTGATCATTTACATAAGTTGGACACCTATCTTGTTAGTGTGGAGTTGCTCTCCACTATTCATGTAGTCAGATATCAGTTGAACTACACATGTTGTGTGATTTTCATGATCTTTATCTTGCACGTCTTGCTCTATATTAGCAATGGTTATTTGTGTATTCTATATTGCATTAATATTGAATTATCAGAGTAATTCATCATATTTGAGTTATTTATTCATTTCTATTATTGTCTTGGATATACAGTTATTATTTATTAAAATTATTGTTCTATCTCTTGTTCATGCTTTTTATTAGATTCATTAGATCTTATAGTTAATTCCAACATGGTATCAGAGTTATGTTGAATCTGTAGATTGCTAAATATTCAAGAGAAAAATATCCAAATATAGGATCATTTTTTGATTTTATATACAGGAATAAATTGAAACTTTATGAAGAATTTTTGAGCTCACCATTGAGTTCAGAGTGACTGAAATGGTCAAAATCATCTACAATTTTATCTAGATTTGGAATAAGAGGCGAAATTGGTAAGGGTTTGATCTATGAGCACCATGCCCAATTCTGGTGGGTATCTAAAAATCAAAGCGTTTATGAGAAAAATTGACCTCACGGTTGCATTCAAGAGGTGTCAAAACCTATAAATCCATATAAAATTTATCTAATTTAGACACAATCATCTGAAAGGCAATTTTTTTTTCTCCTACGTATGACCATATGGACCGTACGGACTGTGCAGCCAAAAAATAAAATTAGGATGCCTCATGGATCAGTAGGTAGATTTGAAATAAAAACTTTGGGAGTCTGCCATTTGAACATTGGGAGGTATTTTTGAGCGATTTTTTTCAAAAAGCTTAAAATTTCATACTCTTCACTGTTGTGCTTTCAATTTTTTCTATATTTTTATAGAATTTAAGTTTTTATCTATAGTATCTCTTGCCCATCCTTGTTTTTACAATTTCAGAGGCTCATAACTTTCACATAGGACCTCGTATTGAGGTCCATTTTTTTTGAAAGTTAATGTTTTTTTGAGTGCAATGTATTGGTGTAGAAATTTTTATAATAAAATGCATATTTTTTGTACTTTTAGACTAAAGGGCCTCATTGAGCTTTTTGTAAACTAAAAAATTATAATTCAGCCTTGTAACTACACTCAATTACAAAGTGCCAAAAAATATTTGTTAGGTGGGATAAAACCAAGTAATTTAAGGGGGTTTTATAGTGTATTCTATACTTTGATTTTTATTTTGTGACAAGTTTATTTCTAATTACATAATGGAATCTTAAGTTCCCACTATTAACAACATATAACTATAACACAAGAAAATAGAATGCTTAAAATGCATTAATGATGCTAGGATATACGTCTTACATAACAACTCTTCTTACTCCACCTATTGAGACAAAAGAGTTACAACACTTCCTATTTGAAACTAATAAGATAATTGGATGCATTTGGTTTTACATGTCTTTAGATTTGAATTTCCATCTTGACAAATGTACAACTCTAAAAGAGGTTTGGGATAAATTAGCATCATTGTTTGAAAAAATAGATGAGGTTTGTGGTTACCAAATTGATAACAAACTCATTAGTTTGGATCCTAAAAATTATGCTACAATACAAGACTACATCACTAAAGTCATAGATCTTAGAGCACAACTTTCTAAATGTAAAATTGATAAAAAAAATATTCAGTTGATTTTTAGTGTCTTACACAAATTAGGTCTTTAATATTCATCCTTTGTCTCTAGCTTTCAGACTCATAGGCTCACATTGGACAAATCTTATCAAATGCCCACCTTTGAGGTATTCTATGAGATTCTAATGGTTGAAGAAGAAAAGTTAATAGCTATGTGTCTAATCAAGTCATCTAAATCTCAAGCTCTAGTTACAAGTCAACCTCAACATAAGCAAGTTTCAACATCAACATCAAATATAGGTTCAATTAAAAAGAAGCAGAATAATCAGAATAAATCAAAAAAAAAAGAATAAAGCACAACAATCTTCCTCACAAGGAGATTATAAATCCACAAATAAAAAAGGGGATTCACAAAAAATGACCAGCACTCCTTGATTTTATTGCAAAAAGGGGTTTCATAGTAAACTAGATTGTTGAAAGAAAGAGATTGATGAACTTAAGGGTCTTTAAAAAAAATAACATCAATCAATCCTCTTCAAAGGATTCTTCTACTCCTTAGAATTCAAGGAAAGGGAAAGCTACGACACTAGTTGCACTATAAAATTCTTTCAAATCATGGGTAATTGACTCATATGCTTCACACTATATGGGTTTTGATCAAGAATATTTTTTTAGATTAGAACTAAGTTCCTTGCCTCATAGTCTCATAGGTGATGATTCCAAGGTAGATGTTATAGGAAAGTGTATAGTTGATGTTGATAGTGGTGTATTTGAGGATGTCCACTATGTGCCAGAGTTATCAACTAACCTTCTCTCTGTCTATCAAATCACTCACTTTGATAGTGATAGAAAAGTTGAGTTCACACCCGATTTTGTATCAATCAAAAAATTTGAGGATAATGTCTTAGTTGTAGTGAGAAAAGTTGATAATCATAGTCAACTTTATTTATTCTAACATTTTGTGCCTCAATCCTCCTCTACAATTTTGCTCTCACACATTGATTCAGTGAGTAAGCTATGGCATAAATGGTTTGGTCATCTGAACTACCACTATTTATAGCAGCTTAGTCAACAAGAGATGGCCATAGGACTTCCAAAAATTCAATTTTTAGGGGATGTATGTTATGGTTGCACCTTAGGCAAACATCCAAAAGATAAGTTCGATAAAGGGAAGGCTTGGAGGGCTGCACAAGTCTTCAAAATTGTTCATAGTGATTTAGCAGGTCCATTACCTACTTTGCCTTTTAGTAAAACCCATTATGTTCTCACATTTATTGATGACTATTCCAGATATACTTGGATTTATTTTTTGAAACTCAAGAGTTAAGTATTTAAAATATTTATAGAGTTCAAAGCTCTAGCAGAGAAATAATCTAGGTTGTATGTAAAGATCCTCCACACCGACAATGGGAAGGAATATGTGAGCAACAAGTTTAAACAATTTTGTGCTTTTGAAGAAATTGATCTTCAACATTCAGTTGCATACACACCTTAGCAGAATGGTGTAGCCGAGAGGAAGAACAAATTCTTAAAAGAGATGGCAAGTTGTATGATTCATACAAAATTATTAATACTTGAGTACTGGGTGAAAGCGATTAATTATGCTACATATATACAAAATAGGGTTCTTAAAAAAGCTTTAAAGGGGATAACACCTCTTAAAGATTGGTGCAATAGGAAGCTAGTAGTGGATCATTTCAAAGTCTTTGACAATTTAGCATGGGCTTACATACCTTTTGACAAGTGTCACGCTTTAAAAAAAAGCTAGACTTGCATATTTATGGGATATCTTAATGGTGTTAAGGGATATCAGCTCATTGATCCAGATCTACATGAGCTTATTATAGCAAAAAGTGTTTACTTTGAAGAAAGTTCTTCAAACTTATCTTCTAACATTTCTCATTCTTCTTCCCTGGAAGAATCAGATAACAATGATGATGATACTCCTACTTCATCTACTTGCAAGAATGATGAGGTAATACCTCCCCAGCAAGGTTTAATAGATCATGTTCCTCCTCTTTCTCCTCGAGATCCTCACCCATTGATGCCTTTTTGGGTTAGAAAAACTTTGGTGAATGCAGACCCTCTTGTTTGGGATCTATTAGATAGAAGGAGAACACGATCACAACATGATCTTCCATATTCCTACATTACGATAGCTTTTGATCCATAGTCTTTTCAAGAAACCATAGGGACAATTGAGTGGGATTCAATGATGGAAGAAGAGTATGACTCATTGATTAAGAACAACACTTGGGATCTTGTTCCTCTTCCTAAGGGAAGAAACTTAGTATGATGTAGGTAGATATATCGGATTAAGTTTATAACAGATGGAAATATTTATAACTATAAAGCATGCTTAGTGGCCAAAGGTTTTTTCCAAGTGGAAGGCATTGACTATACAGAAACCTTTGCATCTGTTGCTAAGATGAATTACATTCATTTGATACTAGATATTGGTACAACTCATGGTTGGGTTGTACATTAGATGGATGTGAAGAGCACATTTCTTGACGGGGATCTTCATGAGGAGATATATATGGAGCAGTCACAGGGGTTCATTCAAGATTATTCATTGGTGTGCTACTTACAAAAGTCTCTCTATGGTCTAAAACAAGCCTCCAGGGCTTGGTATTCCAAGATGGACACATTTCTTCTTTCAGTTGGGTTCTCAAGATGTCACTCAGATCTGAATGTCTACATTCTATGACAAGAGGATTCACTATTATACTTGGTGCTCTATGTTGATGATCTCATTATTATAGGGAACACAACATCCATCATTAATAATGTTAAAACTACACTTCATGATAGGTTTTCTATGACAAACATGGGCCTATTACATTATTTTCTAAGAATTTAGATAACATACTCTTCTTTTGAGATTACACTTTCATAGCCCAAGTATGCCATGGACTTGTTACCTTGGTTTCACATAGCTGATTGTAGGCTTGCACCAACTCCCTTCTTATCTAGAGTTAGACTTGAGGTTCATTATTCCACTCCTTTGGTTGATGCCACATTGTATCCCCAACTTGTAGGCAGCCTCATCTATCTGACTCATACATTGCTCGACATTTCATATGTAGTTGGCATGATTTCATACTTTATGTAGACACCACATGAGCTTCATTGGAGAGCTATCAAGTGTATTTTGAGCTACATTTAGGGAACTATCAAATACAAGATTCACTATATAGTAGATACAGATTTAGACTTTGTGCAATACATAGATTTTGATTGGGTTGGTGATTATGATGATCATAAGTCCACTTCTGATTACAACTTTCATTTCAGATTCGGCCCTATCTGTTGGTAGAACAAGAAATATCATACTATTGCTCATTTATCTATAGAGGTTGAGTATTGTGGGGATGTTAATACCACTATTGAGGCTATTTGGATTCAAAATATTCTCATTGAGCTTGGTGTTCCATTTCATAAGCCATCAGTCATCTACTACGATAACCAAAGTACTATCTAGATCTCAAAGAATCTAGTTCATCATCAGAGAACCAAACATATAGAGATCCATACACACTTTATTAGGGACTTGATTCAGATAGAGATAATTGATCTTCAATATTGTCCTATAGAGGAGTAGATTGTAGATATTTTCACCAAACATTTCACTAAGATCAAATATCTTCACTTACAATCTCTTTTGGGGGTGCGGGACATCAGTTCTTTAAAGGACATCAGTTCTTCAAGGGGGGTCTCTTAGACATTCATTTCGAGGAGTTTTTTTCCTTTGAGTTTTCTTCTTTTCTCATCTATTTGAATAGAGTACCTAATATGGATACACATTGTTGGGACTCTTATCTACATAGCCCTAGAGCACTATCTAGGTCTTAAAAATTTTGGTTCACCATTAGAGAACCAAACACATAGAGATCCATATGCACTTTATCAGGGAGTTGATTTAGGTAGAGATCATTGATCTTCAATATTATCCTATGGAGGAGCATATTGTAGATATTTTCACCAAACCTTTCACTAAGAGCAAGTATCTTCACTTACAATCTTTTTTGGGGGTGCGAGACATCAATTCTTCAGAGGACATTAGTTCTTTAGGGGGTCTCTTAGACCTTCATTTTGAGGAGTTTTTTTCCTTTGGGTTTTCTCATTTCCTCATCTATTTGTACAAAGTACCTAATATGGCTACACATTATCGTGACTATTATCTGCATAGCCCTACCCAAGCTTTACTTATGGGGGGTGTTGTTGCATTTATTTGATTTATTACATTTACTTGTATTTATTATTTAGATTGGCGCACTAATTACTTATTGTAATTAGTTTATTATGTTTATTCATAATTTACACCATATAGGATAAACTTGCTTAGCTATTAGTCAACTTGGACACTTATCTTGTTATTGTGGAGTTTCACTCCACTATTCAAGGTAAGATAGGATAAGATTGCTTAACTAGTAGTCAACTTGTGTTGATCATTTACACAAGTTGGACACTTATCTTGTTAGTGTGGAGTTACACTCCACTATTAATGTAGTCAGATATCAGTTAAACTACACATATTGTGTGAGCTCCCTGATCTTTATATTGCATATCATGCTATATATAAGCAATGGCTATTTGTGTATTCTATATCAGATTAATATTGAATTATCTGAGTAATTCATCATATTTAAGTATTTATTCATCATTGTTATTATCTTGGATATACAATTATTATTATTATTATTATTATTATTATTATTATTTTATCTCTTATTCATGCTTTTTATTAGATTCATTAGATCTTGTAGCTAATTTTAACACTATCACCTTTATGTTGATGCATTTAGATTTGGGATACAAGTTGTCACTCTTAGTTGATTGATCAAACCCTTCCTCTTCACCTTTCACCTTTGAAATGAATTTGCTAACAATAGTTTAGTAGGCTCACGGTGTTGAGTTGACCCTAAAGATGCCTTTGTCAATGGGTGCTACCTACATAGCAAAAACTCCAAGGAGGTCCTTAGACTCATGTAGTTCTCCCTTGTGTGTGGGAAAACATGTGTACAAGGGTACAATATACTATATGATGATGCATGTAGTGATTTAGCTTTTAATTTGATAAATATTGCTCATGGATTGCTCTTTGAATGCTCCAGACTTGTAATATGATTACTTTTATGCTTGATATGAAACTATAAATAAATAGGGTAGAATAACTTGGTTATGTAGTTGATTGATTTAAATTGAATAGATGTTTGTTTGATATTTCTTTGATGATCAATGAGATGGTTTAGACTTGTATTTATAACACACCTGATAAAAATATCTCACATTATGGTTCAATAAGACATATAGGTCGACCCATAGGTTTTGAAACATTTACAATTTAGATGACTTTTGGCAACTTGACACTAAATAAAGATTTGGACACTACCGTCGGCAGTAGTGTCTCTTTTTAGTTGGTAGTGTCTAGAAGGCTAGAAAACATATATGAGTTTGAAACTGATAGTAAAAGATGTTTATTGGGTTTTAAGCTTTATGTAATGTACATAAGACTTAGATTATCAGAATAATATGGATTAGATTAAGAGATGATCATTTAGGCACAGTGAGATGGTGAATGCGAGCCTTTTAGCAACATGGAGGTCTAGAAGTTAAGGGCAAATCCCTAAATGATATTTATCAAATATACAAGACTGAAATGCTATAAATATTTAGTTTTAGTATATATAGATATTGCATCTTGTGGCAATTCACTATTCTGTACGTTGTTTCTATTTCTTTCGATAATGGGTATGGCTATTGTATTTTTCACATGCCCACTTAATTCCTCATTGATTTTATAAAAATTAAACTCCATTACATCTATTAAGCTTTCTTTGGGGTTTATGGGACTCAATCTATGTTGCTTTCATTTTAACTAAGAAACGTGACAGGGCTTTTAGTAAGGGCCATCATATAAACTAATTCTATATCCATTACAATTCCTTCATCATGACTAACATCAACATTAGAATTTTTGAGATAATATATTTATCCTGCTTCTTGATTACATTATTGTAATTATTCTCTTTCTGCATCAATCATTTGATCTAAATACATTGTTTTTTGTAATATTTTTCTCAATATAATTTGGTCTTGTATAGATATTCATTTACAATGCACTATCATGTGATCTACATGTTCTCTCATTTGTGTTTCAAGTGTTTTGACTGAAAAATTAGTTATATATTTCGCAAGTCATTATTTTTCATACTCATTTTTACACATTATCTCCTCATTTATCATTAGGACTTCTCATTATTGTCTTTGATATAATCGAGCATATTGTCTTCATCTTTCTCTTCTTTTTTATTCATATCCCCTTTTTTTCTCTTCCTTTTTGAATGAGCTTTTAAACATCTTCAAATATCATTATAAAAACACTTCTCAACATAATTAATATATTAATAATGTATTATATTTATATAATATAATATTAACATACATTATATTATAATATCTTAAAATACGAGTGGAGGAGTAAAGTTCATTACAATATCTTACATGTCATATAAAGTTAAAAAAACATAATGTATATAAAGACAATGGTGATTTGATTTGATGATATTATGGCATTTGATTTCTTGATATTTGATAGTTATTTGTATAATTTATTTTTAAAAGTTTTATGTATTTAGTCTTCCTAAATGATAGGAATTTTAAAGTTGATGGAAAAAAAACGGATATGATAAATGTTGAAATGGTGTTTTATCTTTTATAATAGTTTATTTATATATATAAATAATTTGTGATTTCATGTTTAGATTTTTTTTTTGGTATATATCTTTAATGTCTAGGTAATTGTATGTTACATGAATGTGGTTTTTGATTTTTTATATTTTTCTTTTCGATTAGGATTTTTTTTAAGTTTAAAAGTTTTAATTAAAGTTTAAAGTTTTGTATAAAATTATTTTTTTCTTCAACGCTTAATAATTTAAGGGGGATGTAGACTTTTTTGTTATAAATTATCAAAATATATCATATTTTGTTTATACAATAATAATGTTATGTGCATGGTTTCTTTTTCTGGTTATTGAGTTCATTTTGATACTTTAAACTCGAAGCTTTTATTTTCATATGAATTTTAAAATATGATATCATTTTAAGGTTGTAATGATATTAAAACTATTTTATTTCTCAGGTTTTAATATTAATGTCAAAAAAACCAAAATACGTTAAATTATATAATATTTTTTTATCTTTTTTGTTGACCCCCAAAATTGGCTATGTACTAAACTAGCACACACATGCTTTAGGCGAGTTTAGTGTCACTAGCTAAGAGGCACATGTAATCCAAATTACACAACTTACATCTATGCCTTAAACACAATTTTTAACAAAGCAGATGTCAAATGTCAAAACCAAGCTAATGTGTGCTACAGTCCCCTGAAAAGCAAAATTTTTTTTGCTCCCAAGGACAGTCGTATGGACCGTACAGACTGTGCAGGCAAAAAAAAAAAAAAAAAAATTAGCAGGCCTCATGAATCAACATGTAGATTTGAAATGACAACTTTGGGAGTCCATTTGAACATTGAGAGGTATTTTTGAGCGATTTTTTTTTGAAATAGCTTAAAATTTTGTGCTCTTCATTGTTGTACTTTCATTTTTTCATATATTTTTCCATATTTTTACAGAATTTAAGTTTTTCTATGGCAACTCTTGTCCATCCTTGTTTCTGCAACTTCAGAGGCTCATAACTTTCACATATGACCTCGTATTGAGGTCCCTTTTTTTTTAAAGTCAATATTTTTTTAGCACAATGCATTAGTGTAGAAATTTTTATAATAAAAAGCATAATTTTTGTACTTTTATACTAGAGGGTCTCGTTGAGCTTTTTATAAGTTGAAAAAATTATAATTCAGCCTCGTAACTACACTCAATTATAAAATGCCAAAAAATACTTGCTGGGTGGGATAAAACTAAGTAATTTAGAAGGGTTTTGTGGTGTGTTATGTACTTTGATTTTTACTTTGTGATGATTTATTGCGAATTACATAATGGGGAATCTTAAGTTCCCACTATTAACAACATATAACTATAACACATCAAACTATAATGCTTGGAATGCATTAATGATGCTAAGATGTACGCCTTACATAACAACTCTTCTTACTCTACCTACTGATGCAAAAGAGTTACAACACTTCCTCTTTGAAACTAATAAGATAATTGGATGCATTCGGTCTTACATGTCTTTAGATTTAAATTTTCATCTTGATAAATGCACAACTCCAAAAGAGGCTTGGAATAAATTAACATCATTGTTTAGAAAAATAGATGAGGTTCATGGTTACCAAATTGACAAAGATCTCATTAGTTTGGATCCTAAAAATTATGCTACAATACAAGACTACATCACTAAAGTCATAGATCTTAGAGCACAACTTTCTAAATGTAAAATTGATAAAAAGATATTCAGTTGATTTTCAGTGCCTTACACAAATTAGGTCTTTAATATTCATCCTTTGTCTCTAGCTTTCAGACTCGTAGGCTCACATTGGACAAATCTTATCAAATGCCCACTTTTGAGGTATTCTCTAAGATTCTAATGGCTGAAGAAGAAAAGTTAATAGCTATGGGTCTAATCAAGTCATCTAAATCTCAAGCTCTAGTTGCAAGTCAACCTCAACATAATCAAGTTTCAACATCAACATCAAATATAGGTTCAAGTAAAAAGAAACAGAATAATCAGAATAAATAAAAAAAGAAGAAGAATAAAGCACAACAATCTTCCTCACAAGGAGATTATAAATCCACTAATTAAAAATGGGATTCACAAAAAATGACCGGCACTCCTTCCTTTTATTGCAAAAAGGGGTTTCATAGTAAACTAGATTGCTGAAAGAAAGAGATTGATGAACTTAAGGGTATTTAAAAAAAATAACATCAATCAATCCTCTTCAAAGGATTCTTCACTCCAAATTCAAGGAAAGGGAAAGCTACGACACTAGTTGCACTAGAAAATTCTTTCAAATCATGGGTAATTAACTTAGATGCTTCGCACTATATGGGTTTTGATCAAGAATTTATTTTAGATTAGAACCAAGTTCCTTGCCTCATAGCCTTATAGGTGATTATTCTAAGGTAGATGTTATAGGAAAACATATAGTTGATGTTGATAGTGGTTTAGTTGAGGATGTCCTCTATGTGCTATATTTATCAACTAACCTTCTCTCTGTCTATCAAATCACTCACTTTGATACTGGTAGGAAAGTTGAGTTCACACCTGATTCTATATCAATCACAAAATTGGAGGATAATGCCTTAGTTGCAGTGACAAAAGTTGACAATCATAGTCGACTTTATTCATTCTCACATTTTGTGCCTCGGTCTTCCTCTACAAATTTTCTCTCACACATTGATTCAATGAGTAAGTAATGGCATAAGCGACTTGGTCATCTGAACTACCACTATTTACAGTAGCTTAGTTAGCAAGAGATGGCTATAGGACTTCCACAAATTCAATTTTTAGGGGATGTATGTTATGGTTGTGCCTTAGGCAAACATCCAGAGGATAAGTTCAATAAAGGGAAGGCTTGGAGGGCTACACAAGTCTTCAAACTTGTTCATAGTGAATTAGCGGGTCCATTACCTACTTTGTCTTTTAGTAAAACCCGTTATATTCTCACATTTATTGATGACTAATCCAGATATACTTGGATTTATTTTTTGAAACTTAAGAGTTAAGTGTTTGAAAGATTTATAGTGTTTAAAGCTCTAGCAGAGAAATAATATAGGAAGTATGTAAAGATCCTCTGTACTGATAATGGGAAGGAATATGTGAACAATAAGTTTAAACAATTCTGTGCTTTTGAAGAAATTAATCTTCAACATTCAGTTGCATACACACCTTAGCAGAATGGTGTAGCCGAGAGGAAGAACAAATTCTTAAAAAAGATAGCAAGTTGTATGATTCATACAAAATCATTTGTACCTGAGTACTAGGTGGAAGCGATTAATTATGCTACATATATATAGAATAGGGTTCCTAGTAAAGCTTTAAAGGGGATAACACCTCTTGAAGATTGGTGCAATAGGAAGCTAGTAGTGGATCATTTCAGAGTCTTCAACAGTTCATCATGGGATTACATACCTTCTAACAAGCGTCATACTTTAAAAAAAAAGCTAGACTTGCATATTTATGGGATATCCTGATGGTGTTAAGGGATATCGGCTCATTGATCCAGATTCACATGAGCTTATTATAACAATAAGTGTTTACTTTGAAGTAAGTTCTTTAGAAATGTCTTCCAACATTTCTCATTCTTATTCCTTAGAAGAATCAGATAGTAATGACGATGATACTCCTACTTCATCTACTTGCAAGGATGATGAGGTAATACCTCCCTAGTAGGGTTTAACAAATCATGTTCCTCCTCTTCCTCCTCCAAATTCTCGCCCATTGATGCCTTTGTGGGCTAGACAGACTTTGGTGGATGTGTACCCTCTTGTTAGAGATCCATTAGATAGAAGGAAAACACAATCACAACATGATTTTCCATATTCTAACATTGCCACAATGTTTGATCCACAGTCTTTTCAAGAAGCCATAGGGACAGTTGAGTGGGATTCAGTGATGGAAGAAGAGTATGACTCATTGATTATGAACAACACTTGGGATCTTGTTCCTCTTCTTAAGGGAAGAAAATTAGTATGATGCAGGTAGTTATATCAGATTAAGTTTATAGCAGATGGAAATATTGATAAGTATAAAGCATGCTTAGTGGCTAAAGGTTTTTTCCAAGTGGAAGGCATTGACTATACATAAACCTTTATATCTATTGCTAAGATGAATTTCATTCGCTTGATACTAGTTATTGGTGTAGCTCATGGTTGGGTTGTACATTAGATAGATGTGAAGAGCACATTTCTTGATGAGGATCTTCATGAGGAGATATGTATGGAGCATCTAGATGGGTTCATTCAGGATTATTCATTAGTGTGCTACTTATAAAAGTCTGTCTATGGTCTAAAACAAACCCCCAGGACTTGGTATTCCAAGATGGACACATTTCTTTTTTTAGTTGGATTCTTGAGATGTGACTCAGATCTGAATATCTACATTCTACGGTAGGAGAATTCACTATTATACTTGGTGCTCTATGTTGACAATCTCATTATTACAAGGAGCACAACATCCATCATTAACAGTGTTAAGACTGCACTTCATGATAAGTTTTCTATGACAAACATGGGCCTATTACATTATTTTCTCAAGATTTAGATAGCACAATCTTCTTCTAAGATTACACTTTCATAGCCCAAGTATGCCATGGACTTGCTAGCTTGGTTTCACATGGTTGATTGTAGGCTTGCACCAACTCCCTTCTTAAATGGAGTTAAACTTGAGATTCATTGTTTCACTCCTTTTGTTGATGCCACATTGTATCGCCAACTTGTAGGTAGCCTCATCTATCTGAATCATACACTTCTCGATATTTCATATGCATTTGGCATGATTTCATGTTTTATGTAGACACCATATGAGCTTCATTAGAGAGCTGTCAAGCACATTCTGAGCTACATTCAAGGCACTATCAGATATATGATTCACTATATAGTAGGTATAGGTTTAGACTTGGTGGGATATAAAGACTCTGATGGGGTTAGTGATTATGATGATCATAAGTCCACTTCTGGTTATAAATTTTACTTCAGATTCGGCGCTATTTGTTGGTAGAGTAAGAAACAACATACTATTTCTATTTCATCTACAGAGGTTGAGTATCATGGGGATGTTAATACCACTACTGAGGCTATTTAGATTTAAAATATTCTCACTGAGCTTGGTGCTCCATTTCAGAATCCATCAGTCATCTACTACGATAACTAGAGCACTATCCAGATCTCAAAGAATCTAATTCATCATAAAAAACCAAACACATAAAGACCCATATGCATTTTATCAGAGAGTTGATTCAGATAGAGATCATTGATCTTTAATATTATGCTATAGAGGAGCAGATTATAGATATTTTTACCAAACCTTTCACTAAGAACAAGTATCCTCACTTACAATCTCTTTTAGGGGTGCGGGACGTCAGTTCTTCAAGGGACATCAATTTTTTAAGGGGGGTCTCTTAGACATTCATTTGGAAAAGTTTTTTTCCTTCGATTTTTCTCCTTTCCTCATCTATTTATATAGAGTACTTAATATGGCTACACATTATCAGTACTCTTATCTGCATAGCCCTAGCCTACTATCCAGATCTTGAAGAATCTAGTTCATCATCAGAGAACCAAACACATAGAGACCCATATGCATTTTATCAGGGAGCTGATTCAGGCAGAGATCATTGATCTTCAATATTGTCCTATGGAGGAGCAGATTGTAGATATTTTTACTAAACCTCTCACTAAAAGCAAGTATCTTCACTTACAATTTCTTTTGGGGGTGTGAGACATTAGTTCTTTAGGGGACATTAGTTCTTTAAGGGGGTCTCTTAGACCTTTTGAGGAGTTTTTTCCTTCAAGTTTTCTCCTTTCCTCATCTATTTGTACTGAGTACCTAATATGACTACACATTATCATGACTCTTATCTGCATAGCCCTACCTAAGCTTCACTTATGGGGGCTGTTGGTGCATTTATTTGATTTATTACATTTACTTGTATTTATTATTTAGATTGGTGCACTAATTACTTATTATAATTAGTTTATTATATTTATTAATAATTTGCCCCAGATAAGATAAGCTTGCTTAGCTACTAGTCAACTTGGACACTTATCTTGTTATAGTAGAGTTCCACTCCACTGTTCAGGATAAGATTGCTTAACTAGTAGTCAACTTGTGTTGATCATTTACACAAGTTGGACACTTATCTTTTTAATGTGGAGTTGCACTCCACTATTCATGTAGTTAGATATTAGTTGAACTACACATGTTGTGTGAGTTTCTTGATCTTTATCTTGCATATTTTGCTCTGTATAAGCAATAGCTATTTGTGTATTTTATATCAAATTAATATTAAATTATCAAAGTAATTCATCATATTTAAGTTATTTATTCATTTCTATTATTATCTTGGATATACAATTATTATTATTATTGTTGTTGTTGTTGTTGGTGTTGTTGTTGTTGTTGTTTTATCTCTTGTTCATGATTTTTATTAGATTCATTAGATCCTATAGCTAATTCTAACACTATCACCTTTTTGTTGATGCATTTAGATCTGAGATACAAGTTGTCACTCTTCGTTGATTGATCAAACCCTTGCTCTTCACCCTTCACTTTTGAAATGAATTTGCAAAAGATAGGTTAGTAAGTTCATGGTGTCAAGTTAACCCTTGAGATGCCTTTGTCAATGGGTGCTACCTAATATCCAATACTCCAATGAGGGTCTCAGACTCATGTAGTTCTCCTTTCTGTGTGGAAAAACATGTGCACAAGGGTACAATATACTATATGATGATGCATGTAGTGATTTAGCTTGTAATTTGATAAATATTGCTCATGGATTGCTCTTTGAATGCTCCAGACCTGTAATATGATTACTCTTATGCTTGATATAAACATATAGATGAATAGAGTAGAATAACTTGGTTATGTAGTTGATTGATTTAACTTGAATAAATGTTTGTTTGGTATTTCCTTGATGATCAATGAGAAGGCTTAGACTTGTATTTATACCACACCTGATAAAAATATCTCACAATATGGTTCAATAAGACAAATAGGTCGACCCATAGGTTTTGAAACATTTACGATTTAGATGACTTTTGGCAACTTGACACTAGATAAAGATTTGGACACTACCGTCGGCAGTAGTGTCCCTTTGTAGTTGGTAGTGTCTAGAAGGCTAGAAAACATATATGGATTTGAAATTGATAGTGAAAGATGTTTATTAGGTTTTAAGCTTTATGTGATGTACACGAGACTTGGATTATCAGAATAATATGGATTAGATTAAGAGACAAGCATTTAGGCACATTGAGATGGTGAATGCGAGCCTTTCAGCAACATGAAGGTCTAGAACTTAAGGGCAAATCCCTAATTGATATTTATCAAATATACAAGATTGAGATGCTATAAATATTCAGTGTTAGTATATATAGATATTGTCTCTTGTGGAAATGCACTTTTTTGGACGTTGTTTCTATTTCTTTCGATAATGGGTATGGCTATTGTATTTTACACATGCCCACTTAATTCCTCATTGATTTTAGAAAAATTAATCTCCATTACATCTATTAAGCTATTAAGCTTTCTCTGGGGTTTATGGGACTCACTCTATGTTGCTTTCATTTTAACCAAGAAATGTGACATGGCTTTTAGTAAGGGCCATCATATAAACTAATTCTATATCCATTACAAATCCTTCATCATGACCAACATCAGCATTAGAATTTTTGAGACTATATATTTGTCCTACTCCCTGATTACATTATCGTAATTATTCTCTTTTGGCATCAATCATTTGATCTAAATAAATTATTTTTTGTAATATTTTTCTCAATATAATTTGGTCTTGTTGAGATATTCATTTACAATGCACTATCATGTGATCTGCATGTTCTCTCATTTGTGTTTCAAGTGTTTCGAGTGGAAAATTAGTTATATATTTCGCATGTCATTATTTTTCGTACTCATTTTTACATCTTATCTCCTCATCCGTCATTAGTACTTCTCTCATTATTTTCTTTGATATTATCGAACATATTGTCTTCATCTTTCTCTTCTTTGTTATTCATATCTCCCTTTTTTCTCTTCTTTTTTAAACGAACCTTTAAACATCCTCAAATATCATTATAAAAACACCTCTCAACATAATTAATATATTAATAATGTATTATTATATTATGTTATTAATAATGTATAATCAATATAAATATTATAATATAATATAAATATCAATATGATATTTATATTATATTATAATACTTATATTGATTATACGTTATTAATAACATATTATTATTATATAATATAATATATCAGTGCATATTATTATTTAATATAAAATATTATTTTATCGTTATTTAAATTCATCTTAAAATAAAAAATCAAACCCAAAATCGCAAAGAGGTTTTCCATGAATTCTTTTGGCCCTCACTTTTGCCTTTGGCGAGAAACACTTCCACGTGTGGACTTTAAAATCTTTATGAAAATATATCCTCATTATGAATTGGGATTTTAAAGTTGCGAGTACTTTAGCCTATTTAAGGGATGGATTTGATTTTGGGAGTATACAAAATATGTATCGAGGAATTCTTTAACTATAAAATTAATTATATATATATATATGCTCGCTTAACTCAATCAATTAATAATTATATTAATAAAAAGTCACTTTTCTTATAATATTATTTCATTAATTTATTAATATAAAAGTATATATTTATTTTTTATAGTTTTATTTATAGTTGTTAATTGGTTTTATGGGCATTGTAAATTTTTATCAAAAGATAGTATGTTTGTTATAAGATTATGGTACGGTTTCAAATTTTTTTATGAGATTTAGTGGTGTGGTGAAAAATTCTTTATATAATTGTGTTTTTTTTGTTATAGTGGGGTACCCGTTGGTTGACGTAATTGTTTTGCGATTCAAGGGATTGGGCTCTTCGTTGTGACCTAGGGTCGATAAGTAGCTCCAGTTTCTATAAAAGCTATTTTTTCCAATTCGTGGCTTTAATCAAAAGTACTAACCTTTATCAAAAAATATATTTTAAAAAAAATTGAGAGATGTCAATTTCTAAATGTCTATTGTATATTTATTGCATTAAATATTGATTAATAATTTTACTGTATATTTTCAATCAACTTTTTCAAACAAAAAAAAATATAATTCTTGAAAAAGACATTAAATTTAAAGTCATAATCAAATGAACTCTAAATTTATGATCTACTATTAAATCCACCACCACCACAAAATGACCATTATTATACTTATCAACAAATAAATTATATAAAAATAAACAACCAGACCAACATATTTGAAAAGACGATATTAAACAAAAATAACAATATTTTTGTACAATTAAAAAAAAATGTGACATTTAAAAAATTGGAAATTTTGTAAAACTAATAATACAGAAAGCTTGTGTAAGTGATATGGTCTCATAAATATGATTAAAATCTATCATTCATTCAACTATGAAAATTCAAAAGCCTTAATTGAGTCAAAAAGAAAATTCCAAAAGGGAAAAATGTATGTATTCAAGCAAGAGCCCACCATTGGTTACATCAGAAGCTATTGGGAAGGACAAAATGTGGGATGGAGCATTTTATTACGGCGTGAGTGCCGGGCAAAGGCTGAAAATACGTATGGAAATCCTTAGTACCAACTCAAGACAAAGTTGAAAGGGTTACAGTTATGTTCCCAAATTATGGGACCCACCACGTGGCAGCGCAGCTTTGTACTGTAGCTTCGCACATCTGGCCGAAACAGTCAAAAGTTGAAGGATATACTTTATAACTCAGAGTTGACTGTGGGTGGCATTAAATGCACTAAATTCTCTATGAGGGTTAAGCGAAAGTTTGGGGTAAATGGAATTTAGATATTGTATTTTTAAAGTGGGTGAATTTTTATACCATGGGACTACTTTTGCGATATATATATTCTTAAATTTAGGAGCCGCCTTCTCATGAGACCACATTTTTAGATTTTTTTTTTTAATTTTAAATGTGAAGTGCAATTAAATGATATCTTTATCATAAAAGTACGAGGTGTCTAATATATACACTGTAAATGATTTTTCAAATTATTAAAAAATATCTTTGATATTATAGATTTTCAAAAAAATTTAATTTTTAAAATAGTATTAAATTCAAAACCATTTTAACATAAGGAAATTAGTGTTAATATGAATTAAAATTAATTTTTATAAAATTGAAAAAAAAAAATATATTAATATGTGTGAAAAGTCAAAGTAAGATTTGAGGAAGATTGTTAAGAATTCATTTTATAGAAGATATTTTTATATAAAATTTTAAATTTCTAAAAATATACATATATATAAAATGAATATTTAGATATTTTTTTTGAGTTCTCAATATTGTAGATATTATGATTTTTGTTTGGGTCTTCCTTTATCAATTTTTTTACTTATTGAGTAAATTTATAAATATATAGGGTATTAGTGTTTTTAAGATATTATAACATTGAAAGTATCCAAGTAATCAATTTAAACATTTAAAGTATGGATTTTATAATTAAAAAAATACAAAACATTTAATACTAAATTTAAAAAGAAATAAAACGTTTATTACAGTACTAAAAGTCATATAAAATAAACACTATGTCACTAGATTGTATGATTGACATGTATTATACTTGGTTTGTTGCTTACAATATTTTGAACTGTTAAAGGGTCTGATAAGTAACCAATGTTTAAAAACCTTGTTAACCTTAAGCACGTGCCCTAAAACAAATATTTTCCTTATCCACTCGCAAGTTTAACTTCCTTATTGAGATTTTGAAGAAAGAGATCAATATCCAAAAAATCACATAGAATTTATAAATGTGAGCGAGGTATTCAGACACCTGGATAAGACGAATAATATCATCAAATTATTTTTGACATGCATGTTGATTGCTAAGAGTGGCCTCATAGTTCTAGGAACGACCCTACTCTTTTGTAAGTGTTTATATGGTTATGGGAGCAACCTTTGTTTACTTCAATTTTTTGACCAAAATTGAAATAATAAACATGTGATATTAGACATTGGATCCATGTGTAGACATTTAGCTTTGATTTGAGGGTATTTATTAGTAATAAAATTGTATTATTCGAGGGTACTTATGTGTTTGTTGATTATTGGTCTAAATCAGGGTCTTATTGCTGCATGCCCCCCGTGTTATGTTTTTTTAATATGATGTTCCACCTGTTTTTATCTCTTCTTCTCTTCTATTTCCTCACCTCATGTTTTCCTCGATTTTTATAAATTTCCCCATAAATGTACACTTTACAATTATGGGGTTGTACGATTTTGGGGATGGGTCCTCCTAATCTTTGTTTTGAGTTTGTTGTAGATTGTGGGTTCTCCCTTATTAGCTTTCCTTCTCATTGAGTGTTGGTTTACATGCTAATAGGAACTTGATTTGAATTCAGTTAGTATATAAATACACAAGTGTATTAGTGCATTTAGGACATATAGTGAATGTGTCAAAGCAATTAATTCAAGTATTTAGCGCAAAGAGTCAATAATTAAAGGGAAATTTAAGCATTTACTATTGTATTTATGAAGAAATCAAATATTTTTAATAGCATTGAAAGTCATATAGAGTAGACACTACATCATCATTTGACTATTTGGGTAACATGCATTACACTGATTTGTTGTTTGTAGTGTTGTGAATTATTGAGGGGCTTGATAAGTAGTTTGGTACTTAAAAACCTTGCTAAGTTAAGTATGTGCCCCCAGGAAAAATATTTTCTTTATCCATTTGTAGGTTTAATTGTCTTATTAGGGTTTTGAAGAAGGATATTAGTTTCCCATATATCCACTTAGGATTTAAAAAATGTAAGCGAGGTTTTCAAAGCCCTAAATACGATAAATGTAGTTGTCAAATTATTTCTGACTTGTTTGTTGTCTGCCAGGAAAAATAGGACAATTTTTAAATGACTATAATTTTGGAAGCGTCTATAAGGTTCTAGTAGTAATTTTTGTTCACCTCATTTTTTTTGGGGTCGCTTTACCTTTTTATCGAGACTTATTACGTATTGTTTGATCTTTGATCAAATGTTTCCATTTTGATATGAATTTATATATTCTTCTAAACCCCTCTCTTTAACATTACGTTGGATTCGAAATAACAATAAAGATATGATTTTATTATTTGCGTTTGATTAGTTTTAATTACATATTCTATAAATAGATGTAAATTTCATTTTGATGTAAAATCACTTTCTCGTAAAACATTTTGGTGAATGTGAATTGAACACGCAATCATCTGATTCATTTTACAAAAAAACATTCTATAAATTATATTGACTATGATCCATAAATTGGGGCTTCATCCGTTAGTTGCATGGTGTAGAGATTAGCTTTCAAAATGTGACACACCTTTTAAACATTATTCTCCAAGCGTGTTGTATCAAATTATGAGTCCCTTCTCTTCGGCCCTTGGCAAGTTAAACAATCATTGGAGTCTTGACTCTTCACCTTAAATGCAACTTGCTCATCTTAATCAGATTTGGGCTTCCAAGATAAAGCCAAAAATCACTCATTTCTCAATATGTTTAGTCTATTGAGCTCTACCATAAAGAGAGTGACTCATTTAGATTGGGATTTCTCATCCTAAGTGCCTTGTGTGTTGTAGATTCGAGACTTTTAAGCATCTATTTTAGATTTGCCCTTATGCCCTTTAGGCATGTCAATGGATTCACAACCTTTTCCTACCTTTCTACCTAGAGCCCATCAAGTGGAGGATGGTGGTGATTAGAGATCATGTCCAATGCCTATCATACATTGCTTTTATTTAAAAAAAAATCATAGCTTATATTATCTTCTAGCTTTGAAAATCTAGGAATGTTGCTATATTCAATAATAAGGATACTTCTCAGTTATTTTCCATTAATAACAAAGTTATTTGCTCACCTTTGCGTGTTTTCAAATCCAAGTGCGGGGTGATAATGTGGCCTTAGAATTCCAACATTTGCAGGAGACTTTCAATCATTGGAGGAGTGCCTTGTCCACTATGAGCAGGATCCCTTTAGATGCACTGCTGCAAGGTCCTCCATTAGTGCCCAAATGATGGTAAAGTCATTGGCATAGCCATTTCTCCACTCCTCCCCCTTAGTGGAGAGGTTGACGTCCTCAATCATGTGACAAAATTGTTGTTGTGCTTCCCTGGGATCTGATGGTGATCATATTGTGCTCCATGTTCCTCTGCCACATCTGTAGGGAGTGCTCGTACCTTTAACTCTACAAAATATTATTTAAATTGGATGAACGATATTAGATTCGTCGTCAAGAGAACCTTTTACACATATTGCTTTACCTCTTAAGAATGATCCACCACCTACTCCTAATAATACTATTTCTTGTCCTTGATTTTTACATTTTTAAATATTTTGATAATATATTTTAAAACTCCTAATACATAATCCCATACATACATACATATATTTTAAAAAAAACGTTAATTTTAATTCTGACCAGCAAACCATTTTATTATAAACCATCATCGCGTTTAACTCCTCATTTTTAATTAATAAACATACCCATGCCGGGTTTCTAATAAAATATTGACCAGATCCACCTACCGAGAACTCCATTTTCGGTCAATAAACATATAAATAATAAATATACATTTGAGCCGTCAGCTTCACCGACTCAATTAAAATTAGCGAACCTTACCACTACGAAGACAGGACTTTTCATATCAATATTTGAAGACAGCCACCGCTACATTGTCATTCTAAAGTAACATTACATAAAGGATTGGCGATCCCTGGTTTTTGTTCTAGCGGTTTCAAGTATTTCTAATTTTAGAGATGGATGCCAATTAATCGCATCATAGGTGTGCTAGCTGATGTCATCATTATTGGGTGTTAATAATTCAGCTATTGATGGGTGTCGTTATAGCAGATCTGACCCTCACAGGTCCCCGATTCTCTGCCTTCCCAGACCCCATCATGGATGCCACTTTTGATCAGTATTGTTAATTTTTTTTCTTATTGCGGTCATGTCATAAATCCGATATAAATCCCAATCCCACTTGTATAGATTTGATCGAAGTAGTGGACTTTGCTTAGATTTAAGGCCATGTTGGTGCTTGTTTTGTAAAGGCTTATTGGATTTTCTGTTCTTTAAGATCATTTGGGTTTTTTGTTTTTACACTTTTACTTTGGATTTAGGTCTGCCATGGCTGAATACAGGCCTAGAAGCTTTGGTGATAGGCGTATAGAGGTTGTGAATGGGAAAGATTACAGTGCCAGGCAGTCTCAGGCTAGTTCTTCAGTATATACCCATAGCAACTCTTACTCTGAGGTGGGCAATAGCCATGGCAATTTTGATGGTGTTAAGAACTCAAACTCAAAGAGCAAGTCTGCCAAGGCTTGGAGTTTCAGTGATCCAGAAGTGAAGAGGAGGAAGAGGGTGGCAAGCTATAAGGTTTATTCAGTAGAGGGTAAGATGAAGACCTCTTTTTTTAAGAGTTTTCGCTGGATCAAGGACAAGTATACAGAAATAATGCAAGGATGGTAAAGAAAGGAGCAGCCGCCTTCGTTCTGTAAAGTCAACTTGGTCTGTGCTTTTTGTTTTAGCTTTGAATTTCTAAGCTTCAGATGCATTTGTTGGATTGTATTTTCATATGATTTTAATCATGGGTCCTGCAAAAGCAGGGTGCTTGCTTCATATTGTACCCAATGATGTCTCTTGAATGTTAAGTATATAGTAAATTTTGTTTCTAATATGAAACAAACATACCCATTACACTGGATCAAATGTGGTGCATACTGCACAATCATTTTCTGCATCTGTTTTTTCTCCTAATGTAGGATGCTGCATCTGTAGTGGTTTATAACATTAGAGACAATGTATGGGAAGAAAAGAAAAATATTTCTTCTTATTAGAGCCATCATGGATGAAATAAAAATACTGTTACTAATATGAAACAACCCTTTATACCACACACATGTATTTAAGTTCTAGATCAAATATGGTGCACAGTGGATCATTTTGTGCACTTGGTTTTCTAATGTTGGATGCTGAATTTTTAGGGGTTTCTAATATCTGGGCAGAAAAGTAAAAGTTGTTCCTTAAGAATCAACCATTGATGAAAAAGAGGTTTTGTTTCTAATGAGAAACACACAATGGAAAAGATTTTATAATCTAATCTTTCCAATAAATTCCAGTACCTGTATTGTGTTGTGTATTCTGGCTAATGATATTCAGGTAAATGTTAAGGTCACCCTATTAGAGGTCATTACAGAGCACGGGCTACAAAGTTCCATCTAGTATTTTTGTTATTGCTGCTGTTGTTTCTTATGCTGCTATTGTTATGTTGTGGGAATAGTTGGATGTCACAGATCTATTGCATCATGAGATAGCATATGGACATATGCTATATCTTGTTTTGCTTTTCAAATGTGATCCTATGTACCTTGTAGGTTTTTACATTGGGGTTTTATACCCAGTTTCAGTGCCCCTGTTTTATCTGTTGTTTTTAATCAATACATGCTAACCTGAAAATGTGTATGGAAGCCTTTCGAGATGCATCCATACAGTTTCCAGGTTTACTTTACATTGGGTTTTTATACCCAGTTTCAGTGCCTCTGTTTTCTCTGTTTTTTTCAAATCAATACATACTAACCTGAAAATGTGTATGGAAGCCTTTCGAGTATGGTTACAAAAGAGATGCACCCATACAGTTTGCAGGTTTACTTTGGCATTCAGATCAAAAGTTTTTTTTTTTTTGCGAAATGACATCATTGTTTCCTTTCATTATACTGTTTTTGATACATTTAATTGAAATAAATTTGGTTAATCCTTTCATTATACTGTTATATATGCATTAGATATATATATATATATTTTATAGTTTTTAAATTCCAGACTGTTTTTATCTTGCATGTTGCTTATATTTGATTTAGGTCGATTGATTTTGCTTTTGAAGATAGATTTTGGACTACTGGGTTCATTTCTAAAATAATATTTACAGTCATAACATATTCTGCTTCCAGTCCATTCATTTGAATTCTCCCATTTGGATGTTACTAATAAGCCTATTTTTTTTTATGATTTTTCACATGAGTTCAGTGTTACTCAGTGTTTGGAATCAATTACATTGTAATCTCCAAGCCATCTGTGTGGCTATTGAACCTTTACGCCCTGTCATAGTGCTTAATCCCTTTAATTATTGATTCATATCAAGGCTCTAGCTAAATAACCCATATACCTAGATACAAATGGGTTATTTAGCTATAGCCTTGATGATCAGAAGTCTTCTGAGTCTTAGGAAAATGATGATCAGAAGTCATCCGAATCTTTGGAAAATGATGTTCAGAAGTCTTCTCTACAATGGAGGAAAACATTATACACAAATGTATGATAGAAAGTACGAGGGCATGCAGAGAAAGATAAGTAGCAATTGATCAGACATAAACCATACAAACATAACCTATATCTTGGAATTGAATCATAACAGTTGTGAAAATTCATCGTTACAGCCAGTTGAAATTATTCATAAAACTGGTTAGTGAAATCCCATCATAACAAAAGACAATATTCAGAAATTAAATTCAAGAAATAATTCTAAATGTTTTGACTGCAGTATTTACAGACACTTCAACTCACTCAAATAATTAGATTATTTGAATCTTCATGCTCATTTTTAACGCATTTTTGTAAAATTTAAACTTCTCCCTGGGCAAGGATTTAGTCAATGCTTTTCAACCATTTGTTCAATTATTATGGAATGTCATCTGCAAAATCTTATTTTCAGCCTGCTCCTAAACACGATTTTGCATTTCAATGTCTTTTGTTTTCCCATGTTGCCGTGTAGTTCTGACTATCACATCTTAAAATGTTACCTGGTTTCTGAGGTATAAATTGCCTCGACCAAAACCAACTTTTTACAGGCAAAACAAGCTGTGATACATGCTCAGCTTCAACTGTTAACAACAACCGTTCGTTGTTCCTTCACTTGCCCATGAGATGGGTTCTCAACCAAAATGAAGAAATATTTGAATGCTGACTTGTATTCATCTGGATCCCTTGCCCAATCTGCTCACTAACCACAAATTTCCAAGCTGTTTTTTTAGTTTCTAACTGGATATTGATACCAAGGTTGGTTGGACCTATGAGATACTTATTGGCTGCTTCCCACTGTTACAATCTCAAATTAAGTGGGAACATGGCATAGGCCATATAAGACCTTCTACTTAATGTTTGCATGCATTAGGCTTCCAATAGTGCACTTGCATGGTCATGTTTTTCTTAGTCACTCTGTCGCTCACAGGCATATGAATGGGCATGAGTTAAACCTGTAGAGCAAAAGATGGGTTTTACAACATGCTATGGTCATTTAGTTGCCTACATGTTAATACAATGGGAAGGGTCAAGCTTGATAGCTCGACGATGGCAGTATGATATGGCATGTCTAATCATTCGTGAAATATATGATGTAGGGGAATGATAGGTGGTAAAAAATAAGAATCCCACATCAACAATAGGTGTGCAAGGCAAAAACATTGGAATGAAATATGCACAAATAGGAAATTAAAAGTGAAAATGCTGAAGTACAGAAAATATACATTTGTATATTCACAATGTTACTATTGTCACGTAGATCTTGCACCCGTTTGATAGTTAATTGATTTGGTGCAACAATGGGAACATAGGGCAGCTCCTGCCTAAAATGAGTGCACCTGATTATAATTAGCGTGCAGGCCTAAAACATTACCTAATCAATGACTATTTACACTTCTAAGCATTTCACTTTGAAAAGAGACAGAAGTTAACTGAAAATGAAAGGTGGTGATGCACCAATGTCTAGGGAACTCTTCTACTCGTTTCAGTCAACACAAGACACCTTTTAGAACTGAGAACTTAATCCACACAATCTTCAACTTTGAGTGCTCTCACATAAATATTTCACATGAAGGGAGAAGGTCTTAGCACAACATTAAGAGGGGCGATGAGACTCCTCAGTTAATTCTGCCTAAAACATGCTCATACATAGCATGCACCCTGTGAAAGTTGTACCTCTGCATGCAGGGGTGGAAAGTTTAACATTACAAGGGAAAATTACTTATATCCACAAGCAAAAATATCAACAATCTTAAGATTACACACAACACACGAGAGAAGTTTGAAGAAAGGTAGTCAATTCTTTATTGATGTTAAGGCCAAATCATGTGTATAGTATTCAAAAGGGTAAAAATTCGTTACACAAAAGCAGAATGTTTTTTTTTTCATATTTTTTACAATCATATATAGCAGCACGTAGCAGTCAACGAGGAAGAGGGATTAACTGAAATTAAAACTGCCTCCTATAACTAGGCAGTTGTAGCAGAAAGAGGAGCAAGCAGTTGAATGCATTCGGTTCTTCTTAGATGTCTAGGACTAGTTCCATGTGGGCACAGTTGTTTGGGTGCGCAGTAGGGAGACACACATGCTATATTCTTGCCTTATTGCTATATCTTTGGGACTGACTTGGTCCATTTGCTTGAGAATAGGGGGTGTGCTGGTTTGTAGCAGTCAACTTGACTTGTTCTTCCCTTGAGGAGTTCCTTAAACTTGCCACCTCTTCCTCTTGCCACATTCTTAGAATGACTTGGTCTTTACTTGCCTTGTTTGCTACATCTTGGGAACTGACTTTGTCTATTTGCTTGAGAATAGAAGGTGTGCTGGTTTGTAGCAGTCGTCTTGACTTGTTATTCCCTTGAGGAACTCCTTAAAGACCTGACGCTCGCCACCTCTTGCCACATTCTTAGAATAACTTGGTCTTTACTTGCCTTGTTCGCTACATCTTGGGAATCGACTGTGTCTTATTTTTCTGCATTCGAGGATGTAGACTCGCAAGTCTCCATTATGCGGCGAGTTTGGTGTTGGAGCAATCTGTACCCGGTTTCAGAGCTCTTATTTGGCGCAGTTGGGAGTTCGTTACCAAGGTGGACTGATAAAGTTGGACACCGCACTCCTCTATAGTTCTGCCAACTTTCAAAGCTCACAACATAGTCTAATTTTATTCTCAAATCTCAAGCTAAGGTGAACTGATTAAGTTGGACACCACACTCCCCTATAGGTCCCACAACTTTCAAAGCACACAACATAGTCTAATTTTATTCTCAGATCTCAAGCTAAACGCAGCCAATCTTGCTGATATTAATCTATCAAATAAACTGAATATGCCAATGATGAAATTACAACTTGGACAATGCACAGATGAAAATGACATCCTTGGTTACAAAGAACTGAAACCTCAACACTCTTCACTTCCCGTCCATGGCAACAGGAAGTCTGAGATGATAATGTCATGTCCCCTTTTTAGTTGACATCTTCAGAATTGATGGTTAGCCTATTATGCGACCTTCGTAAGCTAATAGGATGGATAGAAGGTCTCGACGGAGATTGGCTTGGCTTCGTTTAGCAGAATTTTTTCAGTTGGCTTTCGTTTGGGCTCGATCGGACATATATTGAGGGAAATATTAATATTTGATTTATTTAATCAAATATTAATTATTTGGTCTATTTTTAATTAGAAACCCTAATTCTAATTTAAGAAAACCCTAATTAGGGCAAGCACATCTTTTTGAGGGTATAAGGGTTTCTCATGGAGGCCATTATTGATTATGCATTGATTATTGATTTTGAAGAATTCTTCTGTGAAGACTGAGCCAAGGGTTCCAGGTTTCCATTGCAGTGGAGAACGTCAACTCTTCATTGTGTGCGATTTAGACGCTGTGAGATATCAGCGGATTTATTGCCAAATTGAGAGATAACTTCATATAGAAGTTATCACAGAGATATATATATTTGAGAGATAGCTTCACACAGAAGTTATCACAGTATTTCAGGTATTTCTTTATTTAGTTTTGATCCAATAAGTTATACAGATATAGATCTTCTGTATTAGAATCATATATTCTTGAGATCAGGTTGTTCAGCTATCAGGGGTTGAAAACAGACAGGGTGTGTTTAATTGGCGGCCGTCCTAAGTCCGTACAGGGCCGTACAGATCCGTTCAGACACCGACCTCGGCAGGCAGAGATCTCCAGTGACCGACATCGGCCGACTAAAGACCGACGTCGACAGAGAAGCACTGACAGAGACCGACGTTGGCAGTATATCGATCGACGTCGGCGACTGTGTGTTCGACACAGCAGGCCGAGACAGAATTTCCAGATTCAAGCTCAATTTCCAGATTTGCCAAAGCCTAGGGTTTTAAGACAGGATATTTCATATTATTTTATTTGTATGATAGAGACTCATTTGTGTAAACATCTAGAAGAACTATTTCATATTATTTTATTTGTATGACAGAGACTCAATTGTGTAAACATTTAGAAGAACAAGTGATAAGATATTTGATTGGCAGATAAGAGATTTACTGTGGTTTATTGTTTATTTGAATTTATTCTACAAGATTGTGTCTTAGTTCAGCACTGTTTGTGTTTCTATATTCCCTGTTTGAAGGGGATATTACAGTGGTATCAGAGCTTTTGCTTAGGAAAAGGAGCCCCTACGTAAGGGACATCACAGTGGTATCAGAGCTTTTGCTTAGAAAAAAGAGCCCCTAAGTAAGGGACATTACAGTGGTATCAGAGCTTTTGCTTAGAAAAAGGAGCCCCTAAGTAAGGGACATTACAGATAAGGGGCCTTGCATGTTGTGCAGTGAGCAAATGTAAATCCTTTCCTTATAGCTTGCCAATGATCAAGACATACACGATGCACATACTTCAAAGTTCCCTTGCATTTTGCTTCTTCAGTTGAAAGCGATTCAAAGATTTCTTGCTAAAAAATTCGTTTAACTTCCTGCACATAAGAGGATGATATACTAGTGTTGGGAGTTCCAAATAACTAAATTGATCATCACAATCACCAATATCCTTTGCCACGCCCATTATGCTAATCTGCTTTTGATTGTAATGCAACGAACATGATGATGGGCGACAGCTTTCCAAACACATAATCAACTCTTGAACAGGACTGCATTTATGTGTTCGCCATCAAAACCATCCATCCATTTTGCCTAAGTGCTTTACATTGATTCAGGGAAGGAGACTTTAAAAGCCAACGATTACAAAATGGATTTACATTTACATGTACATTGTAATTCAATACTATAGGGATGCCACAAAAAACTCGAAGAATTAGTATTATCACATTTTAGGTGTTTCTGATCTCATTGTAAGAAGAAAATTGACAACATACTAAATCAATTCCTTCACAACCACATACTTGTTCATCAGCTATGCCTGGTGTTTGGTGCGTTAAACACTTGAGAAATCACTGAGAAGGACAAAGCTTGCCTTGCTGCAAAAGTGCTTGTCATGTCATTCTTCCTTATTAATTGATCAATAGTGTTAGGTCAGCTTACTAGAATCTCATCTATGCATTGATGACCAAAAGGTGGTATTTTCCTATCGATGTATCCTTGTCAATCGCCCCTTTTGGTTATTTCCATTTTCCAAAGCCATATAAGGCTCACATCCATGTAGTTATAGGACACTTCTTTAGTGGCAACTTGAGTTTAGAGGGATTGTTTGACGCCGTAAATACCATATATTAAATAAATGTGGAGAACATGCTTCCAAAGTATGTCCCCACTGAATCTGAGAACTATGAAAATGTGGAATCCATGCTCATATGACTTTCCCTCACTAAATCTGAAAAATGATATAAGTATCATATACTGAATGAGTGTGGAGAACATACTTCCAAAACATACCGTTACTGAATCTGAAAACTGTATCAAGTGTGGAGAACATGTCTCCATGACATTCCCCCATTTGAGGTGAGGGAAATATAAGAACTGATAATTATCTCACCACAAAAGTATAATACAACTGTATAACATGTGAATGTAACTATGTAGCATATATAAAAGAACATGTCTAGGTAAACATATCATTGAAGCACATAGAACCGATGTGATCGTATGTAGGTTTAAGATGCACGATAAATATCATGACAATGTCTAGATAATAATAGTACAAGCTCAAAAAACAAACAAGCACATACACAAGAACACTAAAAAACAAGTCAAAAGACAATGGTCTAAGGAGACAACAAACAAGGTGCATGTTCAAATGCCACACAATTGAAGGAGCATGACTTAGTCAAATTTTCATAAAATTAAGAATGACATATTCAACTGTCTGTACGATAAACAATGAAAATATGCAAATGTCAATGAAAGCATACATAGGCACGAGGGTTGCAAACAAAAGAACATTATTCAAATGCTTGAAAAAGTAAGATAAGACACTCAAAGAAGTGCTTAAAGTAAAGTATAAGCATCGAGCATAAACATGCCATAGTAGCCCATGGATCTAATGTGTTAGAAAAAGTATGTCAAGTGTATAACATATCAAGTATCACATGCAAGATATAAACATGGATAAAAATATGTGCAAGTACATATGTAAGCTCAAACATGATAGAGTGATCATCGAATCATATAACTTATGTGTATCAATATGAAAGAAGTTGATGCCCTTAATGTCCATATGACATAAGTAGAAGGAAAACCCAATATCCTAAATAGGGATGTATCATGTATTTGTGTATGTTTGTATCACACTCAAGTATAAGTGTGACAAACGTGTATGCAGGTGTAATTGAATATGCCATCCATCAACATGAAAGTAACACATGGATGCTAAGAAGCCAATAGAACATGTAGGTGCCGAAAATGTTTTTGGAGTTTCAAATATTTTTTGATTTTTTTGGTATTTCTGAAACTTTTGGAGAAGAAAGATCATCCTATGATGCCATCAAATGGATGGTCATAGATTTACCCCCACTATGAACCTTACAACTTTAATTTGAATCTTTTACATTATTTGTGTCATTATTGGATAGGTTGAAAAATTACATAGCATATTTCTCCTCACATTTTGCATGTGGGGTAGAAGAAGTAATGCTATCATTTGAAATATGTATTGATTTGCTTTCATGAGGAAAAGAAATACCTCGCTTATTTGGATCAATTTTTGCTTCCATTTGGTATAGCCAAAGAGTTCTTAATGTTAGTACATGTAGAGATGTGGTAGGCATAACCCAAACTCATGTTTGAATAAATTTAGGACCACAAGCAATAGGTATTAGTATGATGTCCAAGGAGTCTTTCCAGCGTCTTTTGTTTTGTAAGTTTGTTAGATTGAAACTAATTTGTTGTGTCTTATATTGCAAGTCATTTTTGTTGTGTAATATCAATATGGTTAATCCAAAAATAAGCACCACTCGTGTAATTGTTAAATATTGTTGGAATGGATTCTTTTTGTGTTGTTCACTTTGAGATTCTTGCATAGGATGTGGACTTTGGATTGGCCCCATGTTAAGTAACGTTTGTAAACTGGTCATATAAAGATTATGAATACCACATTTTTGTTCATAATTCTCTTTAGGAAAGTTATCTCCATCCTTTGTGTGAGAGGTAAAGCTTTTGTATTTGGAGGGATATATGTTAAGTTCTTTTGAATGAGTAATTGTGAAGGAAGCATATCTATGTACATAATTATATAAATGGGTAATGATTGATATTGTTTATGCAATGTCCTTTCATTTAATGAGGAAAGAAGGCTTCTAGTAAAGATAAATTGCAATTCTAAATCTGAGGGTCTAAATGTTAGGTCATAGGATGTACTTTTAAATCAAGTAGTATAATCTTGAAGGAACTCATCATCACATTGTTTGAAATTGTGCAAATGTTCTAATGTAAGTTTTGGCACCTTGTGGATATTGAAACCCATGAAGAATGCATCTTCCAATTGTAATGGAGTATTTAAGGAACCCTTTGGTACACTATAGAACTAATTTTGAGCCTCATTATAAATAATCATATGGAAAACTTTTAGCAATAGTTTGTCATCTTGTGCCCCTTGACCAAAATAATGTACATAGCTAATCATGTAGTCAAATGGGTCCTTATGTCTAAAAAAGAAAAGTAATTTTAGTAATTCAGAATCTTATGGATAAGGATATTCAAGTATAGATTGCACAAGAGGTTGATTATTGAATGAGATGACATGTGCATTATCATTATGGAAATCCATTTGCATTTGGAGTATATAAACTTGATTTTGAAGTCCCTAATAATGGTCATCATAAAAATTAGATATTCTATGGGGATAGAGGTGTTTGTCATAGGTGTTATCATTAGTTGCAACCCACCACCTCTTTTGAATCTAGGCATATGAGTATCATCATCCTTATGTATAAAAAGTACAAGTTCACGATCACTAAATTTAAGACAATTTGGTAATGGTATGGGATCTTTGAACTTTGGTATATCATTTGAATAACTTGTACCATTTAAATAATTTGTTTCATTTTCCTTTTGTAAGGGTATACCAATTTTAGCTTTGAAAAGTTTGGTAAGGATACCTTTGTTGATATAGAATTTGTTTTAAATGTAGGAAAAAACCATCACCCTTGAATAGAGGGATATTGTTTGAAAATGTAGGAATGTTGGGGGGGTTTAATACATTTGCTTGAATACATGTCCCTCTTATTAGTTGTTTTCAAATCAGCCATAATCTCTTTATGTAGTTGTTAGAATTTTTAATGATCAAATGAAGGAAGCTCTTGGTCATATGCATCCAATTTTTTGGTAAAATATACATGTTTGGTCAGCTTGAATGATTGACGAATCAAGGATGTTTTCAAAACTTCTAACCCTTGCCTATTTGTATTATTATGTTTGAGAGATATAGGGTGGGTTATAACTTGCTCATGTTTGCCCAACCCTTGGCCTTGGTACCAATACTTTTACAAGTATGGAATGCCAAAGTCATACGATGGTGGTATAGGAAGTATGGCTAAAGAATTTTTATCTTCCTTAAGATGGGTGGACTCATCTCTTAAATTTGTGGGAGCATGGCCCTGATTAGAGGGATAACAACCTCCACCATTCAAGGTTTTTATATTACATGCTTTAACACTTGGAAGAATGTAAGAGTAGTCAATTTTAATTCCTTCCTTGAGGGACAATTAAATAATTTCATAATCATAATCATCAAAGCAATCAATATTATCCATGATAAGAGATATGCAGTAAATAAAGATTATGATAGAGTAGGCAATAAGCATTTGATAGGGTATGCTTAGGCATAATGGCATTCAAAGATTGGGTTCAACAAATGTTTAACCCTAAAATGTTTGTTCTAAGGTGATCTTATCATTAACCCTAGAATTTTGTATTAAATGGGTATGTAGATGACACAAGGGTGGTAATTAGATATATAGTAGGCCAATTAGATGCTAAACTCATATATAAGCAAACACTGAATTTATTATGTTGACATAGTATAAATATGGGAAGTACAACTATGCTAGATATAGAAATGATAAAGAAGTTATGTATTTAGCTTGTTCTGATGTTAATACATTTCTAGATTCGAAATAGACAGAAAGCAGGATAGAAAGAGATTCTGTAATAGTCATCACATTTTGGATCTAATCCTTCTAGGTCTCTAGACAATAACATCACCCTAGGGCAGTTGTGTTGATCCTACTATCTGGGTTCGATGCTAGTGTCTTATATTAAATACCTACTAGAACATGATGCAACCACTGGATGCTTCTATGTTTTGCTTTGCCTTCTCTTTGATGCATTTAGATCTGGGTCATGGATTGTCATTCGTAAAATAGAAAAACACTAGTTATCCACATTCATAGTGACCTTGGGGACAAATGAGTTAGTGGACATGTGGTGTTGAGATGACCCTAAAGACATTGAGGTTAGTGGGTGTTGCTTACATAAATAATACTCCAAAAGAAGGCCTCCAACTCATGTAGTTCTACCATACGTGTTGGTTTGTGTGTGAATCATATAATATGTGCATATCAAGTACAATAGTGACCTAGATTGTAACTTGAAAAATTAGGCTCTTAGAATGCTCTTTTAATACTTTAGACCTATAGATGTGTAGTTCCTATGACCAATATGAAAATAAGAATAAATCTAGAAGCTTTGTTCAATTGAATGCTCTTTTATCCAAATGTGAGGTATTGTAGATTTGAAATGAATGAGGATTGATATTGTATTTATATCCCTTTGGGAGTTATAACTCTCATTAAAGCACTTAGGCCAACTATTATGACACATTTCATTTAAAAATTGGATGATTTAAGGGCACTGGACACTTATGTCAGTGCATGATAGTAACTTCGATGCTGTTGTTTGTCTCGAATGCAAGTGTCTAGGGAGCAAAAAATAAGGAACATGTCCATAACTTGTATATATGGAAGATAAATATATTTAAATCATTCTGGGTAATATAGAAGATCTGGGTCATCAATGTAATAATGTTTGTATTAAGAGATATAGGCGAAAGGCACAAAGATATAGTAGATGCGAGACTTGCAAAATTGAGAAAGGTAAATAACTGAGAAGAACAATCAAGGTCTAAGTTTGTTAAATGTATAATACTGAGGTGATATATAATCATAAAATATCATCTACATTTACCTCCCCTTTAATCTCATAATGAAGTATTTAGTTAAAATGAAACAAATACGTATTTTAGTGTGTATGCACACCTTGTATTTATGTGTGCCCAAATTGAGTGATTTATTGATGATTGACCTACAACCAAGATCACGTTATAATATAAAATAAATTCATATAATTTAGGTTGAAAATACTTGAAATAAATTGAAATTGAAAGATAAATGTTTAGGAGTACACTTATGTGTCAATGTAACTGCCTTGCATATTGGCAAGCTATTTTAAAAAAGATTTATCATTGTAAGGCTCTGAAACTAAGATTATGACAAATATAGATAAATATTTAAGGCGCATATATCTAAGGGGAGAGAGAGAGAGAGAGAGATTGGAATGCACATGCCCCTAACATTGGAGCAAAAGGGAGTTGCCACCTAACAGTTGAAATTAGCTCAATCATGTGACCCAATGATACTTATAACATGGTGAGGTTAGATGATTAAGTTCAACTTGAAAACTTGGTGAGATTAAGTTATTTTATCACATCAACCATACCAAAAAGTGAACCAACTACTGCAGTATATTGGTTCAATAAAAATTCGTAAAAGTCATCAAAGTATCAATATGAAAAAGTCCATGATATGCTAATAGTCCATAGAATAGTTTTGGAATATGAAACTGATTTAGATTTTGTAATATTAGGGACATGTTGCATAACATATGCACCTTATATATCTTATGCTAAAATTATGTATAACAATAGTACCAATATATAAATCTGCCACAACTATGAATATGAATCATATAACTATGTGCTTTGTCAAATTTGGATAACTTTGTAAATATGGACATGATTCCAAATCATGCCCCCACTATTTATGAAGAGATATGAAAATTGATATTAGTACTAATGTGGAGGACATGTTTCCAAAACATGCCCCTACTATAATATAAAGATGCTTAATACTAAATAGGTGTGGAGAACATGCTTCCAAAGCATGCCTTCACTAAATATGAGAAATGTTATAAATATCATATACTGAATAAATATGGAGAACATGATTCTAAATTATGTCCCTACTGAATCTAAGAATTGTGAAAGGGTGGAAGCCATGCCAGTATGACATGCCCCTGAGATTGAATCTGAAAAATGATATAAGTACCATATATTGAATGAGTATGGAGAACATGCTTCTACAACATGCCTCTGCTAATCTAGAAACTATGCCAAGTGTAGAGAACATGTCTCTATGACATTACCCCATTAATATGCCCCCTTTGAGGTGATATAAATATAGGATCTATTAATTATCTCACCTCAAAATGATAATACAACTGTATAATCTATGAATGTAACCATGTAACATATAAAAATGAACATGTCTAATTAAATTTATTATTGAGATGCATAGAACCAATGTGATCACATGTAGGCTTAATACACATGATAAATATCATGGTAATGTACGGATAGTAATAGTACAAGATCAATAAACAAACACACACACACACAAGAGCATTCAAAAGCAAGTCAAAAGGCAATGGTCCAATGAGACCACAAACAAGGAGCAAGTTCAAATGCCATACAATTGAAAGGGCATGCCTTAGTAAAATGTACATAAAATAAAAAAATGACATATTCAAATATTCATACAATAAATAATGACATATGCAAATGTCAATGAAATCATATATAGGCATGAGCACCATAAATAAAGGAGCATTATTCAAATGATTGAAAAAATAAGATAAGACACTCAACGAAGTGCATAAATTAAAGTATAACCAATGAGCATAAAATTTCCATAGTATCCCATGGATCCATTGTGTTAGAAAAAATATGTCAAGTGTATAACATATCAAGTATCATGCGTAAGATATAATCATAGATAAAAGCAAGTGTAAGTACATATGTAAGCTCAAACATAATAATGTAGATTGATTATCGAATCATATTACCTGTGTATCAAGATAAAAGAAGTATATGCCCCCAATGTTCATATGACATGAGTAGAGGGAAAGCCCAATATCTTAAATATGAATGTATTATGTATCTGTGTATGCTGTATCACACTCAAGTATAAGTGTGACATACACGTGTATGTAGGAGTAACTGAATATGCCATCCATCAACATAGAAGTAACACATGGATGCTAAGGATCCAATTGAACATGTAGGTGCCAAAAATGTTTGTAGAGTTTCAAATATTTTTTGATTTTTTTGGTATTTCTAAAACTTTTGGAGAGGAAATATCATCCTATGATGCGATCCAATGGATGGTCATAGATATCTCCCCACTGTGAACCTTATAACTTTAAGTTGGATCTTTTACACTATTTGCATCATGATTGGATAGGTTGAAAAGGTACATAGCATTTTCCTCCTCACATTTTGCATGTGTGATAGAAGAAGTAATCTATAATTTTAAATATATATTAATTTGCTTTCACAAGGAAAAGAAATACCTTACCGATTTGGATCAATTTTTGCTTCTATTTAATATAGCCAAAGAGTTCTTAATGTAAATGCATATGGAGATATGGTAGGGATAATCCAAACTCATGTTTGAATTACTTTATGACCACAAGCAATTGGTATTAGTATGTTGTCCAAGGAGTCTTTCCAACCTCTTTTGTTTTATTAATTTGTTAAATTGAAACTAATTTATTGTGTCTTATATTGCATGTAGTTTTTGCTTATGTAGGATTAATATGGTTAAGCAAAAAATAAGCACCACCCATGTATAAGATAATTGTTGAATCTTGTTGGCATGGGTTCTTCTTGTGTTGTTCACTTTCAGATCCCTACATAGGATGTGGACCTTATATTGGCCCCATGTTAAGTAAAATTTGTAAATTGGTCATATAAAGATTATGAATACCACATTTTATTCATAATGCTCCTTAGGTAGGTTATATCCATCCTTTGTGTGAGGGATAAAGCTTTTTTATTTGGAGGGAAATATGATAAGTTCCTTTGAATGAGTAATTATGAAGGAAACATATCTATGCACATCATTATATAAATAGTTAAGTGATTCATATTGTTTATGCAATGTCCTTACATATAATGGGGAAAGAAGGCCTCTACCAGAGATAAATTGCAATTCTAAATCTGAGGGTTTGAATGCTAGCTCATAGGATGTACTTTTGAATCAAATAGTATAATAGTGAAGGGACTCATCATCATGTTGTTTGAAATTGTAAAAATATTTTAATGTAAGTTTTGACACATTGTGGATATTAAAAGGCATGAATAATGCATCTTCCAATTGTAAGATAGTATTTAAGGAACCCTTTGGTATATTATAGAACTAATTTTTAGCCTCATTGGAAATACTCATATGGAAAAATTTTAGCAATAGTTTGTCATCTTGTGCCCATTGACTAAAAGAATGTACATAGCTAATTATGTGGTCAAATGGGTCCTTATGTCTCAAAAAAGAGGTAAATATGGTAATTCAAATCTTTTAGATAAGAATATTCAACTATACATTGTGCAAGAGGTTGATTATTGAATGAGGTGACATGTGAATTATCATTATGGAAAGCCATTTGCATTTGGAGTATAGAAACTTGCTTTTGAATGTCCCCAATAGTGGTCATCATAGACATTAGCTATTATTTGGGGTTAAAGGTGTTTGTCATAGGTGTTATCATTGGTTACAACTCACCACCTCTTTTGAATCTAGGCATATGAGTATCATCATCCTTATGCATAACAAGTGCAAGTTCATTATCACTAAATTTAGCATATTTTGGTAATGGTATGAGATATTTGAACTTTGGTACATTTGATATATCATTTTAATAGCTTGTGCCATTTGAAGAATTTGTTTCATTTTCCTTTTGTAAGGGTATAACAATCTCAGCTTTGAAAAGTTTGGTAAGGATACCTTTTTTGATATATAATTTATTTTAAATGAAGGTAGGAAAAAACCATCACCCTTGAATAGAGGGGTAACAGTTGGTAAGACTTTGTGTATGAGTGAATACAATCTTTGAAAGTGTAGTGTATGCTAATATGGAATACTATGTATTTCATGGAATCTATGACTTGCTTGTTATGTCTAGTTGCTTGAATATAAGCTTGTGTTTCCGTGTAGTTATGATTACTTTATTATGATTGATTATGAAAAATTGGTAGTTATGTCTGTGGATTGGAGTGAGAGTTATTGTTTACAGATTGAGCAATTGATTTCGCTATGTGAGAGTGTTCAAATAGACAAGGTGAAGTCCTTAAGAGTTCTCATGAAGGGACAATAACCTTGGATCTATACTTTATGCTTTTAAGCCTATGTACAAACAAACACACACACACACACACACACACACACACACACATGGAGTATGAAAGAAGGTATATGAGAAGATGTTGATGGTGATGAGAGAGTGTGTAGAGGTATATAATGAAGTCATATTGTTTGAAAATGTAGGAATGTTAGGGGGTTCAATAAATTTGATTGAATACATGCTCTCATTATTAGTTGTTTTCAAATTAACCATATTATCTTTATGTAGTTTTGTAATTTTTTGACGATCAAATGAAGGAACCTCTTGGTCATATGTACTCACTTTTTTGGGAAAATGTACATGTTTAGTTGGATTGAATAGTTGGCGATTCAAGGATGTTTTTTAAAATCCCAACCCTTGCATATTTGTATTGTTATGTTTAAGTGATATAAGGTGGGTTATAACTTGCTCATGTTTGCCCAATCCTCAACATTGGTATCAAATGCCAAAGTCATACAATGGTGGTATATGAAGTGTGCATTAAGGCTTTTTTATCTTCCTTAAGATGGATAATTGGATAATTTCATAATCATAGTCATAAAAGCAATCAATATTATCCATGATAGGAGATATGAAGTAAATAAAGATTAGGATAAAGTAAGTAATAAGAATCTAATAAGGTATGATTAGGTAGAATGACATTCAAGGATTGGGTTCAACAAATTTTCAACCTTAAAATATTTGGTCTAAGGTGATCTTATCATTATCTCTAGACATTTGTATTAAGGGGGTATATAGAAATGAAATGGCACAAGGGTGGTAATCAGATCTATAGTAGGCCAATTAGATGCTAAACTCAGATATAAACATACATTGAATTTATTATGTTGAGATAGTATAAATATAAAAAGTACAACTATGCTAGATATAAAAATGACAAATAATTTATGTATTTAGCTTGTTTTGATGTTAATACAGTTCTCGATCTAGAACAGACAAAAAGCAGGCTAGAAAGAGATTCTAAAATATTTATCACATTCTGGATCTAATCCTTCTCTCTCTGAATAATAACATCAGTCTGGGGGGCACTTATGTCGATGCTATTGTCTGGGTTTGATGCTAGTGTCTTGTATGGAATACTTACCAAAACATGATGCGACCACTTGAATGTTTATAGGGTTTGCTTCTCCTTCACTTTGGTGAATTTAGATCTAGATCATAGATTGTTGCTCCTTGTAAAATAGATAAAACCCTTATTCTCCAAATTCATAGTGACATTAGGAAAAAATAGGTTAGTGGGCATATGGTTTTGAGTTGACCACAAAGATCCCAAAGTCAGTGGGTGGTGCCTTCATAGCCAATACTCCAAAAGAGGGCCTCAGACTCGTAGTTCTACCTTACATGTTAGATTGTGTTTGAATCATATAATATGTGTAAACCAAGTACAATAATGACCTAACTTATAACTTGACAAATTAGGGTCTTGGGATGCTCCTTTAGTACTTTAAACCTGTAGACATGTAGTCCATATGTCCAATATAGACAAGAATAAATAGTGAAGTTTTGTTTAATTGAATGCTCTTTGATATGAATGTTATTTCTTGTAGGTTAGAAATGAATGATGATTGATCTTGTATCAATATCAATCCTTTTGGAGTAATATCTCTCATTAAATAACTTAGGCCAACCATCAAGACATGTTTAATTTATAAATTGGATGATTTAAAGGCACTGAACACTTATGTTGGGACATGATAATAACATCGATGCTACCGTCTGTCCTGAATGTAAGTGTCTAAGGAGAAGGGAAGTAGGTACATGTTCATAACTTGTAGAGATGGAAGATAAGTACATTTTAAGTATTTTGGACAAGATAAAAGACCTAGGTCATCAACATATGACTGGTCGTACTATGAGATATAGGCTAAGGGCATAAAGATATAGTATATGCGAGATTTGTAGAAGCGAAAAAGGTAAATAACTGAGAGGAGTGACCAAGGTCTAAATTTTTCAAGTGTACAAGACTGAGATGCTATATAATCATAAAATATCATTTACATTTACCCCCTTTAATTTTTTAATGAAATTTCTAGTTTAAAGGAAATGAATGTCTAACAGGGCGTGTATGCACACCTTATCTTTATGTGTGCCCAAATTGAGCGATTTGATGGTGACTGACCTACAACTAAGATCATGTTACAATATAAAATCAATGCATATAATCTAGGTTGAAAGTACTTGAAATAGATTGAAATTGAATGAACAAGGTTTAGGAGTACTCATGTGTGTCAATGTAACCACCTTACATATTGGAAAATTATTTTGAAAAAGATGTATCATTTTAAGGATTTAAAACTAAGATTAGGAAAAATATATAAAGTGCATATATATAAGGAGAGAGATAGAGATATTATAATGTGCATGCCCCTAACATTGGAGCAAAAATGAGTTTCCACTTAACAGTTGAGATTAGCTCAATCGTGAATTCCAATGATACTTATAACATGGTGAGGATGGATGATTAAGTCCAACCTAAAAAATTGGTGAGATTGATTGATTTGATAACATCAACCATACCAAAAAGTGAACCAACTATTGTAGTAGATTGGCTCAATAAAATTCTATGGGGTATCAGTTTGAAAAAGTCCATGATATGGTAACGGTCCATAGAATAGTATTGAAATATGAAACTGATTTAGATTTTGTAATATTAGGTACATGTTGCATAGAATATGAACTTTAAATATGTCTCATGCTGAAATTATATATAATAATAATACCAATGTATATAATTATGCTACAACTGTGAATCTGAGTCATATAACTATGTGCTTTGGCCAATTCGGATAACTATATGTGTGGAGGACACGCTTCCAAATCATTGCCCCACTATCTATGAAGAAATATGAAAATTGATATGAGTACCAATGTGGAGGACATGTTTTCAAAACATGTCCACACTATAATCTAGAGATGCTAAATACTAAATAGGTTTGGAGAACATGATTCCAAAGCATACCACCACTAAATTTGAGATTTGATAATAAAAATTATTGAATAAATGTGGAGAACATGCTTCTAATGCAGGTCCCTATTGAATCTAAGGATTGTGAAAGTGTGGAAGCCATGCACATATGACATGCCCCCATTGAATTTGAAAAATGATATAAGTACCATATATTGAATGAGTGTGGAGAACATGCTTCCAAAGTATGTCGCCACTAATCTGGAAACTATGCCAAGTGAGGAGAACATATCTCTATGACATATTTCCACCAATATGACCTCTTTTGAGGTGAGATAAATATATGAATTGATAATTACCTCACCTCAAATGGATAATACAACTGTATAATCTGTGAATGTAACCATTAACATATAGAAGAGAACATGTCTAGTTAAATGTATCATTGAAACATATAGAACCGATGCGATCACATGTAAGCCTAATGTGCATGATAAAGATCATGGTAATGTCAATTTAGTAATAGTGCAATCTCAATAAGAAAATAAACACACACATAAGAGCACTCAAAAGCAAGTCAAAAGGTAATGGTTCAAGGAGATTGCAAACAAGACACATGTTTAAATGCCACACAATCTAAAGGAAATGACTTAGTCAAATGTACATAAAAGCAAGAATGACATATTCAAATGTCCATATAATAAAAATGACATATGCACATGTAAATGAAATCATATATAGGCACGAGGGCCAAAACAAAGGAGTATTATTCAAATGCATGAAAAAGCAAAACAAGACACTCAAGGAAGTGCATAAAGTAAGATATAAGCAACGAGCATAAAATTTCCATAGTATCCCATGGATCCAATGTCTTAGAAAAAATATGCCAAGTGTGTAGCATATCAAGTATCATGTATATTCATGGATAAAAGCATGTGTAAGTACATACGTAAGCTCAAACATGGTAATGTAAAGTGATCATCGAATCATATAACTTGTGTGTATGAATATCAACGAAACGAATATCCCCAATATCTATGTGAAACAAGTAGAAGGAAATCTCAATATCTAAAATAAGAATGTATCATGTATTTGTGTATGCCTATATCACACTCAAGTATAAGTGTGACACATGTGTATTTAGGAGTAACTGAATATGCCGTTCGTCAACATGGAAGTAGCACATGGATGCCAAAGAGACAATAAAATATGTAGGTGCCAAAAATGTTTTTGAAATTTCAAATATTTTTTGATTTTTTTGGAGATATCTCCCCACTATGAACCTTATAACTTCAAGTTGGATCTTTTACATTATTTGTATCATGATTGGATAGGTTAAAAACGTACATAACATGTTCCTCCTCACTTTTTGCATGTGTGTTAGAAGAAGTAATGCTATCATTTGAAATATGTATTAATTTATCTTCACGAGGAAAAGAAACACCTTTCTGATTTGGATCATTTTTTGCTTCTATTTGGTATAGACAAAGAATTCCTAATATAAATGCATATGGAGACATGGCAGGCATAAACCAAACTCATGTTTGAATTACTTTAAGAACATAAGCAATTGATATTAGTATGTTTCCCAAGGAGTCTTTCCAACCTCCTTTGTTTTGTAAGTTTGTTATATTTAAGCTAATTTGTTGTGTCTTATATTGCAAGTAGTTTTTACTTGTGTAGGATCAATATGGTTATGCCAAAAATAAGTGCCACCCATGTATAAGGTAATTGTTAAATCTTGTTGCCATGGATGTTTCTTTTGTTGTTCACTTTGAGATTCTTGCATAAGATGTGGACCTTGTATTGGCCTCACATTAAGTAAAATTTGTAAACTAGTCATATAACGATTAAGAATACTACATTTTTATTCATAATGCTCCTTAGGTAAGTTATCTCCATCCTTTGTGTGAGGGAGAAAGCTTTTGTATTTGGAGGGAGATATCTTAAGTTTATTTGAATGAGGAATTATGAAGGAAGCATATCTATGCACATCATTATATAAATGGTTAAATGATTTATTTATGCATTGTCTTTTCATATAGTGGGGAAAGAAGGCCTCTACTAGAGATAAATTACAATTCTAAATTTGATGGTCTAAATGCTAAATCATAGGATGTACTTTTGAATTGAATAGTATAATCTTGAAGGGACTCATCATCATGTTGTTTGAAATTGTGCAAATATTCTAATGTAAGTTTTGGCACCTTGTGGATATTGAAAACCATGAAGAATGCATCTTCCAATTGTAAGAAAGTATTTAAAGAACCCTTTGTTAAATTATAGAACTAATTTTGAGCCTCATTATAAATACTCATATGGAATTTTTTTTGCAATAGTTTGTCATCTTGTGCCAATTGACCAAAATAATTTACATAGCTAATAATGTTGTTGAATGGGTCCTTGTGTCTCAAAAAGAGAGGTAAATTTGGTAATTCAAAATCTTGTAGATAAGGATACTCAAGTATACATTGTGTAAGAGGTTGATTATTGAATGAGGTGACATATGAATTATTATGGAAAACCATTTGAATTTGGAGTATAAAAAATTATTTTTGTAAGGTCCCCAATAGTGGTCATCATAGACATTAGATATTATTTGGGGATAGACATGTTTGTCATAGGTGTTATCATTGGTTACAACCCACCACCTCTTTTGAATCTAGGCATAAGAGTATCATTATCTTTATGTATAACAATTTAAAGTTAATGATCACCAAATTTATGACATTTTGGTAATGGTATTTGAACTTTGGTGCATTTGGTATATCATTTGAATATCTTGTACCATTTGAAGAATTTGTTTCATTTTCCTTTTGTAAGGGTATAAAAATTTTAGCTTTGAAAAGTTTGGTAAGGATACCTTTTTTGATATAGAATTTGTTTTAAATGAAGGTAGGAAAAAACCATCACCCTTGAATAGAGGGATATTATTTGAAAATGTAGGAATGTTGGGGGGGGGGGTGTAATCATTTTGATTGAATACATGCCCCCCTTATTAGTTGTTTTCAAATCAGCCATAATATTTTTATGTAGTTTTTAAAATTTTTGATAATCAAATGAAGGAACCTCTTGGTCATATGTACCTAATTTTTTGGGAAAATGCACATGTTTAGTTGGATTAAATTGTTGGTGACTCAAGGATGTTTTTGAAAATCTCAACCCTTGCCTATTTGTACTGTCATGTTTAAGAGATATAGGGTCAGTTATACCTTGCTCATGTTTGCCCAATCCTTGGCCTTGGTATCCATACTTTTGCAAGTATCAAATGCCAAAGTCATAAAATGGTGGTATACGAAGTATGGATAAAGGATTTTTATCTTCATTTAGATGGATGAACTCATATCTTGAATTGGTGGGAGCTTGAACTTGATTAGATGGATAATAGCTTCCACCATTCAAGGCTTTTATATTACATGATCTAACACTTGGAAGAATGTAAGAGTAGTCAATTTTAATTACTTATTTGAAGGATAATTGGATAATTTGATTATCATAGTCATCAAATCAATCAATATTATCTATGATAAGAGATATGAATTAAAAAAAGATTAGGATAAAGCAGGTAATAATCATATGATAGAGTATGTTTAGGCATAATGGCATTTAAAGATTAGGTTCAATAAATGTTTAACCCTAAAATTTTTGGTTTAAGGTGATATTATCATTAACCCTAGATTTTTGTGTTAAAGGGGTATAAATAAATGAAATGGCACAAGGGTGGTAATTAGATATATAATAGGCAAATTAGTTGTTAAACTCAGATATAAACATACACTAAATTTATTGTGTTGAGATAGTCTAAATATGGAAAACACAATTATGCTAGATATAAAAATGATAGAGAAGTTATGTACTTATCTTGTTATAATGCTAATATAGTTCTAGATCTAGAACTGATGAAAAACATGCTAGAAGGAGATTTTGTAATAGTCATCACATTTTGGATCTAATACTTTTGGCTTTTTGGATAGTAACGTTAGCCTAGGATGATTACATCAATGTTTTTATTTGGGTTTGATGCTAGTGTCATGTAATAAATATTTGTTGGAATAAGATGCAACCACATCGATGATTCTAGGTTTTGCTTCAACTTCACTTTGGTGCATTCAGATCTAGGTCATGGATTGTCCCTCCTTGTAAAAATAAAAAATCTGTAGTTATCCACCTTCATAGTGACCTTGGGGAAAATGGGTTAGTGAGCATACGATGTCAAGCTAACCCTAAAGACCTTAACGTTAGTCGGTGCTCTTACATAGCCAATAATCTATAAGAGGGCCTCAGACTCATGTTTTTATCCCCTATGTGTTGGATTGTGTGTGAATCATATAATATGTGCAAAGCAAGTATAATAGCGACCTATATTTTAACTTAAAAATTAGGCTCTTGGGTTACTTCTTTAGTACTTAAGACTTGTAGATGTGAAATCTCTATGAATGGTGTGAAAATAAGAATAAATAGAGAAGCTTTGTTCAATTTTATGCTCTTTGAATGTTGTTTTATCCAAATGCTAGGTCTTGTAGTTTAAAAATGAATGAGGATTGATCTTGTATTTATACCAATCCATTTAGATTAATAAATATCATTAGAGCACCTAGGTTGACCATTATGACACGTTTCATTTGCAAATTGGATGACTTTAGGTGACTCGACACTTACATCAAGACAAGACAATAACATCAATGCTAATGTCTATCTCAAACATTAGTGTCCAGGGAATAAGAAAGTAGGTATAGGTTCATAACTTTGAGAGATGTATGATAAATACATTTTAGGCATTATAGGAAAGATATAAGACCTAGGTCATCAACATAAAATTGGTCATACTAAGAGATATAGGCCAAAGGGCATAAAGATAGAGTAGATGCGAGGCTTGTGAAAGTGAGAATGGTAAAGAACTTAGAGGATCAACCAAGGTTTGAGTTTTTAAAGTGTATAAGACTGAGGTGATATATAATCATAAAATATCATCTACATCTAACTTTTGGTCTCTAAAACCTAGATTTACCTAGGGTTTTCTACTTTTTGATTTCTGATTATTTTAAATTTTGAAATTTTCATTTATAAGCAATGAAAAATATTATTCATTAAAATCATTTCCAAATAGAAGATAACTAAATATTATCCACTCATCTCAATAACAACAAGGACTTAATGAATGTATTTTTATATGTTACAAGAGATTAATTCAATAAACATGCCAATGTTAAGGTATCCTCCCCTAGTGATGGTGAATACTTTGGTGGTACTACAACTGATTCCATACCAATCAACCTCCCCTTGAGCACATAATAACTTAATACATCTAATGAGGGCATGTGTTATGTATTTACACCATTGTTCCCTAAAATAAATGTTATTCTTGCTGCATCTTCCATGGTAAACATTGACACTTCAACCCAATTACCGGTTTCAATTCTTATATCAGCTCAAACCATGGGTACACCTCATTTGGTGGCTTCTCAAACTTCGAATCTTAGAAATAAAATTGTGAAAGGTCTTGTTCAAACTTTAAAAAAAAAAAATCTAAGGTTACTAATATTGAACAACATTCTATAAAGTCACCGTATGTTATTGATTCACACAAGGTGTTACATAACCCTCTTACACCTGAGATATCTTTGCACCCCTTGCCAATTAATTTTATTGCACCTAATTTCACATTTTATGCTGGTAAGGGTGATATTGAACAACATATTTGATATTTCTATGTGACATGCCTTTATTATGCCTCCAATGATAAAATTTTGACTAAACTATTTCCAAATAGCCTCAAGGACTATGCTCTATGGTGGTTATAGGATTTATCAATATAATCAGTCTCTTATGGATCAATTTTTGACACACTTATCTATAAACATTACTGAAAATGTATCCTATGCCCAAATTGCAAAGATCAAACAAAGAACCAATGAACCTATCAATGAATGTCTTGGAGTACAAGACAACATCGACTTAAATGACAAATCAAATGACAAATAAAGAGCTTCAAGACATCTTTAAGCAAAGTTTTCTTGCCCCATTATATGAGTCACTTATTTTCAAAAATTTTAAATCTTTTGATGACTTATGCCATATTATTTGAGATTGTGGAAAGAAACTTATTTCATTGAACAAGCTTAATTATATATCAAAAACATCGACTACATCTAATAAAAATTTTCATATCAAACTAAGCTACAAGGTCAAACCTATAGATTACAAAAAGGAAAAAACTACAACTGTCAATGCAGTCTCAAAATGACCTAATCAACTTGTATTATTTAATTCACCAAGGATATAATTTATATAATTACCCAAGTCTCTAACTTCACTATTTAAGAAGCTTATAGATTGTCATTTTATATCTCTCCCTTATGCCATAGAGGCTGATATGAGTATGCCTCTACCTCGTGGATATGATGCCAATGATTATTATGACTATCACTAGGGCCTTGGGCATTTTAATAACTAATGTTATACCTTGAAACACAATATCTAAGACCTTATTGATAACCAAAAACCTACATTTGGTGATTCTCCAAATGACTCAATGTTATAATCTAGTGACCATCAAAACCAAAAGATGTTTAGTGATCCATTACAAGATCATTATTAGAAGAATCTAGAATTTCCCATAACCTATAATTCACATCCTCCTCCACCACATTATTAATACCCATTAGATGGTATTATTGTCAATTATACATTACATATAACTCTTATGGTTCAAAGACCCTCTATTACTTTCGATGACAGTGAGATTATGGATGATGACTAAGATATTCATTCATTATTTATTTGAGAATATATTGATCACTAGCCTATTCACAGTGTTATGATTGATAATGGTGCTTGAAAAAATATTTTTACTATGACTTTACTTTCAAAATTTGAGATATACACAAGATAATTTGTACCCTTTAACTAAAATGGCCAGAGCATTATATGGGACCTTACAACACGTTCTTGGTGAGATTGACTTACTTTTACAGGTTGTCCCAACACATGTGGTCACTACCTTCTTAGTTATACCATGCATATGATTCTTTGATATATTATTGGGATGACCTTGGATACAAAAACTCCATGTAGTACCTTCCATAGTCATTGGTTGTATTAAATACATTCATACCAATAGAGTAGTCAAAGTTCTTGCAATTCTATTTGAACATCCACTTGAACAAGAGAAGTTATTCTAAAACAATTGATTATAAAACTTACTAAAGTTAATCTTCCGTGAAAGGGTAAGCAATAGGAAATCCCATTTATTAGGTGGACCATACTCAAGAGACCATTGCATTTGAGATACATAGTGGATTCCACAAGATCCTCATCTACAACAATGCATCATACTCAGTTATCCATATAAACTAAACATATTCCTATTATTTCTACTTCTAATAAAATGCAGAGCATGAAATGATGTGTTCCACAAACCCGTACTCCTTATATTACTTATTCAAGACCATAGAGTTTTATGATACATATGCAGAGCATCATAGAGCCTCCAACACTAGATATTACACCTATATATGCTACTCAATAGTACCACTAATTTGATATACCATATTTAAAGTTTAGAGAACTTCTATATGAGCATTCCTTATATGGGATAATTGACTAGACTTTTACTTCTCTAGATAAATAAAAAAATAAATAAATCATATATTCAAGAAAATACAAGAATATTAAAAAAATAAAAAATACCATTTTTTTAGCATGTTCTTAGTTGTACTATTTATTATACACATGTTGTTTACTCCATGTTTGTAAATAACTTATCGTTTATTTTTTATATACACATATATTTCACACATCATTTGAGTGTGATACATGCATACCCATGTACATGATATATGTACATACAAATGTTGGGCCTTCCCTCTACTCACATCATAAATACATTAGGGGCATCTACTTCTTTGATCCTGATACACCTAGGTTATAATATTTTATGATCACTTTCCATTATCATGCTTAATATTATATACGTACACATGCCTATACCCATGATTATACCTTTTAAAATGTATTTTATGTGCTATGTAATTAATGTATTTTACAAACACATATGTTTAGGAACTAGTATGTTATGTTCATGTTGATTGCCTATATCTCATGATTTCATTTATGTAATTTTGAGTGTGTTCCTTAATTGCTACTATCTTGCATTGTATTTTCTATTTGAGTATTTGACTATGCCCCATTGATTGTGGCCCCCATACCTTTGTTTTTCTATTTAGACATTTGAATATGTCAATCTATGTTTTATGTGGACATTTGAATGTGTCAATTCTATGCTATTTAGACATTTAAATAAGTCACGTCCCTTTAATTTTATGACATTTAAACATTCCCATTGTATGAGGTCTCTTTGGAGCATTTCTTTTTGATTTTATTTTTATTACTCTTGTGTGTGTGATTGATTTCTTACTGAGCTTGTACTGTTAATCTCTAGACATTGCTATTATCTATATCATGTATCTTAGGACTTGATATGATCACATACTACATACCTCAATATTATATCTACCTATACATGTTAATACTATATGTCACATGATCCATACATAACTTATAGAGTGATATTAAACTTTGGAGGTAAGGTGACTACCAAATTCTACTTCCCCTCACCTTAAAAAGGGGGGCATATGAGTGGATGCATATCGTAGAGGCATGAATTTCATATTTTCATAATTTCAAATTTTAGTGAGGGCATGTAAAAAATTTATGACCTCCACACTTATTCAATATTCAACATCTCCAGATTACAGTGGTGACATGTTATGGAAACATGTTCTCTACATTTACACCAATTCTTAGATTCTTCAGATTTAGTAGGGGCATGTTATAGAAATATGTTCTCCGCACTTGCATCAATTTTAAATTCATTAGATTTAATAGTTATATGATTCAAATACATATTTTTGGCAACATTGTATACATTGGTACTATTATTATACACAAATTTTAGCTTGAGACATATATGAGGTGCATGTGTTATGCAAAAAATTAAGATATATCTACATTTTATCTTACTTAGTAAATCCAATATTAGATAAGGTAATAAAATAACATATATTTCATTACTTTTTATATAGGAAGTATGATCAAATTGGATTAGATAAACCTTATTGAGTGAGCACTTATCACCCAACACTAAATAAAAGGGTTGCAAATCCTCTAGGAAAATAATATCATGAAATAACCCTAGCTAGGTATTATAATGCATAAAATGAAATCTAATATAGTGTTATCAAAGATTATTACACGAAGGGGGATGGTTTAAAATGAATAAAATAAATAAGGTATCATGGGAGGCAAATGGGGGTCTAAATCAACTAAGGTGGAAAATGGGAAGCAAATAAAACAATATAGCTATACTAAGTTTAAGTATATAAAGGTAATATAACTAAAGATTTATACAAAGAAAACCTATTACTTTGTGCAATCTGTATCTATCAAATGAAATAATAAAATTTAGAGATACTTACCTTTGAACAAACTAGATAATTCTCAATCTCCCTCTTGGCTAATGGTGTTTTGCAAGAGATTGTTGTGGATTTATAAGGATCAAAATATATAAATTATCTCTAGGTTACAAGAATCCTAATTTTCACCAATACTTCCCACAATAAAATATATCTTCCCTCCAAGGCAAATCCTATGCAATGGCTTCTTGAAATGTAGATGTAGCAGAATTATGAGGTGTAATAATACCAAGCTAAATGTTCCTCTTTATTGGATTAAAGTGAATGTTTTATTTATAAAAATGGATAAGTCCAAACCCTTATGCATTTTTATCTAACAATGTCCTCCTGCACAACCCTATTTTTAAAAAGGTTACTGTTAGGACTTGAACTAGGTTGGTTAGGCTTATGTAGACACTATTTATAAATTATATAACACCTCAATATTATACACTTGAAAAATACATATCATGTATGTACCTTCAAATTATATTCATATTTCTCTACCAAAAGGCTCACATACACTATCTCTTTGTGTGTCATTTCTTATCTCACAATCCAACCTATGTATTTTGATGACTCAGACCTGTTATCTTTCCCAAAATGTTGTAAACCTACTTATCTTCCATATTTGCAAGTTTTAGACATGCATATATGTTCTAATTACCTGGACACTTGCATCCCAATTAGATGCTTATGTCAATGCAAGTATCCTACCCTAACACAAGTGTCTGACGACCTAAAGTCATCCAATTTACAAATGAAACATATCCTAAAGATCAACCCAAGTGATTTAATGTGATATATTATTTGAGATTGGTATAAATATAAGATCAAACCTCATTCATTCCTCACCTAAAAACTTCCTACCTAATCACAAGGCAACTTATCAAAAACATTTTTTCAATCACTCAAGTGAGAAAAGCTTCCCTATTTCCTCTTATTTATATATTTGTCATAGGGACAACACATATATAGGTTTAAAGTACTAAATGAGTAGCCAAAGAGATATATTTTCTAAGTTAAAAGCTAGGTCACTATTGTACTTACTTGTCACACATTTCATGATTCACACACAAGCCATCACGTAAGCGAGAACTAGATAAGTTTGAGGCCCTACTCAGAGTATTAACTATGTAGACAATACTCATTAATAGAGAGGTCTTTGGAATAGCTCGACATTGTGTGACCACTTATTTTTACCATAACCAATATGAAGAACTAGGGTTTTTTTATTTGCCAAAGAGCAAAAATCCATGACCTAGATCTAAATGCACCAGAGCTAAGATGGTACAAAATCTAGAATCATCCAGATGTTCACATTTAGTTTCAGTAGGTATTATATACTAAAAACCTATGTCTAAGTTGGATAGTAGCATTAATGTAACTTTATCTAGTCAATACAAGTGTTTACAGTTATAGAGGTCAAATTTTCATAATCAGGTAATTGTTCCAAAATCTAGATCCAGTCTAATTTCTACTTTTTTAAGATCTAGATCTATATTAGCATAAAAAAAAACTATCTTGTTTCATTGTAATATATAGCATAGATGTACTTTATATTCTTAGCATCTCAGTATAATAAATTCAATATATGTTTATTTGAGTTTTTCAAAATAATGGCCTTCTTTAGAGATAATCTACCATTGTTGTGCCCTAGGCTATCTCTTCCCCCTTTAACCCTAGATTTCATTAATCTATATTTTAGGGTTAAACTTTTGGTGAACCCAATTTTTATGAATGAAATTTTTTCTAGTTCTTAGGGTTTTTAGTCAGTTAGGGTTTTAGAGTGCTATACTTTTTTATTTCCTACTTATATTATTTTGCATGTAATCTAAGCATAACCCTAGATTTGGAGGTGTGCCTATTGAACACATTAAGTTTCCCTTCCTACCACCTAAGATGCATAAAACCAATGAGGGACCTAATCTTATGGATCATTATGATACCAATGTTGAGAATGAAAAACATACTAATGAGGTTATCATAGAAGAAGATTATGTTAATGAAAACCATGAGTGTAATGAAACTAATGAATATGAGCAAATAAATCATGAACAAGTGCAAAAAATTGCATTATTTTGTTAGTGTATTTGTCAAAACCCTACATATATTGATGAAATCTTAAAAACCATAATAAAAATTAAAAAACCGAAAAACGTAGATGAATAATTAGGTTTATTTATTGATCATGCTATTTGAGCTATGGGTCATCCCCATATATCAACAACCCTCACCTTGAACACATTACCACTTCATACTTCTAATGGGGGCACAGATTATGTATTTCAACCTTTCTTCCTTAAAACTACTATTGCTACATCTACCATGGGAAACCTAAATCCTTCAGCTCAAATACCAGTTTCAATGCCTATATCCACCTAACCTATGGGTACACCTCCTTTGGTGAATTTTCAAGTGTTCAACCTAAAATACCAAGAGGTGCAAGATCTTGTATTAACTATAAAATTTTTACAAATAAAGGTTACAAATATTGAAAAAAATTCTATGAAATCACATTATGTTATTGATTCACAAGAGGTGTTGCATAATCTCCTTTCACTAGAGACATATTTACACCCATTGAAAAGTAGTGTTTTTCCACCTAAGTTCACATTTTATGATGAAAAAGGTGATCCAAAACATCTCTAATCATTTTATGTGACATGCCTTGATTATGCCTCCAATGATAAAATTTTGACCAAATCATTTCCAAGAAGCCTCAAGGACTATGATTTAAGATGGTCCTATGATTTACCAACTCAATCAATAAACACATTCAAACCCCTTGAATATCAATTTTTGGCACATTTATCTATTAACACCACCAAAAATGTTTCCTATGCCTAAATTGTAAAAATTAAACAAGGAACTAGTGAACCTATCAATGAATATGTCTTAAAAAATAAGATGATGTAGCTAAAATTACCAATCCTATGGTAGATAAAGAGCTTTAAGATATTTAAAAGCAAAGTTTGATTTCTCCTTTACATGATTCCATTGTATTTAAAAAGTTAAAATATTTCTATGACTTATGCCATATTATTCGTGATCTCGAAAAGAAACTTATCTCATTGAAAAAACTTGAGTATGTAGCAAATATATCGACTACATATACATTCAATACCATGTTTACTACTAAACCAATTTATAAGGTCAAACCTCTTGAGCCTAAAAAATAAACAAATGCCATAGTTAATGTGATGTCACAACAACCTAATCGACTTGTCTTTTCCACTACCCTATGGAGACAATTTACATGCTTACCTAAGTATCTTGCGTCACTACTCTTGTGAATTATAGAGTTTCATCTTATATCTCTTCATCATCATATATAGGTTGATATGAGTATAAATCTACCCAAATAATACGATGCAAATGCTTATTGTGACTATCACCAAGGCCCTAGACATTATACAAACATATGTTTTACCTTAAAGCATAATATTTAAAACCTCATCAATGACCAAAATATTACATTTGATGATCCTCCAAAGGAATCAAGTTCACAGCCAGGTGGCCACCACAAACAAAAAATATTTAACAATCCTTTGCAAGATAATTCAAATAAGGATTCAAAAGTGCAAATGGAATATAATGTGCATCCTCCTCCATCACATTATGAACACCCATTGGATGTATTAAATATATTCATACTTTCTAAAAAATACCTTCTATAGTGCATGGATGTATTAAATATATTCATGCCAATCAGGTAATTACAATTTTTAGAATTTCATATGAACATCCTCTTAAGAAAGAAAAATTTGTACTTAGAAAATTAATTATCAAACCTCATAAGTTTATTTTTTTGCAAAAAGACAAGTAACAGGTAATATCCGTTACCGATCAACTAATACTTGAGACACCTTTGCATTAGATATCCATAGTGGGTTCCATAGAATACTTATCTATTACACATTATGTTTAGATTTCAAGAGCATCTAAAGAAGATCCTATTAATTCTACTCCAAATAAACCATATATCACACAAAAATTGTTTCCATGAACCCCTACTCCTGATATTTCTATTTCATAATCATAAAGTCCTATTTTACATACATAGAGCATCACAAATACTAAAATGACATATATTGTACTTATACATGCTCTTCAGTGGTGTCACCAGTTTATTACACTAGGTTAATAGTGATGAGATATATATGACCATCCTTTAGATGCGATCATAAGATAGTCTTTTCCCTCAAAATACTCTAAAAATACCAAAAAAATTAAAAACTTTAAAACTACAAAAATATTTTCAGCATTTACATATCCTATTAGCTCCTTGCAATATAAGTTTTTGATCCCATGTTGGTAAATGGCATATCTATATTTCCTATATACACATATTTCACACATATTTTGAGTGTGATTTAAGCATACACATATACATGATCTATGCATTTTTAGATGTTGGGTGTTCCCTCTAATCATGTCACTAGGATATTAGGGGAATCCACCTCTATGATCATGATACATCCAGGTTATATCATTCTATGGTCATATTACAATATCATGTTTGAGCTCATATTTATATTTACACATATCTTTATCCATGCTTATATATGTCATAATGTAATTGATATGCTATGTAATTCACATTTTTTGCTAGCAAATTTTACCCAAGAACTAGTATGTTTTGTTTTTACTAGTTGCTTATACTTTCATTTATGCACTTCCTTAAGTGTCTTGCCTTGACATTGTTTTAATTTTTTGAGCATTTGAATATGCTCCATTATTTGTGGCCCTCATGCCTTTGTTTCAATCTTTGACATTTGAATATGTAATTGCTTGTTGTATGTTGTTATTTGAATATGCCATTATTGCCTTTGTGGACATTTGAATAAGTCATGCCCCTTTGATTGTGCAACATTTAAACATGCCCCTCATTTGAGATCTCCTTAGACCATTGTCTTTTAACTTATTTTTGATTGCTCTTGTGTGTGTGTTTGATTGCTTATTGATATTGTATAATTAATATATAGATATTACCATGATTCAAATCATGCATCTTATGACTTGGTGTGATCAAATTCTTCATGCTTCAATGATATATTTACCTATACATATATATGCTACATGGTACTTTCATAGTTTACATGGTTATCTTATCCTTTTGTGGTAAGTTACCTCTCAGTGGATACTTCCATCACCTCAAAAGGGGGCATATCAGTGGGAGTATATCATATAGTCATGACTTCCACATTACTTCATAAATTCAAATTATAGTGGGAACATGTTTTAGGAACATGTTCTCCACATTGGCACTTACACTAATTCTCAAATTCAGATTTAGTGGGGGAAGGTTTTGGAAACATGTTGTCCACATTGACACTTATATCAATTTTCATATTTCTCTCTATATAGTGGGGGAATACTTTGGAAGCATGTTCTCCACACTTACAAAATTTTTAATTAGTCAAATTACATAATTATATGATTCAAATACATATTTGTGGTAGAATTATATATATTGTGATGCAGGAGCATCATAACATGATCAATTTCAATGATTTAAATATGATAAATTGTAATTGTTCATGGTCCTAAGAGTATATTACTATGATAAAAATGTCTTTTCACCCTTCATGTAAATGTAAACATATCTTAAGTATGCTCTAGAAGCTGTATGCTATGTATGAGAAAGCTTATACATGATAAGACAAAGATCTATGATAGTGGAGAGAATATTGTTTAAAATAATTATATTTAGGCATGTTTTTGTAATGTGATAAAGTTTGTACTGTATATAAGGGACAAAATCAGACAAAGAGTACATAAATCATGTAGTATAATTGATAGTAGTTGGTCTGTAGAAAAGAGTAAAAGGTCTATCAAGAGGTTTGCAGAGCATGTATAGGTATTTCAAAAGGAGTTAATGAATAAACCAAAGAGTTTGGACATTTAAATGTCCTATTGTTTTTCCTATATACATATGTTCATGTTTTTATTATTATTTTTAATTCATTATATGCTTTAAAATGCCTAGTTACAACTAGAGAGCAAGAAAACTCAATTTTTTTTATTTTATAGTCTAAAAAGCTTGTGATTATTCATTATTTTGGAGATGTTTGTGTGGTTTAATGGTTTGAAAAAATAAATAGGGAAGGTGAATATCCTATGAAATAATAATAAAGTTTTAAAACACTGTAAAATTTTCACAATCCAAATTTTATTGCTCTTGGCATATTGTATGTACAACTAGGGTTATCAATAGAAAAACAAACACATATCCAAAATATACTAGTAAAAATTCCAAAAAAATTGAGAAAGTGTAGAAAAGTATGCCATGAATCCAATGATTGTGGTTTCATTAAATTTTGTATTATATCATGAAAGTTTATAAGCAAAATACAGTCATAAATCAAAATTTCTAGACTTAGAAACATCGACTGACACTAAATTATTGATATCTCAAAATTGACTCATTATAAACTGATCAAATATTTGGAATAGATATAATTGGATGATATCTAAGTAAAAAAAAGGTTTTAATTGATTTGAAACTATTTAGAGGGACAAAATTCTAAATTAAAATCAAAAATTTGAAGGAAGACAAGGTCTAGAACTTAGAAAATAATTATGAATGATTTGGGGGTAAATTAAAAGATGTAACTTCTGATTTGTGTATAATCACATATATTATGGATGATTATATCTTCAAAAATAATTATGAGGTTATCTATAATGAACCTAAAATAATTTATTCTTTTCTAAAGGATAAGCAAACTTATATGTAAGATTGGGGTAAAGTTTAAGACATAATGAGTTCTTAAGAGTTTTGATGATATATAAGTCATGTATGAGATGTTAATAAGAGTTTTCAATGCTTTTAATTATTCAAATAGGAATAATCAATAAAGATCTAGTGTATAGGTATGTTCATAGTGTAAATGACTATCCAAAAAGGTAGAAGAATTAGTTAGAGGGTTCAAATAAGTGGATCTTGATGTCATAAGATCAAGTCTAAATATACTAGAATATAACTGGTAACCTTTTCTTAGAAATTATAATATATTATCATTAATAAATAAAAAGGCCAATCTAGGGTGCAATCCTATAATAAATACCAGTTGAATATTTATTTATAGTAGCATACGGTAAGGGATACCTAAAAAGAAAAAAACCTAAGAAGGTCAAGTGGATAACGAATTGATCATTGATAAGTATCAAAGGTAGTGAGAGACCATATACTCAATTTGAAGACAAAAATAAAGAAAATAAGTATGGGTATGGGCTTAAGAACCATCTAATTAACTCTAATAAAATTAGAATTGATCTTAAAATAAAGGTAAATTGTTAAAAATTGTCATCATATTGGTACCGTTGTTATATACAATTTCAACATAAGACATATCTAAGGTGCATATGTTATGAAATGTGTGACTAATATTACAAAAAAAATTAATTTTAGATCCAAACACTTTTAGGGATTATCACCATCCACTAGGTTGGACTATTATAGACTATATTGAGCCAATCTATTGCAGTAGTTGGTTCAATTTTTGGTATGGTTGAGTTGATTAAATCACTCAATATTTATAATTTTATAGGTTGGCCTTGATTTCATCATTCAACCTCACCAATTTGATAGTGTGAGTTAAATTGGTCCACTCATAGTTACTAGGTTATAAATATGATTGGGTTACATAGTTGGGCGAATCTCAAATGTCAGGTGGAAACTCATATTTTCTCCAAGGTTGGGGGAAAGTGACCTCCAATATTTTATTCTCCATCTATTTATATATATGCACTTTACAAATTTATATTTTTCCTCATCTCAGTTTCAATGATTCATAATGATATATCTTTCAAATTAAATTACCAAAGGGCAAGACGATTGCATCGATACACAAGTTTACTCCTAAACCTTGCTCTCTTTCAATTTCAATCATTTCAATGATTTTAATTTCATATTATATGAACTAATTATATAGTATAACATTATCTTAGTTACAAGTCTATTACCAGTAAAACACTCAAGTTGGACTCAAGAAAAGACAAAGTGTGTTATACATACCCATATACACATTCCTTTTCCTTTAAACTAGTAATTTCATTAGTAAATTGAAGGTGGAGAATTGTAGACACTATTTATAAATCATATATCACTTCAATATTTTACACTTGGAAAATACATATCATGGATGTAACTTCAACTTCTAGACCTATTCCACTGCTAAAAGGCTAGCGTACACTATCTCTCTATGCCTCATTACTTATCTCTTAGTCTAACTTATGTATTATGATGACTCAGACCTACTATCTTTCTTATAATGTTCTAAAACTATTTATCTTCCATATTTACAAGTTTTGGAATTGTATTTATTTTCTAACTACCTAGACACTTACGTCTCAGTCATACACTTACATTGATGCAAGTGTCCTACCCTAATGCAAGTGTCTAATTCCTTAAAGTCATTAAATTTAAAAATTAAAGGTATCCTAAAGGTTAGCCTAAGTGTTTTAATGCAAGATATTATCCATGGGGATTGATATAAATATAAGATCAACCCTCATTCCTCACCTAAAAGCTTCATACCTACTCACAAGGCAACTTGAGAAAAATCATTTTATCAAGCACTAAAGTGAGAAAATCTTACCTATTTTCTTATATTTCCGTATCTATCATAGGGAAAACACATATATAGGTTTGAATTATTGAAGGATCAGCCCATGAGTTATATTTTACAACTTACAAACTAGGTCACTGTTGTACTTTATTATTACACATTGGATGATTCATACAAAAACCAACATGTAGGGAAAAATGACATAAGTTTGAGGCCATAGTCAAAGTATTAGTTATTTAGGAAACATTCATTGATAGAGGTGTATTTATGGTAGCTTGACACTATATGCTCATTAACCCATTTTTCCCACAACCAATATAAAAATGAAGAACTAGGGTTTTTCTATTTGAGAAGAAGAGACAGTCTATGACCTATATCTGAATATACTAGAGTAAAGATGAGGTAAAACCTAAAAATATCCAGGTCATCACATCTATTTTTAATAAGTATTTCATACTAGACACCTATGTTAATTTTAGATAGTAACATCAATGCAACCATCCCAAGTTGACATAAGTGTTTGTGACTATAAATGTCAAATTTACATAATCAAGCGACTGTTCTAGAATCCATATCTAGTCCACTTTATACCTATTCCTTTATCTAAATCTATATTGATATTAGAACCAACTAAATATATTGTTTCATTGTGATATATAACATTGTTGTACTTTCTATTCTTATAATCTCATTATAATAAATTTAGTATAAGTTTATTTGAGCTTTATTAATAATTTGCCTATTCTAGAGATGTTTTACCATCCTTGTGCCATAGTCTATCTCTTATCTCTTTAACCTAGATTCCATTACTCTATATTTTTAGATTAAACAACTGACTTAGTTTTGTAACATGTGCCAAAAGTTTTACAATAGGGTCGACCGGGCCAAATAAGTATGAAAAATAGTTATTTGCTTAGTTAGGGGCTATTTGAAAGGAGAATTTCTTAGGGAGTGGGGTTTTTTTACTTGGTGAGGTGGATAATAAATATTTTTAATGGGTTTAGGTATAATAATATTAACTAAAAATATTGTGACGTACCAATGGTCTACCCACCTCTTTCCTAATGTACCCTTAAAGCCATGCACTCAAAGAGATTGAAACTTGACAGGGTAATTCAAGAAAGAAAGCATCAATAAATGATAATATTTTAAAAATATTATTTGTATGCATTTACCCCACTCTAATCTCATCACATGTCACACAATTGTAACATGGAATGGCATTTTGAGAAAGAACATAACAACACACTAACTGAGCTAACAAATTGCATTGAAATATACAAATTTAAATGACAATAAAGAATTTTTGGAAATAATTGAAAGTAACATATACACACCTTGAATTAAATTTATTGATGATTAGTTTTTTGTTGTATTTTTAGTCTTGATCATGGAGGGTGCATTAAATACTTTTGACAAACCTTAAGGATACAAGGTTACATAGCAAAAATAAGCAATTGCAAGAAAATAAAAATAAATGAAAAAATTTCATAACTGAATGAGTCATTTATAAAATTGGAAAGATATAATGTCAGAGGCTAATTTAGGACCAAAAAAACCAAGAAAATGAAAAAATATGGTAAATCAGGTAACCAAAAATCCAAGGTTACTAAATGACCAAAAGACCCTAAAAATGAATCATAAGTAAGAAAAGGAATAATCTAGATCAAACCAAGGAGACATGAAATTGAAATAATGGAACCAACATTAATGTAAGAGAATTAACAATCCATACTTAATCAATAATGAAAAAACCAAAAATAATAAAAATAAATGAAATAAAATGGCCCATAAAAATGTGAAAAATAAAAGTCAAGGCTTGAAACATAACTGAGGGAACTTCGAGAATGATAAGGTAATGATTAATAAAACTTATATTCAAAGATGCAACTTCTATTCTAATGATAAATAAACTAAAACAATCTTATTCTAAGAAAGTCGAAAAGATATTAAGAATATGGAATATAGAAATTAGGAAAAGATTGAGAACAAAAATTGCCTATTAATGTGGGATGTGAAATGGGTGGTGGGATAATTAAGGTGACACCAAGGTGAAAATATAAACTTGACTAGAAATAAGACACTCAACTAAATTTGGCAAGACAAAGAGGTTTTGGACATTAAGGACTCTAGAGAAGTCATTTTATCCACACAAATTTTGGTTAATTAGTGAAGTATAAATATCATCACATGAAGGCAATATATGTAAGAAAAAGTAAAATGGACCTACCTTTCCACAACATATTCCTCATTCCTCAGGAATCCTTATAGATACATCAATCTAATGTAAAGATTAGGTAATTATGTGAGAAAGTAGGTGGCACTATATATATATTTTTGAGAGTATGAGACATCCTACCCCAATATACTAGTCTAATTCATCCCAATGGACTTTGGCTCTATTATAAGGCCAATTGTGGATTTTGATCTTCAACTAAGAGAGGAAATGTGCTTGATAATAATCATGTCTTTTAGTGTGATTTTGAATTTTGAGTATTTATTTTTGCCTTTTGATCATTACCTTTTGTTTTAATGATTTAGATTTTAATTTTGATGGATTTCATCTATTCCTCCTCCATATAGATTCAAAATATCCAAATATAGGTGCTAAAAATGACTATCACTAGAAAACTTACACTTGGTGGTTAGATAAAAAAACTTGGAGAACATAGTATCTAAGACTCATATACTTGAATGTTATAGAAGAGTGTGATCTCAAAACTGACCTTGGCTTGTCCATAGTGAGATGGAATAAGGCAGGGGATAGAAATAAACATGGAATGATTGTGCTACCTCAAATCTCAAAAAATGTGTAATTTTAATAGGGTACAATGACATGTAAGTATGATTCATCATCATAACAAATATTGTATGTGAATGGAGGCATGTGAATAGATTGATTAGTGTTATCATAAAATAATACGATTGAATTTAAGAATACGAAGACACAACTCTCAACCATTGCCTTATTTTTTTGGGAAGACACTTAACTAAGGTTGCAAACAAAGTCAATTTATGAAATGAAAACTTATGAGGAAAGCATAGTCCTATATGAGGTCTTAAAATACAACTCACAAGCAAGCCAAGAAGCATAAAAATGGAGGGTTTTTATAGAAAATAAGGGTACTTTATGAGGAAGGCCTAGTCCTATCCAATGTCTTATACTAAAACTCACAAAAGGAAAATAAATGAGGTGTAAAAAGTGATGAAGTTGTTAAGTCAAGAAACCAAAGACTTGAAAGAGACTTGAAGGTTGACTGAAAAAATGAAAAAGTAGAAAAATGTTCATGAGGAACAACTAGGTCGTATGCATGGCCTTATGACACAACCTCATGAACTAAATAATATATGTAAGATATCAAAGATATCCCAGAGGACTAACCATAGGACTTAAGACTACTGAAATTGATGTAAAACTACATCTTAGGAAGCTTTTTGAAAAAAATACAAGAAGTGGTATCACCACAATATATAGAAGTAGATGAAAGAAATGTAAGAGCATAAGTAAAATTTTAAGTAAAATGTTTATTTAAAACTTGAGCATTATTTAGTTCTTTGAAAATATGTCCTTTGTTAGTTTGTAATCTATAGGTACTAGGTCCAAGAATGTTGTTGACCAAAGAAAGACCTCACTATTTTTGGGTGTACTTGCCTTCTTTGTCATGTGTATAATATAATTTAAGGACAAAATCACCAAAATTTAATGTATATACTTTGAAATTTTTTTATGTTGTTTGGAAATTCAATATCTATATTGGTGGTTATGTTACAAAACACCCATACAATGCTAATCAATGAGGTCTAAAGCATGAGAAAAGGCTTCATGAAGTTATTCATCAAGAATACTTACATGCATATAAATGGTAGATCAAATTATAAAGGTAAGACAAATTCAAATCCATATACTAAGGAAAAAGGGGTTGCCCCAATAGTAGTATGAATGCTTGTGTGATAAGCCGAAACTGCAGGGTAAAGTTTGAAATGCTAGTCAGAACAGGAATATTAAATTGCCTTTTGCAAGATTTTATTAAGATTTTTTTTAGTGGCCTTTACTTGGACATTGCATTGAGGATGATAAGGTGATGATAATTTGTGCATGATTTTGAATTTAACACATAATTGTTTCATATCCTTATTTTTGAAATTCCCACCATTGTTATATATAATGGTGTGGGGAATTCCAAAGTGATGCATGATTTGATTAAGTATAAATTTGGATATAGTGATATATAAAACATTAAAAATGGGAATAAATTCAACCTATTAAGTAAAATATTCAGTGGTCGTAATGATGAAGACATGACCATATTGAGAGTGAGGTAATTTACTAATTAGTTATAACCACCATATGGAAAAAGGCCAAGGAGATTATAATGTTTAAAGTTCAACTAGAGGAGAGTGAATAAGATCATCATGTAGTTGGTATGTATTACACTTTTTAGTGAATGTGATGGCATATTTTTCAAGAGTGGGACAAAATTATCCCATGCGTAAGCATATGCTAGATGTAGCAGGTCTGCTATAGTGACAACTGTAAATGCCCCCATGTTCTCATTCTAGAAGAGCATGAAACTCATCTTGAGTAACATAATGGATCAAATTACCTTAGGCATTTTGATAATATAATATGTCACATCATAGGACATATTTTCAATCTTGATTGTGAATTATGGTCTTTTCATGAGAGTTGATGTCAGGAGGATAAGTATGGTACTCAATAAATTGAATGATATTCTTACACCACATGCTTTATCAGATAGTGACAACCTCAATATGGCACATAAGAGAATTATTTGTGGTTGGTAATGAAGATGGTTATTTACGTATGTAAATTAGAAATTATGAATCATGAAGGAATTGATGAGGGTGAAAAAGAGAAGAAATTGAATCAACTATTGCATTCTTCTTTGGTGAAATTGGTTCTATAGTAAAGTATTTAAATAATTTGGTGAGAGTGGTGGAAATTTGATGATATGTGATAATATTTTCAATTTTTATTGATATTCACCTTTGACTTGATGAAAAATGAGTTGTAGTCACCTAAAGCATGTAGGTAAGGGATATCTAAATTAATATCATCTTCCATGCCTAAAATGAGGGCTTCATACTTATCCATGTTATTAGTAACATCAAAGTTTAATCAAAAATCAAAAGGTATGATTTTTCCATGAGTATCAGATAAGACACATCCTACCCCACCTCCTTGAATACATCTAAATCCATTAAAATGAAGTGTCCAAGTATCTTTATGAAAATCAATTGTAACTTTAAGTAATTCTTCGATGATCACTTTGGATTTTGGTTGGGAAATTGAAGTGTTTGGTTCATCAAGATTATTTGATTTGAGGTATAATATAAAATTATGAAAATAATCTTTAATTGAAATAGCTTGATTAATATATTTAGTGTAAAGGATTGCTTCATCATGAAGAGTGTATTGAAGGTGAGCAATGGATGGTATAGGAGAAACAAGTTTATTGGTGATTATTTGGCCTTTAACCAATTTTTACATGATTATTTATAAATCAAATACCATAAAGAGAACCATCCATTTTCCAATTCTATCACCAAGTAATAAAGCTTTGAATAAAAATTGACGAAAAGGGTTAGAATGGACTATGTCATAAGTGGTTTGACAAAGCATGCAATGCTAAAGTTTTTTAGCTACAAAATAAATATGGAGACAATCATGTTTGTATAGAGTGTTTCACAGTATAGTAAAGCATGAATGATATAATATATGGAATATTCATAACATGTTTCATCTTGTTTGGGAAGAATTGACCTAACTAATATGGGGATAGAGGAATTATACAAGATGAGAGGATGATCATTGGAAGGTGGTAAAAGAGTAGGATGATGTAGTAATTATTCTTTCATGATGTCAAATTATTTTTGACATAAATCAATCCATTACAAAGCAATACCTTTCATGAGAAGGGATTAAATGAATAAATAGAGTAAGAAATCTCAAGAATGAATCATTGGATTGCCCCAAGCTTACCAAGGTTTGTTCGTATATCTGGAATGGAATGAGGAATAGACACGTTAAGAATGACTTTGATTTTCGTAGGATTTACATCAATCCTACGTAAAGAGATTAATAATCACATTTTTAAGGATTAAGTCTAACTTTGTATTTGATGAGATGATATAAAATGATAGTAATATCGGGAAGATGATTTTCATGATGATTGTATTTAGTGATAAGATCATCTACAAAACTCTCAACTATTTTATGAATAAGATCATAAAAGATATGGTTCATTGCACATTGATAAGTGGTAGAAATATTTTTAATACCAAAATGAATTTTAAAATAGAAATAGGTTCCCCATTAAGTGGTAAACGTGGTTGTAGTTTGATCCTTATAAGTGATATGAATTTGATTATATCCTGAGAAACTATCTATGAGAGATAACCTTTCATAGCCGATGGTGCAATATAAAATGGAATAAATTGATGGTAAAGGAAAATTATCCTCGGGACATGATAAATTAATATTGTGGAAGTATATACAAATGCAAATAACCATGGTGACATTATTACACACATGAAAAATATTTCATACCCATTCGGATTAGTCTATAAGTTTGATAAATTTGGTGTCTAAAATATTGATGATCTATTTATGACATTAGGTAGAGATCTCAGGAGAAAATTTTCATTGATTTTTAATATGGACTATAATTATAGGATTAATACTAATTATGTATTCATATGACCATGCAAATGTTTCATGATATTTATCAAAAAATAAACCAAAATTATCATATTTAGCAGGACAAAGTTATTTGGAGAGAATAATAGGTCAAGGAAAAATAGTGGTACCATAATTAATTAAAATAATTTACTCAATAAGAATATCATTTATGTCTTGGAATTGATATGGAGTAGGAGGAAACATGGAAACATGATCTATTTAAGGATCAACACTAGCAATGGAATTGTTAAAACAAGGAGCCTTTTTCTCAAAGTGACCAAGCTTATGATGTTGGCATGGTACCTAAGGTTCATGAGAATTGAGTAGTTATAGAATATATTCATCACTAGGGAGCATGGGTAAAGGTCCATATCAACTTCAAGATCCAATTTTTTTTTTGTGATTTTTGAACTCGAAATGTATTTTTTGAATAGTTGTAGCTTATATATCTAAGTATAATCTGGTATTGAGATAGTGGGAGAAACACTATTTTTTGTGGTGATATAATGATTAGTAATAGGTATAATATTGGTTTTTACTATATAATCTATTAGGGGTAATGAATCCTGATACTTTAAGATTGGTTGGATCAATGTAGTCTAGATTCTTAGGTTCAATTATTTTAAATTGGTTGAATTTTTAGATGACCCATGGAATATATATAAAAGGTGAATTGATAGGTGTTACATAAACTTTAGGTTCTAATTTGATGTTAGAGGATATGTGGATGACATGAACATCACAATTGAAGGCATTTATTTTTGATAGTGTATTTTGATAATGTAGGATGTCTAAATCTCATGAATGAGATTGAGCCATAATGTAAGTATCATTATAAGATGGATGTATATCACACATATCCATTTTGTTATGAAAATATTTAGTGTAAATTATCATATTAATTAAAGTACAAGGGGACATGGATAAAGGATCTTGAAACAATTTGGCCACCCCATATTCATTGTAATTAAAATCATCCTCTATGTAAGAGGCTTCATGTGTGTTTCATGGGAGAGGACAATCTATGGTATCATATATTAAGGGAACGGTTTGATACCATGGAAGAAGATAAGAAGGGAGCCATTTAAAAATATAGGGAGGTAATTGAGTGTTATTGTATATATATTTTAATTCATTATGTTCATCATCATCTGAATCTACAAGAGTTACATGTAAACATGAATGCATATTAACAAATTCATGAGGAGGAGGACTATTGATATGATCAATAGTAGGGATGCGATAATGAAATTTGGGATTTGTAAGTTGGATTCTCCAAGGGTTAGGATCAACATTATGTTTATAATGTTTCCCATTATGTATGAACTTGATACATTGGCTACCAAAAGATGCAATAACTCTCATATGATGAATCCATGGATGACCTAAGAGCTTGTTATAATATCAAGGAATATCAAGGACCATGATTTTGATGTGGATTATTTTGGGTCCAGTGGTGAGAGGGAGCCAAATGTAACCAAGTGGTTTTTGATTAGTTTTATCAAATCCATGACATGTGAGTCAGATTTGTTTGAGATTTTGTTTGAAATATTTGATTTTTTAACCAAAGAGAAGTAACATTGGTACAATATACTTTATCAACTAATAATTTTAGAATTAAAGTATTATTGATGCTAGTTTTTATAAAAAGAGATGGATCATCTACTCAAAAGATAATTTCTTCATTGATCATATCATCTTCAAGAAATTCTAAGCAGGGTTTGGTATAAGAAATTGTTTTGATAGCATGCACCTCTATAGGTTGATGAACATTGGGAGGTAATTCAGATTCATTAGATGAAAGTTTTTAGATGTATATTAGTTATTGCATAAGAAACTTATGATGATAGGGAGAATTTATTATTAACTCCATAAGATGAATTTTATAAGGCATATAATTAAGTTCATTTAAGAAATTTCATTGAGCTTTAAAATAAGAGTGAGCACAAGGCTTAGGTTGATTAGGCAAGGTGATCTTTAAAATTGTATAATGGTCCACTGGTGGATGTAGATCTTCACTAGTGGTTGGTTATAATGATGAGGGGTAAGATGTTGTAGTAGCTTTAAAAAGTTGGCCTTTTGTGGAAGGTTTATTAAGTTTGTTAATAGGGTCTTTGTGAGTAGGTTTATAATGTTAATTGAGTCTAGTTACATTCACATATTGATAATTGGTATAAGATTGATCATAATCAACATCAATATCAGAAACATTTTCATTAGAGTGTTGATCAAAAGAAGGTTTGTAAGATTTTTGGGTAGTAGATTTAATTTTTTTTTCTCCTGATAAGCTTTGAGATAATCACGTTGGCATAGTTTGATTATAGCGTCATGATCAAAGGTATATCCTAACATGAAATAAACTAAATTTTTTAAAAGTGCATAAATGTCTCATGAGAATGACTAATATCATCATGGAACCAAATTTTTTATTAGGATCATACCATTATGGGGGACCAATATTGTTATAGAAGAAAGGTTTAGATGAAGATAATAATTTATTCATTGTTTAGACAATTAAAGGTGGGTGGAAGGGAGCTTGAATATCTAATTTGACTGCTCCCATTTTCGTTGGAGGAGATATAATTTGAGTATTTGTACTAGTTATCACATTAGTGGAAGTTTGGAAAGATTCGTTGACTGAATTATGAGTATGTTCAAATTGATTCATGAGGAAATATTGTCTTTTATCCTGATCAAAATCCTCTTCTAAGATTTGAAGAGAAAATATTCATACCTTATATTGAAGAGAGTCTTTAAGGGTAGTAATAAAAAGTTTGAAAAGATTATCATCACTCATGTTATGATTGTCCTTATGAGCTAATAATTTCCATATTTTGATAAAAGTATGAACATATACAATAGGTAATTATTTAGCATTAATGAAGTGACTAAGATAATTTTTAGGAAGATCATTTTTTTGAAATTATTTAAGTGGAGCATTTACAATATCCTCTAGTTTCCATATGAAATGTTGAGGAAATTGATTATACCATTATAAATCATTCCCCGTAATTTTTTTGAAAATAAGTTTAGTGGTAGAGAAAGCATTGGTTTTGACCCATTCTTTATAGAGATTACCAAATGTTTTGAGAAAAATAGCAGTGTCTTTAGTTCCATCATACTTAACAATTGGAGAGATGTTTACAATATATATGGAGATAATGAATGGAGCTAAAGGTTCATTTTGAATATGTTGGATCATTTTTTTATGCATGAGAATTTGAAGGGTGATATGACATTTGACATCTCTAGGAGGAAGGGGAACAAAATTTTGATTATTTTGAGGCATTACAATAAGGGGTTGACTTGCCATTTGTGAGATATGATTTTGAATTTGGAGCAGTTGGGAATTGTTTGTTGTTTGCATAACATTCATTTGTTGAACTTTTTAAGCAAGAATTTGAGTTTTATATATGGATGGATTTTGATTTATAATGGTAGGAGGTGAAATGCTAGTATTTGTAAGAGAAGTATTCCCAATATTAGGGATAAGAGTGTTCCTGATGTGAACGTTTCCTATGTTAGTATCAATTAATCCAATGGTAAAGTAAGGAAGTTTGGATAAGGTACCATTCATTTTAGAATCATTTATACTATCATTTTGAGTAATGTGGACCATGTTACATTCCATTGATCTAGATGACATTTTAGAGTAGTTGCATCATGAAGGGTTATCCTCTTGGGTGGATAATTTAGGTAATAAAGTGGCACCCACATAAACTTTGAATGGGTTCATATTTTCAAGGAATATCCTAATAGGTGATTTCATAATGTTAGTCAAGAATCAAGAGAAAATAGCAAATAAAACAATATTGATCACTTGCTAAATTAGGTTGACCACAGTCGATTTATTTTATAATACAAGGAGATATAAATAACAATATGAAAATTAATAGGATCAACCTAGTTAAATTAGTTAGACATACATGAGAATAATATTATTAAAACCTACTGGGTTGAGATGATCAACTTATTTGGATAGATAAGTTGAAAATAACAATTTAAAAACCTACTGGGTCAATCTAGTTGACCTAGTTAGATAGACAGGTGATAACAGAAATTTAGAAACTTGTTGGGTCGAGTTGGTTGACCTAGTTGAATAGATAGGTGAAAATAATAGTTTGAAAACCTACTGGGTTGATTTGGTCAACTTAGTCAATAAATAGGTGAAAATAAAAGTCTATAAACCTATTGGGTCAAGTCAATTGACCTAGTTGTATAGATAGGTGAAAATAATAGCCTAAAAACCTACTGGGTTGAGTTGGTTGACCTAGTTAGATAAACAAGTGAAAATAGTAGTTTGTAAACCTACTAGGTTGAGTTGGTCCACCTAGTTAGAAAAACATGTGAAAATAATAGTATGGAAATCTATTGGGTTAATTTAGTTGACCTAATTAGACATACATGTGAAAATAGAAATCTAGAAACCTACTGAGTTAAACTGGTTGACCTAGTTGGATAAACATGTTAAAATAGTAGTTCAAAAACCTACTTAGTCAAGTTAGTTGACTTATTTAGATTTGGAAAAAAATTGATTATAAAATGGATGATCCAGTCTAAAAATAGAAGAAACAAAGTATAATATAAAAGATTGAGTAGTCAACCCTGTTGACGTAGTCTGTTCAAACACAATCAATTAGGTCAATACTAGTCAATGTAGTTGAGTCACACAATAAAAAATTATGTCAACACTAGTCAACACAGTCTGCAATACAAAAGAGAGAAGTAAGCAACAAGTACAAATGAAAGTGTACAACTAATTAACTATTTAAATAACTATTCAAAAATAAGATCAAGAAGATGTAATAAAAGGATTTGTAGACTCCCAAATATACTTGTTTGTCCATTGGATAGTGATGACCCAATGTTTTAGAGTGTTAAATATGGAAAATTAGAGCTTACCCATAACCCACTAAACCTAATTTCAAGGGTAATATAGAAGTAACTCCTCAACATTAACCACTAACTGATGCACCACAATATCAAACAAATGGCTAGTTTCATAAGGTTTAATACAAATAGAAATATTGTACATTTCTTAAAGACCATGAGGTACATGGAAACTAAATACCATGTTTAGCTCTATACTATGGCTATGAGTATTGGGGAAATCCCCTCACACCATGATATATATAAAATATAAACAAGTAATATTAATAGAGTATCGTGTATCCCTTCATAATAATAGCTGAGTAATTTTTGAAAATGTTGGTACATAAATTCTAGAGAAATCAATATAAGGTTGAAATAAAGGAAAAAATCAAGGGGTGAAAACCAATTTATAATTTATGTAAGTAAATAAATTAGAATCCAATTCTTTTCAAAGTAAAAGTGATATTAATTACTATGAAAAAAATTGAATTGCCTTGCTTATACTAAAATTAAAACACATATAACAAGTTTAGGCAAGCTGATCTAGCTGAGAGAACAAAATAAAAAAAAAAGTCAATGTTGGTTGACATAGTCTATTACAAAAATATGCAAAAAAACTATGTCATCTAGGTTGAATTAGTTTGTTGGTGAGACAACTAAATACAAAACTAAGTTGGTCAGGTTGAATTAGTTGATTTTGTGATATAGTTTTAACAAAACTAAAAATTGGTAAAAATAGAATCGAAAGCTAAAGTATTGAGTAATTTTACTAAAAAATAAAAATAACAAACTAAGGTAATTGACAAGTTTAAAGTACTAAGTTGGTTAGAAAGCACCTAACAATATATCAAGGTCAAATAGATTGACTTAGTTAAGAAAAATGGGTATTTGCTTAGTTAGGGGATATTTTAAAGGAGAATTTATTAGGGAGATGGATAAACAAGGGTTGTTTACTTAAGAATTTGGATAAATAAGATTTGCAATGGGTTTAAGTATGATATTATTAACCAATAATATTATATAGCACCCATGGTCTACCTACCCATTTCTCGGTGCACCTTTTAAGGCATACACTAAGAGAGATTGAAACTCGACAAGTTGTTGTAAGATAAAAAGTGCCAATAAATGATAAAGTTTTAAAAATATTTAGTGTATACAAAGGGCACCTAAAATTTAAAAATCAAATCATTAAGACAGACTTTTATCAATCCAATCTACTATAGTAGTTGGTTCACCTTTGAAAGGTTAAGTTGATTAAATGTCTCAATCTTACCGAACTTATAAGTTAGATTTTATTTAATCTATAAATTCACTAGAATTACAGGTTGGATTTAATTAAATCATTCACCCTCACCAAATATATAGTGTGAGATGATTAAATCACTCACACTCACTAAATTATGCACATATTTGGGTTGCATGATTGAGATGAAACAAACTCAATGGCCATGTTACAACTCACCTTTACACTAATATTAGGGGTACGTGTCCTTTAATGTCTATAAATACACGTGTTTTTATCAAAAATTGGATTTGTGTAAAAACCTTAAATGATAACACTATTATGTAAAATTAGGAGAAGAAATATAAAATTCATTGATTTGGAACTCTTGTATTCTAGAAACTTATTACAAATAGAAAAGTGTAATGAGAAAATAAAGACAACTAGAAACTATATCTTTGGGAGGAATCAAAGTTTGATATTTACTATGAAAAGAGGTCTGATGATTGGAGTTAGGATTATGGAAATAGATATGAGCCTTGACAATAGTGATGGGAAGAGGACACTAGAGGGGTGGTGCTCCTATCTAACCTATGGTGCCCCTGCCCACTTGTAGTGAGGAAATCAAGGTTTTTGGGTTCATTTTGTGCCTTTATTTATAGAAAATTTATCTATTTTAGGATCTTACGATCACTTTTAGAGACCAATGTGTGATTGATTTTCATTCAAAACCTTAGTTCCTTACATGTGAATACCAATGCAAATAAATGGGGAAGAGGGGTTAACAATTGAAGTTGAGAGAGGCCTCAACACTCCAGGTGTTAAATTTTGTCTACATAATAATGCTTTGAAGAGGGATCAAAATTCATGTAGTTATCCCATGCTATAGTGGTGTGTGAATCACTGGTGTAATATGTTAGATGCTAGTGCAATATTGATGTGATTAAATACCTTAACCATGACTTTTAACTTGTAAAATGTATCCAGACTTGAGATTTGGGCTAATAGGGATGTATGAAATAAAAATTGGGAAAAATAGCTATTATTTTCTCAATGTACAAGTGTGATTCTTATGATTTTCTATGTGGAAGCCTCTTATGCAAAAAATGGTTTAAAAAGTGTTTATATATTCATATCATTGAAAATATTTTGAATGGATATCATTAAAGACATGAGATGACCTTCCTATATATTTTAATAATTAGTTGTTATTTGGTAAGAAGATAGGAGGGGGGGGGAAAGACACTAGAGCAGTGCACACCCGTCCCCTAAGGCACTTCTATCCAATGGGTCATTTTACCATGTTAAGGGTTAGGTAGGGCCTAAAATGTGTCTAAGGTTGATAAAGATAGGTCTAAGTTCATTTAGGGTTCATATATCATCTTATAAGAGTGTGAAAGGTGGTAAAAAGTGATAAAAAGGAGCCCTATAATAGCTCTAAAGCTAAATGTGTAAAAGAGTGGTCACAAGTGCATGATTTTAACTTAAATGTTAATTTTATGTGTACATTTTCTCCCATTTTATTCTAGTAATGCATCAAAGTGAAAGTACTATTAATGTGCATTTTATTCACACTCAAAAAATATCATGAGGTGTCTTATAAAATTTAATAATTGGTGAAAGATATCACTCCAAGGCATGAGTTACATAGTTTTTAATTCTATAACTTGTTGGTGTAATAACAATGAGTGATATAGATTGTTTACCATAGCTGGTCAGCTATGGGTGAACCTAGATATAATTAAAATGGGTGAAATGATGATGGATTTTGTATGCAAAGGGAAATTAAACTAATCTCTTAATCAATCCTAGTTTGGAGATAAAAAATCCTACTTACACTTCTAATTATTGATACATTATATATTTGGGGTCATGACCAAGGTGGATCTGTTAGAACTAACCAAGGGACATCTTACCACATTGACATCAATAGAGAGGGTTTCAAAGCCTCTAGTCAAGCAACACCATGCAATAACCCTAGTTAGGTCCTATTTTTTCATAATCACAAAGTAAATGATAACTAAAGTAAAGTATAATATAGTGCTTACCAAAGCTTGTGGCAAAAAGTGGGGGTAATAAACATCAAAATTAAACATGCATAGAATATATATACTCACGTCTATGTATAGGAAATCCTAATGCATGGGAGATAAGTACAAATGCAAATATATCTAATCTTATAAATGAAGAACAAATTTAGGAATACTTACTTTTGAAGACGAACCTACCAAGCCTCAATCTCCCCCTTAGCCAAGGTGCTTCGGAAGAGATTGTTGTGGTATGTAAAGATAACAAAGATAAGTCAAATATAGGATACAAAACATCTTCATGCATCCAAAATACTTCTACACAAGATAAAATTTGTCTCTCCAAAGAAAGCCTTAAAAATCTAAGCTATGCTCCTCAAGTAGAATGGTGGATAAACAGTTACGTAATATAATATTGTTCTTCTTCTCTTCTTTTCTACAAATGATGGAAATGGATGTATATATAATTTAATCTAAACCTAAACCTTTATGAAAGTTTAGATTATAGGGCTGACCCAATCGACTCTATGTCTTTGTTGATAAAAATAAATTAGGTCTTGGTTTAGGTTAGCCAGGGGCCAACCTATACCCTTAGTGTGTTTTATCAATTATAATATAGGGTAAATGGGGCCAACAGTGTAACATAAATCATAAAAATTTGTTTTAGGCTTAGGAAGGGATAATGAAGGTGGTAAAATATTGGAAGAGTGTGCAAGAGAGGATACTAAGCTTAGGAAAGTGTGTAGGAGATGGTTGTGTAGACATACAGTGGTAGTATAGGGAGAAATAATCCTATAAAGCACCAATAGTCTACCCACCCCTTTCTTAGTGCACCTTTTAAGGTATACACTCAGAGAAATTGAGAATTTATAGGTTCCTACAAGAGAGAAACTATTAGTAATTGATAAGGTTTGAAAATATTATATGTATACATATTCCCCACTCGAAGCTCATCATGTGTCACATAGGTGTAATAGGGGATGGTGCTTTAGGAAAAGATCATAACAACACACAACATTAAATTTGAATAAATTATTGTAAGAAACAAGTTAGATAAATGAAAGGATAAAATTGAAAAATACATACCTTTACTTACCTTTGTACTGTAATAAATAATAAGATGCAAGAAATGTGAAGGTGACTAATGTAGGAAACATTAGGCAAACCTATAGAAATTATTGAAAAAATAGCAAAAAAATATTTTTTTTTGTAAAATGTACATGTAATATGTGAAAAGATTCTTTACAATGTCAGGATTCTAGAACATCATACGGTTCAAAAAAACTAATAGAAATAAATATATGATCTAAAAATAAAATTTGATGTTAAATATTTGATAAGTAAATAATTTTGAATAGTAAATATAAATAGGGTGGAAAATAATTCATTTTTTATTTTTATTATTCTAATAAAATAGAGATATAAGAGACCCAATTTGAGACTAGAGAGCTACCATGGTGAGGAGATGGCAACTAAGATGGGGAGGACACTTGGTGGCCATAATGAATGCAACATAGGTAAGCAATTATAAATTTCAATATTTTTGAGTAATTTAATTTGAAATTGAACTAGATATAGAAAATTGATTGGTAGGCAAAATCTAAACACCAAAATTGACCATAGGAAATTTTTAGGTAGACTAGGGCTAAAATGGGGTATTAAATAGGAAAAAGTTAGACCAATAAATACCTAAGGCATTTATGGTAAATGGTTAAAAATTCACTACAATGAAAGAACAGAGTCAACTTGGTCGACTCAATTCTCAAGGCGAGTATAAAGTAGGGGCCAATTGCATAGTAGTGGGCTGACATGGTATTACTAAAGGTGGTCAAATGCATAGTAGTAGGTCGATGTAGTTTGAAAGGAGAAGATGGCTGACTATGTACTAGAGGGCCAATGTAGTTGGTATAAAGTGGCTGATATAGTTTGTAAAAGAGGGCTGACTATGTACCACAAAGTCGATGTAGTATGCTAGAGGTAGAGGAGGGCCGATTTAGTATCAAACATGCTAATTTAGTAGAAAATGATAAGGGTCAATTTAGTATTAAATGGGTTGATTGTGTTTATTGGGATGGGTACGTGGCTGATTTAGTATCATATGGGCCAATTGTGTAGGAAAATTAGAAAATATAGGAAACTAAATCAAACCAAATGATGAAGTAGGTAATTTATGAAATTTTAAAAATGTATTTTAATTATTTATGACATGGAGATATGATACATCCTTTCTTGTTTGATATTTTGTAGAGACATCAAAGATATTGATGGTTGATAAATGCATCATGGCTACAATATTTGATAGATTTTTTGAGTGACATGGATAGAGCTCGACTAGTCACCTTAGATTTCATTGATATCATGGAGATGAGATGGATCTCATTGAGTGTTGATCTCATTGTCATGTTCCTGGGATCATTGGAATGATTGACCAACACTTTTTTATGGGAGGTGGAGGGGGACACCATTGAGGTGGGTATCACTCTAGAGGATGTACATGCATTGTTTTAACTTCCTATATGCTAGACACCAGTGATTACTAACACATCAAAGGATTTAGATGAGAGATGAGCATTAAATAAATGGGATACATGCTAAAGATAGGATTCACCCTGGTTTGAGGGTGAGATTATTTGACATTTATATTTCAACCATTATAGACATTTAGAAGGTACTGATAAGACTTGTGACAACATAAGTGTTGTGTCACAAGTTAGATGGCAAGGTACCATTGTATGCAATAGACTTGTGTTAGTTCATATTAAATCAAGGAACAGTTTATGATTTTGGGGATATCAAATGGGTCCAAATCATGCATGATATGTATGGGATGCTATTTAGAGGGAAAAAGGCCAAAGGGCTTATGGTTTTACTTAGCACATGGATATATGAGAGATTTACCATGTATCAGCCAGTTGGGTTACCCCATGTGGTTAATGATAAGTTGCCTCAGGTCTTGAGGTGGAGATAGGACCATGTAGTGCAGGTCATGACCCATGTGCCTAAATTAAAAATGATCACATGAGAGGAGATTATATGACAACCATATACATACAAAATTGATATATGGCCTAATTCGGTGATTATTACAATAAGGTTGGTATGAATGTGAATCATGAGCCACTACACATCATGGGTAGAGTCCCATCTAGTGGCATGTTACTAGGATAGTTTAGACTTCCCCATCTGATGACCCCTCTAGTAGTGCATATTTATTAGGCACGATATACTAGAGAGCAAAGGAGGGGAGGTAGGGGGATACTTATGGAGATATCAGTGATCAAGCCTCAACACGTTAGACCATGGATTGGTTAAGAATGATAGCAGGCAACAATAAAGCTAGTAGGGGGAGATGAGATGGATATGGATGAAGGCACACAACATGCACCATAATATAGGTAATAATGACCACCATATCCTCATCAGATATAGAGGCACCATCAATGTGAGGAGATGTAGGCATGAACTACTACATAAGGGGACCTGATAATCATTCTAAGACATAGCTAGTCCATAGAGGCAAGGAGAATATCATGGCATGCTCGAGTGGTGACACATGGGTTTACACTAGTGTGGAGTTGACCTATAGATGAGGTGTTCAATAGGTGAGTGTATGGAGAGACTGTGATCAATGATATTGACACTTATGAGAAATGCTTTGATTTTGATTTAAGTTTTTGATATAGGACACTAGTTACATTATGATTATGGTAGATAGATGATTTTGGATTTATAAGTGATTTGATACCTATCTAGGTTTATTTTTGTAGATATTATGATGGAGGAGATTAGAAGGGGATCTCTGGTTATGGCTATGCACCATGACATTTTGGATGGGGTAATTTCATTGTATGATCCCACCATATTAGATGATCCTATGGTTTCATCTACCCCAACCTAGGTGAACTAGTTTAGACTAGTTGGAGAGGTTGTGAGGAAACTTTAGGCATGCAATGATTATTATAAAATTTTAGTATGAACTTTATTTATAATGTAAATATGTGTAATGAATAAATAAAGATCATAAGATATCTCTTATGAAAGAGTCTTACAAAGAATTTGAGAGATTCTGGGAGAGGTTGAGAGATAAAGGGAAGAGGATAATGTTGACTCCTTATTTCGAGAATCACTCTCTCTTGTTTATTTTACTCTCATATGTTGAATAAGATCATCTCAATAAAATATGTCATAGTGTTTTTTACAAATATGGGTTAGCTGTGTATGAACTTTGATCAATGCCATTATCTTGTATCGGAGCCTCTATTAGGTATTAAGCATTTTGTGAGGCAGGTATATTAATATCTATGGTCACCAATCTTATGTGAAGTTCTATAGTTTCATTTTTATGTTAGTATTAGTTTTATTCAATTTTGTTTTTATTTGTGAGAAAAAGAGAATAATAAAAAAAATACAATAAAAGAAGCTGAGTGCAACATTAGAATGTCAGTATGACATTTAGAGGGATGCTATAGTCCTAAAGGCACAAACTATCAACATTGATACTCTTAATAGTAACTTGTGATTCTTAGATATCTATCTATCACTGATCTGACTCACCTGCTTATTCTATTTCAACTGGTTATGCATTTGGCATTTGATCAACAACATTGAAACTTCTGCATCAGGCTTTTAAATTTGTGGCAAAGCTCAATGATGAGATGGTAAAGCTCAAAGATGACAATGAATATTCAACATTGCATCAACCCATATATTTATTTTAGAATTCACAAGTGTCTATCTCCATTATATGATTGACCACATCCACGTATTGGCTGCATACATCCAGATTTCCTACCATGGTTCTTCAAGACTATATCTCAAAAGTTTCAAAATACAAATCCATGAGTGTAATTAAAGTATTTAATTTTTTTTAAGGTATTTATTAGCTTTATTAATTATTTTAAAAAAAATTAAGTGTGTTTTTATTAAATTTTGATAAAGTTTTAGTCATCCATATAGTTTTATTTGGTTATGTCATGACAATAGAGTTAGAGTTTTTTTGAATATTAGCATTTAGATAATTTATTATTATTTAAATGTTAATTTCAAATATCGGGGTTAAAGTAAATTTTTCAAAAGTTTCATCATTTATAAAAATTATTTTATGCCATTTTTTCTTTAGATTCATTCTCTTATGTCTTTTGATTGTCAAAGTCAAACCTTTTATTGTAACTAGACATATTTTTGCTTGAACACGACATCTAGATTGTGTGGAGTCAAAATGGACAAAGTAAATTATATTAAAAAAATTGAAGGCAAATATTTTAATACCTGACAAGTTAGAACACAATTTCATTTGATTGACATAGACTTGTGGGAGATCACAAGTGGTAAAATACCAAAATTGACTAATGTAAATAAAGCCATCAAGTGGGAAATCAAGGATCAAAGAGCAAAAAAAATTATTGGTCTAGGGTTATCTGATAATTACTTGCTTATTATAGACCTATCAAAGTCATTAAATGTTATTTGGGAAATATTGAAAAATTTGTTTGGATCACAAATATGAAGCACAATAGTGACCTTGAAGCAAAAGCTATTTAGACTCAAAATGGAAGAAGGTGACAACATAGTGCAACATATAAGTAAGTTTCACTCCATTCTAAATTAACTCACATGAATAAAAGTAGATGTGCCTAATGATTATTAAAAAGTTGTGTTACTAAATAGTATGCTAGATAATTATTCAAACATGGTCTTTACACCAAGTAAAGTAAATCCTAGCTTAGAAGATCTAATTTATTCATTGATAGATGAAGAAAATAAGAATATTTCTCCAAAGGAAAGTGTTATGTATGTGAAAAATAATAACAAATTCACTTCTAAACCAAAAATCAATATGTAAAAGATAAATCTGAGAGCTCAAGGAAAAGGTTTCTTTGTCATTATTGTAGAAAACCTAGACATGTTAAATATTGTAGATAAAGAGCACAAGATCTCCTTAAAGGGAAACTAAAAGAGAAGACTCTCATTTCTTAAAAAAGAAATGAAGAAAGTGATTGGGGAGTCAAAACTACTTATTCAAATGATTCAAATGAAAAATAATCAGTTGGTCAAAATAGTGATGAAGATTTTATGTACTAGATAAATACACTAGAGGTTGGAGGAAAAAGTAGGATGGAGGAAACTTGTACCTCTCATTAGCCACTAATGATGAAGTACTATTTTTCAGTAGTGGCACTTTATATTTTTAACATGTTTTATATAATATGAAATAATAATAGGAGTGTATCCCTGTTCATGTAATCTCCAAATGTAATCCCCTAAAAGTGTGATAGTATAGGAGATTCAGACCATCAATACTAAATCAGGAGATGTTCTTGATAAAAGTAGTTGGTAGGAGTGTTCCCACTCATTTTTAATTGCTTTAGTTGATGTTCCAAGATTTGGTTGATGTAGTTCCCTTTGCATGGTTGGTGGTTGATGCATGTTCCCACCATGGAGGAGGTTCCCATGATTGGTTGATAGTGTTCCCATTTTCTGGTGAATTAATTCCCACAATCAAAGTACAAGGAAGTAACATATAAGAAAGACATTTGTATGCTCCTTAGATAGAGGATGTTTTTTCTCCCCTTGTTCATACTACGAAAGGGAATATTAGGAAATTTTAGTATGAAATTTATTCATAATGTAAATATATGTAATGAATAAATAAAGCTCGTAATATATCTCTTATGAAAGAGTCTTACAAAGAATTTGAGAGATTCTAGAAGAGGTTGAGATATAAAGGGAAGGGGATAATGTTGACTCCTCATTTTGAGGATCACTCTCTCCTATTTATTTTATTCCTATATTTTGAATAAGATCATCTGAATAAAATATATGTTAGAGTGTTTTCTACAAATATGGGTTAGCTATGTATGAACTCTGATCAATGCCATTAGTGATGGGATACAACCACTGATAAGGGTTGGAAAGGGAAAGGCACATGCTTGTTAGGCCCTAACATATGAGAGAGATGTGCACATGGTGACTACCATCCAAATTAGATAGGTAAAATCCCAAGTGGCCAATATATAGGGATAATTTTATGGTTTACATCCCAAACTACCCCATTACAACATACTATTTAGACATGACAACCACATGCATCTATGGGTAGCATGGCTAGGCCACATGATATACATGATGGAGCCCAGACTTAGAGATGAATCTATTGTATTTTATATAAAATACATGATATATATATATATATATATATATATGTTGACCTTTGTATTTATCTCATGATTTGTACTTGGATGTGGATGTGGATGCATAGATATATTTATTTATAGCACATGTATTTATATTTTGTTGTATATGCTATGGGAAATATATGTTGAGTGTTTTATTTTTTAAAATTATGTGATACACATGCATGGTTAAAAAGAAAAAAACAAAAGTGACTTGAAAAATTATAAGTAATAAAAAACAAATGTACTACACACTATCACGATGGGAAATGTGTAATAACAAAATATGACTAAATATAATAATACAAAGATGGTAAAAAGGGTAACAAATGTTTTTAAACCATGTAAAATATTTTCACCAAGCTAAAACAAATAAAAATCACACTATATCACATTGGGAAGTAAGAAAAATTTGTAATAAAATGGAAGGTTCATGAAAAACTAATGTTGTAAAAACAAAATAATTAAGTCAATCAATCATATTAAATCACATTAGGAAGTATAAAAAGAAAAAAAATATTAAAATAAAATAAAATTGATCACACTAATTTAAGCTAGGAAGGATGAAAAATTTAATAAAACGGTTGTAAGCATACATGCAATAAAAAAATAAGAAGATAAAAGTGAAAGATTAATGAAGTAAGCATAAAACATACTGAATCAAGATGGGAAGTGTATTAATGACCTATAATTCATAATTGAACACTACCTATCTCAAATTTGATAGATGTAATTTCATTGTGACTTGGGTATTAAAATATTTTGTTAGGAGGGCTTAGTCATAGCTAGGGCCCTACACTGCAAATCACAAAGAAAACACCAAGGAGGTGAAAACAAATATGGGAATGATTTTGAAACATGATTATAATGTGGTAATTTTTGAGGAAGGCTTACTCCTATACATGGTCGTACACTACAAATCACAAAGGGAAACCCTAGGGGGAATGATCAGTTAACAAAATAATATTTCTCAAGGGGAAATATTAGGAATGTTTGTAAAATGAAAGAAGGAATGTAAAAATCATGATGTAGGCATATATGAGAAGGCTTTAATAAACATGAGGCATGCTAGGTATGCAAAAAAGACACTAAGAGTCTAGTGACCATCAAAATACAAAGGATACTTGTTCACAATAAGCACAAATCTACATAGAGAAATAAGTGAGATACTAATATTGATGCATGTTTGTTATATGAACAAAAATATTAAAGTGGACCTACCTTCCAATAACTTGTTCCTCGTTCCTCAAGACTTCTTACAAAGATGTTAGTATAATATGAAAATTGGATACTTGTGTGAGAAAGTAAGTAACACTAAAATATTTTTTAATTCTCCTTTCTCAATCTATAGGCCTATTGCACCCTAATGTACCTTGACTCTATCATGAGGCCAACTATGGATTTTGAGCTTCAATTACACAATGAGATGTGTTATGAATCACATTTTTTAGTGTGATTTGACTTTTAAGATTTGTATGTTTTATTTTATATCATTGCCTTTTATTTAAATGATTTAGATTTTAAAATTTTATGGCTTTTATTATTCCTCCTCCATATGTATTTGGAATAACCAACATGAGTGATAGAAGCGATCCACATGAATGAGCTTTAGACTTTGGCTAAAGGGACCTAAGTATCTAAAGATATTACTAACTAAACACTTAGGCTTACCTATGAAATAGTATGTTATCTTGAGTTTTAGTCCTATGTATGATTAGTATGTGAAAGGAGACAAGGGAACAAAGGAGATCCAAAGTAGATCGATAAAATAGGATTACATTGAGATGTGTTATTTTCTAATTGATCACAGGGTAAAGAAGGATTACGAAGGGGAGTAAGGTTTGTATAACCAAGTCACAAAAATAATTACCTATGTTTTTGGGATAAGGTAGAAAACAAACATGAGGAAATATGAAGACATCCATGAAAAGAAATGAACTCACAAAGATAAGTGTGCAATCATGGAAATCACGAAATTAATCCATAAGAGAAGATGAAAAAGAAATGGAACCTATACAACACATAATGCATAATATAAAGAGATATGTGAAATATATAAGTGAATCCAAATTTTACACATATTAAAATGATATAAGATATATATATAAGTGGATCACAAGTCAAACCCAAAATCATAATGAAGAATAAAGTGAAATAACACCATGCTGTGTTCACAAATACTAATAAATCTATCCATAAATAATATCCATGACATCTAAAATATATCGATGAAGATGGATCCTAATATAAATTGGAGATAATTGATCCTCAAGGAAAGTTGTGAAATAACTCTCATTTAATCTCTTCAATATAAAATGTAGGCGTAGTTTAAGGATCATGCTCATGAGGGCTTTTATGCAGTGCATATAATACCTAAGGAGGGGAATAGATGCTGAAATTGGAATGGTATCTTTGGGAAAAGAAGGTGGAACCGATAGTGGATAAGGTGTTGAGGTTTTCTAAATGATTTACATAAGGTGGCTAAATGTGTCCATGATTTGTCAATTATGCAAGGTTCTCAATGACAAAGTGTGCCTTAGTCATTATGCATGGAGCTTGCTATGTTTGCTTGGTTAGGTAAGGTGATGGATGTTGGTGATGTGTTGAACATGTTTGATGGGTTATATAAGGGGTCAAGATTTATTTAAGTAATTTTATAAGTGAAAGGAATTAAATGGATTAGCCTTGTGAAAGTTTAGGTTCTCCTAGTTAACTTGGCAGATCTTCCTGAGTAAGCAGATTGATAATGTCAACATTTGCATGTATGGAGGTGTAAAAAGAAAATGGTCACATGGGTTTGTTGATATTTGTTCTTAGATCATGTGTTTAAAATTTAAAGTCTTGAAATGAGGTATATTAAAATTTATTTCAATGTAATGTTGGTCTCCCAAGTAGATTTCACTAGTTTCCATAGTCAAATTTGCATTAGAAAGTGATCGTTGGAATTCAAATATTTGAATTTACAAAGGAAAACCAGTCCTCATTATTTGAATATAACTTTTAGTTTAGGATGAATTTTATGGTGCTATAAAAATAAAACTGGTATATAAATTTAAGGTCAATCCATGAAAAATAATTTGTAGGTTTGACTAGTTGTACACTTGTATTTATTATAGTCCAAAGTTGACTGAAGTTTTGACCTTATTCTGCAAGTGACTTGAGAAGGATGTTTGAGTTTATCTTGATGATGTTTGGATGTTTCAATGTGAATTATCTATTTGAGAATTTTTTATACTCCTTGACGATAATCTATATATATTTTGGAGGTTTGACCAATCCATCTTTAGTATGAACAATTGCTTACAAGTTGTCTTATGATTCATTCATGGTGATTTCATGCATAAGGCAAATGATTGATAGATTTTGCATATGAAAACGTGTGTAGGGATGAATTTAATGTCTTGAGGGTGTCTTAGGGGTCATGTGGTGTGGAACTATATGCTTTGAAGTGATATTATGATCTTAATTTCACTTGGTGAAGTGCTAAAAGGGTGAATAGGTCTCCATGGACCTATAAGGGCTGCTTAGGCCTAACTGAAAGGTGTTGTTTCTTAAAGGTGGTCTATAAAAGCTATGTTAAACCTATGTGGTTGATTTTTATATTATTAAAAGTGTGAAATAAGCCTTAATGGTTAAGGCATGTCTAATGACCAACTAAGAAGGTGATGTTCATGAAGGCTCTATAAAGAGCATAAACAAAGGTGAAGGTTTCTAAACAAGCGAAGGATATTTAAGTGTAAGTGTGTTTGGTGGATATATTAAAGATAAGATTAGGTTGATGAATATATATATATATATATATTCATCAACCTAATCTTCTCTTTAATATATATATATATATATATATGTATATATATATATATATGTATATATATATATATATATATATATATATATATATATATATATATATGTATATATATATATATATTCATCAACCTAATCTTATCTTTAATATATCCACCAAACACACTTATATATATATATGACCTATAGGTCATATTTATAATGTTATAATAGTATTATTTTAGGGTTGAAGATTGAAGATGAGTGAAGAAGTGCAAAGTGATCTAAAAGGGTGTTTTGGATGCATTGATTGTATGTGAAGGTTTGAGAGAGTGTTAAGGGTTAAAAAGAGTTGATATTCATTATTTATACATAAAATTGAGATGAAATCATAGATATGGAGGTGGTCATATTAGAAGGTGTTGTGTGGGTGCTCAACATCTAGGACAAGTGGGTGCTTGTTCATGCTTAGGGGTTAGTGCTCCTTGTGAAGTGGGTGCTTCACTAAAGTCTCATGTTTGTGAATATTTTAAAGGAATTTAGTCCACTTATTTTTATACTTAAGAGTGGAATTTATTACCCATGAGGGTTACCCATATAATCCATGTGTTATGAGTGTTGATCTTGCATAGTTTCTTTTTTCATTGCAATAACTAGTTTCTATGCTCCATGGATGCTTATGTTGAATGGTTGAGAGTTTGAAGTTTTGAAATTGGAATGGAATTACTTGCATCAATAATTCAACCCCCCATATTAGTTATTTTACCTCTAAAAATTGGTATCAAATCCATAGCTTCTTTATAAGTATAACCACTTGAATGTCATCAAAGGTACAATGGGTAGTCATCAAATAGAAGGTGGTTTATCTACTAAGAAAGCACTACTATTCAATGGATCTAACTATTATTTTTGGAGTGAAAGGATGAAGACCTACATAATGTATCTAGGTTTTAAAATTTGGCAATATATTATAGATGGTTATTTCATACCTCCTACTACTCCAACTAGTGTAACTGATAAGAAGTTGAGTGAGAACAATTATAAATCTATAAATGCTATAATTTATGGCCTATCAAAGGCTGAGTTCACCAAGGTAATCCATTGAAAATATACCAAGGAAATTTGAGATAAGCTGTAGATTATATATGAAGGAGATTCAAAGGTTAAGTTGGATAAATTATAGACCTACTAAATGCAATTTGAGGGCCTAAAAATGAAAGAAGAAGATAATGTGTCATCTTATCTTTTAAGGGTTGATGAGGTGGTGAACATGATCAAAGGTCTTGGAGAGAATATTAAAGAAGCTACTATTTTATAAAAGGTATTACGGTCTCTCACCCTCAATTTTGATTCAAATATTTCTATTATAGAAGAAAGTCATGATCTCACCAAGATGAATATGGATGAATTACATGGAATCCTTACTGCTTATGAGATGAGAGTCAATGAGGATAAATCACTAAATAAGGAAGAATCCTTTAAGGTGATTAAGGAGAAAAAGGTAAAAAGAGAAAGCTAAGTCTTGAATATTTGATCTTAATGAAGATCAACTTGAAGTTATGATTGCAAGAAAATCAAATGTTGGATTGGGTAAGTATGAATGGAAGCTTCCTTTCAAATGTTTCTCATGTGGTAAAGTTGGTCATTTTGTAGCTAATTGCCCAAATAGAGGCAAGTCTAAACATAAGTAAGCTCATAAAGAATCTCATAAGGTTGATCACAAGAAATTTGAGGGTCCTAACAAGTACAAAAAGTTCTTCAATAGGATAAATGGCAATAAGGAGTCATACAAAGAGAGTAAGAGCCTTTAACATGAAGAAGATAGTAACTCATCTACTGAAGAAGAAGGAAACACATCTAACAGTGATGATTCATCTCATGATGAATATAAAGAGACACTACTCATGGCTCTTGGGGATGATGAAGGTGAATGTTCTTTAGGCAGATATCTCTTTGGTGGATATATCTTAGAGGAAAAAGATGAGAAAGTCATTCTTGAAGACTAGTATCTGAATACCTTGGAAGAGATGAAGCTAATACAAGGTAAGAATTAAAAAAAGCATCCTTGAATAAGTGTTATAAGGAAAAAATTGGCTTGTTTGAATAAAGGTTGAGTAATGAAGTCAAAGAGCATGATGAGATCACTCAACATCTTGAAACTCAAGTTTGTACCCTTTCTAAAGAGATAAAAGGTAAGGATGAATAATGTGTCATATGCAAATCAAAAATTTAATCTTTGCAAGTGAAATTAGATCAAGCTATTAGCAAGCTTGAAACATATTAGAAATTTGAGAAAAGTGCTGTTAACCTTAATGATCTATTAAGTAGTCAAAAGGTCTCAAATGATAAATCTAGCCTAGGGTTCCATGAAGATGTTCAAGAGAATAAAAATATTGAGAAAATAGCTATGATATATCAAGAGACTAATCATGCTAAGGAGAGTGCTCATAAAGAAAAGGATGCCAATTTGAATAAGAAGGACAACTTCAAAAGCTACAAAAGTTCAAATCAAATCAAGCAACCTTATGCAATAAGGTATAATAACTCCTTCACTGGATACTATTACTCTTGTCATTAGTTTAGCCATAAGATCATTGATTATAAAATAAAAATTCCTAGTAAGAGATTTGCATGGAATTATGAGAAAGACAATGATAAGCATGAAGAACATCATCACTCAAGATAGTCAACAGATCCACAAGGTAAGCATGACATCTTATGCTATAGGTGTCAATTGATTGGTCTTATTGTAAGGTTTTATAATGCCCTCATTATGAGACCAAATGATCATATATATGAATGGGATATTGAAACTTCAAAAAGTCATCATATGGATCATGCACAATGTATGAATAATTAAAGAAACTTCATTTGTTTCAAGTGTCAAGAGAGAGGTCACATAGCAAGGTTATGTAGGAATGGTTAGTATTCTAATTTAAAGAATGACTATCATAACATGCAAAAAAGGAGCCATAACAAATGGAAACCCAAGGATGTGAATGAGAAATAAGTTTAAAATGGACTATTTGTCATGACAGAATAAGATACAAGTTTAAATGTCCAATATCAAGCCTTATCTACTCAAAAGGATAAGAATATCAAGCAAGATTCTGACTCAAAAGGAAAAAATGAGGCTAAGAACTTAGTCAAAGTCAAATTGATGATGAGGCAAGACTACAAGTTAAATGATAGCATGGATATGTGGGACTCTCCTAAGTTTTGGGGTATTTAGTTCCTCTATGATAGGTGGGTGTCTCTACCTCTTCTTCTTAGGAGACATCTTTTATATATGGAATCAAGTATGTATGATCTAGATGATGTACAAGATGCTAATTAATACAGAGGTATGTAAAATTGTTGATTGGTATTTAATACCAATGCCATTTTTGTATAGAATAGATGATATTATATTACCAAGCATTATATTGATCATATAAGGTCATTGTCTAAGGGTGAACACCAAGTTCATGAGCTTACTCCATAGGTTTTTGATGAGAAGCTTCACGAGTTTTATTCAAGGACATTGGTCCTAAAAGCAAGTTTTAATCAAATTTTGATGCTTGGTTTGATAGGTCAAATCATGAATTATGAAGGCAAGGTAGGTATAGAGTGTGGAGAGGACTTTCCAAAGTTTATTCCATAAGGTTTCATGCATTGGATTGGTCACATATAGCTTTATTGACCATTTGTTCTATTTAACCATTTTACTCAGTGTTCACTGCCTGGTAAGAGCTCATCTTAAAAAATTAGTGATTTTGGGGTCTTTGAATCTAACCAAGGGTAGAGGCCAATTTGAATTTGATGTGTCCATGTGAATTTTTTTTTGAAGAGATTTAAGAAGGATTTCATGATCATTATAAGGTGTTTTGGCATAGTGACATGGGTATACACAGGGTTTATATGCACATAATGACTGGTTCTAGGTATCAAATGAATATTGGTGATTAGTCAAGATAAATTTATGGAATATAAAGGTGTGTTTATTTCATTTAGGTATGCTACAAGTGGTTTCAATCTTTGAATATCTTCTAAGGGCAAATTAAAGAATTTTGAAAGCTCTCAGGTATGATAGTCTTTGTTTAAGGACTAGTAGGACAAAAGCCATTTCATGGTTTTATGGCTTGACATAGGATTCAAACCTCAAAACTTGGTATAGAACTATACATTGATGACCTCCAGGTGTGAGAGAAGTTTTAGGAGCTGGTGTTGACTGAATGGTAGTAAGTTGATTAGATTTATTTTTGATGCCTTATATTTTGCACCATATGGGTTAGTGACCTTCCTAAGGGAGTTGAAGTCTAAGGATACTTAATATATTGAAATGGTCAAAATGGTACTGAAAAAGTGTTTCATAATCATATATAAGTGTATGGTTTGTCCTCTGATTGAGGATTTGTGCAAATGGAGGGCTAATTGGTAGGCCAGTTTGTGAAGGAGCTATGGTACAGAGGAAGAGTTAGATGAAGATTATTTGGAATTATGGGGAATATTAGTGTACTATATATATGAAATTTTAATCCATGAGGGTGAATACACAAACATTTATGGGCTCTATAAGGTTTGGGTAGGGCTACTAGGCCTCTAGTCAAGGCTAGTATGAAGAAAAGTGATTCTTGGTAATTTTATCAAAAATAAAAAGGTATGGTTATCCATAAATATGTTTAGTAGTTGGATTTATGCATTATATATGTTTGAGAAATATCTTTGATTTCCACTCTTCATTCTATGGGTGCCTTGCGACAGAAAATTTGAAGGCAACTATGGAATTTATTCATTGTTGGAGATGGTTTAAAGGAGATAAAGGGGTGACAAAGTTTAAGTGACTTAGGGGGAGTCCATATTTGTTTTATAAATGTGTTATCACTCTCATTTGATTCATATTATTCATATAATAGTGCATGGTCAAAGCAGAGTGTTGTCAATGAGCAAGCTTGAGGTGGTTAAGGTAAGGATTAATATGCACAGTGATAGGGGGATTTTATATCATATATCATAGGATATAAATTAATTATTTTGGATTTTAAAACATTTATAGATCCTCAATATTAGCAGGTAAGCCCACTTTGTCATTGTGTCAAAGCGGGAGAAAGTATTTGTAAAGGGAAAAAGAGTATGTGCACAGTTTTGTTACTAGATTTGAAAACATTTAAAAATGTTGAAATCAATGAAAAATGTGGATATTATTTATGTGTTATCAATTATGTCCATAAGGTGGCCAAGTGTGTCCAAGAATTTTTAAGTATGCATGGTTCTCAATGACAAAGTGTGCCTTAATGATCATGCATGGAGCTTACTATGTTTGCTTGGTTAGGCAAGGTGGTGGATGTTGGTGACGTGTTGAACATGTTTGAGGGGTAATATTATGGGTAAAGAGTTATTTGGGTGATTTTGGAAGTGAAATTAATTCATTTGAGTAGTCTTTTGAAAGTCTAGGTTCTCCTAGTCAACTTGGTAGATCTTCTTGAGTAAGTAAATTGATGGCATCAACATTTGCATGCGTAGAGGTTTAAGAAGAAAATGGTCACATGGGTTTGTTGATATTTATGAATATATAATGTGTTTAAAATTTCATGTCTTTACATGAGGTATACCAAAGTTTATTAAAACATAAAGTTGGTCTCCCAGGCAGATTTCACTAGTTTCCATAGTCAAATTTGCATTAAAAAGTGACCGTTGGAATTCAAATATTTGAATTTATAAAAGAAAACCAATACTCAATGTTTTGTATATAAATTTTGATTTAAGATGAATTTTATGGTGTTATAAAAATAAAAATGGTATATAACTTCAAGGGAAATCCAAGAAAAATGATTTGGAGGTTTGACTAGTTGTACACCTGCATTTATTGTCATCCAAAGTTGACTAAGGGTTTGACCTTGTTTTGCAAGTGACCCAATAAGGAAGTTTGAGTTTTTATTGATGGTTTTTAGATATTTCAAGGTGAATTATCTATTAAATAATTTTTTAGACTCCCTGAGGATCATCTGTATGGATTTTGGAGGTTTGACTAATATATCTTCAGTATGAACAATTGCTTACAAGTTGTATTATGGTTCATTTATGGTGATTTCATGTATAAGGCAAATTGTTGATAGGTTTTACATATGAAAATGTGTGTAGGTATGAATTTAATATATTGAGGGTGTCTTAGGGGTCATTTATCATGGACCTATATGCTTTAAAGCAATCTTGTGTTCCTAGTTTTGCTCAATGAAGTGCTAAAAGGGTGAATATGTTTTTATGGACCTATAAGGGATTCTTAGGCCCAATTGAAAGGTGTTGGTAATTAAGGGTGGTATATAAAATATATGGTAGACCTATGTGGTTTATTTTTATCCTATTATAAGTGTAAAATAATCCTTAAGGGTTAAGGCATGTCTAATGGCTGACTAAGAAGGTGATGTTCATGAAGTCTCTATAAAGAGCATAAACAAAGGTGAAGGTTTCTAGAGTTAACAAACAAAGGATAGTGAAGTATAAGTGTGTTTAGTTGATATATTGAAGAGTAGAATAAGTTAAGGAATATATGAATGACTTATAGGTCATATTTATTATGTTATAATAATGTTCTTGTAGGGTTGAATATTGAAGATGAGTGAAGAAGTGTAAAGTGATCCAAAATGGTTTTTTGGATGCATTACTTGTATATGAATGTTTGAGAGAGTGTTAAGGGTTAAAGAGTGTTGATATTAACTATTTATCCATCAAATTGAAAGGAAATCATAGCTATAGAGGTTTTGATGTTAGAATGTGTTGTGTGGGTACTCAACATCTTGGACAAGTGGGTGCTTGTTCATGCTTAGGGGTTGGTGATCATTGTGAAGTGGGTTCTTCAATAAAGTCTCATGTTTGTGAATATTTTATAAGACTTTAGTCCAATTATTTTTATACTTGAGAGTGGGTTTTATTCCCCATGAGATTTTCCCACATAATCTATGTGTTATGAGTGTTGATCTTGCATAGTTTCTTTATTCATTGCAATAACTAGTTTATATGCTCCATGGATGCTTATGTTGAATAGTTGAGAGTTTGAAGTTTTGAAATTGGAATTTAATTTCTTAGATCATTGAATCACCTCCCCCTCTTAGTGATTTTACCTCTAACATAAGGAACCATAGATGGGGAAGAAGACCAAGTGAATAATAAACCATAGAGGAATAAGGAGGGGCCTTATTACATGGGTGACCTATGGGAGGAGTAATAGTGGGTGTAAGAATGGTCATAAGGTGATCATGAGGATGTTACTAGAGAATGTGATAATGATTAGTATGATGGGTACCGACTTTTTTCCAAAGATAATATACCTTCCCATATTTTGGGATATACTCAAGTAACAACTTGGGAGGATCTATAGCCTTGTCATTGGGCTAGGGAAGTGTAGGATGCAATGTGTCAATATATTATCAAAGATTTTGAAAATGGGTGGAAGAGTGATTATCTATGCCATGGAAGCAAAAAATATGATTGTTAGTAGAATTTGGTAGTCTGTTAATGGAAGAGATAGAAGCAAAAATAGAAGAAGGTTGATATAACTAATAGTTCTAGTCTAATGACCAAATACTTTGTGAATAGCATAGTAAGGTTGATCAACCCATTGGGTAGGAAAAATATCAAGATAATAAAAAATAAGGACATATCCAAAGGAAGGCAGGGTTGGTTTAGAGACTGGGCTAGACTCATCTGAAGGAGAATTAGAATCATATATATGATGATGCTCAACTAAAGGTAGAGCAAGAGTAAGACCCAGACTAGGTTCAACTGAGGGTGAAGTAGGACACATAGAGGGATTAAGAGGAGTAGCTAGCATCTCTATGTGAAGAAAACTTGAAAGATCATGATATCTATAAAAATGAGAAGGACTAGTCATAACATGATCCATGATCATGCTCCTAAGAGGATTTTTGAAAATTAGAGGTGTACCATGTGATCACTCCATATATACCATGCAAAAAATAGGAATAATACTAGAATTAAGCACTATGAAATAAGGAACACAAAAATATGAATAGAAAGACTAAAATAAAAAAGTATGATAGTGAATAATCTCTACATCTCTAGCCTGGACAAGTCATAGAAATAGATCATCTAAAGTATAAAAATCATCAGAATTAAGTGTATCCAAGTTAATGGTAGAGGTAGGTATGATATTTTCATTAGAAGTTGCATGATGAATATAATGTATGGTCTTAGTTAAGATCACAGGTAAATCATCAATAGGAGGTTGATAGGAATGCAAATTCAAAAATGGTAGAAGGTGGGTGATGAGATGAGAGGATATATCTAAAGTTTTGATCTTTAGGATAATATCATCTATCTCATCATGTTAGGTGGTATGTTCCTGATGAGTTTGGGGTGACCATGATAACCTTAGGTAAAAATGATAGAATAATTGAAATGTTAAGATTCCCAAAATGGGATACTAGGCAAGGGTTAGAATTTTAAAGACACCATATTCTTGGAATTGTTCAAAATTATAAGGGTTTGTGTCTCCTTAAATCTTGTATATAGCACAAATATGGGGGAATTTGATGCATTGGTAGGTAGATGAGATTACAAACCTCATATAATGACTCCAAGGTTTGCTAAGCAAGATGTTATAAGAAAGGGGAAAGTTAAATATCATCACTTTTATTCTAACGGTGATAGGAGGGTGATAATAAGAAGCCAAACATTTACATTGGTAGGTAGATGTTATAATAAGAGGCATTTACCTTATGTCATAAACTTGACATGTACTATGTGTGGAATTTAGATTACACTCAAAATATCTTAGGGTTTTAATGAAATTAAGGGAGATGATGCAAGTACACAAACCCATATCAATCAAGGCATGCTTAACTTGGATATCACTAATTTGGATGCTAATAAATAATGAAGGATCATCCACTATGAGGATCCTTCCAAAAAAAATTAACATATAATTGTAAATACATGAAATAAACTATGAAAAATCAGCAATATATTGAATGAAACAAACAAAACTAAATTACAATAGCAGAATCACTGGCCTCTTCGATAGGGAAACCTCCCTTGAGCAAGCTCAATTAAATAAAATTCATGGATGCCTTAATATTAGACTAATCTCCTATTTAATGTAATCTATCACTAAATAACTACTACTCCTTATGAATGTGGGATTAATAACAATTATTACACTATTACATTCTACTATTATAATGAGCTTTCGGGATGACTTACAAAGCACATGAATCCATAAACTTTTATTAAATAAACAAACTAAAAATAGATGGTTAGGATGAAGGTTCCTAACATGCCCTCCCCTTTAAAATATTTGACCTTAAAGCTTGAAGTGAGGAAACTATTATTGAATGGAGAGAAGAGGTTCCCAATTCACATCTTCTAGTTGCATCCCTTGCCACTGGATGAGAGCTTCAATGATGACCTAATTGCGAAGGGAGCAAGAGCACTTGATGATGATAGACTCAAGTTGTAAAATGAGATACCCTTCTACATCAAGTTTGGGAAGCACTGTCTAAGTGTGGACATTGCATCCAAGTACCTTCTTTAAGTAAGAGACATGAAAAACCATATCCAATTTTCTAGAGAATTTTATAAGGCCCATAAAATGCACACATGATGAAGGTGGTAGTTCTAACTTATAGGTAACAAGTCTGATTTGCTGGAGAATTTTATAAGGTCCATAAAAATTTGGAGCTAATTTTTTATGGCCTTTGAGCTTCAAAGAGGATTGATTGTAAGGTTACAAATGAAGAAAAATCATATCTCCAGATTGAAAGGATCACTCAGAGCGGTGTTGGTCTGCTTGTTGCTTCTTGCAATTTTGTACCATGTAAAGATTATTTTTTAGGAGGAAAAGGATATTGTCACATGTATGAAGGGTAGAATCAATAGCTTGGATGGTGGAGCTTCTTGGTAAATATGAAATAAGGGATGGAAACTTTTGACCATAAACAAACTCATATGGGGTTAGTTTGGTAGCTGTGTGGTAGGAGGTGTTGTAACACTATTCTGCAAGAGGTAACCATTTTATCCATTAATGTTGTTATTCGATGACAAAATAATGAAGATAGGTTTCCAAATACTTATTGATAATCTCAATCTGGCCATCAATCTATGGATGATATCTCAAACTCATTTTCAATTATGTACCCAAATGTTTGAAGAGTTCTTACCAAAAATAGCTTGTGAAGGTAGGATCTTGATCTAAGACAATAGAGGTATAAACACCATGAAGTCTAAATATTTGATCAATAAATAGTTGAGCAATAATGGAAGTAGTGTAGGGATGGGCCAAAGAATAGAAATGAACATATTTGGAAATATGATCAACTACAATAATAATCATTGATTTACCTCCAAATTTTTGGAGACCATCAATAAAATATAAGGAAATGTCTATCCAAATATGTCTTAGAATCTAAAGTGGTTGGAGTAGACCAGGTGAAGTGACTATCTCACCTTTATTACGTTGGTAAATATCACATTCATAAACAAATATTTTGATATATTGCTTAATTCCAACCCAAAAGAATTTATGGCAAACCTGCTCATATGTTTTTAGAAACCCTAAGTGTCTAGCTAAAAGGAAAGCATGCATCTCTTTTAAAATGGTGTGTTTGAAATTGGATTCAGTTGTCAACAAAAGGTGACTTTTATATCACAATGTCTAGCCATCCCAAGTATAGGGAGGTTTAGCAGATGAATCAATAGATAGTTGAAGAATGAGTTGGTGGGTTGGGATGTCATTATGCCATTCTTTTTGAGTATCATGGATCCATGTGGAAATGGGAACAAAGATGGCATATCAATGCACTGGGTCTTCAAATTGGTGAGAGAGAGCATCATCCACTACATTTTACATACCTTTTTTATAACTAATCTCATAATCACATCCCATGAGTTTAGATACCCATTTTTGTTAAACTAGGGAAGATACCCATTATTCTAAAAATTATTTGAGACTCTAATAGTCTATTTTGATATAAAAATGTCAACCAATTAAGTATGGATGTCATTTGTTAACTATATGGAGAATAGCCATCATCTCCTTATCATATGTGAAGCATGCTAAATTATGCCCAGTGAGTGCATTGCTAGTGAAGGTGATGGGATGATCTTGTTACATGAGTACCGCACCAAGACCTATGCCACATGCATCAAACTCAATAATGAATGGCTATGAGAAATCAGGTATGGCCAATATGGGGGTGGTGCACATTAATTATTTGAGGTTATTAAATGTTCTAGCGGATGTAGGTGACCATATAAAGGAGTATTTATTGAACATAGCTGTTATGGGTGCTACAATTTTTCCATAATCCTTAACAAATTTCCTATAGTAGCCTGTGAGACCAAGAAATACCCATAGAATTTTGAGTGTGAAAGGTGTCAGCCATGTCACCATAGCTTTAATTTGGTGGGGTCAACATGAACACCATCATAATAAAAAACATGTCCCAAGTACTTGACTTAATTTCCGAAAAGAACATTTAGAATGTTTAGCACATAAGTGGTTTGCACCTAGAATGACCAAAGTTGTATCTAAGTGGTGGAGATGATCCTCCCCTGTGTGACTGTAGATGAGTATAACATTAAATAAGACCAAGATAAACTACCATAGTAATGGTTGAAATACATGGTTCATTAAGCTTTGGAATATGGAGGGGGCATTGGTAAGCCGAATTGGCATGACCAAGAACTCATAATGACCATCATGTGTGCAAAATTCTATTTTGGGAATGTCTATATCATGACATGAATTTGATGATATCCAGAGTGGAGATCCAATTTGGAAAAAAATCATGCACCATGTAGTTCATCAAGAAGCTCACTGATGATTAGAATGGGTAATTTATCTTTGATTGTTAGCTTGTTCAAGTCCTGATAGTCAATGCAGAGTCACCAAGAACCATTTTTCTTATGAATGAGAAAGACTGATGAAGAATAGGGACTAGTGCTGGGTTAAATGATGCCTACTTGGAGAATTTCATGAATAATCTTTTCAATCTCAACCTTTTGATGAAATGGGTAGTGATAGGGCCAAATATTGGGTGGTGTACTACCAAGGAGAAGCTAAATATGATGGTATTTAGGGTGTTGAGGTGGTAATCCTATTAGTTCTATAAAGACAACTCTATGCTTGACCAAAAGGTCTTGCAAATCTAAAGGTTGGATAGAATGTAATGGAGGAGTAGTGTGCAAAGAGAATAAGTGGGAAATGATGCCATAAGACCCATGTTTAAGAAGTTTCTCCATGTGGTGAGAGCTGATAACACTAGTAGAGCTAGGAAGAAGGCCTTGTAGATTATATTGATGACCATTTTCAGTGAACTACATCCATAGTTCATAAAAATCCCAAAGAATGGGATGAAGAGTGCATAACCATTAGGCACCCAATACAACACCACATCTGCCTAAAGATAAAGCAAAAATATCATCTGTAAGATTATAGTCACCTATAGAAATATGAACATTATGGCACTTGCCTTTACAGAGTAGGTTCCCCCATTGGCAATATTACTTTAAAGTTGGAACAAGGGCAGATAAAACAATCTACTTGTTTATCCAACTGAGGGTCACTATAGTTGTGAGTGTTACCAGAATCAATGAGAATGGTGAGTGGTTGTTTCTTAAAAAACCCTTTGACACACATTGTTTAGGGAGTGGTGACTCCTACCAAAGCATGCATGGAGATCTTAAGAGAAAAATATGAGTGGTCAGAATCATCAGCTACTAGTGAGATCTTCTTTGTGACATCCTCATAATCTTATATATCTGGTGGAGAATTAACATCTAGTAGATACAAATTTTTCTCTATGTATTTGTGCTCAAGAACCCATTTATCATCATAATTATAACAAAGACCTTTTTCATGACATGTATGTATTTCAGATCCTATGAGATGTTTGATGGGGGTTATCCTTGTGTGGGGCTATTGGAAAGAGGGCTTGGAGGGTGCCCAATTAGAAGTGCAATGCTGGGAAGTGATTTTTTCTTCAATGAGATTGGTGAGACCCAAGGCTGCCATCATGGTCTGAGGTTGGAACATCTTGACCTTAGAGTGGATGGGCTCTCTAAGGCCACTAATAAAATAACTCTTAAATAAGTCATTTGATAACCCTTCAGTGTGATTAGCTAGCTTCTCAAATTCAATTTGATAATCATGAATAGTGCTTGTCTAACAAAGTTTGTTGAGTGATCCTATAAAATACTTGAATGCTGAGGGACCAAACCTATCCAAAAGTAGGGATGCAAAGGTTTTCCAATTAGGTTCAATATTGGATTTGAGATACCAATGATATCATTGGAGTTCCTCTAGTTCCAAGTGGAAGGAAGCAATTGGGAATTTATTAATGTGATAAGTATCATGAAGGTTAAAGTATTGCTCGACATGATAGATCTAACTTGTCAAGTTTGTACCATTGAAATTGGGAAAGTCTAGTTTGGGCCCATGTCGTGGGTGGGTGGATGACTAAGTATTCTCAAAAGAAGACTCTTGTAATTTGTTGAGCAAAAGGGCATGGGTGTCATTCATTCCATGCACCATATCAACTAAGTCAGTGACTTGAGCCATCAAAGCTACAATTTATTCCTCCATGATCTTGGTGCCTATATGTATGACTACCTTAACCTATTTTTTTTTGTAATGGGTGGGAAAATGAAAGTTAAGACATGTTTAGTAAGGGAATTTTGTTATTTGGACAAAATCAGGAGGGGTAAAGGTACTTTTACTATTTTTGTGCAGAATAGAAGTGTGATTGACAAAGAAAAGGGAAATTTTGGAAGGGAAAATAGAAAAAAAATTAAAAATTTAGTAGAGAGGGGTAAAGAAGTAGAAAAGGGAGATGAACACTGTGTAAAATTTTTGAGGGAAATGGACAAAAAATGAAGAAGTTATGAGAAAACCCAAAAAAAGGGAAAAATAAGATTTACAAAAATTTGGGGTAGAATAAAAATATGGGACCTCAAGGAAAAAAATGTGGAGAATTGAATTTTAGGTATCCTGGTAACTTTTGAGAAACCACAACGCTATAGATGGAGATATTGCAGAAAAATGAAAATTTCCAACACTAGTTTTCTACTGCTCTATTGAAGTTTCTAGTTTCAAAAGGATGATATGTTATAGAAATATGGGCTTGATATTCTCATGTATTTAAATGTGGGCACTTGTGGGGGTCTTTTTCTATGTGCTCATCATCTATAGTGTAGCTTTCCTAGAGTTTTTTTATAAATTTGTTATACCTAGCACTTCATATCGAATAGAAAATATTCAAGCAGACCTTAGCAATCTAAGTCATCTAATTGAAGATTAATAATTTTCTATAGGGAATCTTAGATATAATAATAAAATCTGGTGCAATTCATCTATTCGGATGACTCCTTGTCAAACACTTTTACACCACGTGCTAGTTTTTTGCTCTGTTTAGTAGAAATGGACCCCAAGTTTGAATGACTGCCTAAGGGTTTTAAAAAATAAAATAAAAATCTATACACCAATGCTATCAGAGCAAGTATCACTCTCCAAAAAAATTTCTGTTCATGAATTCACCTCTTAGTGACATCTCTTAGTTTTCCTCATGAGTGGGAACTATTCAATCGGGAGGGGGTCATTACTCATTTCACTAGCAGGTCCTCTCAATGGGCCAACTACTTTGGGATTATTATGGTACTCATCATGATGAGTTTTAGGGATTTAACCCAAGCACTTCCCATATTTATGTAGATAGATTTTACTCTGATCTAAATTAGATGATAAAATCTAAAGCAGAACAAAATTGAAATTTGATAGAGCAAAAAATCATGATCTTTGATGATGACCTATTGCCAAAATGAAACTATAGATATATATTATCACACAAAAGGGTTAGGAATGGATATGCTACCAATTTTTTATCACTAGGGTCTAATTACAACAAGGTGAGAGCATACGATGGGTAGCAGATAGAAAAAAATTCTCCTTAGAAAGCACTTTGATACTAGATGTGAGGACCCTTCCTAAACAAATTAACATATAATTACAAATACATGAAATAAACTATGAAAAATTAGAAATATATTGAATGAAACAAATAAAACTAAATTAAAAAATTAGAATTACATAATCACTAGCCTCTTTTAGGGGGAAACCTCCCTTGCACAAGCTCAATTCAATACAATTCATGGATGCCTTCATACTAGACTAGGCTCCTATTTAATGTAATCTATCACTAAATAACTACTACTCCTCACAAATGTGGGATTAATAACTACTATTACACTATTAAATTATACTTTATAATGATCTTTAGGGATGACTTACAAAGCATATGCATCCATAGCCTTTTATTAAATAAACAAACTACAAATAGATGGTTAGGATGAAGGGTCCTAACTTCCACACAAAGAAAAATCTCATCTAGAATCATGGAAGTGATAGGAAATTTAAGGGAAAGGGAACTATCTATTGTTTCATCAATGTGTATAGACATATCTTCAAATTATTACAGCATACTATCTTCAGAACTAGATAAAGTAACTTCACATCCTGTTAAGGGAGGATGAGGGATGTTCATTTCAAATAATAATTGCATCAAACAATTACAATGATGGGGAGAAGTTGTCATGATTTCAATAAAAGGTATTTGAGATGGGATATGAATTCTTTTTGTTATGGGGTCCCATTCAACATAACCCATAGGGGAGGCATGTAATGTTGTAGGATCTCCTAGAAAAGAGTATTAGAAGTGTATTTAAACTTGTACTGATAAAATGTTGTTTGTTTAGTTCAAAGACAAATATGTTGATTATATTTAGGTGATGGGATAATAGATTTAGGTATTTATTGTGATTGAGGTGAATAAATACTATTAGAAGGTTGGGGAATGTTATTGATGGGTGTAGATGTTGGAGGAGTGGTAGAGATAGTGTGATAGGTATTATCTATTTGAAATGTTGGAAGTGGTTCTTGGAAAGATATAAGGTCTTCTTGCCCCAAATTTTTTAGATGAGATGGGGAAGAGTCTTAAATAATGCAAAATGTTTGGGAGGTTTGGTGCATGTGTGTTAGATTTGAATCAATGAAAATGACTAACTTTCACATGTTAGTCTATTTACCACATTTTATTTAGTAGTTTAGTCTATAAGACTTTCAACATTATTTGTGGAAGGAGCAGGCTTGTCATTGGTATCTTAATGATTAGGAAGAGGGTCTTTATATATGGAAAGATAAGAATTAGCTTGGTTTAAAGCTTGATATTTTTTTTTATGTTTTATGAGCTTTAAATGCTATGTAATATGCTTATCAGTTCTTAGGAATGAGTGATTAATGGTCAGAATTTGGTCCAAGAATAAAATCCATAGCTAAATTACGTAATTGTCAACAAGTCTTATGAGAGTAGCCCCAACTTTCATGAAACCAACAAAAATTGTTTGAATCATACCATGATTTCATAGGATGAGTGGGGTTGAGCTATCATGGTAGAGGCCTTGGTAGATGATTTTGAAGCTTGGTTAAGGACAATAGTTTGTGGACATTGATATTGTTTGTTTAGGATAATGTAGGATTAAGGGTGTTATTTCAAGGGGGAACATGCTCCATAACATTATTGGGAGTGATGGCTTGAATATTATGAATGGTGTCATAAGTATCAGTGACATCATTGTTGGTAGCATGATAATTTTTATTTTAATGAGCATTTGAATGCCCATAGGAGGTCGAGATGGTTGAAATTGGTGCATGGGAAAATATTGGCATTTAGCTTTGTCGAGGGCTTCTTCTAAAGTTTTTAGAGAGATAGAGTCCTAACCCAATATTGTAAATTGGGGTAGAGAGCATTAGTGAATAGATGAAAGATATTATCATCTACCATGTTATACTCACACTTACTAGACAAGGTATTTCATCATTTTATGAAAGCTTATGCTGCTTTAGTTTCAAGTTGCTTACAATTGATGAAGTGAGCCAAGGTATTCTCATGGAGATCACTAGTTTGAAATTCTTGTACTAGGGAGTTAACTAGATATTCCAAGTTAGTGATAGAATGGGATTTGAGTTGATTGTACCAGTTTAAAGCAAATTTAAAGAGTGTTTTATCTAATAGCTTGGTATCAATAAAGTTATTAAGTTTTACCCAATCTTTGTAGAGATTACCAAATATTTTTAAATGCAAGGTGGGATCAGTGGACCCATTATAAATAATTATAGGGGTGATACCTCCTATGCCAATATTGGAAATTTGAGGTATAAGAGGTTCATTTTGGAGATGTTTGATCCTTTTATTAATAGGGGTGGTTGAGGAATTAGGTTGCCATGGGAATCCATAAGGGTGGGGTGGGGAGGGATTTTAGATTTTGCACTTGCCATGGAACCTGTTGGGGTTGATTTTGAAGGTTAATGAGATGATTTTGCATTTGCATCATTTGATTGGAATTATTGGTTTGAAAAGTGTTCATTTGATTGAGAGTTTACAATAAGAGTTGATGGGTTTGAATGGTTTTTTTACTAGTTTGCGTGGCATGTGAAGCATTATTATTGGTATTAGTGGATTAGGTTACACTATGAGTAGTGGCATACATGGAACTAGTGGCATGAGAAGCATTGGTATAAAGAGAAGCACTAGTAGCATGATTATAATGTGTATCAAATGATGCACTAGTGTCTTGATTAAGGAGGAGGGGCCTTCAAAAAGGTCCACTAGATGTTGAACTTGCCATGTTAGTGGAGATACTTGGCATGGAGGTTAAAGAGATCATGGAATAAGAGGTCATGGTGTGGGAAGGAGTCAAAATAGAATGGAGAGGTTGAGAATAAAATAAGGTATCACCCCCTAATCTGTGAGAGAATGTAGGGGAGGGTGAATGAGGTTTTACTACTTGATCACCTATCATTAAATTGTAGATAATTGAAGGGTGCTTTCCTCTACGTTGAGGGAATTCATTAATGAAGAAGATAATTTTAGGTGTGTACTATAATTTAGGCTCATCTTAAAGAGATAAAAGAGGATTATGAACTAATGATGAATGAGGAGTCCCATAATTAGTAGTGCAAGTGGCAACGTGCACATTACTTTCATCTAAAATGGAAGCCATAAGCTATTTTAGGTAAACCCTATTGGGATTAGTAAATATCATCATGTTTATTAGATTCAACTTAGTATTATCCTCAAACAATAAGTCCATGATGAGAAAAGGAGGCTAAAATGGTGATGCAAAGATAACATCAAAAAATAGGATACAAAGTAGAATTGGCTGACTATGTTCTATAAACTATGAAATAAAATAGATAAAAATAGAACACAATGATACATGTGGATTATGTAATGCTAAACAAAAAACAAGCTAAGAAATAAGAAGATGCAGTTAGATAGGTCGACTATGTACTACTTAGATAAGGGAATGAATAGGAAAATATAAAGACATAATTAGATAGGTTGACTATTTACTATAGGCAAAAAGGCTAAATAGTCTGTAAGAGGCTACATTGATGGAAATGATATTGTTCTGAAATAGAGAAAAATTTTACAAGATAATTTTGAAGTAAAATAAAATTAAGCATACAAGCAATTGGATAAATCTAATCAATCCAATTGGAACACACAATACAAACTTTTCACCAACATTGGCCAATGTAAGTTTTACAATACAAAATATAATGATCAAAGAGAAAGCAACAAATTAAAAGTAAATGCTAACTAATTGGTCATCTTAAGTGTTATTTAGTTATAATGAAGTTTAATTTTAATGTAATTGGGAAGTTGGCTATAATGAGGAACTAGAAAGCAATCTAAGGCTGGTTTCAAGATGTTTAGGTTAAAAGTGATTTATATTGGTGATGGTACATGCTTGGTATTCAGGCCTACCCCCTCACTTCATAATCCTATAATGATAAGGGTATAAGGTGCTTTGATAATATATACTATCAACTATATGTTTATACTTGGCTAAAAAATGAAGTTGACTTCCCTCTTAGTGATGAAATCCAAGTAGGTAGACCTTGAGAAGATAAATGTTTAATGCTTTTTGAATGAAAATTGATTTAGAAGTGTGTGTAAAAGATAAAAAATATTTGACTAAATCGATAATTTCAAAAACCACCTAATTAATCTATGTTTGTTATTCTAAGCATGCAAGAAATTAAAAAAGAAAAGTGAATTAATTACTAGAAAAAGAGGTTAATTCCTTAAATGTAAAGAGTACAGATTTAGTTCAGGTAGCAATGTATGCAAATAATGTAGAATATATTCGACTAGGTCACTACTATTTTGTAGAAGCAAGATCTAGAAGAACACAATCGAACATGTCAACTATGTCTTCAAGATAGAAGATTAAATAGAAAAATGTGCCAAATAGGTTGACCCAGTTGGATATAGGGTTGAATTTTTCTAGACTCTGAACTTATGAAAAATAGTACTAAAAAGGAAAAGATGAAATGACATATAAGAGAAGAATGAAATTTAATGGGCTCAAAAATGTTTAGATTGCAAAACATTTATGCTGTGATGTTCAAATACTAATTCAAAATTTTTGCTAAAAGAGTCGACTAGCTTGATAGAGTTTACAAAACCTATACGCTTAAAAATAAGTTACGAATGAAGTCAACTAGATTGACTATGTTTTTAGACCTGTATGCTAAAAGAAGAGAATTTTAAACATAGTTAATTAGTTTAACTATGTATGAAAATCTATAACTAAAAAATAATACTATGCTAAATTTGATTAATCTAATACCCTGTATTTGGATAAGACCTACACAAACAAAATAAATTCATTTTGTGATTATGTGTTAAACTTATGCACATTATTTTTGAACTAGACTGATTGGTTTGATACAATACTGTAAAAATAGAAAAATATAATATGATGATAAAATGAAAGTGTGAAAGAAAACTTACAAGGGTTTACGTTCATGTTGGGTTCACCAAAATGTATGCAAAGGGAAATGCAACTAATCTATTAATCAATCCTAGTTCAGAGAAGATAAATCCTACTTACACTTTCCATTGTTGATACATTAGTTATTTAGGGTCATGACCAAGATGGATCTGCTAGACCTAACCAAGGGATATCTTACCACATTGACATCACTAGAGAGGGTTCCAAATCCTCTAGTCAATCAAAACCATGCAATAACCCTATTTAGGTCCTATGTTTTCATATTCAAAAATTAAATTACAAGTAAAGTAAAGTTTAATCTAGTGCTCACCAAAGCTTATGACACAAAGTGGGGGAAATAAAAATAAAAAGTAAACATGCATAAAATATCTAGATGCACATTAATGTATATGAAACCCTAATTCATGGGAGATAAGTACAAATACAAATCTATCTATTCTTAAAAAAGAGGAACATAGTTAGGAATACTTATCTTTGAAGACAACCTACCGAGCCTTAATCTCTCCCTTGGCCAAGGTGATTCACAAGATGTTGTTATGGTATGTAAAGATAACAAATATAAGTTAAATCTTGGTTACACAACTTATCTATGCATCCAAAAGACTTCTCCACAAAACAAGATTCATATCTCTAAATAAAGTATTAAAACCCGAAGCTATACTCCTTAAGTAGAATGGTGGGTAAGTAGAAGCACAATATAATATTCTTCTTCTTCTTTTATTTTCTACAAATGATGGAAATGGATGTGTATATGTAATTTAATCTAACCCTAAACCTTTCTATTTAGCTGACAAGGTTGGCCAATTCAACTATGTGTCATTATTGATACAATTAAATTAGGTCTTGGTCTAGGTTGGCCAAGGGTAGACCTAAACCCTTAATATGTTTAATCAATGTGAGTATAGGGTTGATGGGGATGAATGCATAATGTTAACCATCAAAAAGGGTTTTATGCTTAGGAAGGGGATAAGGAAGGTGATAGAATCTTGGAAGAGTGTGAAAGAGAGGAGACAAGGCTTAGGGAAGTGTCTAGGAGATAGTTGTGTAGATAACAAATGTTAGTATAGGGGATACAAATCTTGAAAATCACAAATGGTCAACCCAACCCTTTCTCGATGCACCCTTTAAGGTGTGAACTTAGAGAGATTTACACTTGAAAAGTTATTTCAAGAGAGAAAGCATCAATAATTGATAAAGTTTGAAAATATCACGTGTATACAATTTTAACTAAGGTGGGTAGGTCTTCTAAAAAAAAATCAGAAAGAGAGAAATGAAGGGAATAAAAGAGGCCCATTGACCACACAATATGAAAACCTTTCAAATACCAACACATAAACTAAGTTAGGACAATGAATCAAAAAACTAATATTTGATGTAAGCTACTATAGCACACCAATAACAAAACATAGTAAGGAGTCAAAGAGAACTAAAACATAGTAAAACTTAAACATGCATAACCAAAGTTTGCTACATTTTTTATATTGATATTACACATCTAAAAAGGGGGATTATACTTAGCATTCAAAATGCATTCAAATCAACTATATATTAAATTGAAAGACTATATTAGAATGATAAGTAATGCACAATCAAAGAACTGAGATACCATAATGGTATCACTTCTCACACCATCCACATAATTGGAGAAGAATCAATATTTGGATATCCAGATCAAGTTAGTAAAATATATTAGGATTTTATATTAATCTTAATAACCAAAATTCTCCTCATTTTAGAAAAGGAGAATAAAAGTATTTGTAGGATTGGGATGGGGAAGGCCTCATTTCTCAAGTGCAGTTTAAATTTACATCTTAAAAAATAACATTGTATGCTAATATCATTTAGAGCATGCATGCACATCATTGATTACTCAAAATAAATTCTCCAACTATAAATATAGTATATACATGCAATGTAAATAAATTAGGAGCTAACATTCCAACTTAACTGGAACATGTGAATACATATTTATATTTATCATAGTGTCAATATGGCATTGCTATCTAAAGAAGATGGTAGAGTAACCATTGGAAAAATTGGAGTTGTTTTTGTTGTTCCTTGTGGGATCAAAACTAGGCCTATGGGAGTTTTAAAGATTAAAAATCCTAAAAATTGGTAAACCTGTGTTGATGTGGCAACACTGACAACTAGCTATGTACTTGATGCTAAAATAAAGTGTGGGATGCATCAAAATCCTTTTTTATAATTCCAAAATCATGTAAATAAAGCTTAAAAATCTTGATGGTTTTAACCATCAACCTTGAATGTTCCATTTTTGAACCCTTGAACTTAGCTCCCAAGGTTTCTACCTTGGTTACTCTATCCTTCACAAAAATTATTAGTTTTAATATTTAACTCTTGGTTCTATAAATTATACCCTCCACTTCCTCTTTAAAATTTTTTGCTTCCAATTTAAATCAATTCTCAAAATTTGTCCTATTAACTAGTTCACATGCAGGAGTGATCACATCAGTGACCCTCATGTCATTCAAAATACTCAAAGCTTGGTTCTCATTATTTAAAAAATGTATTGAAAAGGATTTCACGTTATTGTGCCATGTAAAGGCAATATCTCTCTTAGTAATAACATAGTTTAGAGTCCATGATGCATCTTGACTAGACATCAAGTTTAACTGGTTGAATGTACTGGTTATGGAGCATTGAATCGATAAATTTAGTCTCTTTTAAAATTATTTAAACTGGTGCCATAATTTAAGCACATTATTTATCTCCATTTGTATTTCTACCCTGGAAACTTGAATTCCTTGAAAAATATCATACAACCTTGTTACTACACTTTGCACACTCTTAATAATTTTTGGAGGGGCCTAAATAGTTTGCATCTACATTAATCTCTACTCTGCCTCCTTCTTTATCTTGTACATCTCCTTCATAACCTCACTAGTTGTGTCTATAAAGGCATACAAGTTTTCATTGTATTAATTGGGATCATTGGGATCCCTCTTAGGCTTATTTGATAAGGGAAACATATTTTCCCTTAGTTCAAATCACACCCCCTCCTTGGTATTAAAGTTCAACACCTTCATTTTCCTTACTCGTTAGATGGATAAAATATTCTTATCAAACTAGTTAGAGACTATAAGTAATTTTTTAACAACCAAATTCTATTTTTTATCCCTCATATTCTATATCTCTTTCACCCATTGTGAAATAATAATTTGCCCTTCTTCGGTGTATTTGGGTCTTTCGATGTGGATAATGGAGAGTTATAAGATAGGGTATTATTATTGGTGGTTGCATTGATAAATTTAATTGAATTTTGAATTGGAGACACTAATGAACAATTATTTCCTATGGGGAAGGTTCCTTTATTGGAGTTATTTCAACCATATACTTAGTTAAACTTGGGGTCCTCTCTCTAGTCATAGTTTATAATTACAGGGGTGAAGTCTGAGGCATTGGTAACTTTAGTTGAGATCACTATTTCCTTAGAAATAATGACATTTTAGGATTAACAATATAAATAGTGATAAAATTATCAAAATTGACTAACTTCTTGGGAGACTTTATTTATTTGGCAGATGAGAGAATATACGAATCAATGGAAATAGTTACAAGAATAATTGAAGGTAAATATATAGATGGAACTTTTTAAATAGAAATAAATGAAACAAGATAAGAAACTACCTTATTAATGTTTTATCTCTATTCTCCATGAGGATTTTATGATTCAAAGTGTTAGTTGGGATTTCTTCTTCTTGTTGACCTCCCAAACTCATGGCTTTAGTTTTTTCCAATTATGACTCTTCATCATCTAGGGGTGCTTCCTCACTTATCTCAAGTTATGACCCATTTATCATCTCTACATCCTATTCCTCTTCATTAGTTTAATAATCAATTAAAGATATCACTTGCTCAAGATCTTCTTACTTTGATTCCATTAATTCTTCTTCTTTCAACGTTTCTTTTATCGGAGTTGTTGTAAGAATCCAGATAATGCAAATGTAATGGGGACGTGATCACACGAGATGAAGCAAGTGCACACCACATAGATGCTAAAGAAATTTTAAATTATACAAGAAGATAAATTGCACAAGACAAAATAGGAGAAAACCCAATATCTGATTAACATGAGATGGCCAAAGTGAAGAATACATATTGGAGAGCACATAAGTAACTCCTCCACAAAAGGTGGTCAAGGCACCCCAAGAATAGACTGTAACTCCTCCATGAAAGGTGGTGACAAGGTGCTAAGAATAAAGAAGTAACTCCCATCAAGGGAGTTACTTATGACATTCATATGACACCTACAACACATCTATGACACACATCTCCACATAAGCTAGCCTATCCCACAAATGTAGGAAAACTCCATGTATGCACAAATATAATTTCCCTAATTAAATAATAGGGAAAAATAAAAACCAACACTAATACTCCCCCATAAGCGTAGCTTAGGTGAGCAGTGTGGAAATATAAAATGGGTCCTAGTAACTAGGCCTGATGAGGTACCCATGTACAAATGCAATATCCCATAAAATAGACAAAAGGAGAAAACCCGTAGGAAAAAAACTCCCCCCCAAAAGAGAGATGTAAAATAAATGAATAGGCTAAAAGGCCCCCTAAAGATGATGCTACTGCAGATGTAGACCACACCCCAAGAAGAGCTCATAGATGAATGAACTTGCTCTCGGTGAAAGGTTTGGTGAAGATGTCTGCAACCTGCTCCAAAGACTGTCAAAAGATTAAGTCAATGACCTGATTATGAATAAGCTCCTAAATGAAATGCATGTGAATCTGTATGTGCTTGGTCCACTGTTGCTGAACCGGATTCTTGAAAATTTGAATGGTACTCTAGTTGTGACAATAAATGATGGTGGGCTCCCTAATATGAATGCCAAACTCAGAAAGAATCCCCTAAAGCCAAATAGCCTTAGTATCTGCATTAACAGCCCCCCTGTACTCTGCCTCTATGGATGATATAGCAATAACATTCTGATTCTTGCTAGACCAACTGATAGGACCTGAACCTAGAGAGAAACTTTAACTAGAAGTGAACTTATGAGTCTATGAATCACCAGTCTAGTCTGAATCTGTATATCCAACCAAGTCAACCTCTATGCCAAATCTGTAATGAATCCCATATTTATGTGAACCCTGTATGTAATGCAAAATACTCTTAGCTACTTTCCAATGCAGCTCATGAGGTTCCTGCATAAATCTAGAGACAAGCCCCACTGTATATGATATGTCGGGCCTAGTGTGAGTCAAGTATATGAGACTGCCAACAAGTTGTCGATACTGAGTGGCATCAACCAATGGTGAAGAATAGTCAGCCTCAAGGTTGACTCTTGATAGAAAGGGAGTCAGAGATGGCTTGTAATCAACCATGTGAAACTGAGCCAATAAGTCAAGATCATACTTAGGCTGTGTGAGAGAAATCCCTAAATTTGACTGTGAGATCTCGATGCCAAGGAAGTAGTGTAACAAACCCAAGTTTATCATGTCAAATATATCCTAGAGAGATGACTTAACCGCTATAATAGCTGATGAAGAACTCCTGGTGATCAAAAGGTCATCAACATAAAGAACCAGAATCAAGAGCGAGTCATCTTATCGCAAAAAGTAGACATTAGGATCATAATGGCACCTAGTGAAACCCACTATGAGAAGGAAGGAATCCATCTTGGCGTAGCATGGTCAAAGGGCCTATTTGAGGCCATAGATAGATTTCCCAAGTCTGCATACTAAGGAAGAATCTTGAACAAATCCTGGCGGCTGGTCCATGTAGATCTCCTCCTTTAGGTCTCTGTGAAGAAAGGCACTCTTCACATCCATCTAGTGCACATCCCAACCATGAGCTACAGTAATAGCTAAGGTGAGTCAGATAGAAGTCATCTTTGCAATGGGTGAAAGGGTCTCTGAGTAGTCAATGCCTGCCACCTATGAGAAACCCTTGGCAACCAATCATGCCTTGTACTTATCAACTGACCCATCTGCTACAAACTTGGTCTGATATATCCACCTACATTGAACCATCTTTCTTCCCTTAGGAAGTGAAGTCAAGTCCCAAGTGTGATTTTTGATTAAGGAAGAATATTCTTCCTTCATAGAATTATACCACTTAGGTACCCCTGATGCCTCTCAAAAAGTGTGTGGATCTGAAACTAAAGAAAAGAAGGCATGTGGATCTCTCTAAAAATCCCCCTAGTACGTCTATCATCTATGGGATCTCCTACCCAAGTGCCACCACTCTCAAGTGTCTGTCTAGCCCAAAGTGGCTCGAAAGTGGGTGAGTCAGGTGCTAACTCTTCATCCTCTGACTGACTAGAGGTGGATGACTCTGCATCAGTGTCCTCATTATCTAAACTCAAAGAAGAAGAAGATGTCTCTGGCTCAAGAACCTGTTATGATTGAGCTGAGTCTGATGAGGAACCATCATGAAGAAGTAGATCTGATGAGGGAGAAGAAGTGTCAAGTGTTGAGTCTCTAGGACTCTCTTAGAAATGGACACTTCTCTCGATGAACAACTCATGAGTGACTAGATCTAGAAGACAATACCCCTTAATACCATAAGGATATCCTACAAAGATGCAAGGCTTAGACTGACATTCCATAGCTTTGCATTTCTTCTTCAGAATGCGGGCCATGGCTGGATATCTAAAAACCCTAAGGTGCTCAACATCAGGTTTCCTTTTATGCTAAATTTCAAAGGGTGTTATCCCTTTCAAATCTTTGTGAGGAACCTTGTTTTGAATGTAGCAAGCATAATTGACGGCTTCAACCCAGTACTGTGGTGCTAAGGATTTGGAGTGAATCATACAATTAACCATCTCTTTCAAGAACCTATTTTTGCATTCTGCAACCCCATTATGTGAAGGAATGTAAGTGACTGTGTGCTGCAAATCAATCCCCTCTGTGGTTCAAAACTGCTCAAACCTGTTGCTGAAATACTCCCCTCCATTATCAAATTGAAGAAACTTGATATATTTATCACTCTATTTCTCAATAAGAGCCTTAAAGTCTAGAAAATTTTCAAACACTTCAGACTTTTGTTTGAGAAAATATATCCAAGTGTACCTAGAGAAATCATCAATGAAAGTGAGGATGTACTTGGCCCTTATGAGAGATGGTTTGGGAAAGGGTCCTGATACATCACTATGGACTACCTCCAAAGGTTGTGAATCCCTCCAAGCTTTACCTTTGTCAAATTTTGCTTCAGGATGCTTCCCAAGGGAACATCCCTCGCAAAGTCCTTTTGAGAATTGGACACGAGGCAAGCCAATGACCATGTCATTTTTGCAAAGTTGTTCAAGGTAGCGGTAGTTAAGGTGGCCAAACCACTCATGCCATAATTTGCTAACTTCATCTAAATGAGTTAGCAATGCTGTTGGAGAAGAATCAGGTGCAAAATGTGAGAAGGTGTATAACCTTGCTTGGTGATCTTTCCTACCCATTGCCACTGTAGTATCACTATGCAATTCCCTAATAGCCATTGAATCTAGTGAAAACTCAACTCTCATGCCCTGACCAATGTGAGTGATTTGGTACACTGATAAGAGATTGGTTGAAAGAGAAGGAATACTTAGAACATTATTGAATGTTCCTCCTTCCATTTCAACTGACCCTCTCTCTGCAACAAAAATTGATGTGTCATCACCCAAACTAATTGAAGTCATGCTACAAGGCTCTAAAGATGAAAACGCAACTAGTGAAGAGCCCATATGGTGAGAAACACAAAAATAAATGACCCATGATGTTGTAGAAGCTACAGTAGCTACAAGGGCCTTTCCCTTTTCTTTCTCCTTACCCTTGCCTTTTGCCTTGGTAGAATCTTGGGTAGATGAATTCTGCTTGATGGACTCAGGAACACCTATGTTGTGCTTCTCTAGAATATGAGTTAGGTGATCTATTTGTTTCTGATTGCATTTGTGTTCATCATGACCTATCTTTTTAGAATAGGCACACTTAACCTTATCCTTCTTAGGTTTAGCATTGGAGGAGGAAGACTCAGTGTTGTATTTAGCTGGATTGTTGTTTTCTTTCTTCTTCTCTTGGTCCTTGTTCTTTTTCTTCTTCTCCTTTGTTGAAGTCTTATCCTTACCATTTCTAGCTATCAAAGCCTGGGGTTGAGTAGACTTCATTGTGCCCATTTTAATTAGCTTATCTTGCTCCCTAGTCAAGTCGGTAATGAATGAATCCAAAGAAGGCATTTTCCATGTAGTGCCAAGGGCACTTTTTATGGCATGGAAAGTGGATACAAAGACTGAATAGCTTGGACCTAACTTTGTGAGAATAGAAAGGATGAGTTGATCATCTTTCTTCTCTATCTTGAATTCTTTCAATTGCAATCTAAGGGCCTTAAACTTAGTGAAGAAGTCCTATAGGGTGTCAAAGTTGCTAGGACTTAGACTTATGAGTTCATTTTCGAGCTCATGACCTCTCATCTCATCAACCTTCCCAAATAAGAGTTCTAAGGTGTCCCATATGTCTTTGGGATTCTTAGAGGTTACTAAATTGAGGAGAAATTTTGGAGACATGGACAAGATCAGTAATCCATAGGCTTCATCACTATGGTTGTACCACTTGACCTTTTCAGCATCAGTGTTAGGTTCTACTTCAAGACCCATGGTGATCCTATACAACCCTTTGCTTCTAAGAATGATTGACATTTTAACCTTTCATTCATGATAATTGGAGGGTGTTAGGGGTTTAAGTTGAAAATAATCTATTTTAAGCTGAATTTAGGTGAAGTTGTGTTGATTGCAAGTTGTGAAATTATGAAGATAGGAGAATGAAAACAAAGATTTGCAAGTTGTGAAAAGCAATCACACCCCCCCAAAATGTTGAGCCCCCACCCAAAATATGCAAGTGCATGCTAAAAATATGTTGGGCTCAGCTGAAAATGCATCTTAGAGCAATCAATGCAAGAATTTAAGCAAACAGGACGTCGAACTCAGCTCAAAATGCGTCCTAGGAGACCCAAAATTTAGGCACTTTATAAACTAGTGTGTTTTTAACAAATAACAAGCCTAAACTATGTATAATTGAAATATAAACACTTTTGCAAAAAATGGCACCCAAATCTGAGCTACCGTTTGCAAGATATTAAAGATTTAATTTCTCGTAAACTAGTGTTTTTGCAAAAAAATAGCACTAAAACATTAAAAAAATGCCTATTTTGAGAGATAAAGTGGCCTTCCAACCACAAGTTTGACTCAACATGGAATGAGTAATCCAAAGGATGTCTTTTTGAGGGGGAATTGGCCTCCTGCCAACCCAGGCCTCACCTGTCGTCTTCGTAGGTCGAAGATACAAGTTTTGAAAAACTTTAAACTGCTTTTTTTTTGAATGCTAATTTCAAATTTGACTTTAATTCAAAAAATCAAATTACTGATTTATGAATATCAAAATAATTATTTGACAAAATTAGAATTACCAGTTTAATAACAAGAGAGGGTGAGCCCGCCACATGGGCGTTGGAAACCAAAAAAAAGGTCTGAACTCGGTGCTTGGGGCGTGATTCTTTAGTGCATATGCAGTGAGTGCAATATCTTATACCTTGGATTTAGAGGGGTAAATCAGATTGTTTGAGGCTTTGACTTGGGGTTAGTTGCCAATTTATCAAAGCGTGAACAAATAAGTGTCTAGCGTGGCCTTGGGGCGCAATAAATTGCCACTGTTAGAGAGCACGTGCTTCACAAAGTTATCATTTGTGAGTGGGGAGCACCTGGACTAGTAGTCCTTAACCCTTTCCTCACACTAGATGCCATGCAGTGCCACTGTGCCCTACTGGAGTCCTACTCCACACACACCTCATCCTACCAAATGCTCCACATGGAGATGTGCTTCCTGGAGAGCTACCGCAAGCTGAAAATGGCATCCAAGAACAGAAACCAGATGTTCAAAGATTTTTTTTCCTACAGAATGACTAACAAAAAATAAATCCCACTACCTTTGCTAAAGCCACAATAGATCTATACAAGATGTCTTGGCAAATTTTAACTCAGATATCTAAAGGGAGATTTGAATGAAACTCAACAGAAGTAATTTTTTTAACAGATTTCTGTATAGATTTGCATGAATTTCCAAGAAACTCTACCAAAACTCTCAAATGCAATGCAGTTAAACAAAAAACTACTAAGAAATCAAAGTAAGAATTTTAGAATAAACTAATAGCATAACCAGACACACGATTACCGGGATGGCTCTAATACCATATCGGAGTTGTTGCCAGAAATTGAATAATGCGAATGCAATGGAGATGTGATCACATGAGATGAAGCAAGTGCACACCACATAGATGCTAAAGCAATTTGAAATTATACCAGAAGATAAATTGCACAAGACAAAATAGGAGAAAACCCAATATCTGATTAACATGAGATGGCCAAAGTGAAGAATACATATAGGAGAGCACGTAACTCCTCCACAAAAGGTGGTCAAGGCACCCCAAGAATAGACTGTAACTCCTCCATGAAAGGTGGTGACAAGGTGTTAAGAATAGAGAAGTAACTCCCATCAAGGGATTTACTTATGACATTCTTATGACACCTATGACACATCTATGACACACATCTCCACATAAGCTAGCCTATCCCACAAATGTAGGAAAACTCCATGTATGCACAAATATAATTTCCCTAATTAAATAATAGGGAAACATAAAAACCAACACTAATATCTTCTATGGTGGGAAGACTAGGTGATGGCCTATCTTATAACCACTTGCCCTTGGAGGAGGTGGGAATATTTTAAAGATTTATCTAGTAAGTGACCATATGGGGAGTGTAAGGTGGAAGAGATGGTGAAATAAATGAAGGATCTATAGTGGTATAAATCACTACTGTAGGTGGTGGTAAATGAAAGGTTAGTGGGATAACTATGGTGGAAGGAATGGAGTGGGAGCTGGCATGATATGGAGTGTTTGAGATGTTTCATCATTGATAGTTGTGTATGGAGGTGAACTTACTAGAGATGCATGAAAAAAAATAAAAGAAGTTAGTAAAAATTTAGGGAGACTAACTTGAGTGGATGTTATGAAAGGTGACATAGGTATCATAACAAAATTGATCTTCTTCTATCTATCTGTAGGAAATGCAGATTTCTCATTGGTTGTTTCTATTTCCAAAACTAGAGTAGTGTCCATTGATATGTGGAAGGAAACAGATGTTGAGGAATTCCTCTTAGACTTAAGTTTCTTATCTAAGGGTTAGATTAGCTCTATCTTCTTGATTCTTCTTCTTGAAAATCTATTTATTCTCCTATCAGAGAGGGAAGTTGGTTTTGTGCCCCTAAATTCTATGGCTGGACTAGAGGCCACTATTATCTTGATGCTCTTTGTGCCTATTCCTCCATAACCTTAGGGTCATACTAAAGAAATTGAGCCCAAATAATATACATTGGATTATTATTCATTTTTTTCCAGACCTCCATATCATCATATGCATTCAAAAAGACAACATTGTGATCATAACCTTGGTGACCATATAAAACATTCACATTCTTATTTTCTTTAAGGAGATGTATATATTTATAAACCTCATTCTTCGGTCCCATTCCCTAAATTGGGATACCTTAAAATTATTATAATATGTATTGGCCTTCCCCACTTGGTTGAAATGTGATTTGACCACATATTACACTTGTCCAATGTTCAGAGGGGTTTTAAAATAATAGACCAAATGCCCAACTCCTTATCAATATTATTGTATATTTTTTAGGAAATATCATACTCTACAATTTTATCTAGAACTTAGTGTGGAAGGAACAAAGGAAAGGATTTTGTGCCCTCTATTCTGATTATCGTACCATCATGGTAATACAATAGTCCCCTATTTTGTTAATGCTTCTTATTATGTTTTCATACAATCTTAACATATGGGTGCCATGAATAACTTGATAAAATTGGGTTATATATATCATCAAATATCATTTTTAGTTCACTTTTGAATTTGTATATGAACATGAAAGATTATTCTTCATAGATTCAGTCACCCATGTATTCTATTGATGGCTGCCAAAGTTTCCTATGGGTTTTGTGAATTGTGCCTAATACTACATCTAGTAAGAAGGACATCATGTAGAAATTTCCATCAACTGAACTTTAACCTCATAAACTTAACATCCACGACTTCAACCAAACACTTATAACTTCACCCAAGGTGACTATTTTATCTAAGGTTAATAGAATACCCGAGGGGAACCCATTCAACCTGAACATATGTTGTGGTAGGAAAACCATATAATATATTGAGGAGAGCCATGGAAATCCTAATCCCATGTCTAAACTTGATAATGCTATTGGAGGAAACTCCCTCCTTTGGATTTAGTCTTTGCCCCTTGAATATCGATTGTCTTAATTTTCCTTCTACTATATTGCTTTCAAGCCTCACACTAACTAGGACTGAGTTGTATGTAGTTTCAAGGGTGGGAAGTCTAATATATCTCTCAAATTCCCTACCTAAAATGTATGAAACTATTATTTTGACTTTTATAATGTGTAAGTAATCCATAGAAAACATCCATTATTAAATAGATATCTAAATATGTCTGTGTAAGGCATAACCTCTAGTTTTACTATAACCTAGTGAAGTCCCATTTCCTTGATTGATAGTAAGTTGTCTATGTATTGATTCTCATTAGAGGATATCTGGTCTTGTGTGGAATATGACATCACAGACTCCACTGCATCCCATAACACCAAATAATGCTAGAATTTGATGTCAAGGGTACTTTTGTCAAATATAGTGTTTAGGAATTGGATCCCCCCAATGAATGAATATATAGAGGGTGCTTAAACACACATTTGCTTCTAATACGAGGCCATTATATTAATATATATGTTGTAATTCCTTGTGTGAATTATCTAGGTAGTTCATACAAGCTCACTGAGAAAACTAGGGATTTTGTATATATTGCTAAAAAATCTAAGCTTTAAATGCATTTATGTGTCATCAATGTGAATTATGGTATTTTAATTTAGTTCTTATATCAATTTGAATGTGCCAATCAAGTTTGGTGGGTTTACTTTACTTGATAAATGGAAACAATTCATTAACTTTATATGTCTAGTCACTAGTTTAAGATAGTTGTCCCTTGTTTATCAACTCTTTTACTTTGTTGTCAAATTTTTTTATGTATATTATATCCATGTGTCTTTTGGATTGTGACACTTGTCCATTCATTGCTTGTTCAGGGCTTTTGATTTATAAAACTATTTTGTATTCTTTGAGGCCATGAGTTATCATGATTGAGGCATGTGGACGAATATTGGTCCCAAAAGAACTTGAGAGGCCAGATCTATGGTCGTTTATATTATTTAAATTGTGTATGTCCCAAAAATATCTAGGTGAATAAAATATAGACATGTGGCATGTTATCAGAGGCTTTGAAGGTTGGGAGACTCTGGGCCATGGGGCCATTGATCCATTCACTCTACTTTTATATTTCTAAAGTGGTAATTAAATGACAATGTTCTAAGTGTCACTTGCACAGAGCTTAGAATATAAGAGCCATTAAACTACAAGAGCTTGGGACCATTAGACTATGTTAATCCTTTTGGGGTTCTAGTTGATGATGATATGCCAAGTGATAAATGATTGAAACCTTGGAAGATTGAAACCATTAGACTTTAGGAGATCAAGAATTTTAACTGATTGATATTTTGTAAAGCCTTCATATTTATGGGTTCACAAAAATGCTCCACATGGAGTAGTTTGAAGTTCAGAGACTTGAGATACTTAAAATTTTCTTTAAACTTCGAAGGCTCTATGTAATAAAATGTCACCACCTATCAATGTATAAAAGATGAAGTTTTTAAGACTTGGAAACTTTATGAAATATAAAGGATCCAAAAAACATAGAAATTCCATCAATCCTGATCCTATGTAATAAAGATAAGGCCTAATCATGGATGATTTAATGAGTTTTGATGATAGTCTTGTGATTGTAAAATAATAGAAACACTAGGATGAATAATATTGTATTTGTTAGTCCATAAATCAAAGTTACCATTTTTAAAAAATAAATTATGAAAACCCAAGGTTTAAAATATTTCAAATAATCATTCAAGTTTTGATTTTCGTAATTCAAACTTCTGTAAATTTGGACTTTTGAAAATAAACTTAGACTTTTGAATGAATAAATTCATATTACAAACTTATAAGGTTTAAGAGAACCCAAATAAATATTTCCAACATTGACGAGTCCCTATTTTAAATTTTAAAATGGGGTGTGTGTGTTAGGGCACAAAAAGTATTAGATTAAAATGAAAAATAGTGCGTACCTAAAATTATATGTGGGAAAGAGACCTAAATGTAGGACACAACATTGAATTGTGATCCACACAAACTTGTATTGAAACATATCTATTATTAGTCTTTATTTAAGATGAATATCAAGAATTGAAATAAAAAATCTATAGAGTAACATGGAATGAATACACCTTATTGAGTATGCAAACCATTGTGCAATTTTTGAATTAAAAAGTAGTGCAAAATACTAGTGATTGTGTCATGTTGTGTGTTTGTATTATTATTAAATAAATTGGATTGTATTGTATATGCCATAATACTCATCAATAAGTAGGTGTTCTCAATAAATCAAGATGTGATTGAATCCATCTTCATCATCCCAGAGTAGTGGAGTAGTTTGAGAGCCATTATATATATAATATAAAAATTGGTGTATATACTAGTGCAAATAGTGAATCGACCATTGTAGATGGAATAAGGTTTAATTCTAGTGAAAAACTGGTGTAAATATTGAGTATAATTTGGCGTTGGTATATAAATCATGGAGAATGACATGAATTAATTTTCCATCTACAGAACTAATGCAAAAAATGGTGCAGTGAGGAAGCAATGTGTCACACACATTCCCTCAACTAATATTTGGTGCACATAAATTTTGAGACTGAGTCAAGAAATCATGATTCTGAGAAGAAAGATATTTGCTAAACTAGGACAATATGCTACACATGATTTCACCCAAACTAAGAAAATCTAAGATAAACTATGTAATTTTGAGTAATTTTAGGAATTGAGACTATGAAACTACTAAGTATCATTCTTATTAAACTGAGGTTCTTAGAAAATTTAAAAATTCCTATTTTTTTATGCATTTGGATAGCAACACTAGGAAGGACACTAGAGTAGTGCTCTCCTATCCAATGTGGTGATCATATTCACATTGATTTTGTGTGTTTTATGAGCCAAAACTATGACAACTATGTAACTACTGTTAAATATTTTATGTGTACTGATCTTGGAATCTTGGTCTTTAAAAAAAATATCTATGAATTCCCCTTCTTTTGAGGTGAGTTATTGAGCCTGCACAAGAACTTAAATTGAAATAAAATGTTATTTAGTAGTTTGTTATGATGTAAAATTATAAATATGAGTAATATTAACATCATGGAAAACCATGGCATCATTATTTATTTAAAGGAGCATAACAATAATGTAAGATGCATGCAAAAAAACATTCATTATAAGTGTGTTTAGATAGATGTGACAATGTAACACATAAATTACTAAGTAAATAAATATATAATGTTGAATGGAACTACTTAAGGAGGAATTCATGATGTCCATCATGTAATTAGAAAGGGATTGGGTGCATGATGTCTTTCATGGCATCCAAATTTGAGTAAAGAAGCAAGCAAAGTATCATGGTCATGATACGCTCAATAAAAGAGTACACACACAACACATAAAACATTTAATAGAAGGCCAAGGGGCCATAAACAAGGGACATATTCAAAATTCACTCTCAAATAGAAGACACATACAGAGGCATGTTCAAATGACCTAATGAATGTATAAGGAAATAATGGAGGCTTAGAGCCACATAAAAGGACATGTTCAAATGTTCGCAAACATGGATAGAAGACACACACAAAGACATGTTCAAATGTCATCACATGCATAAAATTAGAGATATGAAATCTTATATCCACTTGGAAATGACATATTCAATTGTCCTAAAAGAAAACAAAGTATTGCATACAAGATATGAATCTAGGAAAAGTAATATACAAATCATGCATGATTATGTATTCTAATAAAAAAGAACTAAGTTGTAATCTAAATATTATTCGATAAGTGAGATAGGCAATAATATATAAAAAAGTTAGTGAGTAATATCATAATATGTAATAAAATATAAATTACTGAGCATGTGAGTAAAATAATGTCATAAAAAAATGATAAAACATGTGTTTACCATACCCCCAATGAGTGAGTTGATGAATGTACATGCTATAGGAAGCCTGTGTAAATTCTAAAACTAAGTAGTAATAGTCTAAGCTCACTGAGACAAGATCATGGTGATGGACACTAGATCATTTCATTCTTGTCTTACACAATACTCCTATCTTATTAAAATTTCTAAGTGTGTAACAATAAAATCACCTATAACTTGTTCTAGAAATGATGTCATGTGTAATATAAAGTCACTCATATACATTGGTAAAGCATGTATGATATAAAACTAGATACAACACAAATAGAATACTATGCACAACTAAACTAATGTATGACAAAGTGCATATAAGCATGTATATGTCCTAATTTTGGTTATTTTATGTAATATTTTACTATTTTTGTATTATTTTTGCATATATATGAACTTAGAAGTAAAGAAAAGGATAAAAATTGATGACCCCCTTAAGAGTCTTACCATCTATAGATCCTACATTGAACAAAGGAATGGTGATTTCTTATAAATGAAGAGTATTATGTATCCACGTAGGTTTTTTATCATTACCATATTCATATTCTATATAATTAGTATCATCAAGATCATACATATATGGATTATTATAATTATCATCTAGATCATTAACTTATGAAATGCCACTCTTGTCTTTTGTTGTATCTTGATATGAATAAGGAACTTCCCCATAATATGGTATTATTTTTTTTGATTTATCTTATGCAATATGTGATGTGTCATGTTACTTTAGTGATATGCCATTACTTGTATTTATTTATATGCTAGCTGAAAGTATGCATTCTATTTATTGCTCTTGATTTTAAGAAAATCTATTTTCTCTTAAAACTATGATCATTTCACTTTCATTGAAAATGGGACATGGTTGACATATTTATCCATTGTTTCCCCCATTGAGATCATCCATGATATTCCTAATTTAAAGTTATATTGTGTCAAACTAGGACGTACGTGAAATACTACTTAACATGTTTTTGGCCCAACTATGCTAGGTAACTCAGTGGATCCAAAATGATTTATATAAATTATTCTTACAAAACATTTCCTTATCATATCCAATAAATTGTAAGAGTGTCATGCTACAAACATTCATTTCAATAGTGTTATTAATCACCACATTGATACATTGTTTGCCATCTACGAGGGGATAAATAATCAAAGGATCTTGAAAAAATGAATTCTTTTTATTCAATTACTTTGGAAACACACTTGAGAATGTATCTTTTATAGGTATTTCATGTTTTTGACTTTATTTTGTTATAAACCCTCTTTTTATAATGCTTTTTTGTTTATCTTGAATTTGATTTTACAACTTCTCTTGTAGTAATTTCACTTTTTCTTGTTGTAACATGTGTTTTTAAAAGTGTTCAATTTGTAATTACTATTTTTGATATTTTTCTTTTTGTGCTATTTATTTCTCTAATTTATCTTGTTGAACCTTTTTTTGTGTAAATTGTGCCTTTCAACTTTTTCTTTCTCTAATTTGTCCTTTGGTAACCACTTTTTGTACTAGTTCTAATTTTGTAACTTGTGATTTAAGAGATGCATTCATAAGGTGAGTGGGTTGCTTAAGTCATGTGTCAATGATAGAATCACCACTATCAATTATGTTTTGTATTTTATTCTTCAAATCCAAACAATGATTTGTATGATGCCCATATACTTTATGATATGCACAATAATATTTTGATATCCTTAGAGGATGTAGAGGAGGTAGTCAGATCAAATTATTTCAAACATTTCCCTTAGAATCTCACTTTAAATCTTATTATCCATTGAAATATATTTTTGATTCACTTATTTTAGAGGTATTCCATTGTAGTTTCTCATTTTTATATGAAATCTTGTTAGGTAAAACTTTGGTAGATGGAGATGCAGATACATGATTAATACTAACATATTATAGATTATTTGCAAATGTAATCTAATGTTCTAATAATGTGATATTTTCACTAAAAACATTATTTTGATTTTTTAATTCTGCTATTAACTTTCCCATAGTGATTATTTGATCATTTAGAGTCTCAAAAATACAAACCCTAGGTACTTTAGATTGAATATGCATACATACACCCTTAAGAGGAGATGTGGGAGGTGGAGGGGTTTGAGAAAGGATAGGTTGATTAGATTCATTTGTAAATATTATATGGTCTACTTTACCTCTTAATATAGTGATAACATGGACATGGTTAGAGGGAAAGTAGCTATCAAAACCTTGAGGGTTAGGAGGAGGAAGATATTCTTTTCAATCCATAGAATATGATACTAAAACATGGAAAATTATTGTTATAACATAATATATCAAGTCTAAAAATCCTAAAATAACAAGTGAAAATAATATACAAACTCTATAAACATTTTTGGTTAGGGTTTAGCAACATTTTATTAATAAATGGGTTCACTAATATGTTTTATTAAATTTGGGATTTGTGTGAAAACCCTAAATGACAACACTACTACAAAAAATTAGGAGAATAAATATAACAATGATAACATTCATTTATTTAGAAATAATGTATTCTATAAACTTACTAAAAATAGTAAACATAATGAGAAAAAAAATATATGGCTAGAAAATGTATCTCTAGGAGGAATAAGAGTCTAAAATTTCTTGTGTAGATAGGTCTGGTGACTAAAATCAAGATTCTAGAACTAGATATGGGACTTGGAAACAATGTTAAAAGAGGAAACTAGAGGGGTGGTGATCCTATCCAACCTAAGGCACTCCTATATATTTTATTTAGGAAATAAAGTTTTTTAGGTTCTCTATGCTTTCATCTATAGAGCTTGTATCTGGTGCATGAGGTTACAATCACTTGCGAAGACCATTGTGTGACTAATTTTCCTTCAAAACCCTAACTCCTTGAAATGTGAATACCAAAGAAATTCAATGGGGAAAAAGGGTTTAGTCGTTGAATTTGGGTGAGACCTAAACAACCCATGTGTTGAGTGCTGTCTATATACCAATACTCTGAAGAAAGATCAAATTTCATGTAGTTATCCCATTTTATGGTGGTGTGTGAATAACTAGTTTAATAATGTAGATGATAGTGTAATATTGATGTGATTAAGTGCCTTAACCATGAATTTTAACCTATAAAACATATTCATATTTGAGCTATAGGCTACTAGGGTTTTATGTAATTAGAATTGGGAGAAATATGTATTCTACTCTCAATATGTAATTATGATTATATTGATTTTTGCTGTGGAAGCCTCCTATATGAAAAATGGTTTAAAAAGTGTTTATATAGTCATATTATTTAAAATAATTCAAATGGGGCTCATTAGGGACATGGTTTTACCTTCATATAGCTTAGAATTTGGAAAATTAGCAATTATTTGGTAGGAAGAAATGAGAGGGGAAAAGGACACTAGAGTAATGTGCCCCTGTCCCCTAGGGTGATCCTATTTATTGGGTCATTTTACCATGATGAGGGTTAGTTAGGGATTAAAAGGTGTCTAAGGTTAATAATGATATGGATAAGTTTATTTGGGGGTCATATATCAGATTGAAAGAGTATGCAAGGTCATCAAAAGTGATCAAAAGGGGCCCTAAGATAGGTCTAGAGCTAAGTGTGTAAAAGAGTGATCACAAGTGCACAATTTTAGATTATATGTTAATTTTACATGTATAAAATATGAAATTTAATGTTCATAATTGTATTAATATAAAATTCAATTGTTCATAATGAGGCATTCATTCAAATCAAATTTCTAAAAGGAAAGATGGTTGCATCGACACACACACATGTACTCCTAACCTTGATCTTTTTAATTTCAAGCATTTAAAATTAATTTAATTTCATATTTTATACATTGATTATATATAATAACACTCTTGGTTATAGGTCTATCAAAAATAAAGTACTCAAGGTAGGCTCATGCAAATATAAAGTATGTTGTACACACCTAGGTATGCATTTCTTTCCTTTAAACTAGAAATTTCATTACTAGATTAAGGGGGGGGGGATGTAGATAATAAAATATGATTTATATATTAAAATAGAATTTTACACTTGGAAAGTACCTATAATGGCTATAAATTTTATTTTTAGACCTTCTTTCTACCAAAAGGCTTGTGTTCACTATCTATTTTTGCTTAATTGATTATATCCTAGTCCAACCACTATTATTTAGATGACCAAGCCTTTTATATTGTGCAAAAATATCTAAACCTAATTATTATCCTTCATTTCTAGTTTTGGACTTGTACCTATTTCATATGTCTCTAGACACTTGAATCCCAAGTAGACACTTGCATTAACCCAAGTGTCCATTTTCATACAAAGTGTACAGTGCCCAAACATCATCCAATTTATAGAAGAAATGTATCCAAAAGGTCAGCCAAAGTGCTTTAATTTGAGATATTTATAAAAGGGATTGGTATATATAAAATATCAACCCTCATTCATTCCTCACCTATAAATCACAAGGAAATATACCAAGAAGCACTCAATAATAATTCAAGTGAGGACACCTGCCTTATTTGTCTCTATTTCCATATCAGTCATATGAGCAATATTTATACAGGGCTAAAGCATTTAAAGAGCAGCCCATGATCCATGTTTTAAAGTTAAAAGATAGGTCATTATATGTATTTTATTATCACATATTACATCCTTGTGCACACATAATCTAACATGTAGATGATAACTACATCATTTTGAGGCTATCTTCAGAGTATTGGATATGTAGGTAGTTTCCATTGATAGAGGGGTCTTAAGGTCCAAATCAACACTATGAGCCCACTAAACTATTTTTTCCATAGTCACTCTAAGGGTGAAGAGATAGGGTTTTATCATTTGAAAAATGGCAAAAAATTGTGCACATGATTTGAAGATATAAAAATAAAGGGAACAAAAAATTCATAAGGCTCCAGTTGGTTGCATCTAGATCCAATTAGTATTATGTATAAGACATGTACAACAGAGTTAGACACTTGTGCCGATGCAACTATCTAGATTTGATGCAAGTGTTTAAGGCCACATAAAAGGATATTACTAGAATCTAAAAAATGTTCTAGGATCATATTTTAGTCCACTTATAACTTGTTCCTGGCTAGACTTGCATACACATAGTAAACTAGCTAAGTATCATTTATTTCTAATTTATTGTAATATCTCTTAATAGTTATACTTTATTATTTTTAAAAATCTTAGTTTTATAAATTTAAAATATTATTTCTCTAAGTTTTTTATTAATTGGCCTGCTTATTATATTCATTTACCATACTTGTATATCTAAAATTTAGGGTTAAATATACACCTATTTGCCGATGCAACCATAGTGACTATTGATGCTTTGACTTGGAAAATATGATTCCTTATAAATCATTAGAGTTGGAAAATGTTTATACCTAAACCTTGGAAGTGTGAAGATGGAGATTAGAAGGTATTATGACCCCAATCTAGTATAATGATGAGTTGTGACACAACCATTGAGATCAATATATCTCAATCACACAACATAAGCATGAATATATATAATCTAGTAAGAGTGAGTGATTTAATCAATTCATATTATAAATATGGTGAGATTATATTATTTAATCACTCCAATCTATAAATATAGTGAGGTTGAATGATTTAATCACTTCAACCTATAAAGTGAACCAATTGATGCATCATAAAAGACTCGATAAAAAATACATCCTAGTGTAATTGGTGTGTCCTGGTGAATAATATAATTGGTATGTTTACAATTTTTGTTGAAATAACATAGTATATGCACCTATAATATGTCTAATCTGGAGTATATGTGTCATAAATATGAAAAACTCTATTTTAAATCTATGCATAATTGGTATAATGTATAAGATTATGACCCATGTGTATATATGAATCATGGAACTGAACTAGAATTTGTGAAAGTGTGGAGGATATGTATTTATGACATGCCCACACTAAAGTTTAGAGATAATGAGAAAGTGTATAAGTGTGGATTTTATGTTTTTATGACATGCCTCCACTAAAATCTAAAAATATTAGGAAGGTGTATAAGTGTGGAGGTCATATTTTTATGACATGCCTCCACTAAAACATATAAATTGTGAAAATGTAGAGGTTATGCTTCTATGACATTCTGCCATTGATATTCCCACAATTTTGGGGTGAGGGAACTAGAATTTGTAAGTTACCTTACCTCAAAAGGATAAAGTTGCTGTATAATTTTTGAATGAATCATGTAACATATATGAATAACATGGAAAAGTAGATATATCAATTTTTATCATAATAAATGATTATATTGAGTCTTAAGATGCATGATATATATCATGTTAATCTATAGAGAGTAACATTAAAAAATCAAAAAATAATCAAGCATACACACAAGATGACTCAAAGTAATGCAAAAGAATGGTTCAAGGGGAGCTCATCAAGGGTCATGCTAAAATGTTGCACAATCAAAATTAATGACATATTTAAATGTAAAATCAACATGGAATGACATATTCAAATGTTCAAACAACACATAATGATAAAAGGGACAACAAGCAAGGAACATATTCACATCTTCCACAAGCAAGATACTATCAAACATTGTAATACACTCAAGGAAGTGACAATGTGAATAAATGAAGTATAAACTACCAACATAAGCATATTGTACTAGTAACTACATATATATGTTATAAACAATGTTATGTAGTATAACATATCAAATACATTTTGAAATATATGAGCATAGATGTATACATGTGTAAGTGTTAGCATATAAGATCAAACATGATATTGTATAAATTATCATAAAGGTTATGAAACATATATAAATCATGACCAAAGAAGGTATATTCCCCCATCATACTATGTGATGCAAGTAGAGTGGAGGTCCAATATCTTGAAGTGTATAGATCATGTGTATGGGTATGCCTGTATCACACTTAAATATGCACGAACCATATGTGTATAGGAATGAAATGATATGCTATATACTAACATAAAACAAAAAAAATAGATGAAAAGGAGCTAAGAAAAAATGGGAATGCTAAATATTTTTGTATTGTTTATTTTTATTTTTATATTTGAAATATTTGATTTTTTTTTTAATAATTTTGGAATGTTTTGATTAATATGCACCAAATGGATAAAGTTTGTTACGATTTGAGTGTTTTTAGTGAAAAATATTTGGAGCATGCTCCTCTTCTCTCCTTAATTTATAATTATAATTACCATCACTATTGTGTGGTATGTGAACCGATCTTACCTTGTAGGAGAATGAAATACCTTGTTATTTTTGATCTATTTTAGATTCCATTTGGTATAGCCAAAATGAACCCAATGTAAATTTATGTTGAGTTTTATGTGGCATGACCCATAATTTTGTTTGGATGACACATGGTCGACAAACAATTGGTAATATTATGTATCCTAATGAGTTTATAAAACTTATTTTATGATGTAAATCTTTAATGACATAAGCAAGTTGTGCCAAATGTATTTCATTAAAAAAAGTTTCTTTTTATATAGGATCAATATGGTTATGGTAAAAATAAGTTCCACCCATGATTAATGTGATTGTTAAATCCTTTTGTCAAGGATGATTCTTTCTTAGTGAATTTGGAAGTGTTTTCAGAGTCTGTCCACATGGTTTTAGTCCCATATTGAGTAAATTTTGTGAAGGTTTCATATAAATATTTGGAATGCCACAAGTTTGTTAATTATATTCATTTGGTAATTTATTACCATTGTATGTATCACAAACAAAATGTTTATACATTATAGGAAATATATTTAGTTCTTTATTATATTTTAATAGGAAGCAAGCATAACTATGCACATCCATGTATAAGTGGGTAAATGAGTATAATGTTTATGTAATTCCATTTCCTTTAGTGGAGGAGAGAGACCTATACCAAATAGGAATTGTAAATCCAAATTTGAAGGAATAGATTCATCATCATGTTGTGTGAAGTTTTGAAAATGTTTCAATGTAAATTTTGGCACATTGTGTGTATTAAAGGCCAATAACAAAATATATTCTAGTTGATTGAATGTAATTAAGGAACCATTTGGTAAACTATAGAACCAATCACAAGATTCATCTATAAGGCTCATATGAAATTATTTTAACAATATTCATTCAGATTTAACTCAATATCCAAAAGAGTGTACATATTGAATTCTATGTTTGGAAGGATCTTCATGACCAAAAAATGAAGGTAGTATTGGCATTATAAACTCTTGTGGATAAAGATATTCAAATACAAATTATGTAAGAGGTTGATTTTGGATAATATTATCAATAGTAGTAGCATTATAATATGACATTTTTACTTTGATAATTTAAACTTACATTTGGAGATCTCTTATAGTACTTGTCATACACATAAGATAAGTAGTAGGAATTACTAGAGTTTGAAAATATGTAATATTTGGTTGAAAATCATCATTTATTTGAAACATAGGAACAATAGACATCTCATATTTATGACCATTGTTTTTAGCTTTTCTGATAGGGGCTATTACTTTCATAATTAATAAATAACCAAATTAACTCATGTATTAATCTGAAACACTCACATTACAAACACCAGTTCCTTTTGTGGAAGGAAAAACTTTGAATCATGGGCCACTTCAAGGGGGCTACCTCCTTTAAGCCAGGATCACTTACAAATACCCTTCAATGATCTACAACATCACCTGCTCCTTTATTTATAATATTTTTTACCTACCATACTCCTCATTCTAATGCATGTGGGATTATTCACTATTATACTATTATACTATTATACTATTATACCCCTATATAGGTACATTACATTCCATCCCCCTTAAATATGTTTCACCCTAAAAACATAATAAGAAATAGGAGGATGACCAAATGAAGGTTCAACCATACATATTAAAATAGGTTGAAGACCACATAGAAGCCCATTAGTGCATCTTTTTTGGATTTTACTTCTTCTTTCTATGTTGAGAGGTGAACATATACAATAACATGGTGAACATGAGCACTATAATTGTAGATTGAAGTGTAACTTGAAATATGATGATCATAACTTCAAAGTGAGAGCAAGGGTACTCAAAATAGTCTACCTAATAAACTAATTGAGGATACATGCCATCCCCTTTTGCATTAATCTTGACATACATTTTTGTTGAAGTATCTAACACCACCAAAGAATTCACTGAATTGTGGGAATCATTATAAGTAATAAGAAAAGAAGTTTATAACATATGTATGGAAGACTTAGTGGATAGAAGAGAAAAATCACCCTCATACAAGTGAAGGAGATCTTCATTTTATGTTCTATAAATGTCCTCCAATTCCATCCATGTAGTTATTTCTGCTTTATATTCTTCAACTATAGGAAATGAATCCACATACCATTCACTATAATTATGCTCACAATCTAACCATGCATTAATTTCTTCATCATAGTTTGTAGTTATATGGAAATGAAGTTCAATTCTATAAAAAATATTATTAATAATATCTAATGAATGAATTGTTCTAGATAAAATAGAAGGCTCCTTAACTTTTTTTTTGATTTTTTTTACAAAATAGAAGTCATTAAAACTACATTAACTTTTAAAATACCATAAAAAATTCAAAATTTTAAATGTTATGGAAATATAAGACAAAGGTGCACAAAACCCAATTTTTTTTGGCTTGATTCATTACTATTTATGAGTAGTTTAAAGAAAAATAATCAAGTTTTTTGAGGATAAAAAACAAAATATGCACTTCTTAGACTTGCTCCATGAAGCTCCCAAATGTACATGTAATAAAAATTAAGATCACAGAAATGGATTTGGAAAGTGATCTGATACCAAATGATAGGAAATTTAATGCTATAATATGGAAAATTAGATAAATACTGCACATATTAAGTATGTATTCCTTTTGTGGAAGGAACAACTCTGAATCATGGGCCACTATTAGGGGGCTACCTCCTTTGAGCCAGGATCGATTACAAATAAATCTTTGATGATATAAAATATCACCTACCCCTTTATTTATACTATTTATTACCTAATCTAATCATCATTATAATACATGTGGGATTATTCACTATACTACTATTATACCCCTATCTAGGTATATTACATTTTCATCACTTGTAAACTTGCAATTTTTAGTAATTTATCTTCATTTGAAAGTTTTAAAATTTTTAGAGATGGTGTATCTTTTGGAAATTTAGGAAGCTTTTGTAAAGGTTTGTCATGTAAATTTTTTAGCACACTTGATAATGGTACCTTTTTGAAAACTTTGGTAGTGATATATCATGTAAGAGTTTTGGAATTATTGGTAAGCATGTATTGATTTAATATTTGGGAGTCTTTGGTAACTGGACATTATTTGGAATGGTGATAAATTTTTGTAATTGTGCATTTATTTGGAGTTTCAAGGAGGCCATGATATCTTTTTTAATATTGTGAAATGTTTTACAATCAAAAGATAGAAAATTTGAGTTCTTATCATACACTATGAGTGCTTTATTTGGACATGTAGGAACCTTGGGTAATTGTAATGTTTTTCATGAAGGAATATTTACATGGGTTGATATTTACAAAGAGGTCATTATATCATTGTGAGACTTGCAAAAATCTTCATGATTAAATAAAGGAAGATCTTGTTCATTTGTATCCACATTTGTTTTGATATGGTAAGGAACATGTTGACCATGATGTGATGACCTACCATTTTGGTTATTAATATTATGGACTTTAGAATCAACCATAGGCCATCAAAAAATTTGAGGAGTATGTTTCTCAATTAAATAATCAAACATGTCTAGATTTTTTTAATTTGTAAGATTTGAAATTAGTTTTTTCTTGATATAAATGGCTTTATAAATATATAACTTTTCTTGTTCATAGGTTATGATTGATATTGAAAAACACCATTCATTTTATTTTTGGTAAAATAGAGAATGATATAGTTTAGAAATAAATTATGAAACCCTAGGAAGTTGTACAACACAAGATCAAATAATGGTTGCATATGAAGACCTAGGGGTCAGTTTCACCAAATATTTAACCCTAAATTTGAAAAGGTGGGGGTATAGGGATAAGAATATAGAAGTATTTCAATCATAAGAGTGATAAACTAATATTAATAGACTAATGAATAGAAAAGTAAGATAAATAATATTTTACATTTACACAACTGACATTGTCAAAAATAGTAAAGTACAATTATTGAGAAATATTAAAATAAATAAGAAATAATGGTACTTGGTTTGTCATTCATAGATAGTTCTAGACTAGAAACAAGTGTAAAGTATGTAGGATTAGTATTCTATATTAGTCATTAGGTTTATAAATTTTACTTATGTAGCCATGGATACTACCATCAAATTTGGACACTTCCATCGATTCTAGTGTCTGGCTATGATGCAAGTGTCTAGTATGAAATAAATATGGATGTGACCAATTTCATTGTTTTGGGTTTTATATCACCTTTCTACTGATGTTTTCAGATCTAGGATACAAATTGTCACTCTTCACTACTTGATCAAACCCTAGCTCTTCAAACTTATTCACTCTTCGAATGAGTTAAACTAAAAATGGGTTAGTGGAATCATGGTGTCTAGTTGATCCCAAATACCCCTCTATCAATGGGAACTTTATACATATCCAATACTCTAAAGAGGGCCTCAAAATTATGTAGTTATCCCATATGTGTGAGAAAGTGTGTTCATAAGGGTGCAATATATAATATGATGATACATGTAATGATCTAGCTTGTAATTTGATAAATATAACTCATGGTCTTATTTTTTAATGATTTAGACCTATAATATGACTACTCCTATGATTTATTTAAAAATAGGGATGAATAGGGTAGAATAGCTTGGTTGTGCAATTGATCGATTTAGCTTAAGTAAGTGTTTGTATGGTATTTTCTAGATGAATAATGAGAAGGTTTAGACATATATTAATGCCATACATTTTAAAATATCTCATGATAAGGTTTAATAAGACAAATAAGCTGAATTTTAGGTTTTAAAACATTTTCAATTTGGATGACTTTGGTAACTAGACACTAGATAGGGATCTAAACACTATTGTCTGTAGTAATGTCCGTCTATGGCTGGTAGTGTCCAAAAGGCTAGAAAAATAGTATGGATTTTAAACTTATAGTGAAGGATTTTTATCAAATTTTAATCTTTCTATGTAGTACAATAGACCTAGGTCATAATAATGATATGAATTAAACTAAAATAGAAGCATTTAAGTACAATCAGATGGTGAATGCAAGCCTTTTGACAACATGGAGGTCTATACTAAAGGGTGGATCATAATTGATATTTTTCAAATGTACAAGACTAAGATGATATAAATATTTAGTTTTAGTTTCTACATCCCTTTGAATACAATAAATGGGTCATATCCAAAATCTCTAAGTTGGTATATAATAAGGTTGGCAAGTACATTGAGGATCTTGATAATTTAAAAATTAGGGAAAATAACTACATAAGCTTGTGCAAATGAATTGGCCTTGGGAACTTGAACATTATTTTTATCTAGATGTAATTGAAAATTAAACAAAGGATGATACACAAATACATTGAAAATACTAGGGTTTCAGATCAAATGACATTTATCTTAAGATTCTCCCTTGAGAGTTTAAATAATCAATGCTTATACAATCTTACAATATAATTAGATGTTGGATTTAAAATGTTGACACTAGCCTCCTTTTATTCTATGATAATTTAACATGCCAAGAGGTGTGTGAACATGTTGAGTTTTTATTTTCCTAAGGAATGTTGAGTAATTCATCTTAGCATAAAGATATCATGAGATAGTTTTAATTATAAATAAATCATCATATGTTGTCAGCTATCTTGAGATTATACATTGGTATAAATGAATTATTTTGGTTATACAAGGATGTTCCTTCCAATCTAAAGTAAAATAGCTTACCATTATTTCATAGACACACAAATACATGCACACACACGCACACACACACACTTTCACACACACACTATGTGTAGGATTTTTCCTGCTTTCAATTTTACCTACACATTTGTTAGTGAACTTGCTTAGGGTTGTTAAGGTCATAAGGGGAACACACACTTAATGTGTTTTTTAATTATGAGTTGAGTTTATACCTTTATGGTGACTTAATATCTCACTATATAATGTACCTCATTTGTAATTTTTGCTAATTAGCTAATAGACATTAATGAATCTCTCTTTTTCTTTGCATATTACTCTCACCTACTCTTAGGGTTTTCATGCAATTTATGATGTTCAGAGATCTTGGAGTAGTCTAACATGGTATTAGAGCTCTAATATAATGGCCATTTTACCATTTCAAAATCCTTGGTGGGATCTTTTCATGCATGAATTCTTGGTAGCTTTCATTTTTTCACTTTTTATAGGTTTGGTGGGATTTCATGAAAATCCATGCAAATTATATATCCAGAGTCTCTGATCATAAGATAAATAGTGCCATCAGATATAAAAGGCACCAAAACCCTAAGATCAACTGTATAATTAACCTATATCTGTGATAGTGCTTTTTAATTATTTTTTGAGGGGTTTGAGGCATTTTCAAGCATTTTACTTATTTACATACAATGAGATTCTCAAATCAGGAAAATATTTTTGGGGTTTTCTGAGTTCTCAAATGGGTTCTTGCTATATTTTATGGAGGTTACACTAAATTTGTATATTTGGGTGGTTTTCCAACTCGACAGAGTTTTTCACCTCCATAGATACCTTGGCAAGTTTTGACATTTGTCAAGTTATGCATCCCTTATGTGTAACCTCATCAGGTTTCAAGCATCCTGCTGACATCATCATCAGGTTCTAACCCCCTTGCCAATATCCCCATCGAGTATCATGACCTCTGCTTACACCACTGTTGGGTATTGTAACCTTTTATTGAGCCTTCACTAGGTTCTAACCCTATTACAAGCTCTACCACTGAGTTTGGCACCCTTTCATGTACCTCTGTTAGTATCTATGAACCTTGCTAGCACTTCCATTGGGTTCCACTAACCTTTCAATTTGATTATTTTTAAAATATTGGGGTATTATTCCTAATTTATTTAAAGGGTCCGAGTGGTAAAATTAGTAAATCAATATACAATAATTAAGCTACTAACTTGTCTAAATTAATTACAATTCAAACTTTTCTAAAAATAGTAATAAGGAGAATAAAATAAAACTTAGCTAAAAATTGATTGATCTGACTGAGACAGAGGTTGGAATTCACTATACAAGACTAAGACATTATCACAAACTAAGATCTAAGCTTCAATTTATGATTGGAAAAGAGTGTTATAACTAAATAGTAGTGGTACTAGTTCTATAGTCCACATCTACCATTATTATCTTGAGGATCAAAACTTTTTGGGTTTTGTTCGTTATGTTTATGTGACCTTATCTATGAAGTTTTGGTAGCTAAAAGTATATATAGCTCCATGTAGAGAAGATTATTTATTTAAAACCTATCTTCTATTATGTTTTGAATAATTTTGAGCAAGAGGGAAGGGGTTAGTGTGTGTAAGATGCACTAGACATGCTTCACATCCCATGTTTGGGTACCCTACCTACATACCAATACTCTGAAGAGGGATCAAGCCATATGTAGTTCTCCCACTTGATGTGCTTTGTGAAATTATGTATATGAAGATCTAGGATGCTAAATTGGATGTGCTTAAGGTGGCTAGGGACTGGTATAAGGATTTGAATGAGCTTATAAGTGTGTTGGCTACCTATATACAAAGAATAGGGAAGATTGTTTAAATAGTCTTTCTTGTATTCTTACTTGCTTAGTGATATTTACCAACCCATTTCCAAATGATATTTAAATGGGATTTTATAGGGATCTACTAGTCATGGTTTGAATATTCTCACATTATGATGAGGATGGGAAACTAGAAAAAATTGATCGTTGGGGCTAGAAATGGACTTGGACAATAGTACCAAAAGTGGATAGGAGTGGCACTGACACTATAGTCTAAGGGTGGTGCTACTGTCCTGAGTAGATGGGACATGGGGGATTGATTTTTCTTAGAAAGAGTACTTTGAGTGAGCTAAGACCAAGTCTAGAAGGCTACAAATGATTTGGAATCAGTGAAAATAAGCCTAAGAGGGTCATGAAAGCAAATAAGAGGGACCTAAAGGTTGGGTGTCATTAGCCATGCTCAAGTTACCAATTTTTTTATTTTAAATGACTACATTTCCCCCCCTTTATTTTGGTGATGTAGCAAAGTGAAATACTAGGGTAAAGGAAATATAGAAAGTGTACCTAAAATTACTTTCAAGGGTGAAGTTCATGAAGATGTTGTGATGCTGGGTATGCATAGAGAGAGCATATTGTGAAGTGCGAATCTACAAGATAAAATAATGAGTAGATCAATTCTTACTAGATATGTTATATATAAAATAAGAACATACAAAGCTAGGTAGGAGAGAGAGAGGAAGAGAAAGGAACAAATACACCTCACTGGGTATGTAGACTAATATAAAAGCTATTGTGATGCTGAGTAATGTTAAATGTGTGTTGAACCAAGAGTAATATCGTAATTAAAGCTGAGTACTCAATTCCCTAAAAGTGGCTCAAGAATGTAAAGGCTGGCCCTTTGGCTCCTTTGTCACCCATTAAGTGAATATGAGTGGTCATGCATGTGTTAATCGATGTTTGGGCCATGTGTCCAATCCCTTTGAATAAGTGGCTCAAGAATACAAAGGCTAGCTAGTCCTTTGGATCCATCATTACCCATGAAGTGAAGCTATGAACTGATACTGATATGAAATGTATGTCATATGAGATGGATCTTGAAGCCCATGAAGGTACTATGTTATGAAAATGCTGGTCTGGATAGCCATATGTATACTAGAAACTAGGCCACTCTTGGCCACTCTAAAATATGTAGATTAGGCTTGTATGAAAACCACTCCAAACTGGTGCACTAGGCTTGTATGAAATCCACTCAGGAAATTTAGAACTTGGGAAGTTAGGCTTGTATGAAAGCCATTCCAAAATTATTCCAACCACCTACAAATGGAATAAGGCATGCAACTACTAAGAATGCCTAATAATATTAAACTTAGAAAGAAAAGAAAAGAAATGTGCCATGCACATTGTCCCCAATCTTTGGTGTTAGAAACATGGATTCTAATATATAAGTTATACCAACTACCATATCTAAAAATGGAAGTGAGAGCCATCATGTTGCATATGATGCCCCCTATATCTAGATTCTTTGAGAAAAACTATATTGAAACTACTGAATCTGGTTTTAACTATAGTTGACAAAACTGTAACTAAACTTACCTTTTTATCTATTTCTAGAAAATTTGGTTTTTCTACTGTTTAGATAGAAGCACTAAAAGTGGACACTAATTACATCGCCACTATTGTCCAAGTTGGGTGCTATTGTCTAGGGCTAAATTTGGTAACTATTTTGGATTCTTGACTATTTGCCTATTCTATTCTAACTAGTTTAATGTTTGGTTGCTGTTTTGACCATTGGGAGCTTTGATCTCTATGATAAAACCCCTATTTATTTCCCCTCTTCTGAGGGTATGAATGAAGACCCTATAATGAATACTCTTAGAATAAAGTCCTATAAGTGTGTTATGTTGAAAATATACATGGTATAACAATGATAATCAACAAGATATCTCAAGATATAACATGATTTGTATTAAAAGATTGTTAGATCAACAGGGGTATGCCTAGATAGATGTAACAATGTAATATCATGTGAAATGTATTGAACTATAAATGAAAGTCTAGTTAGTTTTTAGTTAGAGGGATGGAGAATGATATCCATCATGGCATCCAAGAAATCAAGATAAATGCATGATGTGAATCATGGTATTTCAAATAATGATAAGGAAAAAAGCAACAAGCACATAAAGCAAGAAGAAAGAAGCATACAAGGGTGGCCAAGGGGCCAATCAAACAAGAGACATGGGCACATGTCACTCAAACTGGAAAGCAAGCATACAAGGCATGTTCAAATTCCATATACACATATAACTGAAACAAGAAAAATTGGCATGGAATCCATAATCATATAGAGGACTACATGCAAAGGACATTGGTAAAATCCCTAAGACACAACATGAATAGAAGCAAAGGACATTGGTAAATTTACTAAGACATAAATAGGAGATAAAACATGAAATAAGAAATTCAAATAATCTAACTGCGCTAAGCAAGAAAAAAAACATGTAAGGAACTGTAAGTACAATCACATCTAACTAATCAAAGCAAGAGGAAAATTATGCAAGACATGTTAGTACAAGACTAAGTATATGCTAATAAATACACAATTTATATATAATAGTGAGTGTTGACAGAGTAATCTGTGTGAGCTAGTAAGTAATGTACATCAACATGGTAACTAGAGTGTGTGGTGTAGGAATGATATAACCTAGATGGTGTAGTCATGTAGAAGATACCCCCAATGGGTACGTATATCGATGTGTTTCTTAATGTAGAAGTAAGATTCCCCATCAATGGGTAGAGTGAAATAATCAAAGAGCTAGATGTCACTGCACACACTTTAAAAGAGATCAAGTGAAGCATGGTAATTTAGATAAATCAACAAACAATAAGCATAGAATAAAAAATATAAGTCTAGCATAGTAGTAGAAATGTAAATCATGGATGATGAATACAATTTAAATATTATTAGTTATTTTCATGTTTTTATATTTTGAACTATTTGAATGTTTTTGTATTTTTGATATATTTGATTTATGTACAATCAAGCATAAGAAACTATGTATAGGTAAGTAGGGAAAGGATGATACTAATCGATGAGTATCATGGGAGACTCCCTATCATGGTTTCCTATATCAAGGAGAGGAATCATGGATGATTGTGAAGCACAATGGAAATGTTAAGACTATGGCTCTAAAAGTTGTATATGCTATAAATATTCTAAAATCTCTAAAGTAAAAACTGATTATGGGGTCCCCCTATAACTCTAAGAAGTTGATGGAACTATAGGGATTTTAGGGACCTATCTAGGAGTAGAAGAAGCTCTCTAAACATGTGCTATATGAGTAGACACATGAGATCTCAATGATACTTCTTTAGGTGTGAACACTATAGCTAAAAGCTGTCTAGAATCTTGAAGATGTAGAGGTGTATGAACTCTCTATGCTAGCGATGGATGCTTCAACTATGTCTAAATCAAAACTGGAGGAGGAAATATAATTGGTGGAGAAATTAAAACTAGAGGTTGAACTAAAACTAGTGATTGTACTATAGAGGATGGCTCTAAATTAGGTATTGGTAATTCATACGAAACTCCACCAAGTGTAATAACCTAATTATTATGAATCAATTTCATGCATCTGTGAACTATAGAAGGTATTTCTCAAAGCTTCTAGATCCATGGTTGACCAAGTAACATATCAAAAACTCCTCTACTGGGAACTATAATTAATGATGTGGCCACGTGTGTTGAACCCACCTATAGAGGAAGTATAATCTCACCTGATGAACTTTGTATATGCCTACTAAATATGCTAATAACTATGTCTATCGATGTAATATCCTACTTTGAATATCCCAAATAATGTGATAATGTCATAGTGCACATGTCCACACTGAATCCATTATCTATGAGAACACTATGAATAAGATGTTTATAAATGTGAGATCTAATCAGAGTGCATGGTAATCTGTATCCTCTTCAATGATCTCCTAATTTTAGAAGGAGATGGAAGGTCAGGATAAAACTCTGGAATTATGTTCACCAATTATATTGCTTAAAGGATGTAACTCAACTAAAGGTGCCATGCATATATCTGGTGGGGGTGTGCATGATATGCATGATGAACCCATGATGTGTCCCCTATCTCCTATTTGGAATGCCATGGAAAAGGATTTGAAAATATTTTCAATGCTTTATCCTATGTTGGATTGGTCTGAGGAGGCTCAACTGAAGTGCTAAGATCAATATGATTTCCATATGTCAAATCTTGTATCTTGTGTCTCAAAATGATGCATCTATTTATTGTATGGCCTAGTGACCTATGAAACTCATAAATGCATGCTGATCATATCCCTATGGAAGAGGATTTGTTGGGTCAAATTCTAAAATAGGAGGAAGAGATATGATTTTACATTCCAATAACTACAGAAAAACTCTAGCTAGATAATTGGTAGATTGGTAAATGTATGCTGAGGAGGTGCCGATAAAATTACTTGCTAAAGGGGTTCTGAAGTCACATTAACTTTAGGTTGATTCTAAATCTTATTATCATTGACCTTAACTTTGTATGAAATTTTACTATTACTCTTGTTTGTTGTTTTTGAGATACTTGTGTACTTGATTTTGCCCATTAAAATTAACTTGAATTCTCTTTCCTTTAGCATGTGACATATTTTAGTGAAAGAAGAGAATATTTTGAACATAATTGATTCATGCAAAGCTGGTAGAAGAATTTGTTTGAAGAGATCCTATAATTCTTGATTGGCCATGGGGATAGTTAGCTTAGACAAGATAGTTTTATATCAAAGAACATAATTTGTGAGATGCTCATTGGCCATTTGTTTTTGTTGTGCAACTTGAGCATATGAAACCTTATCCCCAATGTTAATGTTGGAATGAGCTAGGAACATGTAAGCTAAAGGATTGAATGTATTGATTGACTTATTTGATAGACTATAGAACCATTATAAATCATAATCCTTTAGGATTCATGGGAGTAGCTTGGTAAGTAGCCAGTCATTTGGTGCATAGTGTAAGCATGCTACATGAAAGGATCTCAAATGTGTCTTTGGATCACCCTTTCCATCATATAGAGTAAAGTTGGGTTAAAAAAAACCTTGTGGTAAGGGTGTCAAGGTAATGTGACGTTGATGGGGAATCAAGAACAACAAACAACTCTAATCCCACTTGTTAGGATCTTGCTCCTCAGAAAGAGCACAATATGATTACCTTGTATTAACAACTAAACATGCAGAATTAATCGGAAGCAATAAGTAACTAGAATTCACAAATGACACAAAATATGAGAGACAACACAAACTATATTAATACTCATCCAGAAAGAAAATATAATAAAGAAGATGCCACTTCTTCTTCCACCTCTGTGAGGCTTCCCACACCTCAAGGGCTCCCAGTAATTCTCAATCAAGAGTTCACTCTCCTACCAAAAATGGTCCCAACACACAACTCACACACAGAATTGGTGTTCACCTCCAACTAGTCAGTAATAACCCTGCCAGTACACAAGTACTCAAAGTACTTCAAGTAGATCTCCCATAAGCTTGCAACAACCTACAACTCAAATGATCTTACTTACACATGTAGATCTTCTCTATGAACTTGCAACAACCTGAAATTCAAATGATCTTACTTATGGAAGGAACTACCTTGCCTTCCTTTTTTCTCTATGACTGAGTACACACCGTACTCCAAGTAGATCCTGCCTGATCCTACTCCTTGTTGTGTTGCTGTCACCTTGATTCTGCTGCCACCTACAAATCAACCTGGTTATGTACACCTACAAACCTAGACCTTACACACACATACACCTACAGATCAATGATCCTACTTACCATGCAGATCTCCAAATGTGGCATTGCACACCTGCTGACCAAGATCTTACATACATGAAGAATCCTTCTGATTCTCCAAACCAGTACCCATACATGGCACTGTGGCACTAGGAGGAACACACCTTGCTCTCTTCACACACAGAAGGAGCTAATATTTGATCTCTTACTCTCTTTAAGTTCCCTTGCTTTCCACATTTCCAGCAAGTTATTTTGCCATACCTGGACTTGGATCTCTTGCCTATCTTGGACCTTGATCTCCCATGCTCGATCTTCTCTCTTTGCCTTCCCCTGCTTTCCACACTCAAAGCATTTCCTGATGATTCACCTGTGCTTTTCTTGCAAATTTCTTCATTCAAGATTACACTCACAACATCATCCACTTTTAAATTTTTTGAAGCAGATGCATTATTACTAACTGCCATTACCAAACTCTCCCAACTTTTAGGTAATGAGCATAAGATTAAGATAGCCTTAATTTCATCATCAAAAACAATATTGACTAAACTTAACTAGTTTACCAAACCATGGAAATCACTAAGATGACTATGTACAGATCCACCATCCAACATTTGCAAATTAAATAATTGCTTCATAAGAAATACCTTATTCGAAGCTGAGGGTTTTTCATATAAATTTGCCAAAGATTCCATCAACTCTACCGTTGTCTTAGCCTGAGATAAGTTGGAAATCACAGATGATGCAAGGCTCAACCTTATAGATCCCAGAGCCTTCCGATCAAGAACCTCCCATTCTTCATCCTTCATATCCATGGGCTTGCATGCAACCCCACCCAACTGTAAGTACAAATCTTTTTGATACAGATAATCTTCAATTTGTATCCTCCATAATTGATAGTTCTTGCCATTAAAATTCTCCATTCGTAGCTTACTTTTTTCTACCATTGCTATACTCCCACTCAAATAGAAACCCCTATGAGTAACCTGTAATCAACACACACTAACCAGATCTAAAACACCTATTAGTAACCCAACCAAAAGCTCTGATACCAGTTGATGGGGAATCAAGAACAATAAATAGCTCTGATTCCCACTTTTTAGGATCTTGCTCCTTAGAAAGAGCACAATATGATTACCTTGTATTAGCAACTAAACATGCGAAATTAACCAGAAGCAATAAGTAACTAGAATTCACAAATAACACATAATATGAGAGACAACACAAACTGTATTAAATACTCATCCAGAAAGAAAATACAATAAAGAAGATGCCACTTCTTCTTCCACCTCTTTAAGGCTTCCCACACCTCAAGGGCTCCCAATAATTCTCAATCAAAAGTTCACTCTCCTACCAAAAATGGTCCCAACACACAACTCACACACAGAATTGGTGTTCACCTCCAACCAGTTAGTAATAACCCTGCCAGTACACAAGTACTTCAAGTAGATCTCCCATAAGCTTGCAACAACCTGTAACTCAAATGATCTTACTTACCATGTAGATCTTCTCCATGAACTTGCAATGACCTGCAATTCAAATGATCTTACACTTGGAAGGATCTTCCTTGCCTTCCTCTATTTGCTCATTTGTGGAACTACAAGGAGCTACACTTGCTCAACTCTTACTAGCACTCTGGCTATCTAGCACACTTTACAATACATGCCAATGGGTCTATAAATAGATCCCACACTTAAACAATAACTTAGACTTCTAATTTACAATAATTAGACTCGAAACTCAAGACCAAAAATAGCCTTTTTCATGCAAACACTCGATTCAACGAACTAACTATTCGTGCAACGAATAGTTCTGGAACCACAAAGGTGACCGACGTCAGTCCCTATCTGCCTGGAGATGACTGACATCAGCCGATATCTTGACGATGCTAGTTGCCCTTCTGTTCACCACTGACCGATGTTAGTCGGCCTAACCGACGCTGGCTACTGTGATACTCAACAACTCCTCCATGTCTGCAAATAATTGAAGCTTTTAGTTCCATAACCTAACACCAGTCATTTGGTGCATAGTCTAAGCATGCTACATGAAAGGATCTCAAATGTGTCTTTGGATCATCCTTTCCATCATATAGAGTAAAATTGGGTTTAAAAAAACCTTGTGGTAAGGGTGTCGAGGTAATGTGACGTGTTAATGGTGTATGTAGAAAAGTAAAAGAATCCAAATCATGTGTAGGTATAGAGGCACCTAGCTTAAGATGTATCACCTTGGATTAAAGAGATTTTATCTCTTACAAAAGGGTTTCTACATTAGGAGACAAAGATGTACTATCTATAGATGGTGGCATAGAGGTAGGTTGGGCTGCTATAGGGGGTTGCTGAGACATAGTTTCCACTGTAGTGTCATTTATAATTAGTTGCTATGAAGGAATAAAAGACTAAACTTGTTTAGCCTTTTTGATTTCCATGATAGATTTCAAGATAAGAGTATGATCTTGGGGCTAGTCCCAGAGTCTTTGTTGAAAAATTTGTAAGACCAAATCTTTGTTGAGGATAACTTCATTATCAATAATTTGTAGAAGTGGATCAGTAGTCCAATGTGGTGGAGCATGAGCATTGATGTGTAAATCATCATTGATATTTTTATACTGATCATTATCAAATTTATCTTTATTAAAATTAGTATAATTGAGATGTGTTGAATCTATAATAGGAACTTGAATTGGTTGTCTATCCATGGTATATGGTCAAGTTTCTAGAATTTGGGTGAATTCAGGAGGATTACCACTAAGTCTTGCACTTCATCTTGAAGGAAGAGATGTAATAAACTTAGGTGGCACAAGGAAAAAAACTTAGATAATTGTAGAAAAGATTAAAGGGATATAATCTAAATAAGGAACTAGAATATGCATAAAAAGGATATGAAGTTTGCACACATGTAAGGTGATACCTCAAGAAGTAATGGGACCTAGTATATGTAACTAGGGTTTGACAGATAATTCTTTTGAAAATTTACTATGAAAATTTGAAATTTGAAGTGAATTTTTGAGCTAGATATGCAAGCAAAAAATTAGAAATTTATTGAAAAATTTGTGATTTAAGGAGACATAGAAGATGCCACTAGGGCTTTGAAAAATAAATGTTTTTTGAAAATTACTATTGAATGAATTTTGAAATTTGAATGGATTTTTTGATTTAAATATGCTAGTAAAAATTTATAAAGTGATTGGAAAATTACTAGGACCTAGTATGGTCAACTAGGGTTTGAAAGAAAATTATTTCAAAATTACTACAAAATTTTAAAATTTAATGCTAATTTTTTATTTTATTATTTAGGTAAAAAAAAAAAATCAGTAGGAATATTACCTTAGGGTTTTTATGTGTGTTTGAAGTAAGTCAGGTTCACCAAATGATTTAACAATTTTGGTAATATTGGGGTATTATTTCTAATTTAGTTAAAGGGTATGAGTACTAAAATAAGTAAATAAATATACAATAATTAAACTACTAATTTGTGTAAATTAATTACAATTTAAACTTTTCTAAAAATAGTAATAAGGAGAAGAAAATAAAACTTAGTCAAAAACTGATTGATATGACTGAGATAGAGGTTGGAATTAATTATGCAGGACTAAGACACTATCACAAACTAAGATCTAAACTTCATTTTGTGATTGGATAAGAGTGTTAGAATTGGATAGTAGTGGCACCAAAGCTATAGTCCACCTTTGTTGCTATTATCTTGAGGATCAAATCTTTCTAGGTTTTGTTTACTATGTCTATATGACCCTATATACAAAGTTTTAGCAACTGGAAGTCTATATAGCTTCCTATAGAGAATATTATTTATTTAAACCCTATCTTCCATTATGATTTGACCAATTTTGAGTAAGATAAGGGGGGGTTAGTATGTGTAATATTTAATAGATGTGCTTTACACCCTGTGTGTAGGCACACTGCCTACATACCAACACTCTGAAAAGGGATCAAGCCATATGTAGTTCTCCCACTTGATGTGCTTTGTGTAATTGTGTATATGAAGATGTCAAATGCTAAACTAGATGTGATTGAGCTAGATAGGGACTAGTTTAAGGGTTTGAATGAGCTTGTAAGTGTGTTATCTAGTTGCATGTAAAGAATAAGGAAGATTACTTGAATATTCTTGTTTGCTTAGTGATATTTACCAACCCCTTTCCAAATGATCTTTGAATGGGATTTTATAGGGATATATTGGTCATGGTTTGAATATGCTCGCATTAGGATGACAAAGATAAGGATGGGAAATTGGAACAAATTAAACATTAGGGCCATAAATAGACTTGGACAATAGTTCCAAAAGTGAATAGGAGTGGCACTGACACTATAGTCTAAGTGTGGTGCTACTATCTTGAGCATACAAGACCTAGGGGGATTGATTTGTCTTAGAAAGAGCTGTCTGGGTGAGCTAGGACCAAGTTTGAAAGGTTACATATGATTGGGAATTAGTGAAAATAAGCCTACAAGGGTCATGAAATCAAGAAAGAGGGACCTAAGTGTTGGGTGTCATTAGCCACACTCAAGTTACCAATTTTTACATTTTATATGACTACACCTTCCCTGTAGACTCATCAAGTTCTAACCCTCCTAAAAGTACTATTGTTGAGTTCTATTTAATGTTTTAACAACCCTAATAACTTTTATCAACATTGCTAACAAACTTATTAAACTCTGCCACCTATAGAAGCACACACAAAAATTTGCTAACCGTCTCTTATACCCTGTGATGTGTGTGCAACCATCAAATTTAACACCTTGTTTTGTGACACTATTCATTTAAAAATGGGTGGATTTTTTAGATGATGTCACTCCTACATCAATCATATCAATCAAAAGTGGGAGGGGGAGAGCAAGCACCCAATTTATCCCTTAGCCTTTGATCATATGGAAATTAAGCCCATGGTCACTTCCAACCTAAAAATGCTTAACTTTTGTTTCAAAGAGATACAAATTTTTTTTGAGGAAATTGCTTCCCAAAATTTTAAATATTTTTATCCAAAGTGCCTCAAGCTATTTTTGAGGAAGTTGTTCAAAAAAATATTTTTCCACCCATTTACACCCAATTTTTTCATGTGAGCTAAGTTTTTCAAATAGCTATAACTTTTGATTGGTAACTTAGATTTGAGTGCCATCTTCTTCAGAAGTAATTATTTTTTCATGTGCTATGCATTGGTTAAATTTTTAGGCTCTATTTAAACAAATTATTATTCATTCTTGGATACATTATCAAATGAGTTTGACGTCCCTCTAGTCATTTCATACTTATGCATAGATTGCTCAAGACGTATTCTTGGCTATTCCCATCATCTATATTAGCGTGTTTATTTTTATAAATTTAAGGGAATTCATTGATAAAAATTATGAGGGGGTATTGTGTGGTGCTATGAATTCTTATGTATCTCTTCTACATATCTTCATTTTTTGCATTGTGTTGATTCTTTCACTTACTAATCATTTAGATGCATTCTCGGTTGTGCTCGATGTCTTATTCATGAGTGTGCATTATTATTATAAATAGGGGTCATTACAGTTATTTTTTATAATATTTCACTTAGTGTCTTCTCTTAGTCACGTCAACTTCACCTGAGAGACACTTATGGGGGAAAGTTAATTCTACACCAACTATGTCAACTTCGCCTGAAAGACACTTCATGTCAACTTATTTGGTTCTTCTTGGAAAGACCAACTCTATTTTTTGGTGTACTTGTATAGAGAAACTACTCACAATAAATAATTATAATCCATTCCTATATGGATAGATTATGCTCCCACTAACCCTATTTGATTTAATAAGTGGGCTAATACTTGTGATCAGGAATTTGGTACCTTACTATTACATGTTTTTGTATATCTTCATTGCCATGTGGAACATATAATGTGTCCCTATATTGTTTGGAGAATTATTTAGTATATTTTTAAAGAGCTTGATGATATTTATATCATCCTCATCCTCTACTTACTATCATCTCTTTATAACTATTGTAATCTCTCCTCCTACTCCTACTTCTTGTGATAACACATCCATGGTGGATAGTGTTCTTCCTTTTATCGAGCTACCACTACAAGATGAGATTATGCCTAAATTTTACTATCCCATTGTAGAATCTAATTCTATTCATATGCATGATTTTGTTCTTCAATATGATCATAGTTTGGTACTTTAGAGGACTCTACTATTTCTAGTGAGAGTACACCTTGTGAGAGCATTGATGACTCTTCTCTTGCTATGGATATTTAGTTTACAGATCCATGTGATTCATATATAGTCTTTTCTTTTTCTCTGAGGACTATTAATATGTGCTCTCCACTTCACCTGGACATTCCTCCAATTAATGTTCCATGCCATTCTTATTCATCAGACTCAACCCTACTTTATGACACTTTTGAGCTTGAGTACATCTCTGAGATTGATGATTCTTCTTCTAGAATAGATGAATACATTAGTGATATGGACACATCTCCACTATCTCCTTATCACCTTCTAGATATTGAGGAGTTATTTACTAATCCACTACCTCTAGTCCACTTCAAACATTATAGGTTGAAATTATATTGATTCAAAACTCACCAAACATTAGACAATATACTCCACATGCACATGACATTCAATAGTGCTTTGTTACCTCTACTTTGATTACACCATAATCACATAGAGAACTTGGCCCTATTACTATGCATGAGGAATATATTTCCTTGGTTAGAGTTATATCAATCACTTGGTGGACCCATTCACTATTCTAGGGAGATCCACTCTTAATTGCACCTACCTCTCACAAGTTCACTTTAGTGGAATTACATTCAGTTCTTATGCATGATCTTTCTAGACCTATGCCACACTTATACTTTGGACCCTACTCAGAGTTATTTGTATTGATGCCTCCATATTCTATTTTGGAAAGGCCAAACTTCTAATACACCATTCATGTTATTACTTTGGCAAAGGGAAGAAATAATGTTTGATGTGGATGGAGCTTCTTCAATCTTGAGGTAGAGGATCTCATCAACAACATTCATCATTTTATGAGATCTAATTTAGACAACTTCAACATCTTCAATGATGACTTATTATCTCTTCTCTCTAAGTGCTCTATTAATTTTACTTGGGGATGCATTTTTCATTATGACTGGCATCCTTAGAGCATGCACTATTTCTTTCTTCACTCTCTTTTGGGGAGGAGTTCTATCCTATGAGTTTTATCCTTTTCTCTATCTTATGGGAGTTGCATTGTATTTGGGTACCTCATCAGGCCTAGTTTCCAAGACCCAATTTTTCTACCCACCTAAGCTACACTTCAAAGGGGTATTAGTGTAGGATTTTTCCTACTTCTAGTTTAACCTACACGGTTGTTAGTCATCTTGCTTAGGGTTGTTAAGATCATTAGGGGAACACACAATATGTTTTATAATTATGAGTTGAGTTGTTACATTTATGGTGACCTAATATCTCACTATATAATGTACCTCCTTTATAATTTTTGGCTAATCAACTAATGGATATTAATGAAGCACACTTTTGATTTGCATCTTGCTCTCACCTAATCCTAAGGTTTTTATGTAACTATGTGACATTCATAGATCTTAGGGTAATCTGACACACACACATGTGAAGTAACCCTTCATCTATATATTTTTAATTACTTGGGAAGCATTATTTATCTATGTATGTTATTATTATATCTTGGAATTCATAAGAGGAAGTTTACATGTGCTGAGTAGTGTGATTGTCAAGTCAGGTCATGTTAAGTGTTATTGTTATGGAGAAGAGATCTTTGGAATCCAAAATCTCATTGGTATAGGATTTTTTTCAAAGTCGATGATTAATATGCAAATGATAACATGGAATAAATGGAAAGATCCCTTCACCATACTTTCTAATTTGATATTTGATATTCTAAATTACACATTTAATTATTTGAATTTTGTTACCATTATGGAATATTTATGATTTTTGAATTAATCTTACATGAATTATGCAAAAATTTCATAAAAGATAAATTATTCACATGCATCAATTGCTTAATCTTTTACAACTTTTTGTATAGGTGGTTCCAGATTTATCTTTATGATTAGCTTCAAGAGCATGCTAAAAAAGGAACTCCATACCCAATATTTATCAAGATTTGTTACCAAGATATTTAGATCAAAATTTATTATCATGTGTTGTGAGATCCATGAGATAAATTTCCAATATTTTTTGAATTTCTCACTTAATATAAGATTTCCTACATTTTATTTAAAAAATATTTAATGAACTATCTAGCTATAAATTTTAATCCAACTGAAAGGCACATGGAACACATGAATTCACCAACTAGATTAATCTTCTTACACCAATGTATTTAATATGATTCTAGGTTATATTTTGGATTTTATGAGTAAATGTGTATAAATTAGTGACACTTAATTGGGTATGCATACATAGAGGGTCTTGCTAGCAGTCTAATTAAAAACTACATATAGATAGTTAATAAATTTGCATATAGGATCCCCATAGGGAAGTCCCCTTGGTCTTGTAAATCCAAAATAGTGTAATGTATACCCATTTTTAGTTATGGCAATGAGATATTTACTTTTTAGATAAGATACTATAAGAGTAGGAGCCTTTTTTCTAAGCATTTTATTCCTGTCTCTTACCAAAAAGAGGAAGGTTTTGATCTAAGCCCCATAACAATTCACACCATTATCGAGGAGTATTTATTTAAATTATGATATTATTCTAAGGATACAAATAATTATCTAATTTGAAAGATATTTTTTCATTTTAGTCTCTATTTATTTACAATTAGTGTGAATTTTGGATAAATTAATTTAGTTGCATTGATTCACACCACAAAAAATTGGCATTGTTTCCAAGGATGTGCCAATTATATCTTTAGTGAAATGACATATATTATTATCATGGATTGTATTTTACTATTATATGTTATTTTTAATATAATCCTATTGGTTTAAATCTTAGAGACATTGATATAAGAAAATTTATCTTCTTGTAGTATCTTTAATATTATTCTTCATTTGTGAAGTAGAAAATCCAAATTATTTTGTGGACTAGAATTTTATAAATGTGTTTTATATCAAACATTACTTATTGGTTTTGAATGTGTGCACTACATAAATATAATACATAGTTTCTTTATCATGCATGAAATTGATTTTCCCATTTATGGGTGTGATTTAAATTTATATTCTGATTGTTTGCAAAAGGAGATCAAAATTTTGGGACTATAATTTTTTTAACAATTCCCTTTGAATTAATATTACCTAATGACTCTCTCTTTATATTTAAATTTTAATGTGGATTCAATTTATTATGTTTAATATGTGATATTGGAGCCAAGTGTGCCTAAAAGGTTAACTTGTACATATATGGCTTCAAAAATTTTGCTACTTGGACTTCTAGGTGTTTTATTTGTTTTATGATTTATGTGATCATAATAACATAAAAACTATTTGACAAGTCAAATTACTTGAGATGTACAATTAAAAACAAATCTGAGTGTAACTAGAAAAATATTTTAACTTACTATTTATGAAAAATAATAAAAATATGTGATAATTATCTTGTTTTAGATCTGTGTAGGTCCTTGGTAGGATACAATTGTCAACATAGTCATAAATGGACTTATGAGTGCTTCAGATCTAGAAACAAAGAGTCTACATGAACTTGGACAAGTTCACACTTTTTAGACACTAGTGCAGTATGGCACTATCTCTTAGGATGTGGATCAATCCTATGCATTTTTATTCATCTGTGACAATGTTTACCACTATGCTTGTGTCTAATGAGGGTTATTGTATGTTATTATATATAAAAATCCATGTGAATGTCTATGTTATCTTTCTCCTTGATTCAAATGCTAGCTATGCACTATAGGACCACTGTAAATGAGGATGAAGGGTGAAAGTGAAGGGTTAAGCTAAAATTATCCACTCCATTGTGACCAAGTATTATATATGTAACCAATACTCAAAAAAGGGGAGTCAAATTGAATGTAGTCATCCTGCTTAGTTAAGTGTGTACAATACTATGCAATGCTAGTATGTTGTGAAATCATGTGTATGGATTTCAACACTTGAAAACTTATGAATTTAGCTTGAAAGTAATATTCATAATTATTTCATGAATTTATACTTTTATGGCTTTAAGATTTGAAATAATTAGGTATGTTCCTCTCAATGTGCAGATGTATTTTAGTGAGTGCTTGATGATAGCTAGATAGATAAGAGACTTAGGCTTGATTTGATTATATAACTAAAAATTTGGATAATTTAATCCAAACTAACATGAAAAACACATGTGATAACCTAAAATAAAATTTTTAATTTTGGAAATTAACCATTAAAGTGTGCGTGGATAGGTTCAACCTAAGTGGATAGGTTTACGATGATGAAACTTTCTATAAGAAGTGCAAAGCTGCCCAACGAACAAGAAATTGACCTTGAGGTTAGGATATAATATGAGAATGATATTTAGTTTTTTTGGTATATAATAGGAATATATTTATAATATTGATGACCATTTTGAAGGGTTTTACCCAAATAATAATAAATAGCTATGAATAATGGAAAACAAGAGCCAATTTAAGCATAAGCCAAGTATGTCAAATATTAGTCCAATTACAAATTTTCAAGTGTCTAATACCAAATATAGGTGTCTACATGTGCCCTAAATTTATTATAATAGTGGAATTACTAGAGTAAAAGGATAGAACGTGATACTTGAGGATAACCATGATGGGTGTGCTCAATCATGTACTATGTGTTGCACCTTGACCATGCAAAATTGTAATGAAACATGTCAAAATCAGTTTTTGATTATGATATAAAACATGAATGTAATCAAATTGAACATATATAAAATGAAATATCAATGAATGAATACCCATCCATACATTCAAACCAAGATGTATTTTAGAGACAAAGAATAATGGAGGTGATCATGCTCCACAAAAATTACAGTGTAAAATCAAAAGTTGAGTTGAATATACCCCAACCCTCACTTGAAAATAAGAAGTTCCTAAAATTTAATTCACACATAACTTTAGTGCCACACAACTCACTATATATGAGTAAATAGAATCCACTAAAAGTTACAATAAATATGAGAAATGCCTGAGAATTTTCATAAATTTTATAAATCATATACTGTAAAAAGATCATATGATTCAATCTAAGTAACACTCGAGTATAATTTATTTTTGAAATATATCTAAGTAATATTGAGTAAAAAATGACATGAGTTTATATTTTATATGGTAATCTGAATCATATAACCTCTGCCAAGTTAAGTCACACATAACTTTAGTGCCACACAACTCACTATATCTAATTAAATAGAATAAAATAAATCTAAGAAATGCCTAATAATTTGCATAAATTTTATAATTCATCTGCTATAGACATATTATATTATTAAATATAAGTAATGCTTGAGTATAATTTATTTTTGAAATAAATATGAGTAAATTGAGTAGAGAATGACACGAGTTTCCATTATATCTGGTAATCTATGTAATTTGAGTCATATAAATTATGCTAATATATCATGATATCTATGAAAATGCAAAAATATGCCACTTATATGTGCCCATTGTAAAAATATGTGTAATTGGAGTTATGCAATCTATGTAATAATCTCATAAATTTTGTATAATATCTCATTATCTTGTGAAATTTGTGACATATAACCCCAATCTAAGTCAAACCTATAATAATATGAGTAAACCCATACTGTTCTAAAGTAATATGTGCCCAAAATATGAATTTTTTGTGACTGAGAAGGCTCAATCTCTAAGAGAAACCACTACATATGTCTCCATTTTGAGCGATCAAATGTAGCTAAAAAATTACTCATCAAAAAAGGAGTTAAATGCATCATGTTATATATAAAAAATATGATCAAAGTAAATCATATACTAGGATGTGGAGAATATGTTGTCATAGTAAGAATAAACCATCTGAGTATATATGAAACATGAATCTTAAGGCTTACAAGTGTTATATCTAGATAAATATATGAATGGGTAAAATAATAAATAGTCAACATAGCAATGAGCATCCATACCTAAGTAATAAATATGTGGAAGGTGAATTTTATGTATCATGGAACCACATATAAAAATAAGAATGCGTGATAGAAATCATGGCACAAAAATCTCAACAAACAATCCTAACTTAATCCATATATAGAAAAAAAGAGTCAAACACCATGTCATGGGTATGATGCATAGAATAAATCATACATAATAGAACTCAATGTCATGTAAGGAAATAATATACACTCAATACATAATAAAATGTCATACAAGGCCAAGGGCCACACACAATGAAAAATCTAATATCACACACAATGGAAAATATAATGTCACACATATAATGGAAAATCTAATGCCACACACAATTAGATTCAAACATAATGGACAATTAAATGCCACATAATAAATAAATTCAAAAAAAACACAAGAAACAATATGGATCATGCATATAATGAGCAAAGCTAATATAAATAATCAATGTATGTCATCATCACATATAACAAATATAATAGCTAGTCAAGTAGAAATTAGAGTAGTATGAGTCAGAGCAAAACATGTATAATTAGTGTAAAGTGGCATAGTATGATGAATGGAAATAGTCATATAATGATAAAACATGTGTAAATTAATAATATTCCCACAATAATAACATGTCCATGGTGTAGGAAGGTAGCTCCTAGGTTTAGGAATGGTTCACATCTGTGTCCATGTCATAGATGACCTGTATGTCCTGCGTTTCACTCATATATACTATGAAACACATGTGTATATAAAATTGGATATACAATTCAATATATATGATAAGGCATAAATAAATCATGTAAACAAGTAATACATGTCATATTAGGTCTAATTTTTTTTATTTTTTGAATATTTTATTATTTTTGCATTTTTTGCATTTTAAGAATATTATGTAATGCTAACCAATTATCCCATCAATGGGACGCTCTCATGTACATCCCATGTTAAAAATGGCTAATGTTACCCACCATGATCAAATAGTAACATGTGTATCTATGTAAAAATATGAAAAATTATCTTGTGCTGTAACATATCCATCATGGTCATCATCAACCATATGTTTTTTATACATTGCGTAACTCTATGTATCATACTAGTGTTGAGTTTGATACATAATAGAATAATGTGCATGTGTTTACTATGGAACATGCAAAGGAGTCTATAATGCTAGTTTAGGAAGCAATGGAGTAGATAATGTCTCCTACGAGTCTTAAACAAATCTCTGATGTAATGGATGTTGTATAGCTACTCATTAAGGAAAATCCACAATCTTTATTTGAGATGTTTGGGTAAAAATAACCCAAGTAGGTTATTCAAATGACAACAATAGTGGTGGTAGTGGAGGAGGAATAATATCCTATTGAATAGGGTATTTAAATGGAATACCTAAAATTTTGATCAATCTACTGGAATGTATATAATTTACACATATCTATTGTATATGTTATTTCATGCATCTTGAATATCTAACGACGTACTAAAAAATGTCAAATGCCCTAGTACTATGTAGGAATAAGAATAAAGTAATAACTATAGTAGGGCCCTCCTTAAGTGTTAGTATAATCCTCCCAAGGATATTCCATTTCCATCCATTGAATCCTTATATTGAGGCTTGCTTATATCAACCCATATTTTAAGAGGGAAAAATATAAGGTCACACTCAAGTAATATCAGGAGAGGAAACTCAAATAATCATGAAAACTATATTTTTTTGTGGGATTGATAAGGTGAATTGATTAGGATGATGTATTATGTTGGATACATAAGGGGTAAGTTTTTGATTAAGGGTAAACTTATAGGTTTTGACTAGGTCTCACCCCAATACAAAACTAATGCTGTAAGTTGGAGGTAGAAACAAAAAAAGATAATTAATAAAAATGCATCGAAATGGATACTAACAAACAACAAAGATACAACAAAGAAGCAACATGATCACATCCCAAAAATAAAAAAAAGACAACATATTACATATTTATGTCTTTAATGACATGGTTCCATTCCATGACCAGATTATTGATGACATTCTCCATATCCTTCATTGTCTTATTGTCAATGTCGCTTTCCTTACTTTATCAGCTCCTCTAGTCCTCTTACTTAAATAGACACTAACATGCTATTATTTTCTAGGTTTGATAAATTATCTAAGCACATTTCTATTAGAGTTGTAGTTTCTTATGTTCATGTTGCTCATCTATAATATTTTTTGTATGTTACCTTCCAAAATCATTTTTTCATCCTTTCCACTCTATATTTTGAGTCTTGAATTCTCATACTATCCCATTCATCAAAATTTTTAGGCTACTAAGAACTAGTATCATCAACCTCAATACTCTCATACTTAAAAATCCAAGTCAACAAAATTTTAATGAGCTCAACATCTACCATAAGAGATATCGACTTATCTTGGGACTTACTAGAAAACACATCAACATCTTCTTCCATATTTATTTTTCCCACCCTATGAATTTATGTAGGTAAACCATCCTTTTTAAATTTATAGATGTCTCAAAAATAAGCTCAGTACCTTTCTTTAGGATGTGAATAGATAAATCCAATTCCTCTTCTTTAGCTTCAAAATTAGTCACCTTGTCATCCTCATCCTCATAATCTAAAATAATAAAAGCCTTGGTCTTTTTAATAAATTATTTACAAGGATTAGATGTACGATATTTAGTTGGTATGTTGGTAGAGATGGTATTGTGGATAAATATTTTCCCCTTGACTTTTGAAGTGGATTTTATTTCATGTGAAGGATCCACCAAATGGATGTTTGAGGAGGGACCAACACCTAGTACTTTGGCATGATTATACAAAATCAAAATGAAGGATTGGTAATGAGGAAGAGGGGCATTGCCTATGTGCATTTCAGTCATAGAGTGATATAGAGACATAAACAAGTAATAAGGAATGAAAAATGGAATGTTGTGTCTAAAGTGGTTTAAAATAGGAAAATGATACAAAAACACTAATCCATACCTTCCATATAATGTGATGTACTTCATAATTTTTTAGGCAACTTAAGGATAGGGTTTAGGTAATGCTTCTTGACAGTATCCACCTTGGTATGACATAGGCACCTCAACAAGCTTATGGAATCAATTCATTTCATCACACCCCTCTTTTTTACTCTTGTAATACTTGAATCCATGAGTGCTCATGTTTGTGACTTGGGAAATTATCTCCTTAGAGAATACTATAGTAACATCCACCATTGTTACCATCTGAGCATTCCATCCAAAAGTAGATTCCAAGGAAATGTGAGTGTCAATACCACATATCATTTCTATATAACTGGTTAAACTACCATCCTCCAAGATCTTCCAAATAATTTTGTTCTGCTTCTCCAATTTCACCAAAGATGGTTCTGTTAGATAGAGGTCCCCTCCCATATTATTGATATCCAGATAAACAAATACAAATTAAATATTTTTTACAACAATCCCATCAATAAATAACAACCAAGTCTAATTTAATGTGCTTAGGAAGTATAATGACACCATTAATCCCCTTGCATTGATGCTATGATTGTTAAGATTGTCATAGAGTTTGAAGATACATTGCCATGATCTACCATAAATTTACATGCACCAAAGGGACTTCACATAACCATTGATGTAGATATGACTGGTTTTGTGATGACACGTCAACAACTCCAAACATATGTAATGAAAGTTATTAATCATGCAACTAGAGTTAGTAAGACAAATAATAACCATGTAAGTAACATTACTAAATTTGACACTCCTATAAATGTAAAATGTCACATGTAATAAATCATTAGAAAAGTGAGAGACCAAGCTTCCATCTAAAAATTTAAAATAAAATTATAGACCTCTCATATTTAATGATTTGGAGAACTTGGATAGGTAAATCTGAATCATTAAACCACATAGAATTGTCCTAATCTAAGTTTTTATACTCACAAACTAATATATATCTTTGTTACCCTCCCTTAAAGTATGTGTAACTGAGGTTTGATGAAAACTTTATATATTATCACAGATGATATTGCTAATTGTCTAGTTTGGGGAGTTATTCCTAAGATGATAATTTATGATATTATGAGAGTCTCCTTCAATGAAAATGTTAATGGTGCCCACCTCTTTAGTTAATATGACTCCCCATAATGAAACCAAAGCTTGTGCTACCTGACTATTCGTGGCACCAAAATTCCTAGCAAAGGTAACATTGAAATTACCATTATTATCACTTAGAATCCCTCCCCCATCCACCAAATCTAGATTTACTTAGAAGAGCCATCCAAATTAAATTTTACCCACCCAAGAGAGGGTAAAATCCATTTTTTCATAGTCCTAGCTTGTCTTTTATGAATCTCAAAAATATTTTTAGTCAAATTAGTATCAAAAAATATAATTTAAAGAACCAACTATTTTGTGTGATAAATGCCACAAATGGGGCCACTCTTTAAATGCTCGTATCCTTTATTATGAATTGATACAAAACAAGACTTCATGGTAAAGGAAAGGGGGATTCTCTATATACACATAATATTTTCAAAATTTTATCACTTACTGACACTTTGTATCTTGCAGGAACCTATCGAGTCTCAATCTATCTAAGTGCATGCCTTAAGGGGTGTACCGGGAAAGGGGTGAGCAGACCATTGGTGCTTCATAACATTATTGTCCATTTTTCCACTTGACATCTACACACTTGTATCCTAAAACCACCTAATATTATTCTTCTTAGTTGTACCCATTTAAAACTTTTATCATATTGTTATCCTCCTTTTTTCTGCCTTACCTTCTTTCTCTAGTTGGTTGTACAAGGTCGAATAGGTCAACTTTGTATAATTTTTAGCCTCTAATTACTATACATGGACAATTGGGTTGACCCTATACTATTTTTGGGTATTTTAACTTGAGATTTTTGTTATCCCTTTGGTTGACCTAACTTGGGACATAGTGAATTATCTACCAAAAACATACAAGGTCGATTGGGTCGACCTTGTACAATTGACATATTCAAAAGGATTTAGGGCAAGATCTACCTATATATACAAGTTAATTTAAAACCTTTTGAATATAGAAAAGTGAAGAATAGTAAGTGTGAACTAACATTTTCTTATTGCCCATTTTACTTGAAGAATAAAGCTTAGGGTGATCTGGAGGATTTTTTTTTTATTTGGTCTTCATCAATCATTTGTAAAAGGCCAGCTATAGAGACCGTAGCTAATGGGATCCAATATTATTTTAGAAAGGGATCCAATCACCATGGTATATTAGTGTAATTTCAATAATTTCAATTGCACTAGAGGAATTTGATCTAATAATTTGACTCAAGAGAGAATGGTTAGTATTGTGTTAGTTTCAAAATGAAAACAAAATGAAAGAAACACACTAACTAGCATAACATCTCTAGGCCTAGACACTAGGGAGAGCTTAGTTAAAAAACATGAATAAATCACACAACTAAAATGCAAAATAAACCTTCTTTTAACTTCCTTGGATGCTCCAAAATACTTGTAGTGGCTTGCTCAGCTCGTGCTCATGAAGTCTTTATCAAAGGAGGCTTGGATATCTCCTCTTTTCCTTGGCACCTTATGGCTTTGGATTGGATTGGAATCAATTTGGCATGGAAAAACTAATTTTAATGGATTATTGAAGATATTTATGCATTATAACTTTGCACCAAAATAGCTTAGAAATGATGTTCATGGCCTCTCCATTTATAACTTTTTATAAATGACTAAAATCAACTTGAACCGTCCATCTCAGGATTGAGATGTGTGGCTAAGGATTAATCTAATTTTGAAATTGAAATTTATAAATAGGCTCATAAATATTTATGATAGAAGAGAAATTAAGAGGCATGGAGGGCTTTAATGAGGCATGGGAGGCATGAATCCTGATATTTGTGGCATTTATGGCCTAGGGGTGTCTTCCCAAGAAATGAGGTCACCTGATGATGCAGATATTCAATATTCATTTCCATAAAAAATTATTCAACAAGTTTCCATGGAATTATTAATTATGCCTTGATTTGGGTTAATTAGTTATTATTTATGATTAAGCACTTTATGCATAAATTACTCAAATTGCTCAGAATGCATTTTGTTATTAGTCCAAAATTTGACTGGATTAGAATTAGAAGTCAATGTCAGATGCATTAGATCTATTATCCCATTTAGGATATTATGAATATAAAATAAAAAAGGCATGTGTCTTTTACAAGAGATTTGATAGAAAATAGAAATCTAGAGCACTTAGGTGTAAAATTGGCATTTTGACTCGAAATGATCTGATCAAAGTTAGCTGGCCCATAAATTGTACCTAAATGTTTCATTAAGTAGAAAAAACAAGATTCCTAATTCATTTTAAAATCCTTCCAAATATGTCTTAATATCATGTTTTAACAATTTCCAAGTCTGTTGGTTACCTATCTACCCTTAAGGCACCACCCCAAAAACAAATATGTTAGATTAGAAGCATTTTATATAGATTTTAAAAATTTTGTGAAAAAATATGAAAATTGAAGCTAAAATAATGTCAAATTCTAAAAGTTTAGGAGAAAAAATGTGGTTTAAAAAAAAAAAATCATCCAAAACATAGTTCGTATGACCCCAAACCAAGCATTTTAAAATAGCGTATTAGCTCTTGGATTTTGTGTTTTTAAGAGAAACATAGTGACTGATGTTGGTTATACTAACTGATGATGGTTACACTTAATAATTGATGACAGTTATCTAACTGAAAATATTTATACCAATAGTTATTGATGATGGCTATGCCAATCAATGATGGTTTTACTAATCGATGATGGTTACTGTGTAAACTTGTGACAAAGAAAAATGGCAAAATAAAGTTAGAAAATCAAATTGTGAAAGTTTTAATGATCTAAATAAAGATTTTAAAGTTGCATAATGATCATCTTCATGTGTGAGATGAATCTAGTCCCACCAAGAGTGCCATTATGTGATCTAGGAATTTGACTCAAGAGAGGATGGTTAGTATCATGTTAGTTTCAAAAGGAAAACAAAATGAAAGAAACAGACTAACTAGCATAACATCTCTAGGCCTAGACACTAGGGAGAGCTTAGTTAATAAACATGAATAAAATATACAACTAAAATTAAAAATAAACCTTCTTTTACCTTCTTTGGATGCTCCAAAATGCTTGTTGTAGTGGCTTGCTCAACTTATGCTCGAAGTCTTCATCAAAGGAGGCTTGGCTATCTCCTCTTCTCCTTGGCACCTTGTGGCTTTGGCTTGGGTTGGAATAAATTTGGCATGGTAACACTAATTGAAATGGCTTCTTGAAGATATTTGTGCATTATAAATTTGCAACAAAATAGCTTAGAAATGATGTTCATGGCCTCTCTATTTATAGATTTTTGTAAATGACTAGAATCAACCTGAATCATCCATCTAAAGATTGAGATGTGTGGCTAAAGATTAATCTAATTTTGTAATTAAAATTAATAAATAGGATCATCAATATTTGGGATATAGGATAAATTAAGAGGCATGGAGGTATTTGATGAGGCATGGGAGGCATGAATCTTGATATTTGTGGCATTTATGGCCTAGGTATGTCTTCCCAAGAAATGAGATCACTTGATGATACAAATATTCAATATTCATTTCCAAAACAAATTATTTAACAAGTTTCCATGGAATTATTAATTATGCCTTGATTTTTATTAATTATTTCTTAAGCATGATTAAGCACTTTGTGCACAAATTACTCAAATTGATCAGAATGCCTTATTATTGGTCTAAAATTTGATTAGATTAGAATTGGAAGTTAATGTCAGATGCATTTGATCAGTTATCTCATTTAGGATATTATCAATAGAAAATAACAAAGGCATGTGTCTTATTTAATATATTTGATAGGAAAGAGTAATCTAGAGCACCTAGGTGTAAAATTGGCATTTTGACTCGAAATGTTCTGATCAAAGTTAGTTGGCCCATAAATTACATTGCCCCATTTAGGGATACCCTAGCCAGAATTAACTTTTGACTATATTAGGTTCAAAAATTTTAATGTGCTTTAGTTTTTTTAGGCTAACTTATGTTTTTTAAGTGAAAATTGGTGAAAAGATTGGTTAGAAGTTATTAGTGGCCAAATTTAGGTGTCTACAGTTTGCCCCTCTTTGGGAAGGTGTTGCACACCATAGGCAAAGCAATGTATTCTCAAATAATGAAAAAGGCCTATATGCCAAAAATAAAATGAGGTTATTAGTGCCCGGATTTAGGTGTCTATAGTTTGCCCTTGTTTGAGAAGGTGTTGCACACCGTAAGCAAAGCAATGTCTTCTCAAATAATGAGAAAAGGCATGTATGCCAAAAATAAGATGATGGTTGAAGAAAAAAACTCCAAATGGTTTTTGGAAGCCTATGATGATGCCCCCTTGAGGGAGTGGCCATCACATTTGTTGATGGATGGTCCCTAAAAAATAAATAAGAAGAAAGGTGGATTTATCCCATGGTTGAGATTAATCCATATAAGAAAATGCTTGCATGCATTGATTTAAAAAGGGTGCTAATTTTCCCAAAGGTGGTTATAATCAGGAATAAAAGTCAAAATAATGATTTGCCCATAGGTGGTTATAATCATTAAGCAAAATTGGATTGGCTAAAACTGATGGTGCCCTAGTTAGGGATGATTAACAAGCATAACTCAAGGATATAACTTGGATTATAGATTAAAGATGAGTGGGTGCAAAGTGATGAAAGAGATGGATAGAAGAATAAGATTGATCATTAGAAATGATTTAGTTGTACCTAATAATGAGAAGATGCTCATCTTTATTAGTAATGATACAACTAGAATGGCCAATAGGTTAATTTGATCAAGGGTGAGATGGAAGTGTTTGCCAAGGTGCTAAGGCAAAACTTCTGCACCTCCATTGATTGTAGACTTTTCTAAAGCTAATTTTTGCTGTAGCATGTGACAATAGGCATCATGATAGAAAACCATGAAGACTTGGCTAAAATATGCATAAGGACTGACTCTCAATCAAATAAACACTCAAAAATAATGCACCAATGATAAAAACCATGATGATAATGTTGGTGTATGAATATAGATAGACTCAAGAATAGTGTGTGTAAGGAATCACCCAATGTATACATATATATCGAGTCAAGGCAAAAGTGTTGAAATTAAATAAATAGGAAAGTGATCAAATAAATAAATAAAAATAAAAATAGATAAACAAACAAATAACCTAAAATAAACAAACAAAAACCCTGAAAACAAAAGTAAAAGAAAACATCCTAACAATGACAATGCCTTAGTAAGGCAGATCAAGGATAACTGACTAAGATTAGATAGGACAAATATTTTTATATTTTTGAAATGTTATTAATGTTTTTGGCATTTTTAGGTATCTTATCTTGTTAGAGAATGACAAGATACCTTCTCACAAAATGGTGAGAGAATTTGGATTAGGTTGCTCACAAAATGACGAGAGCATATAGAAAGGGAGACTGAGGTGACCTCAACGTGAATTGAGCATGACCTACATAGTCATAAAATGACCTCAAGTAATAGTAATTCCATCCACATAAAAGGCAAGGAAAAACCAATAGGTCCCAACAAGTTCTCAAATCCAACAAATGGCCAATCAAATGAAGATAATAATGGCAAGGAGATGCGACAATGCATGGTAAACAAGTGTTGCCCCTAGTTTACCCATAGATGGTTATAATTAGGATAAAATAACATAGGTCAATGATACTAATTTGCCCATACATGGTTATAATCAGGATCACATAAACAAACTTGATATATGATGGAAAATGAAAGATATCTTTCCTGATCAATTGTCACACTAATTTCATAGACTATCATTATAAACACAGATTTGATTAATTGTTGAAACTTGATTAGAATCCTCCCACAAAAGGTGTAGGAAGAACCAAATGAAAAAAATTCAAAATAGGATTGGGTGGGATGATTAAAAATAGGCTTTAGTCTAGATAGGAATGGAATGATAGGATGGTATGGTTTTGCTAAGGATAATGATGGTTTTTGATAGATTGGATAAAATGGTAAGAGGGTTTCCCCCAAGTGGTGGGGTGAATAGTTGGGATCTACAACAATGGCAAATGGATATGTAACAATGGAAATGGAAATGTGAAATGATATGATACATGTTTTTGGCCTGGGTGTGGTTTTTGATTATGTTATTCTTGTTGATGGGGAGATGCATGTCCTAATCAACAAATGATACAAACAAAATACTTGATCATACTAATTTCTAACCCACACCTCATCTGAATAGCTGATCCATCAATAAATACCTATAAATTTGGTTATTGAGAATGTTTTTATGATCTTTATTGGTCATTAATTTTGATTCCTTTAAACATTGAGACAAGATATCTTTATAGCCTCTACAAAGGAAAGTGTAGTTGTGGATGGTAAATAGGGATAAATAATGGATGGTAGGTTTGTTTGTGAAATGGAATGGTAGATGATAATGGAATGTGCAATGGTGGGGAAACAAATAAATATTAGGACTTTTACTCACATGTAATGTTACTGATGCTAAATTTGACATAACTTTGGTTGTGGTAGGGTTGAAGACTTGTTCTCTCAATAGGACCATCATATTTTTTGTTTTTTGGGCCTAAGAGTAGCTACCATCTAATTAGGCTATAGATAGGAAACTATTTTGATTTTATCTTTGATTTTATTTTCATCAAGCAGTGAAGAACTTTTATGCTCAGCTATTGGTGCCTTAATGAGCTTTTCACCAATGAACTTTTCTTAATTATCTCATAGCACCTCTGAGAATGTTTCACTAAGGAATGTTGAATTTTGAATTTGATTGTCTTTTATCACTTTCAAAAAAGTTTCATTAGAAGATGCTGAGTTCTAACTTTAATTGTATCCTAACACCTCTAAAAAGGTTTCACTAGGAGAGTGTTCTTCTACTATATGAATGTGGTCTTGGCCTCCTTGATTTTCTTCAAATGTTATGTTTCCATGGATGCAGTTCAAAAAAGTGTGATTTTATCGATCCCAATCAACACTCATGGGAGATGGAATGTCAATGATATGGATATTTTGGTTGATGGTAATGGTCTATGGAATGGTAATGGAATGGGGAGAGGCTGCACAATATTTTTAGAAGATAATAGGATAACTTGTGTCAAAGCTGAAGTAATTATCCTCAAAAATTATAGAAGGATAAAAAATGTATTCAAATTGATCTACAAGGCATGCATAACCAATGTTGTAACACCCATGAACATATTCTTCTTTTGAATCTGATTCTAATTCAAGGGACTCTAAATATAATGTTGAGACTGATGTTGATTCAGATTTTGATGGTAAATTTGATGTCAGTTTAAGAATAGAACCTGACTCTAACTTTGATTCTTCATTTGATGGGTACTCTATTATAATGATGTCTTGTTGGATATTTGGTATTAGATAAGTAATGGCCTATGATGGCATAATGGGCTTTATAAAGATTAGTTTGTCAAAGTGAGTCTCCTCTATAATGGGAAAAAGGTCAAGAGATAAGTCTTCAAAGACTGGCTTGTCAATAAGAGGCTCTTGAAAAATAAGCACATGGTCAAGGTAATGATTTACCTAAATGTGGTTATAATCATTAAGAAGTGACTTGACAAAGACTGGCTCATCAGTGTGAGACTCCTTGATAATTGGGATAGGATCAATAGGTGATTCATCATAGGTTGACTTATAATAAGTGGTTGGTTCAACATAAACATCTTGGATTGGTTGGTTCTCTTGGCCTTGGTTTCCAATGAGATTCTTGTTTTGAACATAGATTGGTCTTCAAATGATTGTATCGATAAAGGTTTAGATGGGATTGGTACTAGATGAGTAATGACTTGTGGTTGGATAATGGTAGGGCATTGTGGAGCATGATTTATTACATGATCCAAAATATGAAGTCCTAAAATGGTAAAGATAGGGTGTTGTGGAGCTTGATTACTTGCATAAGCCAAAGAACTAGGTCTTAGAATGATGAAGGGGCATTGTGGAGCTTGATTGATCACACAAGCTAGAGGATGAGGTCTCGGTATAAGAATGGTGCAACATTGTGGTCCTAAAATAGAAATGGTACAATGTGGTTGAGCCTAATTACTCACATAAGCTAAAGCATCCAAGTCTTCCTCATAAACCATATCATCCCAGTGATGAGTTGGCTCACAAGTTGGTACTCGACTATGTTCTATGTAGTGATTATTATAAAGAGGGTATGGATCCGTATCCCAAAAAAAATATCTATAGTTGGGTCTTCAAAGTCCTCCTCACAAGTCTCTTCATACCAATATAGGTCTTGAGTTGGATTGTGAGCTAGTTCATGACTTTGTTCCCATGAATGATTATTATGAGGTGGATAGAAATCTATCTCACAGACCCTATTATCATCATTGGCATCTTGACTAATTCCATAAAAGTCATTTTGTGTAGCCATTATATCATAATTTGGATTTATGCGTGACTCCACCATAGGTGTAGCTAGACATATTCACATAAATGATAAAAGCTCTGAAAATAAAAAGGCTCAGAGTTCTATAAAATCCAAAAGAACTATGTCTAAAGGATAAATGGTTCAAACTTGGTCTAAATTGGTTTGTGATAAGACTTGGCATAAAATAGTCTAACATCAAATGTCTAATGTCAAATCTCATACACACAAAAGGTCAATGGATAAAAATTGGCATGCTAAATGTCTAGGTCAAAATGTTCCCAACAAAATCTAAACTATGAAAGGGAAAAGTTGAGTTACTAGGTCTCTTATCCAAACACATAGTCAAAAGCTAGGCTTAAACAAATAGGCATGTGCTAGGACTTTTGGCCAAATGGCATCAAAAGATAGACTTGAAACAAAGTTATCATGTGATTTGATTTAATCTAACAAGTTTGGAAATAACTTTGACATAGACTCAACACACAAAATCAAACATAAACATGATCAGTTGGCATAAGGCATAAGATAAAAGGCTCTTTGAGAAAGGCTATGTTCTCCCAAATAAAGTCATGAACAATGATGAGGATAGGTAATGAACAAACAAACCATCAATAGTTTTCAAATTTGGTTAATTGATTAAGTGAAATTATGCAACCCAAAATAAAAAGATCTATGTATCAACCCCATGAATTAAGGCCTAAATAGAAATCAATCAATGTTTGAATCCAAACTTGACAAGGTTAATTGAAAACTCAATGTTGAAGACTGGGATTTGACCAAACAAGCTAGAGAAGATTAAACATCATGGTGGCACAAGACAAAGGTCCAACTGGTATACATGACATAGTTTAAAACAAATGGTTTTTGATATAAGGTGAAACAAGTATTGAAACAAATTTGAGCAGCTTAATGGCATAAGCATGTTCAAATGATGTGATTTATGTTATGCTTCAAAAGACTGAAAGGCATAATGGTTTTGACATGATTTGGGTAGCATAACATTACCCTCCTTGACTCAAATGCATTGTTTTGACATAAATTATGAACAAACAAACAAGTTTTAGTCTCAAAACATATGAAGCAAAAATGACAAAAATACACAAATTATAATCATCCAAATCCTAGTAAGGGTATGGCAATGTGGGGTTAACTAAACTATCAAGTTTTAAATATCTCTAGGGGAATCAATTGCATAATGAATTTCACGTCAAATGATGTAAAAGACAAGTGCAAAAATTAGGTGATCATGGCATTAGATAGTTATAAAAAGGTCTAGTCCTTTTTACAACCACTACATCCTACTGTTTACTTAGTGTAGTGCGATGTCCAATTGTAGATTCATCCCATGTGCAACTTAGAAAGAGTAAGTGAAGTCAATGTCAAGAGATGAAACCCTAGGTCAAAGCTTCCCTAAAGTACTTGTGAGAGGCAATGACATCTCCTTATCAAGCTAAGATGCAATGAAATGAAAGACATAAAAATAAATACTTTAGGGTTGTTTTCAAGGTCGTCTAATACTTTTGTGATTTTTTGGGTAGCACTTTAGACGATGTTCTTTCTAAACCTTGGACTAGGGTACTTGCAATAAGAATGGCACTTTTGTTTCCAAAGGTTCCCTAAAGGGGATAAATGAAAGAGCATACATGCAACATTACTTTCTTTGCCAAACAAAATCTAATTTAAACAACTAAGTAAATATAAAAATATTGGAAAAGTGAGTTCATTTTTATGCCAAAATTTGAAAGATGAGGTGGTGTTCATTTGACCCATTGGTCTTAGTTGTAACTTGAAATCCTAACTTATGAAAACATTCACTTAAGCACCTAAATGTTTCATTAAGCACCAAAAACAAGATTCATAATTAAAATCATGCCAAATATGCATTAATAACATGTTTTAACAAGTTCCAAGTCTGTTGGTTACTTATCTACCCTTAAGGCATCACCCTAAAACCAAATATATTAGATTAGAAACATTTTAAATAGATTTTAAAAAAATTGTGAAAAATTTATGAAACTTGAAGATAAAATAATGCCAAATTCTAAATATTTAGGAGAAAACACGTGGTTAAAAAAAAAAACATCCAAAACATAGTCTGTATGACCCCAAACTAAGCATTTTAAAATGACATATTAACTCTTGGGATTTGTGTTTTTAAGGAAAACACAATGACTGATGTTGGTTATACTAACTGATGATGGTTACACTTAATAACTAATGATATTTATCTAAACAAAAATGGTTATACCAATAGTGACTGATGATGGCTATGCCAACTGATGATGGTTTTACTAATCGATGATAGTTACTATGTAAACCCGTGATAAAGAAAAATGGCAAAACAAAGTTAGAAAAGCAAATTGTGAAAGTTTTAATAATCAAAATGAAGATTTTAAAGTTTCATAATGATATTCTTCATGTATGGGATGTGTCTAGTCCCACTGGGTGTGCCATTATGTGATCTAAAAATTTGACTAAAGAGAGGATGGTTAGTATTGTGTTAGTTTCAAAATGAAAATAAAATGAAAGAAACACACTAACTAGCATAACATCTCTAGGCCTAGACACTAGGTAGAGCTTAGTTAATATACATGAATAAAATATAAAACTAAAATTCATAATAAACCTTCTTTTACCTTCTTTGGATACTCCAAAATGCTTGTTGTAGTGGCTTGCTTGGCTTATGCTATGAAGTCTTCATCAAAGGAGGCTTGGCTATCTCCTCTTCTCCTTGGTACCTTATGGCTTTGGCTTGGATTGGAATCAATTTGGCATGGTAACACTAATTGAAATGGCTTCTTGAAGATAGTTGTGCATTATAACTTGCACCAAAATAGCTTATAAATGATGTTTATGGCCTCTCTATTTATAGATTTTTGCAAATGACTAGAATCAACTTGAACTGTCCATCTTAGGATTGAGATGTGTGGCTAAGGATTAATCTAATTTTGTAATTAAAATTTATAAATAGGCTCATCAATATTTGGGATAGAGGATCAATTAAGAGGCATGGAGGGATTTGATGAGGCATGGGAGTCATGAATCTTGATATTTAAGGCATTTATGGCCTAGGGATGTCTTCCCAATAAATGAGGTCACCTGATGATGCATATATTCAATATTCATTTCCAAAAAAAAGTATTCATCAAATTTCCATGGAATTATTAATTATTACTTGATTTTAGTTAATTAGTTCTTAAGCATGATTAAGCACTTTGTGTATAAATTACTCAAATTGATCAAAATGCCTTGTTATTAGTCCAAAATTTGATTGGATTGGAATTGGAAGTTAATGTCATATGCATTGGATCCATTATACCATTTAAGATATTGTCAACAACAAATAAAAAAATCACGTGTCTTGTGCAAGAGATTTGATAGGAAAGAGCAATTCAGAGCACCTAGGTGCAAAATTGGCATTTTGACTCAAAATGATCTGATCAAAGTTAGCTAGCCCATAAATTGCATTGCCACATTTAGGGATACCTAGCCAGAATCAGATCTTGACTATATTAGGTTCAAATATTTTAATGTACTTTAGTTTTTTTAGGCCAAATTGTGTGTTTTAAGTGGAAATTGTCCAAAATCCTAGTTGGAGGTTATTAGTGGCCAAATTTAGGTGTTTACACGTTGATCAATTGTAAAAGGCCAGCTATGGAGACCGTAGCCAGTGTGATCCAATATTATTTTAGAAGGGGATCCAGTCACCATCATATATTAGTGTAATTTTAATATTTTCAATTACACTATTATTTATATACCATATTATTTTTGTGCTTTTGGTTATGATATGTGGTAGAATGAAGATCATTTGGAAAGGTCCATGTGGTGGGTCCTCAAGCCACTACATAGATTGCCACCACTTTATGCTCTATGTTGAGTTTAAGCTAATTCACATGGTAAGTTTAAACTACATAGTTTGATTACCACATTGACATGGAAATCAACTCAAGACCCAAATTGAAGACCAAACCAAGTGCCAGTTCAATAGCCAGCTCAAACCAAATTACCAATATATTCAAATTTCTTTGGCATGGGTTCTAAACTGAGTTCAAACCTTCTACATCAAGATGAGTAAAATGTTAAAGCCAAGCAAGGCCTAATCCATGGTTTATAATCTTGAAAAAAATTCTATTTGAAGGCTTTATAGCCTTTCATTCTAGCTAGTGTGGGATTTTAATCCATTAAAAAAAATGCTTGCCAAATGATAAGGGATTTAAACCCATTAGCAAAGCTATGGATCACGGGTTGGATAAACATACATAATGCATGTTAATTTTCATGGTTTGATGTTATTAGAGAGTTAAGAATGGAGGATTGATTGACATAACTATATATGGGAAAAATGTAGGTCTTAAATGTCTATGGTCTAATGGAGAAGCTCACTGGGTGATATGAGGATGACTATTTGATTTTCATGTATTATGATTCAGTCCTAAATGTCGAGGTAGATTCACCTATTTTTGAAAGCCTTGGGTGAAGGTAGTTATATTTGTATACTGAGCCAAGCCTATAATGGTAGATGATTATGATGTTATAGGGTTATTTACTTTAGATTTTGGGAGAGCTAAAGTAGGTTCTAAATGGAGGGATTCAAACCACTTACAATAGTCGTAAGCCATGGATGTTTACATATATGCAGACCTGAACCTACATTATTTCTATTTGAAAGGCAGAGTTTGAGAGCTAAGCCTAGAAAGGGAATATGTCTATTTTGAAAGGCATTTATGCTAGGAATGCATTATACATAGCTATAGGATCCAAATAATTATATAGCTAGAAATATGAGAGGAGAATGGGTGTTTGAGGTAAAAGTGTAGGTATATATAGGGACATAGTCTCAAACATGGAAGGTATAGAAATCTGAGACAGGGTAAGATATGTCTTCTTTTAGTTTCTAAGCCATAAAATATGCATTCTACATGATTATGTATTTACAGACTGAGTTTGGGACATCGACACATATTATGCATAACCTCTATAAATTTTCTTCTATTTGTTAAATCATTGGCCACAAAAGGAAGACATGTGTCATAAAGAGTCTCGAATGTGAGAAGGTAACCATATAGATTGGAAGGGTTTTTGGAGCTTTAGAAATATTGTTTGTAGACCTAAGCCAAGCAAAATTTGACTTGTAGTCAGATACTTGAGATGGGATTAAGTAGACTGAGCTGGTAAGAAGACAAAGGGTTAAAATATGCCTTGAACTTGAGACATCTCTCTTGCAAAATAATAAGTCTTTAGCCATTGCACCATGGCTTTAAACGTTAAATATATCTATGTGATTATAATTTTTAGGGAATACAAAACCTGAATGTATTTTTAATGCCTCTATCTTATAAGGCCCTTGGCCATGGAAGATGAATATATATAGTTTCAAGGTTTATTTCTAAGGAGTTACAAGTCTGTGAAGAAATCAGAGACACTCCTTATTATCACTATGACCATTTAAGAGTTTTTAATATACTCTTAATGGATAAACTTTATCATATTCATGAAGAAGAAATATTGATGCTACTGATGAAGGAAAGACTTTTGCTATCAGATGTGGAGTTGTGGAGCTAAAATCTTCACTGTTAAGCTCTTGTGGAGGTTGCTGGGCTTAACCAATAACCGACATTGGTTAATAGGTAACTGACATCGGTAAGATCACTGACATTGGTTAGGAGTGGATTAGGATCGACTGACATTGGTCAGGGATCGATCGACGTCGGTCATATGCAGACCGATAGTGACCAGCATCAGTCACTTGTGTGCATGCGTTTCTAGAATTAGATTTGGTCTAATTTTAGAAGGAACGAGTGTTTATATGTAAATACTTATTTTAGTCTTTAGTCTGTGTTTCTAATTATTGTATGCCTTGGATCCTATTTAAGAGACCCATGGGGCATGTATTGTAATTAAGCAAGGGAATAACAACTCGATTATTGAGTTGATTGTAATTGATTGTGTGAGAGAGAGAGAACTCTTGAGAGAAATACTGTACACCCAAGAGGTGTGGGAAGAGTGAGATTTCTTCATTATATTCTAGAAGAGTTTAATACAAGATTGGTTGTTTCTTGTATCTCTTATTATTTTCTATTTCATATTTCTAGTTACTTATTACTTCTGATTCAATTTCGTGTTTAGTTGCTTATAAAAAAATAATCAATTGTACTCCAAGATCCTAACAAGTGGTATCAGAGCCTGGTTCAGACCAGGTTAGTGATTTTTGATTATAGGTTCACTCACAGGGGTCTCTGATTGAGTGGGAGCAAAGCAATGGCAGAAGAAAGTAAGGTAAGAATGGAGAAATTCAATGGCAAGAATTATCAATTATGGAGGATGCAAATAGAAGATTATCTGTATCCGAAAGATCTATTTTTATCATTGGGTGGAGTTTCAAGTAAGCCCATAGATATGCAAGATGAAGAATGGAATGTTCTTGATAGAAAGGCTCTTGGATCTATAAGGTTGAGCCTGGCATCTTCTGTGATTTCTAACTTATCACAGGTAAAGACAACGGTAGAGTTAATGGATACTCTGGCAAACTTATATGAAAAACCCTTAGCTTTGAATAAGGTATATCTTATGAAGCAATTATTTAGTTTGAAAATGCAGGAAGGTGGATCTGTATATAGTCATCTTAATGATTTCCAAGAAATTGTAAATCAGTTAAATTCAATCAAAATAGTTTTTGATGATGAAATTAAGGCTCTCTTAATCTTATGCTCTTTACCTAAAAGCTAGCACAACTTGGTAATGGTGGTAAGTAATACTGCATCTGCTTCAAATATCTTGAATTTTGATGATGTTGTTAGTGTAATCTTGAATGAAGAAATTTGTAGGAAAAGCACAGGGGAAACATCAAGTAATGCTTTAAGTATTGAAAGCAGGGGAAGGCAAAGAGAGAAGGGCAAGCAAAGGAAATCAAGGTCAAAAATGGAAAGGAGATCCAAATCCAAAAATGGAGGTATAATCTACTAGAATTATGGAAAGAAAAGACATGCAAAGAAAGACTGCTGGTTGAAGGATAACAAAGAAAATTAGCAAGAAGGTAATAAGGAAGCAAATGTTGTAGGTATTGTTACACAAGATGATCTTATATTTTCTTTGGATAGTCAAGTAGAATCATGGGTTTTAGATTCTGGTGCTTCTTTCCATGCAACCCCAAATAGAGAATTTTTCAATGATTATGTCCATAAAGACTTTGGAAAAGTTTATTTAGGATATGGTGAGCCTTTTCAAATTGTTGGCAAAGGAAAAGTGCAGCTGAAATTGTAGAATGGCAACACATGGGTGTTGAAAGATGTCATGCATGTACCCATCTTGAAGAGGAATCTGATTTCTACAGAAAAGTTGGGTGATGAGGGTTGCACAATAACTCTCACAACTAAATCTTGGAAAGTTTCCAAGGGTGCACTTGTATTAGCAAGAGGTAAGAGAGTAGGTACACTTTATCTATCTACTTGTGTTACTGATTATTCTCCTTCTATTTTATCTACTTTAGATGTAGATGTAAAGATGTGGCACTATAGGCTTGGTCACATGAGTGAGAAGGGAATGCATGTTCTTAAGTCAAAAGGTAATCTTTCAGATTTGAAAAGCATAGATCTAGATTTTTGTGAGCATTGTGTTTTTGAGAAATAGAAGAAAGTAAGGTTTCTCAAGACTGGGTCAACAAAGAAGAAGCACAGGTTGGAACTTGTTCACACAGATGTGTGGGGACTAACTCAGTTAGCTTCTATTGGAGGATCACAGTATTATGTTTCTTTCATTGATGATGCTACAAGAAAGGTATGGGTTTATTGCATAAAGAGGAAATATGATGTTTTTGACACATTTAAGAAATGGAAAGCTTTGGTTGAGAATGAAACAGGTTTGAGATTGAAGTGCCTTAGATCTGACAATGGTGGTGAGTACTACAGCAATAAATTCAACAGTTACTATTCTATGAGTGGAATACGTAGGGAAAGGATGGTTCCAAGGAAACCTCAATAAAATGGAGTTGCTGAAAGGATGAATAGAATAATAATGGAGCGTGCATAGAGTATGAGATTGCATGCTAGTTTGCCCTTAAAGTTTTGGGCAGAAGCTATAGATACTGTGGTTTACCTGATTAACAGAGGACCTTCTATTACTCTAGATGGTGGAATTATAGAAGAGGCTTGGACAGGTAAAAAGGTAGATCTTTCAAATCTTAGATTTTTTGGTTCTGAAGCTTTTATGCACGTTGATAAAGAAAATAGAAAGAAGTTGGATGCTAAATCTATGTAGTGTACTTTCATTGGTTATGGTTTTAGAGATTTTAGATTTTGGTTGTGGAATTTAGAAACTAACAAAATTATTAGAAGCCATGATGTAGTTTTCAATGAGAAGGTGATGTACAGTGATCAGCTCAAGAGGCTAAATAATTCTGAGCAGGGCAATCTTGATTTAGATGAGGTTATAATCCAAAATGAGCTCACGAGTAAAAATCATCAGTGACAGGAAAACATAAGAACTGACATCGGTCACACAAGAACTGATGTCGGTCAGACACTAATCGACGTTGGTCAGGAAGGGATTGACGTCGGTCAGGTAGAACCGACATCAGTCGGGTCTAGACAGAGAGATGACCGAGATCAGTCACTAATAAAATGAAATTTGGGCAGACAACAAGCTGTGAATGAGTCTCAAATGCCCATAAGGAGGACTGTAAGGGTAAGTAAAACTCCAATTCATTATTCCCCTTCTTTATACTACGTGTTGCTCACTGATGGTGGAGAACCAAAAAGTTTTGATGAGGCAATATAGGTAAAATCTAGGAAACAGTGGGGGCATGGCATGAATGAGGAAATTAATTCCTTGGAAGAGAACCAAATGTGGGATTTGGTTGAGTTTCCATCCAAAAAGAAAGCATTAAAAAACAAATGGGTATACAGGTTAAAGGAAAGAGAGAATGGATAGATGAGACATAAGGCTAGGTTGGTAGAAAAGGGATTTGCATAGAAACCAGGTATTGATTTTGGTGAAATTTTTCTCCTGTAGTAAAAATGACTTCTATTCGGACTGTATTGTGTTTAGTTGCTATTGAGGATTTGCATCTTGAGCAGCTTGATGTTAAGACATCGTTTCTTCATGGAGATTTGGATGAAGAGATATATATGGATCAACTGGAAGGTTTTGAGGTCAAAGGTAAGGAGAAACTTGTGTGCAGGTTGAAGAAAAGATTATATGGTCTTAAGTAAGCTCCAAGACAATGGTATTTGAGATTTGATAGGTTTATGATAGAGCATGGCTTTAGTAAATGTCAATCTAACCATTGTGTTTATTTTACTAGATTGGATAATGGTCATTATATTATCCTTTTATTGTATGTAGATGATATGCTTGTTGCAGGTTCATACATGCAAGAAATTACTGAGCTAAAGGTAAAACTAGCTCACACATTTACCATGAAGGATTTAGGAGTAGCAAAGAAAATCCTTGGCATGAGTATTAAGAGAGACAGGAAAAATCATAGGTTGATTTTGTCTCAAGAGGATTATGTGAATAAGGTGTTGGAGAGGTTCTATATGCAGGATGCAAAACCGGTAAGCACACCTATGGCTGGACACTTTAAGATGAGCAAATAATAGTGTCCTAAATCACATGATGAGGTTGTATACATGAGCAGAGTTCCATATGCTTTAGCAGTTGGGAGCTTGATGTATGCAATGCTATGTACCAGAATTGATATTGCCCAAGCAGTGGGAGTTGTCATCAAGTTTATGGCCAATCCAAGAAAGGAACACTGGAAAGTAGTTTAGTGGATTCTCAGATATCTGAGAGGGACCAACAGTAGGTATTTATGCTATGTAAGGTCAAACACTTCTCTACATGGGTATGTAGATTTGGATATGGCAAGTGACTTAGATGGCAGGAGAAGCACCACAAGATATGTGTTCACTATTGATGGAACAACGGTTAGCTAGATTTCAAAGTTGTAGAAGGTTGTTGCCCTGTCTACTACAAAGGTAGAATACATTACAGTCACATAGGCTATCAAAGAAATGATATGGATGACTCAGTTCATGGAAGAGTTGGGAAAGGAGAAAGAGAGTTGTAGACTGTATAGTGATAGTCAAAGTGCAATTCATTTGGCAACGAATTCAGCCTTTCATTCAAGAACCAAACATATACAACTAAGGTACCACTTCATTAGATAGGTATTGGAGGATGGATAGTTGAAGCTAGAAAAGATCCATATAGATAAGAACCCTACAAATATGTTAACAAAGTTGGTAACAAAAGAGAAGTTGAATCTTCATTCAACTTTTGTTGGTCTTCAAGATTGAACTTGAAGAGGGAGAAACAAGCCAGAGAAACAAGACAGAGGATGTTGCTATAAAGGTACAGGTGCAGCTATTTATCTCTAAGTGGGAGATTGTTGAGTTGTGGAGCTAAAATCTTCACTATTAAGCTCTTTTGGAGGTTGTTGGGCTTAACCAGTAATCGACATTGATTAATAGGTAATTGGCATCGACAGTATTGCTGACATCAGTCAGGCGTGGATCAGGATTGACTGACATCAGTCATATGTAGACCGACAGTGATCGGTATTAGTCACCTGTGTGTGTGTGTGTTTGCATGCATTTCTAGAATTATATTTGGTCTAATTTTAGGAGGACCGAGTGTTTGCATGTAAAGACTTATTTTAGTCTTGAGTCTGTGTTTCTAATTATTGTATGACTTGGATCCTATTTAAGAGACCCATGGGGCATGTATTGTAATTAAGCAAGGGAATAACAACTCGGTTATTAAGTTGATTGTAATTGATTGTGAGAGAGAGAGAGAGAACTCTTGAGAGAAATACTGTACACCCAAGAGGTGTGGGAAGAGTGAGATTTCTTCATTGTATTTTGGAAGAGTTTAATACAAGATTAGTTGTTTCTTATATCTCCTATTATTTGCTATTTTGTATTTCTAGTTACTTATTACTTCTGGTTCAATTCTGTATTTAGTTGATTATACAAAAGTAATCAATTGTACTCCAAGTTCCTAACATCATATCAGAGTCTTCATGGTTAGGTTTCAACATCATTTATAGGTTCTCATATTCCATTTTATAATGTAAGTTTGTAAACTATTGATATTTTCATCATATTTAAATGGATCGATTCATAATTATGAACCCAGAGATGTAGCCCAAATGGGTGAACTTCATTATCAAGTTTTGGTATCACTTTTCCTTTCAGTTTTAGTTTATTTAATTTAGTACAAATGAATTAATGAGACACAAAAATTAATTATGACACAAAACTCAGGAGTTTTAAGCAAGAAATGAATTACAAAGTTTTTTGAGTATTTTTTATTCATTCCTAGAATATTCTACAACCAATTCTATTTAATTAAGAAATGGAGAATTTTAGTATCCATTTACAAAAATTGTTTACCTAGTTTATAGATCAAATTTGCTATCAAAGTAGGTGATTGCAAGACTAACTTCAATTATTCATATACTTCAATTTGGAGTTTTTAAATATCATATTTTTGCTTTATGATTCTTCTATTTGAGTTGACAATGTAGGAATGCTAGTGCAAAGGAAATTTGGAAGATGTTCCAATTCGCTAGAAGAAGACAAGCTTCTAACATCTAAGGTTCTGAAACCACTAGCCTTGTAGGATCAACATGGATGAAGAACCCAACACATTATCACTTGAGGTGTGAGATGGTATTTTTGAGAGGATCAACCTTTCTATCTTAGGGCACTTTTAGTAAAATGCAAGGCATTTTCAGTGATGCCCATCCAAAAGGAATTTATTGTAGTCCTATGCCATTCTTACACAGAGGGTAGATTGAGGTATGATTATGATCTGATTGCATATTGGTATTGACACAATATTTTGGTCTTTGATAACTAGTTGTGTAGCCTTTATATTTTGGATTACTAATATTATTATGGATGCCTATGTCTTTAATCATAGGAACAAGTGAAAAGACTAGTTCCATGGTAAGATATGGAAATGATAAGAAGACATTGTTCAAGAAATTAAATAGGTTTTTGCACTTTATGGATTGAGTTGTTAATTTGTTCATAGGTTGGTTTATGTTTCATAGATTTGTTAAGAGTTGAAGGAAGCAAATAGGAAGTTTTTTAAGACACCAAAAATATGCCAACCATTGCTCAACATGTGCACTTCATAGTTTCTTCAGAGATGAAACCACCTTCTATTCAGTTATTAGAAATCATGGAGAGGGAATAACCCTTATTGATAGCATGGTTGACTTGGATAGTTTTGATAAAAGCATAACTATAGTATTGGATTAGTATGCTTTTATTCCCTTCAACACATATACTTTAGAGAGTTCCTAATTATTTGATCTAGGAATAAATTTTGATAATCTTCGTGTTGTGGAAGGATGTTATTGCTATCTCCTCTTAAAATTTTCCATTGTGATAAAGTTTTTAGAAACTAATTCAGTTGGATGAGTTTTGGAGGTAAGAATCAAGGAGAAATCAGATGGTGAAGGAAACCTTAAGACAGGTTTAAAATTCTTAGTTTTTTCCTCACCTTTCTATGATATTTTGCTTCCAATTACTTATAAAATTTGTGACTTTGTAAAGAAGCTCTTATTATGGAAATTCTCTAAGTTGACATTGGAGTTTGATAGGTATAGGAAAATATTTAATAATTAGTCTCAAAGACACAATAGTTAACTATATTATTGACATGATGGTGATCACATCTATTTCCCTTGATTATTCTTTCATGTATTGTGCAATTATAACCTTGGGATAGACAAATTCATTAAACATTTTTATACTTTGCATATACATCTAAGTAGTATAGCATTATAGGCAATGTTTGTAAAAATGCAATTTTATAGGTGTGTAATTTTTTCAAGTCCTATAGGCATATGCAACACAATTTGATTTCCCTTATGAGATGTTGATAACAAGGAGAATACCTTAGCCTTTATGCAGTACAGAGGTTGAGAGAATCTGCTAGATGTTATGATTATTTTAGGTGACAGGTCAGTTTAGAAAAATGGATATAGAGTTTTTTTTACTCTCCATAAATAGGTTACAATTTTAGCTGGATAGTTGACTTATTGTAGGGAAGTATTATAATGTCTTATTTCATTGATGTTTTACAAATAAAGTTTTATTACATCTTTGTGATAGACTAACTTCATAACTCCTTCATATGAAATTTTTGGCTCCTATATGTTTGGAATTAATACAGGGAGATTGCCAATGGAAAAAAAGAAAAAATAGATAGATCTTTTAGGTCAGTTGGATTATTGGAACTTTTGGAGACCAAAATCCTTTTTATGGGCAGGTTTGATCTAGAGGAATTTTTTTATTATTTGGTCTTCATTAGTCATTTTCTAAAGGCCAAATTCAAAGACCATAGCCAGTGGCATCCACTCTTATTTTAGAAGGGGATCTGATTGGTGTGGTATATTAGTGTAATTTTAATATTGCCAATTACATTGTTGTTTATACACCATATTATTTTTGTGCTTTTAGTTATGACACATGGTAGGATGAGGATAATTTAGAAAGGTCCATGTGGTGGGTCTTCAGGCCACCACATGGCCTGCCACCACTTCATGATCTATGCTGAGTTCAAGCCAAATCACATGCCAAGTTCAAAATACACATCTCGAGTGCCAATTTGACATGGAAATAAACTTGAGACCCAACTCGAAGACCATCCCAAGTGCCAATTCAATAGCTAGCACAAATTGAATTTCCAATGTATTCCAATAAGTTTGGTGTGGTTTCTAAATTGAGCTCTAACCTTCTACATTGAGCTATGTAAAATGGTAAATCCAAGCATGGCCTAAGCCATGGTTTATAATATTAATAAAAGCCTATTTAAAGGATTTATATCCTTTCATTCTAGATAGTATGGGATTTAATACCTTAAAAGAAAATTCTTACCATATGATAAGGGATTCGAACCTATTGGAAAAGTTGTGGATCATGGGCTAGATAGACATATATAACGCATGTTAATTTACATGGTTTGATGTTATTAGAGAATCAAGAATGGAGGATTGATTGGCATGATTATATATGGAAAAAATGTAGGTCCCGATTATCCATGGTCCAATGGAGAAGCTTACCAGGTGATTGGTGGATGACTATTTAATTTTCATATATTATGATTCAGTCCTAAATGATGAGGTAGCTTCACCTATTTTTGAAAGCGTTGGGTGAAGATAGTTATATTTGTATACTGAGCCAAGCGTATAATGGTAGATGATTATGGCATTGCAGGGTTATTTATTGCAGAGTTTGGGAGAGCTCAATTAGGTCCCAAATGGAGGGATTTGAACCACTTGTAGTAGTCCTAAGCCATGGATGTTTACATATATGTAGAATTGAACCTATGCTATTTCTATTTGGAAGGCATAGTTTAAGAGTCGAGCCTAGAAAGGGATTGTGTCTACATTTAAAGGCCTTTGGGTCAGTGATTTATAGTATATAGCAATAGGATTCAAAGAATTATACATCTAGAAATTCAAGAGGAGAATGGGTGTATGAGGTAAAATTGTAGGTATATATATATATATATATAGGGACATAGTCTCAAATGTGGAAGGTATAGAAATCCAAGACAGGGTAAGATATGTCTTATTTTAGTTGCTTAGCCATGGAAGATCCATTCTACATGATTGTGTATTTTTAGACTGAGTTTGGGATGTCGAAACATATTATGCATAGCCTCTATATATTTTATTCTATTTATTAAAGCCTCAGCCACAAAAGGAAGACATGTGTGGCAAAGAGTCCTAAATATGAGAAGATAACCATATGTCTATTTAGAAGGCTTTTTGGACTCTTATACATATTATTTGTAGACTCAATTTGAGAAGAATTTGACTTGTAGTCAGAGACCTGAGATGGGATCAAGTAGATCAAGATGGTAAGAAGACAAAGGGCTAACATATGCATTAAACCTGAGACCTCTCTCTTGTAAAATAATAAGTATTTAGCCATTGTACCATGAATTTAAAAGATAAATATATCTGTGTGATTATAATTTTGAAGGTATACAAAACTTGACTATATTTTTAATGCCTCTATTTTATAAGGCCCTTAGCCAGGGAGGATTAATATATATAGTTTCAAGGTTTATTTGTAAGGAGTTACAGGTCTGTGAAGAAATCAGAGGCACTCCTTATTATCACTATGCTCATTTAAGAGTTTTTAATATACTCTTAATGGAGAAGCTTGTATTCATGAAGAAGAAATACCGATGCTACTGACAAAGGAAAGATGTTTTCTACTAGATCAGAGTCTTCATGGTCAGGTTTCAAAATCATTTACAAGTTCTTATATTCCATTTTGTGATGTAAGTTTGTAAAATATTGATATTTGCATCATATTTAAATGGATTAATTCATAATTATCAACTCAAAGACGTAACCCAAATGGGTGAACTCCATTATCAAGTTTTGGTATCACTTTTCCTTTTAGTTATTTTAGTTTATTTAATTTAGTATAAGTGAATTAATAAGACACAAATTAATTATAGGAATTTAATAATGACACAAAACTCAAGAGTTTTAAATAGGAAGTGAATTACAAAGTTTTATAAGTATTTTTAATTCATTCCTCGAATATTTTGAAACCAATTTTATTTAATTAAGGAATTGATAATTTTAGTATCCATTTACTAAAACTATTTACCTAATTTACAGATCATAGGGTTCCATACTTTATTTTAAGATATAGATCTTGTCTTGTAGAGAAGTATTTTGGATGCATAGATAGGTTGTGTATCCTATAGCTGATTTGTCTTTATTATCCTTACATACAACAATAATCTCTTGCAAAACACCTTGACCAAGTGAAATACTGAGGCTCGACAGGTTCGTCTTCAAATGTAGGTATTCCTAACTTTATTTTTCCTTTGTAAGAGTAGATAGATAAAGAAATTGTGCTTCTCTTCCATGAATTAGGATTATATATACATTGATATGAGTATATATCTTCTATGCATGTTTAGTTTAGTTAATTTTGTTTATAACCTCCACTTTGTTCCATAAGCTTTGGTGTGCACTAGATTAGATTTAATTTATTATTTATTAGAATAGAGTGAATATCAAAACCTAGGACTCTTTTAGGTTAATTGTGTGATTGTGTTAGACCGTAGGATTTGAAACCCTTCCTAACATTGTGTATTGTGATAAGTGATCCCCTAATCGGGTCTAACAGATCCCCATATTGGTCATACTCCCACTTAACAAATGTATTCCCAATCGAAAGTGTAAGTATGCTCTATCTTCTTCAAGCCAAGATTTATTTATAGCCATGATGCATTTATAATTGCATGCATTATGGTGAAATCAATGTGAGCTAACCCTTACAGGATTTGTTAACCTTATTTCATTATTTTTCATCATTATTTTAATCATATATTTGCCATAATGGGTTGATGACATTGACCCAACTCTAATTTTTGTGCACAAGTTTTTAGGTACAGGCTACTGGATCAACCCTATCGACCCATTATAGGTTTTCAAATTTTTAGACTTTTAGTCCATACTACTAGGTCAGCCCAATCAACCCTATACATTTTTAGGCATCCTATTTAACATACTAGGTTGACCCAGTCGACCCTATACATTCCAAACACTTAGCAATAGGTTTCTGCAAAGCTTGATCGACTAAGTCAACCTAGTTAGTAGTATTTACAAGCATATATCAAGGTTCTTAAATAAAAATCTTCATTCTCTACATCTTTGATCCACCAAGGTTCCTTTCTATCTCTCCATATCTTTCTTTACAATCTTTCCTTTTATAATTTGCATTCTTCAAAATTACCCCTAGATTGTCAACTAGATCAACACTGTTAACCCAATTCTGTGTTCTATGTGCTATTTGGATAACTAGGTCAACTCTGCCAACCCTATTCATCTTTAGACCTTACTTTCATAGTATAAGATCAACCCTGTCAATCTTATTTTGTATTTTGTGTATACATTATTGACTATATCAACACTGAACCTTGTTTCGAAGTTAAAATTAACTTTATATGCTAGTAATTAATTAACACATTCTTTTATTTTTGCTTGCATGCTTAGAATAGATCACATAGCTTAATTATGTGGTTTTTAATTAACCATTTAGTTTCTATATTTTTTATTTTATGCACACATGATCAAATCACAAAATTGAAACAAGCATTTTGACATTTGTTTACCTTAGGCCAAACTACTTGGATTTCATCACCAAAGGGGAATTCAACTTGATGTTATGGTCAAGCATAAAGTGTGGTTAATGTTATATTATAGCTAAGCATATGACACCCTTATCGATGTAGTGTGTGAAGTGAGGGGGTAGGCCCCAATACTAAGCCTATACCATTAGCACTATAGATCCCTTTCAAACCAAACTACCTGAAACCATCCTTAGATTGCCTTCTAGTTCCTTTATTATATCTAACTTTCCATCACATTTAAAATCATATTCTAATAATCTAATAAACATTTAGGCTGACCAATTAGTTATCTATTTACTTTCCAAGTTTATTGCTTGCCCTTTCTCAATTATATTTTGTATTACAAAAGCTTTCAATAGCCAATATTGGTGCAAGGTTTTGTACTGTGTGCCTCAATTGGATTGGCCAATGTTAATCCAATTAATTGTTTTTTCCCTTTAGTTCTTAATTTTCAAATTAATTACAAAAATTATCTTGTTTTAATTCATAATCTACTATAGGTTTCTTAATTTTCCCTATCTACTATACTAGGTCAACCTGGTTGACCCTGTACCTTTTTCTAGCCTCTATTCACTGTACTAAATCGACTCAATCGATCTTGTCCTATTTACAGACCTTGTTTACTCTTTTTTTAGTTTTTGTTTACTATGTTAGATCGACCCAGTTGATCATGTACTATTTACAGACCTTGTTTCTATGCTAGGTCAACCCAGTTGATCTTATACTATTTTTATCATTTCTTATTTCCTTAATTTCTCATCTATCTTTCTTTCCCTTCATCATGAAATTTTTTCTTGATGACAATATTTATTGGCATTCAATACATGATGAATTTTACCAACCCTCATAGGGTCTCCCATAGATAAAGTATGAATCATCTCTTGGATGTTAGTAATGTTATTATTACCACTCACACAATGAACTATATGACCCCTCCTAATACCTCTTTATAGAATAATCCTCTCTTCTCATTAGAAGACCAACTGAAATTAGAGCATACCCCAAAAATGCTCTTTTTTATCTATGAATTTCCTCAACATCAAGGAAAATATCCTTATACCATTTACCATCTGATGATTAGTGGTAAATCTAAAGAGTCTCATTCACCTACTCTTATAATATCAACTGGATTTAGGGGTACCGCTTTCTTTGATTCTCAGCGTTGTCCTTCAATTATGACCCCTTCTCATACCATGACCTCTTCTTCTATAACTTATTCCACCTCCATGCCTAGTATATCCACTAACATGGTAGATTCTACATCTAGTGGGCCTCTCATAAGATCCACTATCCTTAATACTTCCACTAGTGCATCATTTGATACCCAAGGTAATCATGCTACTAGTGGTTATTATTTTCAACCATTCACTAGTCCTTTTACTTCATAAGCAAATTTTACCACTAGTGCCTCACATTCTCATAATTCTTCCAAATGCACCTACCAACCCAATGCAAATCATTTTAATGGTTCAATGTTACCTCACTCCAACTCACATGTTGGGGCATCTTGCGATGCATATCCACATGTCCCTTAAAAATTTGGGGCATCTTATGATGCCTATCCACATGTCCCTTTAAAATTTGGGGCATCTTGTGATGCCCATTCTTATTAAACAATGCATAATACCAACCAACTTCAACTTCAATAAACCTTCTGAGACTTATAGACTTGTATTTCACATACTCATATTTGATATAGACATTAAAATAGATTTTACTTGTTATTTTTTGTCTCATGTTTCATTGTTTTTGTGCACTATATTTCTTTTACTTTTGCTTTATAATCATCATTATCTTCCTTTACGTTCATTTGTTTTATTACACATTAGATTTGGCATTTGCTTTAATTTTTGTCCTCATATATTTCTTTAATTTTTGTACTTTTATGTTATTATTTACCTTAATATCTTTATGATTATTTTCCCCTTATTTAGCATTCACCCCCATGGGTTTCTCTTTTATGAGTTTGTAGTGTAAGACTATGGATAGGTCCTGGCCCTCCTCACAAAATACCACCTTTGCTTCTTTCCTTATTTTATTGTTTCACATGTTTATTTTTGGCACCCTCGTGGGTTTTTATTTTATGAGTTGTAGTATAAGACCATGGATAGGACCTGACCATCCTCATAAAATTAGCATCTTGTCATTCCTTTTCTATAATGTGTTTTGCAATAATTGCAAATTTTTGATCCTTGTTCTCAACTTTAGCATTTATTTCTTTTGATATATGGAATTTGCACAACAATCTATGTTAGCATGTTTTCCTTTATTTCCCTCATTCTTATGATAAGGAATCACACTTTACTATCATTGTATCCCTTTTTTCCCTCAATCACATTTTATATGATTTGAAGCAATTCAAATTGTTCCATGTGTCAACCCTTTTAATTTCACTCCACATTGGATAAAATAGGGTCAAAGTCAAGATAGCACTTTTATTTCACCTCAATTTATGAGACTCTTAGACCCCATGCTATTTCCATTTCTCTCTCTTAGTAACAAAGTCCCAAGTATTAAAATGAAAGTCATTTTTAGCATCCATGTTTGGTTTTCCAAATTTGCATGGAGGAGGAATAGAAAAAGCCATCAAGAAAGTTAAAATACAAATCATTTGAAATAAAATACAATGATATCTAAAAGGAAATATATAAATCTCAAAATTAAAATTCACACCAAAAAAAGATGTGATTCTAAGCAGATTTCTTATCTCTAATCGAATCTCAAACTCCATAGTTGGCTTCACATAGAGCCAAGGTCCTTTGGGGTGCAGTATACAAATAGATTAGAATAGGAGAATTTGAAAAACTCTATGGTACTACCTACTTTCTCATGTAATTACCCAATATTTACAATAGATCGATGACTCTATAAGGGGTCTTGAATAATGGGGAACATGTTATGGGAAGGTAGGTACATTTTTATTTTCATGCATATAGCCTTCATAGGATGATCTACATCATTTGTTAACCTAAGACTTGTGTAGCTAAGATAAATTATTCAGAGTCCTTAAGGTCAAAATTTAACTTGTTTTGAAAAACCTAATTTAAGTGTCTTGACTTCGATAAATATTTCCTCTACCTTGGTTTTTCCTTCATTCTCCCCTCTACCCATTTCATTTCCCCCCTTGATAGGCAAATTGTGATTCTAAATCTGTTGTCCCCTTTCTATTATTCCTTCTTCTTCACCTCTTAAAAATATGCTAGCATTAATTATTTTAGTTTTATATATAATTAAAAAAAAACAATATGTTTGATAAACTATGGATTACACCCTTAACCATTTATTTACCACACCCTCTCATTGTCATACTAGTCATGTTATTAGGTGGTTGTGTTTTCTTACTTTGCATCTTAGAACAATCACTAAGTTTGAGTTTTCATCCTTTAGAGATTTTTTATTTTCATTTCTCCATCATGATCTTGTTTTATTTTTATGGGCTATCCTTATCTTATATATGTCATTTGGCATTCTTACATGTTTCTCTTTATGTATGCCTTCATGTTTGTCTTACATCTTCAATTACACTTCATTTTTAATCTTTCATGTTTTTATTTTTGCCTATCTTACATGAGCTTAGTTTTCAATTGCTTCAATATATTTATTATAGTTTTAATTTATATTTTACATGCTTCCCACCATGATTTAGTATGTTCTACACTAATTTTTTCCATTTAGGTTTTACATGCTTCTAACATGATTTACTGTGTTTTAAATTCATTAGTCATTCATTTGCCATCCTTTTGTCATTTATTTGCCTTCAATACTCTAGCCTTATCTTAAAAATTATAATTTTCCAATTTTTCCTAAATATCCTCATATCTTTAACTTAACTTATTTTTTTTACTACCATATGCATATCTTCTAAAAACTTTTGCTTTTTGGCTATTTTTTGCACTAACTTCTATAGGTTTGACTAGTGTTATTCACATTGGATGCCTTCACTTCTCTTGTAGTCTACTTATTTAGCTACAACACTAAGGTAAGTAAAGGTATGTGTTTTTCAATTATATCCTTTAATTTATCTTATTTTACTACTTACTGCACTTTATTTAGCATTAACATTATGTGTTATCATGTTATATTTATTGAAGCACCATCCCGTGTTGCACTTACATGACACATGATAAGATTCAAGTGGGGAATATGTATAAACATAATATTTTAAAACTTTTATCACTTACTGACACTTTTCATATTGCAATAACTCATCAAGTCTCAATCTCTCTAAGTGCATGCCTTAAGGGTTGTATCGAGAAAGGTGTGGGCAAACCTTTGGTGCTTCATAAGATTGTTTTCCCTTTTTACAGTTTCCATATACACACTTGCCTCCTAAAACCATTTACCATAAGATTATTCTTCTTAGTTTTTCCCATTATAAATATTTATCATATCATTATCCTCCTTTTTTTTGCCTTATCCCCTTTTCATCAGTTGTTTTTACTAGGTTGACTGGGTCGACCTTGTATAGTTTTCAACCTCTAATTATTATACAAGGTTGACTAGGCCAACCTTGTAATATTTTTGGATATTTTCACTTGATATTTTTGTTAGTCCTTCAACTGACCTAGCTTAGGACCTAGTGAATTATCTCCTAAAAACATACAGGGTCGACTGGGTCGACCCCATACAGTCGACATATTTGGAAGGATTTAGGGAAAGAACTACCTATATATACAAGTTAATTTCCAACCATTTAAATATAGAGAAGTGAAGAAGAATAAGATTGAATGAACATTTTATTATTGACCATTCTACTTGAGGAATAAATCTTAAGGTTCCATACATTCTTTGGAGATATCGATCTTATCTTGTGGAGAAGTATTTTGAATGCATAAATAGGTTGTGTAGTATAGAGCTGATTTTTATTTGTTATCCTTACATACCACAACAATTTATTGAAAATAACCTTAGCGAAGGGAGAGATTGAGGCTCAGTGGGTTCATCTTCAAAGGTAAATATTACTAGCTTTATTTCTCTTTAGTAAGAGTAGATAGATAATGTAGTTATTTTTCTCTTCCATGCATTATGATTCCATATAAATTTACATGAGAATATGTCTTATATGTATGATTAGTTTAGTTTATTTTGTTTCTAATCCCCACTTTATACCACAAACTTTGGTGTGCACAAGATTAGATTTAATTTCTTTTTTATTAGTATAGAGTGAATATTAAAACCTAGGGCTCTTTTAGGGTTGTTGTGTGATTGTGTTAGATTGTAGGATTTTGAACCCTTCCTAGCATGGTGTATTATGAAAAGTGATCCCCTAATCGAGTTTATTAGACTCCCATATTGGTCATGCTCCTGCTTAACAAATATATTCCCAATCAAAAGTGTAGGTATTCTCTATCTTCTCTAAACCAAGATTGATTTATAGATATGATGCATCTCTGATTGCATACAATCTCTTTTAAATAACCAATTCAAACTAATATTTTAGAGGTTGACAATAATCAGATGGTAGGCACATAAAGAAGGGAAGATAGTTTCTTAGACAAGCCAATATTAGGTACTAATAATAGAGTAACATAGGTTTTGGCTAACCCTTTGAATTTTCCATAATCTTTCAAGCTCAAATTGATGCCCAAAAAAGATCATCAAATTTCATTAGAAAGGGATGAAGAGGATGTTTATGTTACTCATATTGATAATAATGTTTCAAAATAAGCTAGAATTGGTTATCCCTCAATTTATGAATTAATTTTATGTTTTAATGCAACTAGAAGATATGCAACTTTAGGTCAGTAATAAGAGTGGCTCAAAAAATTTAAATATGGAAGATTTTATAAACTACCTAGTTGATTTTTCTCTTAAAAACTCTCAAGAAGAAGTTAAAGATTCACACAAGATTTTAGCTACACCCAAGAACAACACCAAATCAAAGTTCAATTCCATGATCATTACTAGGAGAGGAACCAAAGGTCCAACCTACAATATGCCCCCTAAAATAGGAAAATCTTCTAAAAAATAAATTTTCAAAAAACTTACAGAGGAAGATATTGTAGATGGAATCCAAAAAACCTTGCCATTCAAGGGAGGTACCTCTATTAGTAGTTAATCACGTTTATTTATTCTTGGAATATTAGAGGAATGCATAGTTACTCAAAGAAAGTTTTTTTTAGGGATTTTATAAAGACTCACAAACCTATTATTCTAGCTATTCAAGAATCTAAGTTAGAGGAAAATTTATTTATGAATCATAGGAAATCCTATGGAGTGAAGTTGGAGCTACTTGTTTTAGTGCTTTATGAGCTTCTGGTTGGAATATCACTTTTTGGGATCCTAATTTTTAGATGGGGGAACCTATTATAAATATCAAAATAATGTGGTTATTCTCTTAATAGATTTGAAAGATAGTAAACAATGGATCTTCTCAAATATATATGTTCCCAATTCCATTTTAACTTGAAGAAGAATCTGGGAAGATATTAGAACTTTTAGAAATAATTGCAAAGATTTACCTTAGATCATGGCTATAGATTTAAACTCTCCACTATACCTAGGGGATAAAAAAGGAGGGAACCTTGATTTTTCTATCAACATGAAGGGTTATCATCCCTCATATCAGATACAAGTTTGATAGATATGGAGTTAAGAGGGTTCAAATTCACTTAGAGTAATAGGAGATTGGGAGACAATCTTATTCAATACAGGTTGGAATTTTTTTGTCTCTTTAAAGTGGATAACAATCAAGGATTTGTATTTAAAGGCACTACCATGGATTGGGTCAGATCACAACCCCCTTGAGTTGAGATTTATTTATCAAGGTTTTTTTAATTCAGGTTAAAGGGGCAGATTTTTTTGAACTAGGGTCCCTAGACTCTAGAAAAAGTATAAACAAAAGAGATATCTAGGTCTACCAAAGACCAAACAAGAAATAGTACCAAGTAGGCCTAGAGATAGCTAAAAAATAGCCTAGAAACCAATAAAGAGTGACCAAAGAAACTAATCTAATTCTAAACTACTAGAAACATCTTCCCAATAAGCTTTCATCTTTTTAGGGTTTGTATCATTATAAAGCAACAATTTATATTGATCTATGATGTGATGGGAACCACTGCACTACCCCTTCTTACCTTCCCCTTTGCTAATGAACTTGGGCTAAAAAATCTCTCCAAAATGGGATCATAGATTTTCAAATTTTGGATGCCCTCATACATAATTCACTAAAAATATAATATTGTTATGAAGTTTCTCATTCTCTTGTTTTAAGATCTCCACCCTGAATGAGAGACTTTAAATTTGTTCATCTTCCTCCCTGGCTGAAAAGCTTTGCTTCATCCTTATGTTTTCCTACTATAGGGAATTCACCTTACCTTTAAGCTCTACAATCTCTCTAATAAACTAATGCATTATAGATTTTTGTAGGTCGATCTCTTAAAATATCTTATCTTAGTTCTCCTTTCCCTTAAAAGAGGTCACCAAATTATTAAAGGCCTCATTCTGATCCTTTGGTTGCTTGTTCTAAGAGAGATCCTCTTTATCTATGGGAACATCTTTAGGTACCATTTTTGTAGCCTCTACTTCAAGTTTTTGAGAAATTTTTTTCCCCTTGTCTACATCCTATTGGCCCTCCTCTGGATCCTCACCAACAACTTCTACATCAATAAAAGCCCTAGTCAAAATTCTAATTTTACTTTGCTTGCCCTATTTGCCCTAACTAATCTCTACATGATTTGAAGCACATGTGGATCAAGTTAATAAGGATAATAGATATCCTTTTAGGATGGAACACATATGGTTCTCTCACACTGACATTCATGACCAGATCTTAGAGTGGTGGTCCTTGAATGTAAATGGTTATGTTATGTTTAAGCTAGCTGAAAAAATGAGAAATGTGAAAATTACAATTAAATAGTGGAACAAACAAGTCTTTAGTAATTTTATTATGTAAAACAAAGATTTAAAATTTTAAATCTCAAAGATTGAAGAAGAGATAAAAATAATGTGTATGACATTGATATGAAAAATATAGAAATACAAATCTTATGTGAATATCATACCATAGTTACTAGGGAAGAAACAATGTGGAGACAAAAACCTAGAAATATTTGGCTAAATGAAGGGGATAGAAACACTCAATTTTTTCACATGTCTAATTTAAAGCACAAAAATCATAATGCCATCAAGGAAATCATTGATAGTGAAGGAAATATCACAACTGATTCTAGTAGCATTAACTAGGAAAGTGTTAATTTCTTCAAAAAATTATTTAAAAATGATTTTAATGAAAAACATAGGTTTTTAGCAAAAAATTCTGCATGTGATCCCCAAATTGGTTAATCAGAAGGAAAATGATGTTCTTATAGCTTCCACTACTAATGAAGATCTAAAGTTTGTTCTTTCTAAAATGAATCCTGACAAAGACCTGAGCCTAGACAATTTTCTAATAGTTTTTTCCAAAAATTATGGTATATAATAGGAGATGATGTGGTTTTTACTGTCAATGAATTCTTTACTTCAACACTATTCTTAAAATAATTTAATCACACATTTTTAGTGCTAATACCTAAGAAGGAAGGTGTAGTTATTTCTCAGATATTTGGCATATTAGCCTTTTTAATTCTATTTATAAAATCATTACTAAGTTGATAACATTGAGGTTGTATCCAATCATGGAAAATATTATTCAGTCTCAATAAGGTAGCTTCATTCCTGGTAGACAAATTCAAGATGATGTTATTATTGTTCATGAATCTATACACTCAATGATAAGAGTAATAAGGATGCAATGATCTTAAAGTTGGACATGGTAAAGGCATATGGTAGATTATATTGGAGCTTCTTGGATAGAGTGTTGGCTCAATTTAGATTTCAAGATAAATTTCAAAAAATCATTAGAGCTTGCATTTTCACTTGTATGTTTTCTTTTCTTGTTAATGGCATTGCCCAAGGTTTATTTAAAATCACCAAAGATATTAGACAAGGGGACCCCATTTCCCATTATTTATTCATCATGGCTGAGTTTCTTAGTAGATTCATCTCTAAAGTGGTTAACTCAACTAATCTAAAAGGATTTAGACCAAATCTCATTTTTTGGAACCTATCTCCCATTAACAATTTGTGAATGACACCATTCTGTTGGCTGAGGTTACCATTAAAGAAGTTAGGACTCTATAGCAAATTATGGTAATGTATGAAAAGGCTTCTAATTAGAAGGTTAATTTTGATAAGAGCTCTATCCTTTTATTTAATACTCTAATTGATAGACAAACTCATAGTGCTCTTTTTCTAGGATGCCAAATAAAAGTCTTACTCTCATCTTACCTTGTCATGCCTCTCTTTAGTAATAATATTTCATTATCTAAGTGGAATTATCTTATTGAGAGATTTAAAATGAAGATTGTATATTGGAAAGGTAATTTACTTTGACAAGCAGGCAAAATGTTACTTATCAAGTGTATTCCAAAGTCTCTCTATTTATCTCCTTTCTCTTTTCAGTATTTCTAAGAGTATTGAAGAGAATTTGATAAATATTAAATAGAATTTCTAGTGGTTGGGAACTGAAGAGATAAATAGATTCCATCTTGTAGCCTAGAATAAAGTGTGTGTTCATAAAAAATATGGTGGTCTTGGTCTCAAGAACCTTCAGTTAATGAATAAAGTGCTAATTTTAAAATTTGTTTGGAGATTTGTACAAAAAATACCACCTAGGATAGAATTATGAGTTACAAATATTTAGAGGGTTAGGATCCTATGTACATATTTATAGAAGAACATTTTGTTAGGGGCTCACACCTTTATAATTTTTTAATTTCAAATAAATTTACTATTTCCACTGGTTCTAAGTGGGATATTGGTAATGGGTATTAGGTTTATTTTTGGAAGATTACCTAGGTCATTGATCTTCCCCTTAGTCAAAATGATAGTTGGCAGCATTTGTAAGAGGACATTCAGAATAAATATGGTCAAAAAGTTAAGTATTACTAGCAAATAGTTGAAGGTGTGAAAAAATTGAAATTATTGAGTTTAGATAACCTTAATCAAGAGGACATTTTGAATTAAAATAATCTAAATAATTTATTGAGAAATTTTTGTTTACCTCTCAGTAATAGAGAAGACCATCTTGTGTAGAGGGAGTATTTCAATGCTGAATATCAAGTTAAACTAGGCTATTTGCTATTGGAATATAATCCTAGTTTTAATGTGAAGTGGGAGACTCTATGGGATAAATGGTTAATTCCAAAATTAATTTTTTTCCTTTAGATAGTGGTTCAAAACAAAATTTTAACCATGGACAATCTAATTAAAAAAGGTTGTATTTTAATCAACAGGTGTGTGTTTTGTAAAAAAGATAGTGAAAACATTTTCCATCTACTTGTGGATTGTCCATACTCTCAAGATATCTAGAATTTTATTCTCTTTAAATTTAATAGTGTGTGGGTTCATGCAAGGTCTCTATTGGAAGTATGGTAGTCATGAGAGTGTCTCTTTAGGAATGATTTGCTCAAGAAAATTTGGAAGCTCTCTTTGCCCCATATATTTTAGGGAATTTGTAGAGAGCACGATAATAAAATATTTAGAAAAAAGAAATGTAGTAGCAAAGTGATATCCAAAAGGATATTTGAGTCAATCTTGGATAATTACAACATTGAACTGAATAATAAAGGCAAAAGCCTTCTTTAGGTGGAATAAATTCCATCCCTTAACTAGAAAATTGAAATTTATAGTTTGGGGAAGATGGATCCTAAAGATGAGATTAGAAAAATAACTAAATGGAAACCCCCTCCTTTGGGCTAGTTAAAGCTTAATTCTTATGGAGCTTCCAAAGGGAATCCAGGTCCAACTAGAGGAGGTGGTATTCTAAGTGACCATCTGGGTATTTTTGTGATAACTTATGTAGGAGATAAGGGTGTCAAGTCCAATCACTGGGATAAAGCCCTAACTACCCTATGGGGTCTTAAATTGGCTCAACAAAAGGGAATGAAATTACTCATTGTAGAGGGAGACTCCCTTAACATATTGAATTTTCAATTTATGAAAAATGTTATTAGATAGGCCATTAAGCCAATAAGTTATGAAGCAATTTCCATTCTTGAGTCCAGATAATAGGTTCTAATCCAACACATTTATCATGAAGGAAACATGATAGTGGAATGGTTCGATTATAGGGGTGTGACCTCTTTGGGTAACTTTACTTGGATGGATTTTGAATAATTTCCTAGGGACATTATATAAAGGATAAAGAGTGAAGTATTATCTAATGTTCATAATTTGTGAGAATTTGGGGAACTTTCCTAAGTCTAGGTCGAGGAAACTTTGGGACCTTAGACTAGCTTATAATCTTAGTCCCTTTTTTATTTATACTTTCTTTTTCAACCTCATATGGAAGCTTCTAGATATATTCTTTATCCTTCTTGTTTTATTTAACATTACCAAAGGCATAAAAAAGATAGCTCTAGATTTTGTTGGTTCTTTGACCTTTTGGAGTTGGGATAGTCTTTGTTTCCCTTGTTTGGGTCTCTCTGAGAGAATTATGGAGTTACCAAACAGGATTGAACCAAAATTTCCTAAATAAGTTAAGAATTAAAGAATTTGGGAGGCCTTTCAAGTTGGGGGTTTTAAAGGTTTCATGGAAAATATTGAAGGTCATGAAAGCCATATCTCAATTTTGTTTGCTAATGCCTAGGAAAATAGAACAATAAACATCAATGAGGTCACTTTAGAAATCATTAAAGAATTAATTGCACATGTAACAAGCTTGACTATAGAGGAAATAAAGATATTCATATCCAGAGATTTCAAATGAGATAATGATATTTTTATGGAAGAAGGGAAAATTTTGGAGACTCTGCATAATGGATTTGACCATGAATCTCTTACAAGACCTTTTGGGGATGTTTATTTTAATTTGATGTAATAAATCATGCTTGAAGGTAGGTATAATGTCATCAGATGGTATTTATTCATTTTACTAAACTATTTTAGACATGTTATGCCTTTGAGCCTTCCATTTTATGTTCTTCACTCCCTTGAAACTTCCATATTGAAATTTAAAGATGGAAAGTACCTTGTTCCTAGACATGAAGGGGTTATATTTTTAATTCATAGATATTTCAAGGGAATGAACCGACAGAAACCTGATATATCTTAAACCTAAAAGAAAATTATTGAGGATAAAACTGTGGACATTAGGAATATCAAGAAGTTCTAGATCAAATACCTAGGTAAGGTTAGTAAGATTATAGAGGACCAACCTGATAAGAGTACAACTATTAAAGGTTCTAAATTTTAAGAGGTGAAACCTTCTCAGAATCAATATAACATTAATAAATGTTTGAGGAGAATGGTCAGGTCTCCCAACAAGCTAGACATTTCTCTAGACAAGAAGAGAAATACATGTTAGTCTGCTGATGACTCCATTTTAGTGGAAGAAGATAGGTCTGGAAATGAAGTTTTTAATAAACAAGAGGAGATGGGTGGTAATGGTAAGACCCATCAACCTAAGAATCCTAAAGTTGGTAAGAGGAATGACAAAGATGATGGGAAGGACAAAGGTAATCTCTCCCCTAATAAGCAACAAAATGATTTAAATGATAATTTTAATTCCTTCGTTCTTGAAAGGAAAGGAAAATGCTGATTTTTTTTGAAGAGATGAGGGAGTTAACCAATCTCAAAGGGAAGGTCAAGTTTCCATAGTCGGATAATGACATATTGCATCAAGATAATGTGGCCAAGGAGGGAAACCAACAGCTGTAGAGTCTTCAGTTTAGGATCAACATGCTTGAGAATGAGAATCTCAAAAAAATATTAGTTTCTTGGTAAATTGTAATAAGGCTGACATTAATGAGGGGATTCAAAATGTTGAGAATCTTAGGGCTCACTTGGGCGAGTTATTTGACACAAAGTCTTCCGGTAAAGGAAAAGGAAACTAATTTAGTGTAGCAGTTGTCACAAAGATCTAGATAAAGACAAATTGCTATTACAAATTAATTCAAATCTCAAAAGGATGAAAAGTTGCTGGGAGGACATCTTGAGAAATATTGTTATGGATTAAATTCTTTGGTCTTTTTGTCATTTTGTTGATGTTTCTCAATTTCATCTAGGTTATGTTTTGGCTATATCTGGCCTTGTTTTGTCTGTGTTTTCTCTTGGGTCTTTGATAGACATTTGATCTTTATTTTTGTACTTATCCTAGGGTATGGGGACCCTAGCTCAAAAATCCCCCCATTTAACCTTAATAAAAAAATAGATGAAATAGATTCATACTCAATAATATGAATACTTTATGACTATTTACAAATAGACAAGTTCTTATTCAAAAAAATCATTGATTTAAGAGAAACAACATCCACTTTACTCGACCCCATTAGAAATTATGGAGTTTATTTCTTTGTAGATTCCTTAAACAAGGTGAGGTAGAGCCATAGACCAAAACATTTTCATATTTTGCTACTGAAGGGAGAATTCCATTGATTCTATAGATTATAAAGAGAAGTTGGTAAAACTAAGTCTCCCCCAAACTTAATAAGAATCTTACCAAAGGCATGAAAGGTAAAGGGGAATCCAACATAATATGAGAAGTTAAGTTGTATATAAGACATGTATGCAAATATCCAATGTCTACAAATTCTTAACAACTATGTAATGTAGATTGAATTACTTTCACTTGATTTATCCACACCCTATGCAATCATAAGTTATATCCCAAATAATATTTCCTACTGTAAAACTTAGTAGGTACTATCTCATGTCCCACTCTCACTTTAAATTTTATTGTTCCAATTATTTTGAGAGTGAGATTAGAAATATTTTTTGTATTCTTGTTTGATTTATTAATATAAATCATATTGATACCCCATTTTAAAAAAAATGTTATGTTTTTTATGTTTATCTATGATCCATTATTGGCTAAAACATGAGTGACTCCCTTGTATAATGGGGAATTCTGATGCATTATATGATTGGGAAAATCTTATTTAAAATCAAATTTATTTGAAACACAAATATCAATATGACCTCCTTGTGAGGCCTTTAAAAATGTTTGTGAATATGTATATTTTGTGTATGATTATCCTTATTAACTTTTGAATCCTTTGTATATCTAAGGCCTTATCTACCTTTTTTATTAGATAAGGCTACATGATTAGTGACGCCTTGTGCATATTTTCCAATACTCAACCATTATGTCCTTACTTTTTAAATATTTTAGTCCAAAACCATATTTCAATAAATATATTTTTGGTAAAAACTTATATTTATTAGAGGTAAAATTATCATGATATGAAAAAGGTAGAGATTCAATTGATTGACTTATTTTAGAAACCAGTTGCTCAAGCTGAGTTTGCATATCTATAATAACTTGATTTGCACCATTGAGGAGTACTTGAATTTGTTCATTATTTATATTAATATTATAATTAATTATGTTTTTGAGGGCATTGAGATCAATATAAGGAAAATACATTTCCATTTCATTCATTACATCAATTTTAAGCTGATTAAGTAATGATAAATTCATAGGATAAAAACAACCAACATTTTTTAGATGCATACTCATAGGAAATTTACCAAACCCCAATATATAAAACAATAATAGCACAAATCCTACTCCTATGATGAAATCAAAAATATAATTATAGGACTTGATATTAGAAAAAATTAAAAAATATAAAACTCTACAAAAAATAGTAGGAAAACCTAAGGAATCTAGGGTTTGCTTTAGACAAGACAAAGGGAAGAATTCACTAGTATGTTTTAAATCATTTAAAAATTTATATGACCCTAATAACATTGAAATTGTGAAAAATTAGATTGCATAAGATATACAATAACTAAATAAATATGTGTGTAACTATTAGAATATAGTAACTTACTATTTATTGGAAATATTAAAGGGATTTGATACTTCATTTATTTTGGGACTATATAGGTTATGATGGTATATAGTCCTAAAAACACTTAGAAAATATCCAGTGAGTGATTCAAATTTGAAAATAGAGATTTTGCATGAACTTGTACAAGTTCACACTTCTTACACACTAGTGTAGTATGGTACCATTTATTGGGTGTGAACATGTCCTATGTATTTTTTTGATATGTGGAAATGTATTTTGGAACATCTGTCTAATGAGGATTTTTATTTTTTTGATGTTTTAAATTATGTGTAGATGTATCTATTATTTTTCTATTTGATTAAAACCCTAGTGATGCACTATAATATCACTATAAAACTAGGATAAAGAGTTAAATGGAAGGTTTGATATAACGTTAGTGACCCCACTATGACTATGTGTTTCACATGTATCTAATACTCTGAAGAAAGAAGTCAAACTAAATGTAGTTCTCCTACCTAGTTGAGTGTGTGTAATCATGTGTACGTATTTAACACTTGAAATTATATGACTTGAACTTGAACATAATATATATAATTATATCCAAGATGTATCCTTTGAGGGGTTTGATGTTTCAAATAATCAGGGAATTTCCTTTGAATGTAAGATGTATTTATAGCGAGTTCTTGATGATTACTAGATAGATAAAAGGATTAAGATTTATTTGCTTATTCAAATGAATATTTGGCTAATTTAATTTGAGAAAAAATGAGAAATGTATGGGATGAACCAAATGAATAATTTTAATTTTTGAAAATATTTGTTAAAGTGCACACAAATAGGTCCAAACTAAGTAGATAGGTCTACGATGACATAACTATCTAAAAAGTGTAGATCTGTCTAGAAAACATGAATAATGATCATGAGGTTAGGAGATAGTCTTATAATGGGTAGATACTAAGAATATAATGATATTAGTAATGGAAATTTGGAAGTGTCAGGAATATATAAGAATTAATATCTATGAAGAATGACAAACAAGAGTAATGTATTTGATCACAAGTCAAATATGTTGAAGATTGGTCTAATAACACATTTCAAGTGACTAATACCAAATATGAATGTCTAACCAAGTAAATATTATAATCTAATTGATATGAATCATGTTAAAATTAACTCTATTTAATATTTACAAGAAAATGAATCAATAACATATTCAAATCAAAGTTATTTTTTCAGTATGGATAACTATAGTAACCATATATATTCAACAGATTGGAACCATCATAATATCCCTGATAGGGATGGGGATAATTATAGTATGCATTAAAATTATTCATAATTACAATATGATAACATATATGATTTTTTTCTTAGATATAATTATCCTCTGACCCTCCTTACCTTGGTTTCTCAAAGATACAAGCCTATCAATGTTGATGATGTTTCCAAAAAATTCACCCTTTTCTCAAAAGGAATTATAAATATGTTTCCTAAATTTCATGACAACAACAAAATAAACATGTAAGACCATATTAAAATGTTTATAAAATTGATATATTAATTAAAAATAGAAAATTTGGGAAAACTGATTAGGTTGTTCATAAAAACATTAAAAAGTGATGCTCGAGATTGGTATTTTTCTTTGCTTGATTGAATTGTTGATTCTTGGGATATTAAAGCATGTATTAAAAACCTATTTTAAAGGTATGATCAACCTACCATGTCTCATCAATGATTTAATTAATGTTTTACATTTAATTTTTCAATTGTAGATTTTAGGAGGGCATGCAATATCATACATGAATGCATAATGCCAAATGAAAAAAAATGTTGTTATTTACTTTGGTGCATTTGATAGTGATTTGAGTTTTACTTATTGGATAAGTGCTCAAGGAATTTAACACATACAAGTAACATGGATTTAAGGTATGTATATAATATTAAAGGATGTCGATTTGCTGTAAAGAATAATGAACCAAATAATAATGGTGACTATTTGGTTATCAATCAAAATATTGTGTTAATGTACTTTTCCCTAATACTATAGTGATATAAAATATAATTTTAATGAAATGAGTGTCACTTGATACCACCCTATCCTTATATTATCCCTAGACCTATCTTATGGCCTCTCTTTATCTTTTTCTAGCTTCTATGCACACCTAGCCCATGCCCATATATACCAAGAGCTAAATTGAGCCATCACCTAGGCATCCCTAATCTTTTTTCACACATGCTATCCATTTGGACAATAACATGACCCCATTAGTCTATAGTGCAATTCAATATTAGAAAAGGGGATAGTGCTATTGACCATTAGCTTCCGTTTCCCTTAATAAATATATTTCCACTTCCTGAAGCATCTTAGGGTGAACTTATAATCATTTCATGTCTTGATAAGCATCAGAACACTATATAAAGACCACTCTCATTAATTTATCAGATATATGGAAATTCTCATGAACAAGCTTAGAAATAATTGTGTAAATTAAGGTTATTGATCCCTATTTACCCCTATTTATACATACATCCATCTACAAAAACCTAAAGCTCAGTTTTACTTGGGTTTCTAGTCTCAATTCATACTAAAAGAATTCAAATTGGCATTCATACTCAAGCATACTAACATCACTCTCACTTGCACAAGCACTTAGATTGGGATAAATACATCAAACTTGATCCCCCTTTGAGGTATTTATATGTGGGCAATGCTCAACACATGGGGTGTTTAGGTCACACCTAGCCTACCCTAATAATGCCACTCTCCTTCCGCTTGTGTTCATAAAAACCTTTAAAAACATGGATGCTTAGGGTTTCATAGTGAAATCAATCAAATAAAAAAATAGATGATGATCCAAGTCTTGATAATATAGGCACAAGATTCCCAAAATAGAGTGAAGGTCTACCTAGAATTTCATTGCTTCACCTACACAAGGTCATTAACACTAAACAAAAGGTTTATAACATAGTGCATTACTCAAAAAGAGCACCATGCTATTTTTTGAAGAGGGTTATGACACCTGTTCTCTAATGATGACACTCGATCTTGATCTTAAATCACTTCCCACCCTACTACTTATCCATCTCATTCATATTTTATAGCTAAGTACACCTTTTATAATTCATTACTATTTATAGAATATTCAAATAAATCAATCACTATGTAAATCGGTGAATGTTGATAGTGTATTACTTTCTTCCCAAATTTATTACTCAACTCTTTATCAACCTAGGGTTACATTCCATAATCCTAAAAAAAGATAAATCATTTTGTGAACCTGACTTACTTCGAATAACACCCAAACCCAAGCCCTAGATGCTACTAGGGTTTGTATCCTTATTTTACTTTTTACATTTATTGTGTTAGGCTTTTCAAATTTCATAGATTTTGTTTTAGTAGCACTCTTTCATTTTGTTTACTATATTCCATATAATTTTTTTATATCTCTTCCTTTAATAATAAGTTTTAGGCTTAGTGGTAATCCTATTGAGCATAACCATATTCATTCCATTTGAGATTATACCATGGATAAAATACTAGTTATAAATTCTCTAATTGATCCTTCAAATCTTGATTATGTGGACTTCAATGATAATAAATCATAACATGAGAAATACAATCAAGATCATAATGATACACAATATGGGACTTAGGAAACACTCCCCCTTGATGCTGATAATATTATGATCAATAAGGTTGAGATATTAAATTTTTTTGGAGATAGACTTATGGAAAAACCACATGATCATGCACATATTTTCCAAGCTATATTGGAAATAAAGAACACATCTCTTGGTCAATCCTCTAACCCCACATATGTTAGTATTATTACACTTGTTATGGGTCCAACTTATATTATACAACAACTTATTATAAATAGGCAAATCTCACTAGTGAAAACACCTCCTATGGCTAGTACACATCTCTCATATCTAGATGTACAATTTCTTAGTCATGATATCCATTATCTGTAGGCTAAGGTGTTACATCTTAAATAGGGTTCCAATAGACCATCTCATGCTTGGACTCTCATGTTATCCTACATACATGATTGACACAACATATAGTTGTAAATCCTTTTCCATCCATATTTTTGGCACACAAACCTACTCTGTATGATGGTAAAGGTGACCTAGAGCATCATCTAGGCACTTTTCATGTAGCATGTTTGGACTATGTGTCCAATGGTCAGCTCTTGACTAAATTATTACCTCATAGTTTAAAGGACTATGTATTACAATGGTTATACGATCTCCCTAATCATTCCATTACAACATTTAATCCACTCGTAGATACGTTTTTGGCACATTTTTTGATCAACATCAATGATAGAGTTTCCTATGCTCAATTCGCTCAACTAAAGTAAAAATCTAATGAACCAATAACTAAATCTGTCTTGTGATTATGGTCTATCCCCATGGTACACAATGAATTTTAGGACATTTTAAAGTAAAATTTATTACCAACATTACATTAATCTATATTATTCAAAAAGTTTCAATCATTTATAGATCTATGCTATACAACGAAGGAATTAAAAGTCAAACTTCTCTCCATGGGCAAGTTAAAGTACACAACTAGGTCAGATTCCTCTAATAAGTGTTAAAATAAGCCCCCATATAAGTTAAGTCTTAATGAAAATAAGAATGAGTAAAATATAATAGATAATATAGCCTCAGAGCCAACTCTTCATGTGGTTTTATCATATCATTTGAGAAAAACTGTTATGAATTTTCTTGAATCACCAACTCACATTCTCTAACAAATTTTGGAATGTAATGTCATATCTCTCCCTCCCATAAAAGATGTTGATACAACTAGACATCTTCCAAATAATTATGATTCTAATTCATTTTGTGATTATCACAAGGCCCTTAACCATATTATGAATAGATGCATCAACTTACAACATAAGTTCCAAGATTTGATAAATGCCAATATAATTAATGTGAGCACCCCTAAAGAAACAACCAAAACACAACCAACTAAAGCAAAAGATTTGAAAATATTTTTTTATCCATTTCCAAAACATATAGATAACAACACAACAAACAATTCATCTATTAATTATACTTATTAGGCACATACACCACTAACATCTAATCATACTCATATAATGGACACACACCCTTTACATAGTATATTGGTGTGTATCATACTATAGTGATAGCTAGGCCTCTTATCACTTGATTAGAATAGGATATTGTTAATGATGACTTAGATTTATATGCACTCTTTTTATGAGCTTAAATTGATCATCTTATATAGAGTGTCATGATTGATAATGGGTCAAGCATGAATATGTGTAATATTACACTTCTACATAAATTGGGATATTCATATTAGGAAATTTCTTTGATAGATAAAGTTATTCATGGCTTTAGTGTCTATGTCTAAAACTCCATTGGGGAGATTATACTTACATTATAGGTTGGGACCACACATGTGGCCTCTAGATTCATAGTTTTACCTATCACCATGATATTTGATATGTTATTAGGTAGGCCTTGGATACAACAACTTCGATCCACTCCCTCCAATATACATAGTTGTCTTAAATATATACATTCTAATCAGGTTGTTACAGTTGAGGGCCTTCCATATGAGTATCCTTTACCTAATATATAGTTAGTTACACAACTATCACCATTAATAACTCCAAACATAGATTTTATTAGCACACCTTAGATATCAATTGAGAAACTAGTGCCAATGAGGTCCATTTCTACAACATTACCATGTATACACACTCTCCCATAAATACCTTTATTAAAGAGACCCCTACATTAGAGACATGTTATGGATTCTAGAGAGCTTATCTCTACCCTATTACCACATAGATTAGTGTTATTGAGTCCAGAAAGCATTCCACATAGAGAATCCATGCTAGTTACAACTTATTATACTAGATGGGTCCCTAAGAGCCCTACAGTTCACATGTCAGTTTAGTTAGCTCCATAGATTCATAGCCACACTCTATAATTAGTTTTACCTATATATTATTCAATACATCTAGTTCCCAGATCCTAGATAATTCCTCACACATCATGTGCAGTCATGCTTCTTTTACTTGATACATGTCACCTTGATAGTGAGTCTCTTGTAAGACTCATCGATTAATATGTTCCCATGCTACTTATACATAGTTTCCTTTATCTTTCTCCTTGTACATAGTTTCATTTTCATGTTGCTTGTACATATATTATACTCATAAAAAAACATGTTCAAAAATACAAAAAAATTCAAATATTGCTTAGAAAATATAAATCTTAGATTGTATGAATTTCCATGTTTAAAATACTTCTATTGTTTAGGTACTACATATGTTATCTATGTTAGTGTAGTTATTTTTAGCATACATACTTCACTTGTTCCCTTTGAGTGTTTGATGATGACTACAAGAATTCGGTCCTCTACACAGATCCAAATTTGATACTATCCATTCATTAGGGGTACATACACATATACACTAATTAAACATTGATATATTATCCCATTGGGGACATCACACACACAACTTCTATTTTCTTAGGTTATATCTTTATATACTCCATATCACAAATTTAGTATTGATTATATCTTGTTAGTGATCATCCTATAATACACCAATATTTTTTTTGAATACTACTACTATAGACTCAACTTATGTACACCTTTGATATTATAAGGATTTGTACCACATGATTATGCATACCTTTATTTATAGCTTTATTATTCTAGATTTGATTGTGTCCCTTTGCTTCTACATCTACTTGAGGGAATTTAAATATGCCATTATTATTTCATTGATTTTATGCTTTGGACATGTGCCCATGTCCTTGTGTATGCTTATTAATTGTGTATGTGTACATTTAAACATGTCCTTCCTTGTAGATATAAGCCAAACTTGTGTGCTCTTTTGCATATGTGAACATTTAAACATGTCCTTGTATGTGTTGCTTTCCCCAGACTAAGTAACATGTACCCATGTCCCTTGTATTGTGTCCATTTAGCCTAATTTGTGTGCCTCATGTGTTTGTATGAATGATTTCATGTATGTGTCATGTCCATGACCCTTATCTCTTGCTTTTTACTTTCACATCCATTTTTCGATGCCATGAGGGACACCATACATCTCTCATTCCTTCTTGAGTGCCTTGATAAACATCATGCCTCATCACCCTCAAGTAGTTTACTTATCTTATATTCATATTTACTATTCATATACATTCTTACATTGTTATATCTATCTTGACAACCTTGTGAATGATAGATATAACATACATAGTACATTGCCAACTTATGCTCAATATATTTTACATTTTGATGTCATGTATACACATTATATTGGTTTATCATGCAAATACCATATATTTTTAGTCTAACACACATGATGTATAGATTTTATTTTGAGGATAATTATTGCAGAGGTTCAAAAACTCCCCTCAAAAGAGGGTGAATTTATAAGGGTTTTTAATAGAGATCATACCATCCTAGTGAAGACCAAAAAACATATTTTTCAACATGTAGACATAGATTATAAGGTTTAGACCTAGGAAAATATAGTGAAATACAGTCATACACAAATTAGTCTCAATTTTTCTCATAAACAACACTTTTGGATAATTGCGCAATACACTTCTAGGAATGCAGTGTGCTATTGTATACCCACAAAACTATTTTCTAGTAGCCTAAAAAATACAAAATTCTAGAAATTTTAAAAAGGTAAAGAAGGTACAATTTAGATTTACATAGTCTAAGTCATAGATTATCAGATATGCTCAATATATATTTAGTTTTTACATATAATTACATAGGTTTTCTTAGATTAGGGGAATAATATTCATCATGATCACTCCAATTTTAGTTTACACATAAACATAGATTACTATGACTTAGTCCAAAATCCATATGCATAGATATCATAATTGGTGGCATTTGCATGGCACATTGTTTCTATATGTTTAGTTTTAAACTGCTTATCTTAAATGGAATGATAACTCCATGTTCTCCACATTGTATACTTCAAACACCATATACACTAGGATTACACTAGATTAATGCCTTATTCCATATTTAACAGTTGACATTCCCAAATTCTTGAGTTCCTGAGTGGCCCCTAAGCCATTTTAAATTTCAAAGTTCTTGAGTGGCCCAATTTTATAGCTTCACGACACAACATAATTTTAGTTTTAGCTTCTACTACACATGGGTAGGCAATGATGGAGTCATTGCCTATTTGAGTTCTCAAGCCAGCTATATAAGATGGTTGGACAAGTCATTAGTCTAATCCAAGTTATTCACAAATTATGATACATCAAATAGGGGTGGGTAATGATGGAGTCAAGCCCAAATTGAGTTATTGAGCCACATACACATGGGTTGGGTAAGCCATCAACTTAATCTAATCTATTCACCATTTGATCACCATTTAAATGCACATATAAGATTTCACTTGGTTTTTACATTAGTTCACATACCCAGTGAGGTGTATTCATTCCTTTCCTCTCTCTCACATCTATTTACTCAATTTTGTCTTTAATTTTAATATTTATTAAGGACTAATTCATATGTGTTTCATTTGTATGAAATGTAATGAAGCATAGTTCATAGACTCAGACCCACATTCATGGGCTTCACATCATAGGTAAGTACAAGTATATTTCTCTTTCTTTTATCCTATTCATTTCTCTTTGATGCATTTTTAGAATAAAGGAGGGGGATTTAGTCATACAAAATGCCATTTTAATGTAATGAGTTTCACTTGTGACCACCGTATCCTTAACTTAGCCCTAGACCTATCTTAGGTCCTATTTTGATCCTTTTATAACTTATATGCATGTATATCCCATGCATATATATATATATATATATATATATATATATATATATATATATATATATATATATCAAGAGTCAAATTAAGACATCACCTAGGCATCCTTGATCCTTTTTCACATGTATCATCCACCTAAACAATAGTGGGGCCATTAATTTGTAGTTCATGCACTATTGGAAAAGGGGGTAGTGCTATTGACCATTAGCTTCCCTTTTCCTTAACGAATATCTTTCCACTTCCTAAATGATCTTAGGTTCAACCAGTACTCATTTCATGTCTCGACAAGCATCATTACACTATATAAATACCACTCTTATTCATTTATTACATATATGGAAATTATCATGAAAAAGATTATAAAAAATTATGTAAATTAAGGTTATTGATCCTTATTTTCCCCTATTCATACATATATCCACATATAATAACCCATAGCTCACTTTTACTCAAGTTTCCAATCTTAATTCACACTCAAAGTATTCAAATTGAAATTCATACTTAGGCATAATAGCATCACTTTCACTTGCACCACCACTTATATTAGATATACTATATTGGGGTTGATCCCCTTTTGAGGTATTAGTATGTAGGCAATGCTTAACACATGGGGTGTTGAGGTCATGCCCGACCTACCTTACTAATGCCAATCTCCTTCCACTTGTGTTCATAAAATCCTAAGAAATCATGGAGGCTTAGGGTTTCATAGGGAAATCAATTAAATCATATAATAGATGATGATCTAGGTCTTTGTCATATAGGCATAGGCTTCCCAGAATAGAGTGAAGGTCTACCTAGAATTTCACTGCTACACCTACATAGGGTCATTAACACTACACAAAAGGTCTATAATGTAGTGTGTTACTAGAAAAAAGGGATACACTATTGTTTAAAGAGGGTTCTAATGCCTATTATTTACTGATGACACTTTGCCTTGCTTCTACATCATTTCCCAACATGAAACTTGTTCATCTCAGTCATATTTTCTAGCTAAGTATACCTTTTTTAATTCATTGATATTTATAGAATATTCAAATAAGTCAATTATTGTGAAAATAAATGGATTTTGATACTGTATTATTTTATTCCTTGATTTATTACTCATCTCTTTTTTAACTTAGGGTTACTTTTCATAATCCTAAAAAAAGATAAATCAACTACACACAATTGTGAATTTGATTATAAATATTGATTTTTTAGGTTGATCCCTATAATTTTTTTCATGATTAAAATGGTAAGGCATATATTTAAAAATTGAAATTATATTGAGAGATTTAATATAATGGTAATTCCCCTCTTTGTATTATTTAATATAATTATTATTGATATGGTGACTTTGCTGATTTTGAAACAAGTAAGAGGATTTTTGTTCTGAATATTATGCCCAACAATGGTAAAACTCAGAATGTGCCTATTGATAAATAGGTGGGTGATTTTTTTGGTGATTTATGTATACCATATGGGGAAAAAAATGTAAGTGTAATTGGTAATAATGTGTTTTATGGAATGTTTAAACTTATTGTTAGGTTTATGAATGGGACATACCTTGGGATTGATATTATTGATTTCCCTCATATTGATGAAGTTGCTACCTAAATTTTTTGGAGAGTTTAGAGTGTGAGATTATTGTGTCAACCATTTATGATATATGGTGTTTCCATAGTTGATGGTGCATTAGGCTCTAAATTTTTTGAACACAAGATGTAATGGGCTCCTTTAAGTTGTATGACAATCTTATTTTTGAGCATTTTTTAGTTTATGATAATCCAATGTTTATGTTTGAAGATATAAGTGAACAGTATGATTTATTTTTTTATGATTTCCTTGAACTTCCGTTTATGTGAGGGAAGAATGATCTTTGTTATATTTACCTACCCATTAATCGTATTACATTAAAGAATCTCATTAAAAAGACATTGTCAGTTAACAATGATGAATCATTATGCAATGAATGTGTTCCTAAACTTAAAAATGATTTATTTTATTTAGTCAAGGATAAATTTTTGTGTTGTGGTGATAATGATTTTGATATAGTTTCTAAATGGATTAGTTTTAGATTGCTTGGGTTCCAATTTACTCATTCTAATAACATGTCCTATATTGATAATGCAATACATAATCTTGAAACTACTATACATCAAGGTGAATCATTTCACTTTGATTAAAATAATATATCTCATAGTAATTACATTATTGATCCCTTGTGTTTTTTTGAATGAGCTATTGGTACAAAAATGTAATGATTTGCATAAGATATTAGAATTTGATGATGAATTGTCTAAGCAATCACACAATGAAGACAATGTAAGTTCCAGTCATGATAAGGTTATAGACAGATTGAAGGTTAAAGTTTCATGATATACTAGCCAACTATATTATTACATAATTTTTTTTTTTAAACTTGATTTTTTAGGTTCTGATTATTATGAAGTTCTACACATTGAGTATAGTTCTTATTGACAATTTGATGATAATTTTATACTTGAATTTCAATGTAAGGATTGCATTTTTTGTAAATTATATTAAACATACTGAAGTGGTTGGGATTATCATATTTAATTTATGATTTATATTTTTATTTATTATTATAAACTCATAAGTAATGGGTTATAAACATTGTATTATTTTTTGATTGAAAAACATTACTAATAACAAGAATTAAATTCAAATGTACAGCCCCAGATAAATTATAACTATTCAAAATTTAAACATGGTTTTAGTATATTCAAAAGTTTAAATTTTTTTGAGTATTATAAATTGTTATTATTTTACAAATGATACAAGTTTATCAATTGTTTTAAAAAATTGGTGAGGAGTGGATCATATTTCCATACTTTGGTGAATGAGTTTATCATGTAAAGTGTAAGTGAACCTCCCATTTATGTATTTATTTTTTTAAAATTCTTTCTTTCCAATTTATTTTTTATTTTATTATTTGGTTTTTATCAATAAGAATCCATTGATATACGCTTACACACAATATCCCCATTTTATTAAAATTATAACTATTTGATTTGGCACATGCTTCAGGGTCAAGAGGAGATCATTCTCCTATTATAGGGGCAATAATTCTACAAATAGTTTGGAAAATTTAATGTGGTATTCATGATGAAATTATTAATTGGGATTGGTTGGGATAGAATTTGTGAATTTATATAAAGTTACCTTTTAATTAGTAATTAATGCTTCATGTTAATAGGGGAGGTTTTGGATGGACTAGGCATATGTCTTCTTCACTATATTTTTTGGATCTTTGAATACCTATAGGAGACATTCATTCCCAAGTTATAGCTAATGTTAGACCCTTGGTGGTCCTTCAATATTTATGGTATTAACTTTGTAGTTTGAGAAACCTAATTGGACATAAAATATTTGAGATAACCTTTCGTGAGCATTCTAACTTATGTTTGAAAAGAACAAATTCAACAAAGGAAAACATCAGTGAATAATGTGCTTGTAATAGGAATTAGACACACAAGGTGTAAAAATACTATAACTAGATATAATGGATTAATTATATGGATCTTTAATCACATTGAAATGAATATAAATCCCTTAGGCCAAAAAAATAGACAAAAAAAATTTAATATACAAATGCTTTTCATCCTTTTGCCTCTAAATTTTGGGGTCATAACACTTTAGGACCATAAAGGTGATAAATACAAAAGGAAACTTTCAGGAATTTGCTTTTAAAGGTGACCACATAATAAAGTTAACCCCAAAGGACAAAAAAAATGCTTACCAAATAAGGATTCTTGTCCCTATCAATTATTAATCCAATTGAGAGTAAGAATGAATCTTGAATGATTGAATATGAAATAAACACTTTATTTCTTCCACTACACAAAAGGGGGCACATAGTTTAGGGATAAGCCTAATAAGGCAAACATGAAAACTAAAAATAGATTGGTTTGATAACTACCCACCTATGTGTGAGGCATGGTTCTATTAGTCACTTTATCACTCAGAGGAATATGAATGGGCACAAGTTAAACTAATTAGATTAAAATTTGTGGGTTTAAGATATGCTATGGTCGTTCAATTACCTACATGATAATATAATGGGAAGGATCAATTTTGATAGCCTAAAAATGGTAGCATAACATCCATGTCTAATAATTTGTGAAATATATTATGTAGAGGAATGATGGGTGGAAAAAAATAAGAATCCCACATCAACAAAAATCATACAAGGTAATAAATTGGAATGTAATACAAACAAATATGATATTAAAAGTGAAAATGCTATAGTATAAAAGAGCACACTAAAAACATCATGTGATATACACAAAACACAACTAACCATAAACATAATATAAGTACATACATACACACATAGATATATATATTAAAAATGTTAAAAAATGGATTTATATATACATTTATAGTGTCATTTGATATTATAAGGATGCTGTAAGAAATTAAAATAATAAGTATTACCACATTTCAAAAGTTTCTCATCTCATTGTAAGAAGAATATTGAAAACATCATTTATATAAATAAACTCATTCATGACCACATACTTGTTCATTATCCATGCCTAAAATTCATTGTGTTAAACTCTTGATAAATCAATAATAAGGACAAAGATCACCTACCTCCACAAAACTACTTGTCATGCCATGCTGCATCAATAAATGATCAATAATATTAAGGTGGTATGCTAGAATCTCATCTATATGTCGATGACCAATAGGTTGGAATTGGTGTTTTCCTATCTATGTGTGCTAGTAAATAGTCCATTTTGACAATTTTAATTTCCCATACCCATAGGAGGCTCACATACATAGAATTATAAAACATTATTTAGTGGAAATATAGTGGCAGCTTGAGTTGAGAGGGATTACCAAAATTCATAAACTAAATATTATAAACAAAAATGAATTAAAATATCCAACAAAATAAATTGATCAAGCACATAAGAAATGATAGTGAGTCTATAAATAAAATTAGATTCAATTTATAAAATAATGGGAGTGGCTAGTTGTGTGACATGTATAGAAGATGTAATTAACAAGTGCCCAAGTAAAGATAATAATGAAATTACACATGAGAAAAGATCCAAATAGTTTTGAAATGAATGAAGTAGTTGATTATACAAAGATATTGCATGATAATTAGAGATATGATATCAATTTTTCTATCCAAAATTTAAAAATAATGAATGCTGTTAATTTTTTGAGTTATATGTGATAAAATTATGTCATGGAGAATTCATAAATAAATTTGTTTTTATGACATTTGATAGTTATAAATATATTTAGACTTAGAGAAGCAATGGTTAAGATCTATTTGGATAATCAATGCATCAACATTAATGAGGTTGATGGGGGGAAAAGGCAAGAAGTGACAAAAAAATCAATTCAACATGGAATCTCATTGAGATTTAATCTAAATACTAGTGAATGTTATGATTAAATTTATGAACGTGTCGTTTGGTGTCATTCTTTCACCCATAAGTGCAGGTGGTAAGAATTATTGGTCTGTAAGGGTGAAGATAAAGATCTTGTGGATAGGGACATTGTATCTTTTTTGGACATATATTATATTTTAAAGACACTACAAGACAACAAGACTAAATAAGGAAATAGAAAATATGATGTCATATCAACCGTATGAATTTAAGTTTATACCTTTAAGGAACCTAAACTTGAATATTCAATTATAGTAATTGGGATGTGACTTTATATCACATAATTGCATATAAATCTCCTAATGAATATATTGTAAATTTAAAATATTTCAAAGCCCCAAAGGAAGATACATAATTATGCTATTAATTTCATATATTATTTAAAAAATAAAATGAAATGGCTATAATGGTGAAAGAGGAAAAATGAATATAAACTATTGGTTCTAATGTGATAGGGCCTAAAAAATCACATTTGGTAGAGTAATAGTGAGCTACATGGTAGGCAAAATAAACCAAACATTTTATGACCATAAATACTATCTTCAGCATGAAACAAGATCAAAGGGTGTCACTCTTATGAATGCAATAAAAGAGTCAAACCTAGACTCTTTGAGCTAATATACAATATGATTGGTAAGTAGGGTGGGGATATTAGTAAGTAGAGTGGGGATCTTGATAATGTAAAATCCAGGGAAATATATATGCTTAAGCTGTGTGAATGAATTGGCCTTGGAAAATAAAAAATTATTTTGATCTATATGTAATTAAAAATTAAACATTAGATGTTAAAAAAATACATTGATTATCCAAAATATGTCTATCAAGTGCCATTTATCTTAAGATAACCCTTTGAGAGTTTTAGTAATCCCTATCTATGCAATCCTGTAATCTAATTAAATATTGATGGAGTGTGATATGTTACTTCCAAGTGTCACTTGTCTGCACTAATCCTATGATAATTTCACATGTTGAGAGGTGTATGAAGATGACAAGTTTGAATTTGAATAAGAATTCTATTTAATCCATCTATTTTGCACATATCATGTGATTGGTCAAATTGTGGAGAAATTATCATCTATTGCCACTTGTATTGAGTTTATACATTGGTACAAATGTGACATTTTGAATATAAAAGGATGGTATTTCTATTCTTAAATAAATGGGATTATGATTATTTTATATAGATGAAGTAATCCTTAAAATTCATCATTTTAATTACTTGGGAATCATTCTTTATCTATGCATATTAGTGTTTTATCTTGGACTTCATACGCATAAGTTTAGATAAGTTAAGTAGTATGATTATCAAGTTAAGTCATAGTAAGTGTTATTTTTAAGGAGCAGATCTCTTGGGAATATAAAGTATAATTGGTATAGGAGAATGATTTCATGTTGATGAATAATGTATAATTGGTAACATGGAATGAATGAAAAGATCCCTTTAGTGTGGCTTATGATTTTATATTCAATATTCCTTATGATTTTATATTCAATATTCTATGTCACACATCTAGTCATTTAAATAATGTTGTCATAATATAGGATTTTTGATATTTGAGTTGCATGTTAAATGACTAGTGTAGATGTAAAAGTTGAAATATCCATGCACATTAGTTTCTTTATATTTTTTAAATTTGTGTAGAAGTAATTCCAAATTTAACTTTGTGATTAGCTTCATAAAAATGCCAAGCATGAGACTCCATGCTAAATGGATAACAAGATTTGTTACCAAGATAATTAGATCAAAATTTATTATTTTATCCTTTTATCATATGGTATGGGATCCATGAGTTGATATGTAAATATTTTCTGATTTCTCACTTAATATAAGAGTTCTTACATTTTATTTAAAAAATATTTAGAGAACTCTCTAGTTATAAATTTAAATCGAATAAAAAGGTAGATGGACCTCATAAATTCACTAGTTGGGTTAATTTTCTTAAAAAAATGTCTTTAATATGCATTTAGGTTATATTTTGGATTATGTTAAAAAATGTGTGTGAATTAGTGACACTATATTGTGTTTGAAAACATGGTGGGTCTTGTTAGTGGTCTAGCTATAACATATGCATCGGTAGTTAATAAATGTTCATGTAGAACCCTCATAGGAAATCCTCCATGGTATTATAAATATAAAATATTAGAAAGTAGACCCACCTTTATTTATTACACTCAGATATTTACTTTATAGATAAGATAATCAGATAGTAGGAGCCTTTTTTCTAAGCATTTTATTCTTGTATCGTACCAAAAGAGTAGGGTGTTGAAGTGATCTCTAAATAGTTTATAAACCATTATAAATTAATGTATTAATATTGATATAAAATGGATATGTTCATTTTAGAAGGAATGTTAGATGACTTATTCACATTTAGACAAACACATGCAAAATTTGAACCATAAGTTGAAGACCAAAAAAAAAGATAAGGAGGAGGAAGTTGAATAAAATTAGCGAAAAAATAAAAATACAACTGAGGTAAATACCCAAAAATAGTCTATACCGTTATTAATTTTTGGATGAAGGCAAATTAGAAAAACTAAGGGAATTCCCATCAAACACATGTTTATTAACATAGTTTGACAAAACTAGATTTGTCCTTATGAATTTTCAACACATAGCTAGTATAAATTCATCAATTGATAATTTGGTGAAAATTATCCAATGCTATTTTTTTTGATGTTGAGTACGTCAAAATTACCCAATACAAATTATTGAGTTGTATACTTTTTCAAAATTAGTTAGTAGGATTTTGTTAGTTGTTGAATCCATAAAAATATACCAACATAGGAAGAATAAATTATCACAATATAAAATGGATCAATTCCTCCATACATATTATTATCACTTTACTAAAATTTTTCTTGTCCAATGCTTATAAAAATATCAATAACTTTGAGTGTATGTTTACTTATACATCAATATCAGGGTTAGTCAATTTGTAGTCCTTTGTGAAACTTGTCATGAACTATCCTTCATATCCACACCTTCATATCACAATCACATCAACTTACTTATCCTCCTAATTTTTTTACCCTTTATTTAAACTATTTTTCCCATTGTTTTAATTGACATCATCTATTAGGTTGATGATGTAATATTTTTTATGGAATTATTTGTATGTTATCAGTCATGAAAATGATGTTAGCTAAAATTAAGTTTTAAATTTTAGGATTTTGATTCATTAATTATAATGTTCCATTTTATCATTTCTCAAGATAGACATGGATAATATGCTTTGTTTGCGCACATAAATTTACCTTAGGAATAAGAATGTGAGAATGGTTAGGATATAACTTACACCATGTTAGTGTAAGAGGATTTGAAGATATCAAAAATAGGAATTGCATCTAAAAGGTTAATCAAATATTTAGAATTTTTAACTTTCATATACTTAAGGTTTCAAATATCCATCTTGACTTCACCTATAACCATCTGTCACAAAGTGATACAAGTAAAGGGGGAGATTAATGTGACAAAAATATAACCAAATGTAAGTATCATTAATGCTAATCTCTCTTTAATTTATATTTTAGTTGATGTTGTGGATGTTTTACATCTTATTTATTTGATAGTATAGTTTAGTAAATGCTTTGTTACTTTATTGTTATCTTATAGATAATTGTTACTTATATCTCTTCTTATCTTCTAGTGTTATTTTCATATTTTCATACCTCTTCCTTATTGACTAAAATAATTTTAATCCTTATAGATATTTATTTATCACCCTTAGTTTACAATGACTTTGACCCAATGTCTAATGACACATTATATATTATATGTGTAGGTTCCCCTTATAGACCCATTACAACCTCCTTTGTATACAACACTTTTATATAGCTCCATACCAGTTTGTAGACCAATGTATTATATGTGTTGGATTTATAATTATATTATAAATTTTAATTATTTATAGTATTATTTTATTATATAAGTTTTAGAAAAATTTGTGGGCCAATGTCTTATATGTGCTAGATTTTTAATGGTCTTCTAAATTTTACCTATTTATAGGATTATTGTCTTGTATAAGCCACATTTTAGGCCTAATAATATTTTGGTGAACTTGATGTGAATATTACCCCACCATAGGTTGGGTAGTTTTAAAAGTTTCCTTTTCATACCATTTTATATATCAATCTATTTTACAACCATGTCACCTATTAATATTTTCTTAGTGAGTCTCAATCCCTTTAGATTCTATAGTGGTTTCTCCATTTACACTATGAAAACCATCAAGGAAAACAAATTATGATGTAAATTTTATAAATCCCATCCTAGAAAAACCATTCAATGCAATAAGTTTGAAATCACCAAATAAGATCCACAAGATCTTGATAAAATATAAAAAATTGAAGATCTAGATAATATATTTAACTCTACCCCTTCTAAAGATGGACTCTCACTTAGATTAATTCATTATCTAGTTTCAATCCTACACAAGCTTCCAAATATGGTACTCTCATTAAGATAGATTTATTATCAATGCTAATCCTACACAATATTCCTTGTCAATGAGGATCAATAAATTCCCCACCTCATAAAATTCCTAGTCAAAATCCCATATTAGAGAGAACTTGAGTGTTGATCAAAGTGTTAGACCAAACAAATCACATCCAAATTATAATTAATAATCAAATTACCTAAATGCAAAATCAACTTTTAAAAATGGAAAATAAACCACAAAAATATTTTGGGAACCATCTAAATTTTTTTCCTCTCCTCATCTTCTCAAAAATATTAATGAGAATCCCATCTAAAAACGTTGAATTCACAACAATAATACATTATAAAATGAGCCTCTAGCTCCTTATATTGTCTTCTAGAGACACCTATTTTTTTAAAAAGGCTATTGGGTATATTTATTAAGTGACTACCATTTTTTCTATGAAACTTCCACTTAATATAAAACTAGAAATCAATGCACCACCATATCATACAAGTGAACTTATGTGCTCACCTAAAGCATAAAGAGAGTATTTGGGTATTGTTGGGTTAGTTGCAAAGATGATAATTTATTACTTTTAATAACATGGTACATGATGGTACTTTGAAGTTTTAATACTAAACAATATTTTTACTAAGAAAAAATAACTAAAAAGTAACACAAGCATTTACTTAATTAATCAACACAACATTTAAGACAAATCATAAAGGAAAGTTGTTTCTCTATTCATTGGTGATCAGTTTGATAAGAATATATTGTCACCAACATACCCCCATTTTTTAAAATGGAGATTTCACTTAATAAATATTGAATATTATTAGAATAACCCTAGTAGCACACTCATAAACCTGGTTTGACCTTAATATAGCCTAGGATTGAGACTTTACACTTCTAAATGTGTGTTCAAGCCCCTTTTTGTGTTAAAATCACTCTAGATATTTATTATTTTTTATAAGGATTTCACTATGTTTTTGAAAAGTTTGAGTTCACTTTAAAATCACATGTGGTTTATTCTAAATACTTTCATGGAGTCTTTCTCTAGTGTGTTTCAAGATTATCATGAATTTCATTACTACAGGTTTTATTAGCATGGGATTATTGTCCTATATTATTCACACAAAATCCTTAACTATGTAAAATTATTTACGACTCTATGGACATATATTTTATGCCACACATTATATTATAGATCATTTTTAATTATTTTTTTACTTTAATTATTTAGATTTCATATTAATTATGTTTATTTTTGCATAAAGACATTTCCTCAGACTTCCTTGCACTTCTTTGGAATAGTTCACATTGGTTTCAAAAAACTAATTACCCTAAGCCAATCACAAGGAAAAAAGTGGAATTCTCATATAAATTCATATTCATATTCTTTTCCATATAAAAAATATCAACTTTATGAATTTAAGAACATTCTATGACTTTGAATCAATAGTGAAGGTGCCTCATGTCACACTCTGATTAATCACACAGTCATAAAATTTATTTATTTAATTATAAGAACTTCATGGCTTAAATTAAGTAAAAAAACATGTGTCACATGTTGGAGAATATTTAGTGATGTCATGTAGGTGTCTAGGTAAGTGGATGAAGTGTCTTGATAGTCTATGTATCAATGACAAAATATGCAAAGTGCTTATCCTAGTATGCTTGAAGAAGGATTGGTTGATATTTAGAGTTTGAATATTTTTTAGATGATTGATGATTATGATGTATTTATCATGTGTAAGGGATCATATCAGATGTACATGATTGTTGTAATGCTTGTGTGCATGAGTGAAATGCATCTGGTTCTTCATTTTGTTCATCTAGACATAATTGGGTCTATGGTAGAAATATGAGTGGGCATATTGATGACATCATATATCACATACACAAAGGTTATAGGATAATATTTATATATTTATGGATTATAATATGTGAGGATATCATATGGTTCACATTTTAGATCATATGATGAAGCAGAACAAAAGATATGTGGGTGAAAATTTGGCTTCCTAAGAAGTTTGCAATGTTTTCCAGACTGTCATAAATCATCATGAAAACATGGATGAACCAATATGTTTATGAATTTATTTTAGGTATGATAAAGGTCAATAATATTCAAAGGATATCATGGAGATGTTTTCCATTATGTCAAGAAGCTACTCTAAAAATTTGAGGTCCTGAAGTGTTTTCTAGCTTGAGATATAAATATTCAAATATACACTTGCAAATAGTGAAGGGTTGGAAACTATCAAGTTTAACCATGACAAAGTCTAAGGTATTTTTTACATAATATCCAATTGTATACATTAAATCTTAGATATTTATGTAATGATGTGTATGAATTTCACATGTTAAAGGGTGCACATGGAGGTGATAAGTGTCATAAGCTCGCTAGTTTGACAATAGATCAACGATGAGTGGAGGTTAATACTGATAAATATCTACGGTCTAAGATAATTAAAAATTAAACAATGAAAATGTAGATTCCAATTGGAAAAAGTGCAAGGACTAATAGGATTATTCATAATCCATGTAAATCTACCAAGTGGCAAAGGACCATTGGAGCGTAGCCTACCAGTTTTGCCCATAATGCATGAGGAGCTTCCAAGTAGCTCAAGCAGATGAAATAATAGTAAATTACTTAGAAGGAATGCAAGGGTGTCATGTGTCATGATATTATGAGGTCTGAGTGAGATCTAATAGTGATCATTACATGATAAGGATAGGTTGATCTGCGAAGATTGATGGTGTGTATGTGGTTAATATTTCAAGATTGCACGAGATGAGGTCAAAGTGACCAAAGTTTAACGAACGGACAAAATAATTCTATGGGTTAAATACTGAGGTCTTTCAAAGGATATATATGGAGTGAGTTGGTTCTAAAATGTTAGGAAATAATGAGATGAGGACAAGTGTTTGATGTTTAACTATGACCGTTTGTATTTAATTATTTGAATTTGCAAAGGAAAGACCAATGTCTAGTTTTTAGGCCATATATTTTGACCCAAGTAGAATTTGATCATGGTGTAAAAATAATATATATATATATATATATATATATATATGACTCTAAGATGAATCTATAAATATTAATTTTATGATCTAATAATTTGTATAGTCAAAGTTATGAAGGTTCAATTTTGACTATGTTTTTATGTATGCTCTATAAGTAACCCCAGAAGGGTATTTGAGCTGTGCTTGAAGGTAATTCAATGTTTTAATATATATTAATAGAATAATTTTTTATACAACATGAGGATGTTTTTTGTTCATTATGATGGTGTGACCAATCATATATAATATGAAAAAAGGGTTAGAAAGTGACTATGTGTTCGTTCATAGTGACTATGTGTCTAAAGAGGTGTTTGAGCCAATTGGGGGTTAGAAAAATGGTGATATGATGGATATTGGAACTTAAGGGGGACTTATAGATCATGTGTCATGGGTCCATGTGTTGTAAAGTGATTTTATGTTCTTAGTTTTCTTAGATATGTGTGAAAGAGCTGAATGGGTCTTCATAAGACCTAAATGGTGACTTAAGCCTATTTGAAAGAGAGTTGTGCTTAAGTGTGACCTATGTTAGATGAATTAAGGGTTAAGGCATGTGTTTTGACCAATAGGAAAGATTGTGATCTTGATAATCATGATATCTCTATAAATTGTGAAATCAAATCTGTTAGTTTCTAGGCATGTATGAGAGACTTGTGAGAAGGTGATCAAAGTAGAGGCTTGTGTAGACTATTGGAGTATGTGTTGAGAGCATAATAGAGACCTATTAAATTCTAGTGAATAAGATACATGTGTGATTAGAGTATGTTTTGAATAGTGCATAAGATCAATGAAAGACATAGGTCAGTGTGAGGACTATGTGTATGACCATTTGGTCATGTTGTTGGTGTTGTGATAGAACTGTTATAGGTTGATGAGCATGAAAAGTGTGGAGTGATATAGAAGGTGGTTATTGGATGACTTTTAAGTATGTGAATAAGTGAATGAAGATGTGTTATTAGAGGTCTATCATCAGGTGTTGAATACATTAATTCAGAGGTAGAGGTGTTATTTTTTAAGAAGTCAGAAGGACTTGATCTTATTTAGGGGTAGGTGCTCCTTGTGAAATAAGTGTTTCAATAAATGACTTAGGTTATAAGGACTTGACCAAAAGGTGTTCAAAAGGAATTTATAATATTAGGGATGGGTGATCCTTATGAAATTGGTGTTTCATTAAATCTTGGTTAGAAGGACTTGATCAGTATCTTATTTGTAATCTCTTATAGGATAAGTAATCCATGTGTTACAAGTTTGAGAGTGGGTTTTATTCCCCATGAGGGTTTCCCATAAGAATTATGTGTTTTATGTTTGATATTATGAATGAATTTAATTAGTGATATCTCTTAATGTTGCTTAATCAAGTTGATATATGGTGATTGCTTAAATATTTTGAAAGGATTAGAATTGAAGTTGGATTATCTAGGCTCACTGATTCACCCCCCTTCTCAGTGATTGTACCTCTATCAATTATTATCATAGCTAGTCCTTTGGTAAAGGCTTGATAGCCTGAAGGTGATCCAAGGTACAATATGGGTAGTCATCAAATGCAAGGAGGCTTCTCTACTAAGCAATCACCAATGTTTAATGGATCCAATTATGATTTTAGAGTGAAAGGATAATGGCCTACATCATGTCCCTAGGGTTTGACACTTGGAAATATATTGTGGATGGTTATTTTGCACCTATTATTCCTCCATCCAATGTTGTAGATAAGAAGTTGTTTGAGAATAATTCTAAGGTAATGAATGCTATCACATGTGGTATTTAAGAGATTGAATACACCAAGGTAATCCATTGCTCATCTACCAAGGAAATGTGGGATAAATTAAATACTATTTATGAAAGAGATTCAAAGGTTAAGTTGGCAAATTTGTAGTCTCACAAAAGATAATTTGAGAGTCTTAAGATGAAAGAAAAATATTTTGTGTCATCCTTTCTATAGAGAGTTGATAAGATTGTGAACATCATCAATGGTCTTGGAGAGAGCCTTGAATAGGCTACTATATTGAAAAAGGTTTTAAGGTCTCTATCCCTCAAGTTTGATCTGAAATTATCTACTTTAGAATAAAGTCATGATCTTACTCAGTTGAAGTTGGATCAATTGCATGGCATCCTTACTGCCTATGAGATGAGACTAGATGATGATAAACCACCAAAGAAGGAAGCAACATTCAAATAATAAATGAAGCCAAAGAATAAGTACCAAGGTAAGAAACTCAAGAAGGATGACACATTTGATATTGATATTGATGAACTAATTTTTTTATTTACAAGTAAATTGAAAATAGGGTCAGACAAGTATAAGGGTAAGCTACCCTTCAAATGTTTCAATTATGGTAAGATAGGACATTTTAATGATAGGTTCCATCATAAGAATAATAATAATGATGATGAAGAGCATGGTAAAGAACAAGATGAACATAAGAAGACATACAAGCCTAATAAGAGGAAGAAAAGCTTAAAAAGTATGACAACAAGAAGTTCTTCAAAAACAAGAAGAGTCTCTACACCAATAAAGACTTCATCTCATCAAGATGAGAGTGAAGAGAGTGACTTAGAGTGTGATCATGAATTATGGTCCTATTTAAGATGAATCCCTCTTTATGGCTGAGGAAGCAAGTTGATCACATAAAAAAGAGTCTACTTGGAGTGATTCAGATGATGATGAAGATGACGTGGCCTATGAGACTGAATTGATAAATGCTCTTAAATAACTAAAGATTGAGATAAAGATTAACAAGAAGATGAAATCTTAAGTCAAGGACTATGAGGATAAATTCAATATGTATGAGGAAATAATAAATGAAGACACTAAGGATCATGAAGATATAGTCAAGCATCTCAGTTGTCAATTGGAAATCCTATCTATAAGCCTAAAAGATAAAGAATATGAAAATTCAAGGTATGAAATTGAAAATGAGTCATTAAAAGATGAGTTAGAGAAGTATATAAGCAAGGGGAAATAATTTTTCATGTTTTATAAGAGTTCTAATGATATGGATAATCTCATAAATAGTCAAAAGTTTGCTAGTGACAAATCTAGATTGGGTTTTAATGAAGAATCTAAAGTTGCTTCTCAAATTGACATGAAGGTCAATGAGATCAAGGTGGTTCAGCCCTTAAAGGTCACCAATAAATCAAGAAATTATGGTGAAAATAGATTAAAGACAAATCAGATTGGATAACCTAATGCCATGAGGTATATAATATTCAATGGTTACTATTACACATGTGATCAATTTGTTCATAGGGATAGAGAATGAAAGAGACCTGTTAGAAATGAGTTTGCATGAAAATATGATGGGGCTCATCACTCAAAAGGTGTAAATAATGTTAAGTGCTTCAACTATCTTAATGAGGGACATTATGCTAAACATTATCTAAATAAGGTAAGGCAAGATATGTTTTTATTTTTGGGAAACTAGTGTTTAGTGCCTAAATAATAAGGGGTCTAGAGTAAGGGAAAAAATATAGTTTAATATGGAAAAATATAGATTTTTATTGAATAATTTACATGAAGAAGAGAAATGAATTTATCTAAAAATGGATTGAAATGAATGATTCAAGAACTAGAAATTGATGTGCAGGGTTGTGACACTATCATGAATCTAGATCTAGATTTCATTTTTTGATTGGATAGGATCACTAAAATTGGATAGGATGGCACGAGTTCTATAGTCCACCTTTTCCACTATTGTCTAAGAGATCTAACCTTTTTGGGTTTTGTCCACTACCTCTGTGTAAGATTGTGTACAAAATTTTAGAGGCTGAAAGTTAATAGAGCTCATTATAGGTCTATTTCAATCTCCAAACCCTATATCTATCTACACACATGTAAACAAAAAATGTATCAAAAGTAAAAGGGGGATAAACTAGGTTAGGGGAAGAATGATCACATGATCTAGAACCCTTTCTATCTTGATCATTTCCTACATTAACCCTCAAGCTAGGGTCTTAGATCAAATGTAGTTCTCCTTTAGGGAATGCACATAATCAACATGCATGGTAGATGCAAGACTAAATTTCACCTCAGTCCTTCTTTGATCAAGCATGTAAGTCTATGTGTGATGCAGAATGCTGAGCTATACTATTGAATAATTTTTTAATTATCTAATGTGCCAAATAAGTAAGTGCTATATATAAAATGCCTTGTGAAGTCATTTATATAGGAGACTCTTCATTTTAAATTTGGTATATTTATTCACATTAACTAATTTAAAAAATATAAATAAAACTTAAGGGATGGGATAAGAAGTGTTTAGGACCCATTAAGCAAGAAAAATGACCATTGGACAATAATGCCAGAAAAGACAGGAGCACTGGGCGCTATAGTCATATAGAATTTTGTTGTTTAGGAATCAAAAAATAGTTTAGGACTGACATAGACAAAGTATGGGGGTTCCTATAGGTATTGGTTAGTTGACTAAGATAACAAAGAGGTGATAAAATCAATAAACAAGACCAAGATAAGTAAAACAAGGACATGGCTAATATGAACAAGGCTCATATTCTCTAGTTCAAGTCTCTTGTGAAAGGACTATGAAAAGACATGATATGTGTGGTTGCTTGACCAATATAAGGTGTATATATTTTCCCCTTTTTATTCTAGTGATGCAATGAAATGAAGTACTAGACTAAAATAAAGAAAAGAAAATGCATACCTAAACATACGTACTTGGAGATAAGTATGCTGAAAAAGTGTCCAACTCACTTCCTAGCTAGGGAAGTGGATGGAAAGCCAAGTAATACTTAGAGAAAGAAGGAATCCATGAAATGGATGCCCCTTATACTGAATCTAAATATGGAATCCATCTAATCATGGAGAAGGAGAGCAATGCTTTCCCCCTGTACTGAATCTAGCTAGAAATGAGAAATGCTTAGAGGCCCAAAACCAATGTCTATCCTCTATCCCACATAAACTCATGTAGTTAAGGTATAGGTAATTCTATGGACCAACCACTATAGACGATTGTACGGTCCAACCTAGTGACAACTTGGGTATAGCTGGGTGTAATCTAAAACTCTAATAAAATGTGCAAGAAGAGAATGGCATGCCTTGACATTCTAATCTATGAGTGATGCATATGTACAGTCTATAAATATATATAAACACATGTGAAATGACATATCATGCCATGACCCATGTGCAAAATTGGAGATCAAAACATTATGTTTTGCACTATGCCTATAATTTGCTATCTAATCTTATAACTGTGTCATACTATATGAATCTATATGTGTGAGATATATAATATGTACATGCCCACAAATCTGGTGTTTGGTCTAAATCTATATGAAAGTCACTATGAATCCATATAATTTGAACCACGATATCTGACTAGTCTATATATCTATAAGCTGAAATCATTGTGGATCCATATGATTTAAACCATTGTATTTGAATAGTCTATGTATCTATAAACTAAAGGTATATCCCCCTAAATGTCCTAAGTAATGCTGAGTGACCCATGTAATCTGAATCACTATTTATTTCAACCATTCTAAGCTAAATATGATAATATGAATATTGAAGGTGTAAGAACCATGGTGTATCCACTTATGAGAGTGGATAGGCATGCCAAGTAAGTGTAGGAATAGAAATTGTGGGAATAATTCCCCCTTTTTAGGGAGAGGGACAAAATTTATGATAGAAGAGATCGAGCCAAAAGTGATGATTAGTGGTGTAATGATAGAAACAAGGTTGGTATAGTAAAGTTGTTTGAGTTATTAGACTCAGTTTTTTGATAGTTGAATGAGTCTTTGATTGGTTAGGACCAAGTTGTATGTTTAGATATAAAATAAGTATAAATATGTGTGTACCATAGTAGGTAGATGATATAGTAAGAGAGTAAGGCTTACATTATGTTGAAGGTATCATTTTCATGATTTTTTGGAACAAAATAGTTTGTAAAATGGAACTACACGGTTTTAGTTATGGGAAAAATGGTATTTTGCTTTGAATGAGAAAGTTGTTTGATATAGGAGAATTGGATAGATTCTTGATTAATTTGTGTGCTAACTAGGTTGAGAGTTTGAGATCTATATTGAGAGATATTCCAAGGAGATGAACACTTGTCGTAGCCTAGTTTGAGTAGTTGGTAGCCTAAGTTGAGATTGGTGGGGAGGTTACCTTGGTAAGTAGCTAAAATGTGTGATTTTTGCCTATTTAGAAGCCTATTTTTAATGTTTTTGAGCTATTTGAAGTGTTTTAGGAAATTTTCCACTAGTTCTAACACTCCTATTTAGGAGTCAACACTCTTGTCTAGTGTTCAACAATACTATCTAGGTTCTAACACTATTGTCCAATGCTAGTGTCCTTTTGTAACATTGTTATTCACTAGGTCTAGTTTTTTGAGTTTCTAAGTTGTTACCTATTGTTATGTAGCTTAGCTATTTTAATTAGCATGATTGATTGATATATATGCTATTTTATAGGATTTTACAAGGCAAAGTATGGATGAGGGAGTTCATAGAGGCTAAGTGATGGAGACATTGAGATTGTTACCTTTGTCAGTGGATGAAAGGGCTATGATGGATAGAGCAAGGCTGGGTCATGTGTGACCTAGGCATTGTGTAGTGGGATGGGTATCTGATTACTACCTCATGTGAGAGGTGGAATGCAAACACATGCACTTTTTTTCTTCCTACTAGAGATATTATTACTACTCTGGAGGATGTGTATTGTATTTTATATTTGCTAGTTAGTGGATGGTGTGTGACTTTGTATGATGACATAGGTGTTAATGCTATTGATCATGCATCCTTGTATTTTTCTAGTGTTCCCTTCAACATAAAAAAGAGAGGTAGTGATAGTGATGTATTAATGTTAGTTATTGTATAGTAAAGTGTTTTACATATACAGAAGTGGTTGGTCATGTTGTTAGCTTTATTTATTGTTATGGATGGGAGTGGGGTGTCAATTGTATATAGGATGCATATGATCATGTGTAGTATAGAGGTGTATGGTACTATGTTATTATGGTGTAGGACTATGATTTCCCACTTATACAAGGACCTTTACCAGATTACTTAGGAGACATTCATGGTGGTGTGAGTGAGTACTTTATTGAATTATTAGGATTATGAGCACATAATGGTTGTGCGGCTGATAAGATTATTGAGGGAGAAGTGGGCACCTCCATAAACATATGGGGAGTAGTGGATGAGTATGTTGGCTATATGGTCTCTTGGGATAGATCACTATAGACAATTTTTAGATAGAATGGTGTCTCATGATATCATATGGAGGCCTTATAGAGGATTTCATGGGTGGCCCAAGGATGGAGTGCAGTTGTGGTATACGAGGGTCAGTTTTTGGTGACATGATCGCTAGGTTAGAGTGTATGAGAACTTTCAATATGAACACATGACTAGATAGTTTGGGGTACCATAGGATATGCCCCATGTATCATGGGTGTGGGTGAGGAGTGCATGAGTAGCAACAAGGGCATGAACTCATGGGAAAGCTACTGAGGCTGAGTTAGCACCATTAACTTTGGATGTGTATTACACGACTGTAGATATTATTGATGTAGATGATGTTGGATGCATAAAGGCATATACCACATGGTGGATGAGGCATCAAAGGGATCCATTTTATCCTATTGGTGGAGGGGATGCCCTTGAGCATGATAATTTTATGCCGATCTAGTTGATGGGAGGTAAACATTGATTAACATTTGAATTATGTACAAGTTTATGCTTGTTTTAGCTTATTTTGAAAGCGTATGGCTAACATAATGTTTATAATTTTATATGTAGGTGGAGTGAGAGGTGCTTAAGATGAAGAACCTACTAGGGGAAGAGGTGGAGATGATGGGTTCTAGGAGACCATCATTGAGTTGACACTCTGAGATCTCATGTTACATGTTATTGATGATGTAGTGGAGAAGGGTTTGATAGAGTAGAAATAGTTATAATCAGTGTTTATGCTCATTTGTTTGATAGAGCTACTGTAGTGATAGTTGCATATGTTAGAGCAATAAGAGAGAGAGAGATGAGTTGAGGGCTGAGCTAGATAGGTATAGGATGCCTTCACCTGATGATGTATTTATGAGCATGAGGATCATGGATGAGTACATGAATCTTCAAAGGTGGTATGAAGACTTAAATGAGAGCATGGGTAGTTACTAAAGTGAGAGAGCTAGTGGAAAAGGCATTCGAGAGCTTGATTAGGTGTGGGGTCATCGAGTGCTAGAGTGGATTATGGGACTAGTACTGGAGGAAAGAGTGAGACTGAGAGTGAGGGCATGATGCCCATTCATGATTGATTGTATCTAGATATGATGTATATGTTTTGAAAACTTATATATATATATATATATATATATACATATACATACATATATATATATATATATATATATATATATATATGGATACTATTTTGATTTTGACTCATGCATATTGTGTTATGATATTTGAAATATATTATTATATTTATTGCAAGTGGTTGATTTAGAAGTGGTTAATTTGGTATTGATTTCAAGGTTACGTATGTTTTGTCAAAATGTTGTTTATGATGTGATTTTGATTGTTCATGATATGCTGATAAGTGTGATGGTAGTTTTGATTTGTAATCATATGTGAGCAAAAAAATTGTTGGTTTGTAATTTAGAAATTGATTTGATAAAGTGATCTAGTTTAAAATTAGTAAAATAAGATATTGGTAAGGTCTTGATTTTGATAGGCTAATTTTGGCTATGGATAATTATTAGGAATTAGGAATGTTAGTTGTTAGTATGTGCAGATGTAAGATAACACTCTATGCATATTACTTCCCTAAGATTGGCTCAAGAATACAAAGGCTAGTTAGACCTTTGGCTCCATTGTTTCCCTACTAAGTGAAGCTATGACCTAATAATAGTATGAATGTGCATCATTTGACTATCTAAACCCTGATGGCCAACTGAACAAGTGCCCATACTACTCATGCCATGTATGAGTATGCTCTATATCTGATATTGTTTAATATATACTAATTATAGCTAAATGTGGAAATTCAGTAAAATGCAACTTTATTGGATTTACCATAAGAACTATGTGTTGTGAAGAAGGCTCATATATTTGTAATCATATACCCTATGGCCTTTGTTATGATGTTTATGATTGAGACATAGATTAATATGGAGATGAAACCTATGATGGGGTCTCTTTTAATCTTAACCATAGCGGATTGCTACATGAGATAGAACCTAAAAAATCTAGTTCTAGTGGATATTTATCATGAGTAGTACTCTATGATTTGGGTTCATTTCATCTTAATCATAGTGGATTTCTACATGAGATAGGACCTAGAAAATCTAACCATAATGAATATTTACCTAGAGCAGTACTCTGCTATGATGCTTGTGACTCCGTTGGATATGTATATGAAATTGCACTATGTACTCCATAGACTATAGTGATATATGTAGGTTGTTCTCACTATATCAATTTTCAAACCTTATGATTAGGTGGAATAAGAGATCTCTTATGAGGATCTATCCTAGAATTTCATTACTCTCATGATGAGTGATCATTGATTCCTATGAAAGAATGTCCTATGATGATTTAATCATGGATGAATGAGGTTTATCGTTCCATGATGGAGGAGATCTTAGTGCCCCCTATGTGAATTCTATAATACCATTATCAACACATCTATTAATGCAATCTCTGAGTCTATAACAATTTTTATCTCTATGTCCATAGATATGATGATAGTTATAAAAGGGTTGATGAGGCTATTGTTGTATGAGATGCGGATCTCATCGATGAGTAGAAGAAAATGCAATTAACCTCTTATCTAATAGTGTTGATAATATGACACATGGGCTATCCTACTCTAAATAAAACTATAGTGATGCCTTATTGTTTATCTCTATAGTGCATACTGTATGTTATGATCTAGAAACTATCTCTTTATTCTTAATTGGTTGCCTTTTTGGTTGTGGTCTCCTATCTTATTTAGGACATAGTGGATCCTAAGAGCTATAAGTACTGCTATGAAATATAGAGTAATCTAATCAACTAAATCTGCCTCAATCAATCCCAATTTATTTTCCAAAGATAGAACTAGATAACATAAGTGATTGAAAGAAGACTTTGTCTGATATAGTAGATGCTTGAGGAGAGGTTGGAAAAGCCCCTTAATAAAGATAAGATAAATCTCTAAATCTGTTAGTTTGTATATCAATCTTAACATGTGATTCTTGAATCATAAGATATAATCACTAACTAGCTCTAAAGTATTTTGATGTAAAGTTGTAAGTTTCTCATATGTAACACAAGGGCCCATGTTTTCTATGTAATATTTGAAAAATGCCTCTTCTAAGTCATGATATGTGTGTATGGAATCAATGAGGAGTAGGTGAAAAAACCAATTATGTGCTTCCCCCACTAATTTCTATTGGAATAACTTGAGTAGAATCAAAGGACTTGCATGAGATGGAAAGGCCTTATAAAAGGCCTGAAGGTGTAAAAATAGATCTCCAGTTCCATCAAAGTGAGGAAATGATGGTATATAGAAATGCTTAGGTAATGAAGCTTTTATAAATGTCTTTAAAAAATGGTTACCATGTAGATCATTGGTCATCCATCCATGACTTATAGGCCTTGTTTTCCAAGGTAAGGAGATGTATTTGGTGTTGTAATTCACCAATTACATGTATTAAAGAGATAATCTCCTTGGATGGTACATTATCATATTGAAGTGGTTCATTTAATCATTAAATTTGATTGTTAATTTTAGCCATGGGAATGCTACATTTAGCAATTAGATCATAAAGAGGGGATGTGTTCACTTAAAGCTTAGGATTAATGGTAACTTGGACCTTACTACAGGTGTCAATATTAGGAAGCACAATTGATTACCTTTTATAAGCAACTAAACACATAATTTAACCAAAAGTAATAAGTAACTAGAAATCAGAAACAACACATAATTTGAGAGACAATACACAATCTTGTATTAATACTCTTCAGAAGGAAATATAATAAAGAAGTGCCACAGTCTTCTTCCCACACCTCTAGGGCTTCTGACACCTCTAGGGCATATAGATATTCTCCCTCAAGAGCTCTCTCACTCAACCAATTACAACCATAACTCAAACACAGAATTGTACCCTCCACCAGTCATTAACAATACTGCCAGTACCAAGTACTCAAAAGTACTCCAAGTAGACCTCCTTGATCTTGCTCACCTAAAAATCAACCTGATCTTACTTACCATGTAGATCTCCCTTGATCTTGCACACCTACAGATCAACTTGGTCTTGCACAACCTGCAAACCTAGATCTTACAATTGGAAGGATCTCTTCTTTGTCCTTAATTACAATACAACCCCATGAGTCTCTTAAATAGATCTCATGCAAACAATAATTAAACTTTCTTAATTACAATAATTAGACACATAACTCAAGACTAAAATTAGCCTTTACATGCAAACTAGTTGTTCAACAACTAACTGTTCATGTAACTAATAGTTCTGGAACGCACAGGTGACCGACATCAGTCCCTGTCTATTTGGGGATGACTGATGTTAGTTGATCCCTGACTGATGTTGGTTGCTTTGCACACTAGATATGACCAATGTTAGTTGATTAGACTGACTTCAATTGCTCTGAAACTCAACATCCTCCTCCATTTGCATCAGTGAAGCTTTTATCTCCACAACCTAACAATCTCCCACTTGGAGATAAATAGCTGCACCTATACCTGCACTTGTACATCATCTAATTTTTTTCTTGGCTTGTATCCCTCTTCAAGTTAAATATTGAAGACCAACCACCACACATCCTATGGTACAACACCTGTCATCTAAGTAACCTACCATATCCGAATCTACATACCCATGTAGAGAAGTGCTTGACCCTGCATAGCATGTCGACCTGCTGCTGGTCCCTCTCAGATACCTAAGAATCCATTGAACTAATTTCCAGTGCTTATTTCTCAGATTGACCATAAACTCGTTGATAAATACCATTGCTTGGGAAACATTAGGTCTAGTACACATGTACCTAACCTCATCATGTGATTGGGGACACTGTTCTGTTAATCATCCATCCATAGGTGTGCTAACCGGTTCTACATCCTGCATCCTAAACCTCTCCACTACCTTATTCACATAATCATCCTGAGACAACATCAACTTATGATCTTCCCTATCTCTAGGAATAATCATGCCAAAGAATTTCACTGCTTCTAAATTCTTCATGACACACCTCTGAACTAACTTTACCTTTAGCTCTTTAACTCCCTGCATGTGTGACCCTGCAACAAGCGTACACACTACATATAGTAACAAGATAATGTAGCTAATATTATCCAACCTAGTAAATGAAACACAATGATTACATTTACCTTGAATAAAGCCATGCTTTGTCATACACCTGTCAAACCTCCATTGTCCTACAGCTTGCTCAAAACCATATACCCTGGCCTTCTGTCTCACATGTCCATTCTCTCTCTTCTTTAACTTGGGAATCCATTCATCTTTCAGTGCTTTCATTCTAGCTAGAAACTCTACCAAATATCTTGTTTGTTTCTTTTCCAAGGAATCAACTTCGTCATTCATGCCATGCTCCCACTATTTCTTAGATTCTACCTACTCTATTTCTTTAAAACTTCCTGGTTCTTGACCATCAGTGAGCAACAAGTAGTCTAAAGAAGGGGAATAATGAATTTGAGGCTTACTTACACTTTTAGTCCTCCTCATGGGCATTTGAGACCCCTTGATAGCTTGTTATCTGCCCAAAATCTATTTTTTGGTTGACCTTGGTCTACACCTGACTGATGTCGATCCCACTTGATCACCGATGCTAGTTACCTGATCGATGTCAGTGTCCTAGTTACCAACATCAATTCCTATCTGACCAATGTTGATCTTCACCTACCTGACACCACTGACTCTAGTTTGCACATGACCGATGTCGGTACTTACCTGTTCAACATCGGTTCCACTTGACTGATGTCAGTACCTGTGTTTTCTTGTGAGTGATGAATTTTTACCTGTGAGATTACTTTGAATCATTCCCTTGTCCAAACTACCCTACTCAGAATTATTCAGCCCCTTTAGCTGATCTTTGTCCATCATCTTCTCCATAAACACCAAGGCTTTCCTGTTCTTGTCAAAACCATTAGATTTCCTCTTTGTGCAATAGACCTGATCCTTTCTTATAGAATTTGTTTCAAGAAAACTCACTTTCTTTTGTTGCTTACAGAAATCTTGATCTATGCTTTCTGAATCTAAACTTTTACCCTTTGACTCAAGAACATGCATCCCCTTCTTATTCATGTGACCAAGCCTACAAAGCCACATCTCTGCATCTATATCTGAAGTAGATAAACCAAAAGGAGAATTAGTAATACAAGTAGATAGATAAATAGTACCTACTTTCTTACCTCTTGCTAAAACAAGTGCACCCTTGGAAACCTTCCAAGAGTCTGCTGTGAGAGTTACTGTGCATTCCTCATCACCCAAATTTCCAACAAAAATTAAGTTCTACTTCAGGACTGGGACATGCATGACCTCCTTCAACACCTATGTGTTGCCCATCTGCAATTTCAGCTGCACTTTCCCTTTGCCAACCATTTGGCAAGGCTTACCATCCCCTAAATAAATCTCTCCAAAGTCTCCCTAGACATAATCATGGAAAAATTCTCTATTTGGGGTTGCATGGAAAGAGGCACCAAAATCTAAAACCCAAGATTCCACTTTATCCAAGGAACATACAAGAGCATCTTGTGCAATAAGACCTACAACAATACCTGCTTCTTCATTTCATTCATGCTGATCTTCTTCCAACCAATAAATCTTTCTTTACATGCCCTTTCTTTCCACAATTCCAGTAGAATTTCTTGCCATGTCTGGATCCAGATCTCCTGCCTATCTTTGACCTTGATTTCCCTTACTTAATCTTCTCTCTTTGCCTTCCCCTACTTCCAACACTTAAAGCATTCCCTGATGATTCCCCTGTGCTTTTCTTGAAAATTTCTTCATTCAAGATTACACTAACAACATCTTCCACTTTCAAGATATTTGAAGTAGACACAGTATTACTAACTCCCATTACCAAACTATCCCAACTTTCAGGTAATGAGCACAAGATTAAGAGAGCCTTAATTTCATCATCAAAAGCTATATTGACTGAAACTAACTGGTTTACCAAACCATGGAAATCACTAAGATGACTATGTACTGATCCACCTTCTTACATTTGCAAATTAAATAATTGCTTCATAAGAAATAACTTATTTGAAGCTGAGGGCTTATCATATAAATTTTCCAAAGATTCCATCAAATCTACCATTGTCTTAGCCTGTGATAAGCTGGAAATCATAGACGATGCCAGGCTCAACCTTATAGTTCCTAGAGCCTTTTGATTAAGAACATTCCATTCTTCATCTTTCATATCTGTGGGCTTGCTTGCAACCCCACCCAATGGTAAGTACAGATCTTTCTAATATAGATAATCTTCTATCTGCATCTTCCATAATTGATAATTCATGCCATTGAATTTCTCCTTTTTTAGCTTACTTTCTTCTGCCATTGCTATACTCCCACTCAATCAAAAACCCCTGAGAGTGACCTGTAATCAAACATAAACCTGCTCCCTACAACCTCACTCTGATACCACTTGTTAGGAATATAGAACAATAAAAAGCTCTGATACCACTTTTTTAGGATTAGGAAGCACAATTGATTACCTTTTATAAGCAACTAAACACGGAATTTAACCAGAAGTAATAAGTAACTAGAAATCAGAAACAACACAGAATTTGAGAGATAATACACAATCTTGTATTAATACTCTTCAGAAAGAAATACAATAAAGAAGTGCCAAAATCTTCTTCCCATATCTCTAGGGCTTTCCACACCTCTAGGGCATACAAATATTCTCCCTCAAGAGCTCTCTCGCTCAACCAATTACAACCACAACTCAAACACAGAGTTGTACCCTCCACCAGTCAGTAACAATACTGCTAGTACCAAGTACTCAAAAGTATTCCAAGTAGACCTCCTTGACCTTGCTCACTTGCAAATCAACCTGATCTTACTTACCACGTAGATCTCCCCTGATCTTGCACACCTGCAGATCAACCTGGTCTTGCATAACCTGTAAACCTAGATCTTACAATTAGAAGGATCTCTTCCTTGTCCTTAATTACAATACAGCCCCATGAGTCTCTTAAATAGATCTCATGCAAACAATAATTAGAATTTCTTAATTACAATAATTAGACACGCAACTCAAGACTAAAATTAGCCTTTACATGAAAATTGGTTGTTCAACAACTAACTGTTCATGTAACTAATAGTTCTGGAATGCATAGGCAACCAATGTCAGTCCTTGTCTGTCTGGGGATGACCGACGTCAGCTGATCCCTGACCGATATCAGTTGCTTTTCATACTAGATATGACCAACGTCAGTTGATCAGACTGATGTTGGTTTCTCTGCAACTCAACATCCTCCTCCATTTGCATTAGTGAAGCTTTTAGCTCCACAACCTAATAATAGGGATGTGGGCTAGCATTATCTTTAGGTGAAGAGTGAGAATTGGGTTCTATTTAAAAGAGGGGTGGCTTGGGAGATTCATTGGTATCTTTAGGTTTTAGTGTATCACATTCTAATTGAGTAGAAGATGTGTTATTAGCATGAATATGTGCATTATTTGAAATAGAATAATGCATAAAAGTAGAAACAACATTTGGAAGTGCATTATGTTTGAGAGGAGTGAGAGAAGAGTTAGAAACATGAGATGCATGTTCTTCTTCATTATGTGCATAATAATCATCATTATTCCATGCATTGTCATCATTGGAATATTGTTCATAATCACTCTCATTTTTATATTCATTTTCATTTTCACTATCATATTCATTATCGCTTGTAGTGTAACTAAGGAGAGGTATAAGAGAATTTTTATTTTCTAATATGAAATAAAGTATCATTTGAAATTGAAATATCATGTGCATCTATGTTATCCATGGATGGAGTACATGCATTATTTTCATGAGAAGTAAGAGAAATAGATTTATCATTTAGATCTTCTTTGGACACAATATAGTTAGGAACATGATATATATCATTTAAACCATGTAGTGGTAATTTTATTCTATTTCATTTATATTGTTGTAATTTGAACATTGAAGTAGTAAGAGAGAGAGAGAGATTAGGTTCACATGGAAGTAAATTATCACCAATAAGAGGTTCACTTGGAAGTGCATGACTAATTTATTCATTTAGTGCATTGTGTATAGGAGAATGAGGTGAAAAGTACCTTTCCCATTTATCAAAATTATTTTCTTTATAAGAGGGAATAAAAGAGATAGGTTTAAGAGAAGAAGATTCATCTATTTATTCTTCACTATCGATTTCATGTATATCATCATATTCCTCATTAAAATAATAGTAATTATATTCATTGTAAATAAAATCATTTTCCACATTTTTAACTAATATGAAATTTTGTAAATTTGTCCTTTCATTATCATAATTATGAGAAAAAATTAGAAATTGATCTATGGGATGAGAGGGAAGAAGTGCCTTAGTGGCCATTTTATTTATTTCACCAAAGAGAGTGTGCAAAAGTACTATTAAGAAAACAAATGCAAAAATAACTATGTACATGGAGATTTTGAAATTAATTTTAATAAAGTAAATAATTTGAAAAAAATTCAAACTATTTTTCTAAAAATTGTAAGGGAGGAAGACTTGGGGTTTGAGGACCTAGTTTGGAAATCTAGGGTTTTGAGCTAGGGTTTTAGAATTTTTGAGAATTATGCCAATAATTTAAATTTTAAAAATAGTTTTGAATGTAATAAATACACAAAAATTAATACAAAAATTAGATATTTGAAATTAAACTTTTTCACAAGAAAACTACTAATATTGAAATTTAAAATTATTTTTGACAAAGTAAACAATTTACAAAAATTCCAAAATATTTTTCTAAAATTTACAAGGCTTGGGGTTTGAGGACCTTTTTTAGAAATCTAGGGTTTTAGAATTTTTGAAAATTATTCCAATAATTTAAATTCTAAAAATAATTTTGAATATAATAAATGCATAAAAAATTATACAAAAATAAAAAATTTGAAATAAAATTTTTGCACAAAATATGAAGAAAAAACCTAAAGGGTACCTAAGATTTTAGATTTGTTTGAAGTAATTTAGGTTCACCAAATGTTTTATTATTTTTAAAAAACTAGTGTTTAGTTCCTAAATAATAAGGGGTTTGAAGTAAGGGGAAAAATCTAGTTTAATATGGAAAAATACATAATTTTATCTAATAATTTACATGAGGAAGAGAAATGAACTTATCTAAAAATGGATTGAAATGAATGATTCAAGGGCTAGAAATTGAGGTGCAAGATTGGGACACTATCATGAATCTAGATTTGGTGTACATTTTTTGATTGGATAGGAGGACTAAAAGTGGATAGAAGTGGCATTGGTACTATAGTCCACATCTACTACTATTATATAAGAGATCTAAGATTTCTAGGTTTTGTCTGTTTCCTCAGTGTGAGCTCGTGTACAAAATTTTGGAGGCTGTAAGTCAACAGAGATATCTATAGCTCCATTTCAATCTCCAAAACCTATATCTATCTACACACATGTAAAATACAAATGCATCAAAAGAAAATGGGGGAAAAACTAGGTTAGGGGAAGAATGATCACATAATCTAGAACCCCTACTATCCTGATTTCTACCTACATTAACCCTCAAGCTAGGGTCTCAGATCAAATGTAGTTTTACCTTAGGAAACATGCATAATCAACACATACAATAGATGCAATAATAACTTTTTCCTATTCTTTTCCTTGATCAAGCATGCAAGTCTATGTGTGATGCAGAATGTTGAGCTATACTATTGATTGATTTTTTAATTATCTAATGTGCCAAAGTAATAAGTGCTAGATATAAAATGCCTTATGAAGTAATTTTTATAAGAGACTCTTCATTTTAAATTTGGGATCTTTATTCTCATTATCAAACATAAAAAAAATAAAAAAAACTTAAGGGAGGGGGTAAGAAGGGTTTAGGATCTATTAAGTAAGAAAAAGTGACCATTGGATAGTAGTACCAGAAAAGATAGGAGTGTCGAGTGCTGTAGTCCTAAAAAATTCTATTGTTTAGGACTTAAAAAAATAGGATGGGATTGACATAGACCAAGTCTGGGTTTTCCTAAAGGTATAGGTCATTTTATTGAGATAACAAAGAGGTGATAAAAGTAATAAAAAAGACCAAGATAAGTAAAATAAGGACATGGCTAATGTGAACAAGACTCATATTCTCCAGTCAGAGTCTCTTGTTAAAGGACTATGAAAATACATGATACGTGTGGTTTCTTGACCAATTTAGGGGGTATAAAGTTTCTTAAAAAAGATATAGTGTGATTCAATTGTCAATAGAGAGGTCACATTGCTAGATTCTACAAGCAAAGGTCTACAAGAAAAAATAGGTTTAATCAGGCTCCTATAGAGGAAGAAAGAAGGAAAGTTAATATATGGAAACCAAAGGTGTTAAGCATGAGCCATGATGAATTTTAAAGTCCAAGTAATATGTTTGATATGGTGGAGAATGCTATAGAAGTTGGATAATGCTAAGAGCTTTCATTGTTTGCTCATGTTTACAAGGAAGAGACCAAGATCAAAGAGAAGACCAAGGTTCTAGTTGAGGCTAGTTCTGAGGTGTGTTTGGATGCTAATGAGTAAATTTATATATGTAATCAAGCTTCAAGAATGGTTCCTATGTTGACAAGGTATAAAGTTAATGTTCTGCAATACAAAGAAGCTACTTCAGTGATCAAGGTATGTCAAGATTCTATAGTTGTTCTAAATGTTATATATCCTATCATAGAAGAGAAAGTGAGTGATGTAGAAAAGGAACAAGTTATCAAGATTTAGACTAAGAAGAAGAAGTACAAGAAGTCTTATATATATAAAAGGATTCCATTGGTTACTAAGGAGATGTGGGCCACTCCTCGCTTCACTTTATTTTAAAGGCATTGTGGTATAAAGGAGGTCTTTGTCTATACTTATTAAGAGATTCCTTTAAATGGAGAAGCAAGTGTTGCTATGATGTTAGGTTGTGGAGCTAAAAGCTTCACTGATGCAGACATGGAGGAGGTTGCAAAAGAGTTGTGGAGTGTCATAGACACCAGCATTGATCAGGCTAACCGACGTCGATAGTAGGAGATTGGAAGGCAACCGACGTCGGTCAAGAGTCAGCCGGCGTCGGCGACCCCCAAGTAGATAGGGACCAATGTTAGTCACCTGTGTGGTTTGAGTTGTGAGTATATTATGGGCAGTTGGTTGATGAATCTAGTGTTTGCATGTTTAGAGCTAATTTTAGACTGAGAGCTGCAGATCTAATTATTGTAATTAGGTGTCTAATTATTATTTGGATGAGATCTATATAATAGACTCATGGTTGTATTGTAAATGAGTGCTAGAGAGTAAGAGAGCAAATAAGCTCCTTCAGAGAGAAGAGAGCACTGGTGTGTTCCTCTTAGTGCCACAGTACCAGGTGTGGGTGCTAGATTGGAGAATCAACAGGGTTCTTCATGTATGTATGATCTTGGTCATCAGGTGAGCATGGCCTTTATAGGAGATCTGCATGGGTAAGTAAGATTGTTGATTTGCAGGTGTATGTGTGTGCAAGGTCAAGGTTCACAGGTGTGCAGAACCAGGCTGATTTATAGGTGTGCAAGATCAGATAAGACAACAACACAACAGGGAGCAGAATCAGGCAGGATCTACTTGGAGTACATGGAGTACTTGTGGAGTGCGTGGAGCACTTGTGGTGTGCGTGGATCACGGGTATAAGGGGAACACCAACTCAGTGTTTGAGTTGGGTGTTGGGACCTAAGAGAGAGAGATTTGAGGAGAGAATTACTATTCACTTGAGGTGTGGGAAGCCTCTGAAGAGGTGGTGGAGAAGAAGTGGCATCTTCTTTATTGTATTCTTTTCTGCAAGAGTTTTAATACAAGTTGTGTATTGTCTCTCATATCATGTGTTATTTCTGAATTCTAGTTACTTGTGTATTCTGGTTTATTTCTACATATTAAGTTGCTTGGTAATCAATTATGTGCTTCCGGTTATTTATCCCAACACATGGTATCAGAGCTAAGGTTACAGGGAGCAGGTTTTGTGTTTGGTTATAGGACACTCTCAGGGGTTTTTGATCGAGTGGGAGTAGAGCAATGGTAGATCAAAGTAAGCTAAGAATGGAGGAGTTGAAAAGCACAGATGGTCACCAATGGTCATATGGAAAGAAAGAGTAGGTAAAAGAATATTGTTGGTTGGTAGCAGATCAACATGAAGGAACTGAAGATGCAGATGTTGCAGGTGCTGTTTCACATGATGCTTTGGAAGGTTTCTTGGATAAAGTTGAATCTTGGATAACAGATTATGTTGCCTCTTTCCATGCAGCCCCAAGAAGAGGAGCTGGTGAGCCTTGCCAAAGAATTGGCAAAGGGGAAGTAAAGTTGAAATCGCAGGCAGCCAACACATGGGTGTTGAAGGAGGTCATGCAGGTCCCAGGTTTGGAGATATGGCTAATTTCTTCAAAAAGTTTGGGTGATGAGAGATGCACAAGAACTCTCATAGTGGATGCACTTGAATTAGCTGGTGGTAAGAAAATAGGTACTCTTTATCTACTTGTTTATATTACTGATTCTTCTTTTGTTGCAGAGACGTGGCTTTGTAGGCTTGGTCACATGAGCAGGAAAGAGATGCATGTTCTTAAGAGGAAGACTGATATATTTGACAGGATTAAGAACTGGAAAGCCTTGGTGTTTATGTAGGAGATGGCGGATAGAGACCAGTGGATGGGGCTGGATACTTCTGGGCAGGGCAGTTTGGACATGGAACTTGATTCAAAGGAGCTCACGGGGAAAAAGTCATCACTCACAGGTGAACACAGGTACCGGCATCGATAGGAAAACTAGCATCGACAGTAGGTAAGACCGATGTCGATCACGAGGACCGACATCAGCATTAGGAGGACACTGACGTCGGCAATGTTGGTAGTCAGGACAGGTGCAGGAACTGACGTCGGTTGGATGCAGACTGTGTGGTGACCGAGGTCGGTTACTGTAATGGATTTTTGGGTGGACAACAAGCTATTAAGGAGTCTCAAATGCCCATATGGAGGACTGAAGATGGTAAGTAAGCCTCAAATTTATTGTTACTGACTGTAGAGTAGGAAGGATCCAGGAAACAGTGGGAGCATGGCATGGAGAGTGTGCAGAACTAAGCAGAGATTTGGTAGGGTTGCTAGTAGGAAGAAAGCACAGAGACGAATGGATACCTTAGTTGAAGAATAGAGAGAATGGACATGTGAGATGGAAGACCAAGGCATATGGTCTTGAGGAAGCTGCAGGACAGTGGTACAGGTTTTGATAGGGGGATGACAAAGCATGACTTTAGTCAATGTCAGGGTAACTACTATGGTTTGTCTTACCAGGGGGATGATGATTGCAACATCATTCTATTGCTGTATGTGGATGGTATGTTTGATAGCAGGTTTGTACATATAGGGTTTTGCTGAGCTAAGGGTAAGATTAGTTCAGTGGTTTGCTATGAAGAATTTAGAGCAGCGAAATTCTTTGGCATGGGGGACATGGGAGATCACAGGTTGATTTTGTCTCCAGTGGGAGCTGATGTGAATCAGGTGTTGGTGAGGTTCAGGATGTAGAATCAGAGTGCACCAAGGGCTGGATAATTAAGTGTCTAAAATCACATGAGGTCTGGTATAGGCTTGAGTTTGCCCAAGCATTGGGTGTTGTCAGAGAGTTAGGAGCCAATTCAGAGAAGTGGGTTCTCAGGTATTTGAGAGAGACCAGCAGTAGGGATTCATGCTATTCAGGGTCAAGACTTCACTACATGGGTTTGTAGATGCAGATGCGGTAGGGTACTCGGATGATAGGAGGTACATCACAGGTTGTGTGGTGGGTTGTCTTCAAGATTGAGCTTGAAGAGGGATACAAGCCAAGAAATAGATTAGATGGGGTACAAGTACAGGTACAGTGCCACTGTTTATCTCCAAGTGGGAGATTATTAGGTTGTGGAGCTAAAAGCTTCACTGATGTAGACATGGAGGAGGTTGCAGAAGAGTTGCAGAGTGTCACAGACACCAGCGTCAGTCAGGCCAACTGACGTCTACAGTAAGAGACAGGAAGGCAACTGACGTTGGTCAAGAGTCGGCTGGCATCGGTGACCCCCAGGTAGACAGGGACCGACGTCGGTCACCTGTGTGGTTTGAGCTGTGAGTATATTATGAGCAGTTGGTTGATGAACCTAGTGTTTGCATGTTTAGAGCTAATTTTAGACTGAAAGCTATGGATTTAATTATTGTAATTAGGTGTCTAATTATTGTTTGGATGAGATCTATATAATAGACTCATGGTTGTATTGTAAATGAGTGCTAGAGAGTAAGAGAGCAAATAAGCTCCTTCAGAGAGAAGAGAGCAACGGTGTGTTCTTCCTAGTGCCACAGTACCAGGTGTGGGTGCTGGATTGGAGAATTAGCAGGGTTCTTCATGTATGTATGATCTTGGTCATCAGGTGAGCATGACCTTTATAGGAGATCTGCATGGGTAAGTAAGATCATTGATTTGCAGGTGTATGTGTGTGCAAGGTCAAGGTTCACAGGTGTGTAGAACCAGGTTGATTTACAGGTGTGCAAGATCAGATAGGACAATAACACAATAGGGAGCATAATCAGGCAGGATCTACTTGGAGTACGTGGAGTACTTGTGGAGTGCATGGAGCACTTGTGGTGTGCGTGGAGCACAGGTATAAGGTGAACACCAACTCAGTGTTTGAGTTGGGTGTTGGGACCTAAGAGAGAGAGATTTGAGGAGGGAATTACTGTTCACTTGAGGTGTGGGAAGCCTCTGAAGAGGTGGTGGAGAAGAAGTGTCATCTTATTTATTGTATTCTTTTCTGCAAGAGTTTTAATACAAGTTGTGTATTGTCTCTCATATCATGTGTTATTTCTGAATTCTAGTTACTTGTGTATTCTGGTTTATTTCCGCATATTAAGTTGCTTGGTAATCAATTGTGTGCTTTCGATTATTTATCCCAACATATGATGTTCTTCAGAAGGTCTTAGAAGGCAAGAGATGAGTGTGTTTTAGTTGGATTAAGTTTGCATAGATGGAAGATTTGATGTGGTGATGTTAGCATGATGTCATGGTGTGATTTTTTTCCTTTTGTCATGTTGATTACTATGTATACTTAGTTTTTAGGGTCATATTGAAGGTTTAAAGGTAGAAAAGGAGGATTTGTGAGTTGTCAAGGTGACATTTTTGCATAAAAAATCTATTGACCTTATTATATCATGATCCAAGTAGTTTTGTGGTCTGAAGGTATGTTGAAATCAAATTGGAAATTTTTGAGTGCTTTCAATTCTCTCAGTTATGTCTTAAGGGAAATCAAGCCTAAAAATGGGTTATAAGAAGTCAAGGCTCACAAAGGTGTGAATTCTTAAATCTTGGTCTAGAAGTGTGTGATGGTTGTCACTATGTGTGCAATATGTTTCAAAGGTGGGAGCTAAATAAAAGAAGGTTTGTTGACCATGTTTGTTTTGAGATTATAGAATTTTGGGCTATGCTAGAAAAGTGGTTTGCCTTATGAGTTGAGGTTTGAGGTACATTAATATGTTGAAAGGGCCAAATGGGTTGTCAAATCAAGCTTCACAAAGATTTAAAGATTTTTTGTTTACAAATTAATCTTGTTTTTGTCAAAAAGGAGGCTTAATGAGCTAGTAGTTTTGTGAAAAAAGTATCTTACAAATGATAATCTAGGTAATGAAAATTGGTTTTCTTGAGGGGGCATATGAGTGTGATCTAGATATGAAGTTTTATATATACTATAATTTGTGGGCTCTGCACATTCCAGGTAGGGCTATAAGGAGTCTAGATAGGAATAATATGAAGTTTTAATGTTTTTGGTCATTTTATACAAAATACCAAGGTATGGTTTCTCTAATTTGAGTTTGTTGGTTTGTTTTGAATATCTTTCATGTTCTGAGTATGGATTGAAACATTTTTTGGTGATCATGGGATTGGCTTGTGAGATAAAATTTGAAGGTAAGTATGAAGTTTCTTCATGGTATATAGAAATATAAAGATGCTCAATAGGTGAAATGGAATAGAGATCTTATGGGGAGTCCCTATTAGATGTTTATTGGTGGGTTCAATCAACTTTTAGTGTTTTTGTATGATATTTATTCATTGGTTTTAGTGCTTAGTTGAAGAGAGTGTTGGCTTGTAGTAAGAGGAAGTTACAAGACAATAAGAGGTAGGATCAAGGTGAGGGGGAGTTTGCATAATATTTATAAGGTGGTCCTCTCTTATTTGTATTATTTTTAGGTCCTTAGGATTAGTTAGTTCCCACTTTGTCATTATGTTAAAGGGGGAGAAGATTCCTATTGTGAGAGTTCTTGAAGAGAGAGAATGAAGGTGAGCTATACATTATTTCATGATGGGTGTTAACATCAATGAAAAAGGGAGAGATTGTTGGAGAATTATTAGTGTTTTCATGGAGGTGTTCAAGTAAGTGTATGAAGTGTCTTGATAGTCTATGTGTCAAGGACAAAGTATGCAAAGTGCTTATCCTAGTATGCTTGAAGAAGGCTTGGTTGATCTTTAGGGTTTGACTATTTACAAATGATTACGGATGAGTCTAATGTATTAATCATGCATTAGGGATCTTATCAGAGGTTAATGATGATTGGAGTGCTCGTGTGCATGAGTGTAATTCATTTATTTCTTCATTTTGTTCATGTAGACATAATTAGGTCTATGGCATAAATATAAGTAGGCATATTGATGACATCATATCTCACACATGTAGAGGTTCTAGGAGAATATTTATAAATGGATGGATTATCCTATGTGAGGAGATCATATGGTTCAAATTTTAGTTCATGCGATGAAGCAAAACAAAAGATATGTGGGTACAACGTTGGCTTCCCAGGTAATTTGTAATGTTTTCCAGACCATCATAAACTATCATGCAGACATAGATGAACCAATATGTTTGTGCATTTATTTTAGGTATGCAAAAGGTAAATGATGGTTAAATGATATCATAGATATGTTTTCCATTGTGTCAAGAAACTACTCTGAATCTTTAAGGTCCTGAAGTGTTGTCTAGCTAGAGATATAAATATTCAAAGATACACTTTCAAATAGTGAAAGGTATAAATAGTGAAGGGTGAGAGACTATCAATTTTAACCATGACAAAGTCTAATGTATTTTATCCAAAAGATCCAATGGTGCACATTAAATCTTTGATCTTTATCTAATAGTGCGTATGAAGTTAAAATGTTAAAGGGTGCATGTGCAAGTGATAAGTGTCATAAGCTCATTAGTCTGACAATAGATCAATGGTGAGTAGAGGTTCATACAAAAAAATATCTATGGTGAAGGATAAGTCAAAAGTTATAAATGATCATGTATCTACCAAGTGGTATAAGTGAAAATACTGATAGGAGTATATATAATGCACATGGAGCTACCAAGAGGCAAAGGACCATTAGAGTGTAGCCTGATAGTTTTACCCAAAATACATGAGGAACATCCAAGTGGCACAAATGGATGAACTAATAGTAAATTAATCAAAAGGCACATGAGGGTGCAAAGTGTCATGATATTGGGAGGTCTGAGTGAGATCTAATGGTGAGTGCTACATGTTAAGGACTAAGCTGATCTATGAAGATTGATGGTGCATATGCGGTCAATATTTCTAGATTGCACAAGATGAGGTCAAAGTGATCAAAGTTTAATGAATGGACAACATAGTTATATGGGTTAAATACTGAGATATTTCAATGGAGATTGATGAAGTGAGATGGTTCTAAATTGTCAATAAGTAATGAGATGAGTAAAAGTGTTTGATGTTTAACTATGACCATTTATATTTGGATATTTGAATTTGTAAAGGAAAGTCCAGTGTTTAGTTTTTAGGCCATATCTTTTGATCCAAGCAGAAATTTAGTCAAAGTTATGAAGGTTCAAAGTTGACTATGTTTTTGTGTATGCTTTGTAAGTAACCTAAGAAGGGTATTTGAGATATGATTATTGGTAATTAAATGTTTTAATATGATCTATTAATTAGATCATGTTGTAGACTCCATGAGGATGTTATTTATGCATTATTAAGGTTTAACCAATCATATGCAATATGGACAAAGGGTTAGAATGTGACTGTGTGCTCCTTCATAGTGACTGTGTGTCCAGAGAGGTGTTTGAGATAATTAGGGGTTAGTATAAGGGTGTTATGATGGATTTTGGAACTTAAGGGGGACCTATAGATCATGTATCATGGTTCCATGTGTTGAAAAGTGATCCTATTTTCTTAGTTTGATCAAAGATGTGTGAAATAGCTGAATGGGTCTTCATAAGACCTAAATGGTGACTTAAGCCTATTTGAAAGAGAGTTGTGCTTAAGTGTGACATATGTTAGATGTATTTAGGATGAAGGCATATGTTATGGCTGATAGGAAATATTATGATCTTGATAATCATGATACAATTATAAATAGTGAAATCAAATGCATTGGTTTCTAGGCATGTATGAGAGACTTGTGAGGAGGTGCTCAAAGTGAAGGCTTGTGTTGAATGGTGAAGTGTGTGTTGAGAGAATAATATAGACCTATTTTAGTAGAGTGAAGAAGATACATGTGTGATAAAAGCATGTGTTTAAGAGTGCAAAATATAGAGGAAAGACATAGGTCAGTGTGAGGACTATGTGTATGACCATTTGGTCATGTTACTGATGTTATGATAGAACTATTGTAGGTTGATGAGCATGAGAAGTGTGGAGTGATCCAAAAGGTGTTTCTTGGATGCATTATGACTATGTGAAGAAGTGAAGGAGGTTATGTTATCAGAGGTCCATCATCAGGTATTAAAGATAGTTCATAAATGGAGGTGTTATTTTTTATGAAGTCATAAGGACTTGATCTTCCTTACGGGTAGGTGGTCCTTATGAAATAGGTGTTTCACTAAAGGCCTTAGGTTAGAAGGACTTGACCAAGGTTTCTAGTCAGAAGGACTTGACTAACAGGTTTTTATAAGGAGTTGATCATCTTAGGGGTGGGTGATGCTTATGAAATTGGTATTTCACTAAATCCTGGTCAAAAAGACTTGATCAGTCTCTTATTTGTAATCTCTTATAAGACAAGTAGTCCATGTGTTGTAGGTTTGAGAGTGGGTTTTATTCCCCATGAGGGTTTCCCATAGGAACTGTGTTGTATGTTTGATCTTGTGAATACATTAAATGAATGAGCTCTCTTAATGTTGTTTAATCAAGTTGATAAATGGTGATTGCTAAAATAGTTTAAAAGGATTAGAATTGAAGTTGGATTATATGGGCTCACTGATTCACCCCCCTTCTTAATATTTGTACCTCTATCATCACATTTTGAATACCCAAGAATTTATAATGAACTAGAAAGAGTTTGATAATCCTAAGAACTTAGTGACTCCAATCCACTAAGAACACTTCATGTGGTCCATATTAATTGATCACAAGATATACATTAATAAATAAATAATTTATTCACATTAAAAATATAAGGCAAGTGGTAGACATATGTTAACCTTGTAGATGGTCAAGCTTCAATTTGAAAATTTTTAGAGACCACACATTCAACATGACATAGATCGAGTAGAAATTTTTATTTATTATAGCTTCAAGGTCACAATATTATGACACCTAGATGACCAAGATCTTTTGTAAATAAAACCATAATATATGGGGAAAAATAAAAAGGTAATGAGGAAAAAGTGCTAGCTATGAAAGTCCACATTCATTTATAAATGTGCATGTATGATGTGACTAAATATCTCACTCATGACTTGAATAAGGAGATGGTAAGATCATGATTTAAATTATATTTTCATAAGTGGATGCCATTGTTTAAAAAATAAAAAAAGGTTTAGATCATTCCAAAATAATGCATGATACTTGTGAGTTGAGTTCATTTGCAATCAAGCATTATAACTCTTGGTTATATCATAAAGAGATGATAATAATGGATTCATATTCTTCCTATATTAGTTATACCCAAGCATATACAAATGTAATTTTTTTATTACAGACACTATGGTATTCAAGCATTATAATTCAATTTTTAAAGAAATATATGAGATGAGAGTAATTCCAAATAATGTGGGTGCCTCTCAAGGTGATATTAAGACCCAATTTCATTTTTAAATGTAGGTCTACACTAGGAAGACACAAAAAACTAGGTATTTCCATGCACTGACCTCTTTTTTAATCTATTTACCATGTATTCATATAGATATGACATGGTTTTATCTCCCAATATTAAATATAAAATAATGTCCCTATCAAGGATGGTTTTAGAAAAGCATTATAGGATACCGCCCCCTAAATTTGTATATAATTAGGTAGTGGCCTTATATTGGCTCAAAAACCATGATCTTATAGAGGTTTTTAAAGATTACTGGGCTAAAAAGGAGATTGATACTTTCCCCATTACATTGTGTAGATCAAGGGTTAGAGTGGAAGTGGCACTAATGAATTGAATATATAGAGATACAAACATTAAAAACATCAAAAATATTTTGGTCTACTTTATATCTATGATCATAAACAATAAATATGTTGTTACCTTGGGGAAGTGATTTACTATAATTTTAAACAAATTTAGGGAGTTAGACAAGGGAAAATTTTATACATGATGTCCTACCTAGTGGATGAAACTTGTGCCATAATGAATTTTGAATTTCAAGAGTTCCTTATATGGTATCCATATTCGTAGAACCCCATTCATATATAATTTTATAAATTATATGTGTTTAAATACTAGAATTATATCAAGGAGATATGTAACTTATTATATTAACCAATTTATTTGTATATCAATGAGAAAATAATGCCAAGGATATCTAAAGAAATGAGAATAAATTTTTAATATTTGAGTGTACTAGTGTTATCTAGATTTCAAAGTCATTCAGATAGAAGCAATCTTGGTGTCACCTTTAAAATTTTCCTATTACATATTATGAAATTTTTTAGAATAAGAGCTAGATTATCATTTTGTTACAAGTAAAAATAAGAAATAGTATTGATGGCATTCCAACCTCTGAAGATAAGGAGGATATTTTGAATACATGGATAGAAATAAAATCACTATTTGCATATCATTCTTTATTCAATTTGGATGATCATGACCTAAGGTAGTGGGATATTGTAGGAAATATAAAGAGGCATCTATACATATTGAGGGAAAAGTCACTATGTGTATAATCAAAATTCCTACCCACATGAAAAATATATATAAATAAAAAAATTAATCAAAAGGTTAATGTAAAAATGAGAGTTGTAGGTTTGGGCATATCACAACTATTGACCCCATCAACTATGTACTCTAATTGATAAAACTCATTGAGGGTCTAGATCAACCCCCATCCAACCTAAACTAAGACCTAATTTGATTTTATCAATAATGATATAGTGTCTATTAGGCTGACCCTATTGGCTAAAATTTCAAAAAGGTTTAGGTTTAGATCCAAATATATATTCAAATTCATTTAATCATTTCTTAGAGATAAGAGATGAATAATAGATATATATTATGCATATGTGTATCCACCATTCTACTTGAGGATAATAGCTTAGGGTTTTAATACTTTCTTTGGAGATACAAATCTTGTCTTATGTAGAAGTTTTTTGGATCCATAGATAGGTTGTGTAGCCTAGAGATGATTTATCCTTGTCATCCTTACATACCACAATAACCCCTTGGAAATAACCTTGGCCAAGGGAGAGATTGAGGATTGGTGGGTTCATATTCAAAGGTAAGTATTCTTAACTTTGTTCCTCCTTTGTAAGAATATATAGATTTGTATTTGTATTTATCTCCCATGCATTAGAATTTTGCATACATTGATGTGATTATATATCTCCTATGCATGTTTAATTTTATGTTTGTTACCCCCACTTTGTGCCACAAGATTTGGTAAGCACTAGATTATATTTTACTTTATTTATCATTATACTTAGTGAATATGAAAACATAGTACCTAGTTAGGGTTATTGCATAGTTTTTCTTGACTGGAGGCTTTTGAACCTTCCCTAGTGGTTTTATTGTGGTAAGACATCCTTTTGCTAGGTCTAGTCGATCCATTTTGGTCATGATCCTAAATATCTAATGTATCAACAATCATAAGCGTAAGTAGGATTTATCTTCTTTGAGTTAGGATTGATTTATAGATCAGTTACATTTCCCTTTGCATACAAATCTCACTTTCAATAAGAAGGTGTTTTTAGATCTCCCTCCACCATCATCTCCATAGATGATCAAGGGTACCTAAGTATTAAGGTCTCCACCTATATCCCCTAATGCTATTGTTTCTGATAGTTTTATTGTTACCACACCAATTTCATCACTATTAAGGAAAAAAATTAAAAAAATCTCCCACTCTCAGTTCTATAACCTCACCTAAGCCTCTTACACCCTCTCCTTAATAAATTAAACCCCCAAAACTCAAACATTTATACATTTGACAATTTTATCAATCCACCTTGGATCTCAATGTTGAAAAGTTGTTTCTAAGATAACACAAAAGTATCCACTATGATTCAAATAGAATCAACCACCATTTAAGAGGTTGATCCATTTTTTGGTGTTTCATTTATAGATTTTACTTCTTTAATGACTTCAATTTCCATGGATAGAAAAGTCCCTGAAAATATGCATAATCATAATCACAGCCATAGAATTTTTCACTTCAATCCTCAATGCCATCAATAGAACCCCTGAATATCTTACTAATGCAAAGGTGACTGTGATGTCTAGTTTTCCTAGTGGTATCATTCCTTCCACATTGAAACTAAATAAATCCCAAGGGAATGAATTAATTGATACCATCCCTTTGGTGATACCCAAATAAATTGAGGTTAGCTATTTTGGATCATATGTGGTCACCCTTTCATGTATATATGATAGTTTTAACCCTAAATTTAGATGAGTGTGGGGATATAGGGTTAATAAGATAGATTATTATAGATCAAAAGGGTGATAAACTACCTCTATAGCAGGCCAAAGAAAACTTAGACAAATAATATTCTAAATTTAAACAAATGAGATTGTTAAAAATAGTAAAGTAGAACTATTTATAAATATTGAAATAAAATGGAAATAATGATACTTATCTAGTTTAATATACACATGTAGGTCTAAGTAGGATCAAGTTGGAATTGGACTGGATGATGATCCTAGAATAGTTGTCAATTTTTGGAAATATCCTTTTTTGTGGCTTCAGATGCTTGCATCAAATCTAGACAATTGCATCAACATAGGTGTCTAACTCTATCAATGGTGTCTTATGAAAAATATTTACTAGATGAATATGTGACAAATTGGAGCCTTATGTATTTTCTATCACCTTTCTTCTAATGTCTTTAGATCATGTAAACAAGTTATCATTCTTTGTCAAATGATCAAATCCTAGATTTTCACCCTTGGAGTGACTATTGAAAAAATAGGTTAGTGGGATCATAGTGTCAAGTGACCCAAAGACCCCTATATAAATGGGTACTACCCACATAGCCATTAATCTAAAGAGGTCCTCAGAATAATGTAGTTATAACCTATGTGTTGGATTTTGTGTTCACAAGGGTGTAATATATGATAAGAAAATACATGCAATGAATTAACTTATAACTTATAAAATATGTCTCATTGGATTATCTTTGAATTATTTAGACCCATAGAAATACTAATCCTATGACTGATATGGAAATAGAGATAAATAGGGTATATTTTCTCACTTGAATGCTTGATTGAGTGCTTCTTGGTATATTTCCTTGTGAATTTTAAGTGATTACTAGGTGAGGAATGAATGAGCGTTGATATTATATATATACCAATCCATTTTGGAAATATATTTTGATAAATCACTTATCCAACCTTTTGTATATGTTTTTTCTAAAAATTAGATGAATTTTTGGCATTGGATGCTTTGTAATAAAATGGATAGTTGAGTCGATGCATGTTTTCACTTAGGATGCAAATGTCTAAGGAGATAGAAAACAAGTATGGGGCCAAAAATGGTAGTGAAGGAAAATAATCAAGTTTATATATTTTTAAAAATATATAAGGCTGAGCTCATTAGAATTAAAATGGTTAGACTGAGATATAAGCAATCAAGCATAAAGAGATAGTGAACACAAGCCTTTAAGAATGTGAAGGTCTATAACTAAAAGGTACAACCATGATAGGTAGTTTCCAAGTGTACAAGACTAAGGTACTATAAAAATATGATTTTATTATCTATAATGATTACAATATAAACATCCTAATTTAATTTTCCTATTGTAATTATCTCTAGGGCTACATCTTATTCATTTTCATTTGTCACCTTCTTCCCATCTATGATGAGGAATTTATCCACACCTTCCACCACCTCAAATATCGCTCCACAAGAAGAAGAGGACTAGATAGAGAATGTACAATTGGAAAACTCATAAGGACCAAAGATGATCATTGAGGATGAGCTAGAGGTTAGATTAAATTTTACTTAAGCAATTGGTAAAAGTAAATAATTACAATGATAAAAATCACATAGAGTGGAAATCTTACCTTATATGAAATTGAAGGAGATATTTTATCATTGATAAATAAAAGGAAAAAGGAAAAGAAAGAGAGTATCCAAGGTAAATGCAAGTAGTGAAGATGAACATCCAAAGAACTAGAGTCTATTGTGAAATATTCTCATAAGATGACATAGAGAATAATTAAATAACTGAAGTAGATGGTAAGGAAACTAGAGATTAGGACCAAATATTTTATTCTTGGGAATATTGTGGATTTTTTTTAGAAAATCATTCAAATATATTTGGGTTATATTAATCAAATGAAAGAACAATAATGAAATATCACCAAAGTAATAAAACAAGAATGTTTATAGGCCTCCAAATTATGACCTTGTCCAATGTAAATATTTGTCAAAAATTTGTTGTACATATAAGAGATTACTTAGAGGAATGGTCCATTAATATGGAATCATAAAAACTCCAATTAATCACTATGAAATTAAGATCATACATTTTTTTAAAGGATCCAACATTCCATCATTATTTTTACTAGAAAATAATCTCATTACTATTACATAATTCACTACTCAATTGGACACTATTATATCCAACTTCAAGAAGAAGGTTCTAGATGCAAATAAGAGAAGGAGAAAATAGGTAATTGATCCAATTAATTATGCCACATAAAAGATAGAAAGATACATTAAAGTAGAGAAAACCTTTACACTCCATTATAAAATTATACAATATTGGTAGTTAGAGTAGGGACATTATTAAAAACACCTATAATCAATGTTTCAAAAATATACAAAGATTACCAAAGATGAACTCAAGCATTACAAAGTTAATAAATGGTCAATTCAACAATTGGGGATAAGTCCCCATGATTTATAGATTGTATGTTATTTTTATACCTATATGATTTAAAATCACATCATAGTTATTTTGAATGTTTTTAGCTTTAGGATATATTTAAAAGGGAATCTTTTATTTACATGCAAACCTTGCTTTTTTTGGATAGGGCGATGTCTATCCCATATTATAAACACATTATGTATTGAACTCAAAGAGAAGGAATATTTTGAAATGTTCAATGAGCTATTTTGTTTTGCTTTCTCAATTACAAAGTAAAACAATAAATATTATTAACTAAATTGATCATTATATGAAGCCCATATGTTCATTGTAGATTAGTTAAATCAAATAATCATAGATTTGACTATTTACATGACTAAGATTCCATTATTATCTTGTTTATGTGGTTGAATGTGCCATATTATTAGCTCATTGTAGTCAATTATATTTTAAAGTGATGTTATGGGAATTATTCATAATTAATTTATCCTTAGAATCTTAATTGTGTTTGGGAAGACTTTATTTTTTCCATCACCATATTATTGCTTGAGTTATTTTTAAAAAAATATGCTAGATTTTTTTTCACCCTTGTGAAAATTATCAGTTATTGGATTCATCTTTATGATATGATCATAATGGTATAATACTTTGGTACACTTTGTTTTGGGCCTAAAACCTAAAACCCTAGGGTTCATGTGAGGTTGGTATAAACATTCATAGTTGTGGGAAAGGGAAATATACTCCAATAAAAATGCCTCACAAGGAGGACATATAGTTTGAAACTTCTTATTCTATGCTTTCTAGGTTGTTTTATCAACTTCAATAAAATATACAAAGCATGGTGAAGAAATAAAATCTTGATGTGTTAAAATGGGACATCCATATGGTAGATGGGACATTGAACACTCTTTCAACTCATATTCCATAGCCAAATAATCCACCACCATTCCATTTGGGTTATCCCAACCAAAAAAATCAAAATTTAAATATTGGTTTAATAACATGCCACCAAAATTGGAAGTGTACAAGTTTGATGGTAAGTAACTATTGAAAAGTTTAACCTCATAGGTGAAAATGTCACCTGTATCATTTAAAACTTCATTTTTCATGCTTCTACAACCCTGTTCAAAACCTTGTCATGCCTTTGGTAGTCTTCAAATGATGATTTGTTAGCCTTGCTAGCATTGTTTAAGGTAATGTCTTAGACAAGATTTTTAATGCCTTGAGAGTAAATTGAGTAGATAATAGGGGTATTTAATACTATTTCAAGAGGATACATGGTCTTTCAGGTGAATTTATTTCACTTGGTCACTTGGTTTGAATCCTATTAGTCTTGTTTGATGAAATTAAGGTATTTTAGCAGAGTTTAAGGTTTTTGGAGAAACCTAGGTTTGTGTTATGACTAATCTAAGCATTATCAAGGTGGATTTATTTAATGTAAAATTGAAACATTTAATCATATGTGGAATAGGTCATATGAATTCAAATCTAGAACTAATATTTTTACTTTATATGAGATCATCTCTTTTACACTAGCTTTCTTTGCACTTGGAGATGATTTTAAGGGGATTATATTATTATAAATATTAAATATACATAAACTTACAATTTTTAAGGATTTTAAATGATTTTTAAATGTAATAATGTCATAATGAAGTTAAAACAATGGTTTATTCATGAAAATAGCTAAATTTTTGCACAAAAAGGTAATTTTATGGGTTTGTCTAGACTTGAGGATCCCAATTTAGGTGAAAATGAATTAAAGGTGTGTTTTAGTCTCATAAATGTCATATAAATTATTTTAAATCTTTCATAGGTATTAAAAGTGTAAAACTTGCCTTTTCTCCTTCATTGTCCTCTTCACAAGCTCACAAGGGCAGTTTTCAAGTGCTCGATATGGATAGAGGAGAGATATTTACGTAATATAATTTCTTACCAAAGAGGGTGTAATATTAATATTAATATATGTTTCATTTTTTTTTATATTCATCTCCTCTCCTTTATGAACAATTGTTAAGACCCTGAGGTGGTCTAAAACTGACTAGAAACCCTATAGTCTCATTTTTATTCATTAAATTGGTAGTTTGGAGAAGTTTGAATGGATAATTAAAATTTAAAGAGATCTATAAGGTATATTAAATCATATAAATTTTTTATTTAAACCTATTTGGCATGTGTGATCTCTATTTTATCAAGAAAGCTTCATTTTTGCATATGTTTCAAGGTAGTTGTCAATGTTTATTGATGTTTCAAGTTTATTAACAGGTTGGAGTGTGTTTATAAAATTATATAACATGTTTTAATTTATATTAATTCTTTATAATTCCATCATGATCCCCTATGGTCATCTCAATATGCCACCTTATCCAAATGACATATAATATGCTTAAGAAGACTGTGTTGTCAGGTTAATGTTATAAGTGGTTAGTAAAGGTATATATTTCATTATATACATATATTATGATCTCTTCCACATGAGAGTGGTGAAAAAATTAATTTAAAAAATATTCTAAAAGGCTTAATGGGTCACACTTTATAAAGTCTAAGTTTTAAAGCATATGGATGCAAACCTTCAAGTAGGGCTATTTGCATATATGTATGGTAAACGATGTTAATAGGTATTCATGAGATTAGGTTGAATGTGGAAAAACCTTAGTGTGTTAAAATATATATCAAGATGTCTATGATATAATTGAATAAGGAAATGATCCAGAGTTTGATATCCAAAAAACATCAAAATCACCATCTACAACCAAGTGTTTCTTGGTATACACAATCAAGCTTGATTAGGAGTTTGGGAGTAAGTCTGTGTATTGATTTGGAGGGTAAAAGTGAGTTAATGAATAGAAAAAGTATTTAGGGTCATAAATACATAAATAATAATCAATGTTAGTAAAGAAGGCAAAGTGACTTCACTCTCCACAATCTGTACAAATGCCTAAAAGTGAGCTAATGACTACCTACAACATTTAAGGTCAATAGGGATATGGTGAAGGAAGTATGAGTGTTATGAGAAGAGTTATTGAGAAAATGGTTAGTATTATGAGTTCTCAAATTATTTTAATTAAATCTTGGAATTTTGAGAGAATGAGGTAAGTGCTGTGATGTTTTAGTCTATAGTCCACTAAATGGTCCATCTACAACTTAGCCATGAGGTTTTGGTCTACAATCAACAATATAGATACAATGTGAGATTCTTGGCTGAAGGTCATAAGAATTGAAAAAGGAATATTAGGTTTTAATAGAGTATAAATAATGGAGAGATTTTTATCTATTGAATATCAAAAGAGGATTGTAAAAATTGAAGAGAATGACTAAAAGCATCACTTACAACCATATATAAGTTGGTTGTTAGTCAAAATTCTAGGTAGGTGAACTTATCACACTAAGTACATGTATTATGAAATTGATAATAATTATGAGTAGGTATAATACTTTTTTGAGGACAAAATAAGGTTATCAAAGTGGAGAGAAACCAAGATAGTCACCTATAGTCCATACAAGCATGAATGTTAACCTACAACCATGGTCTACCTACAACAGTTAGTCCGTATATATGAGTTAAGTGTGTTGAAGGTGTCATATGATTGTCATAGGGTTGTGTATCATATTATTAAAATTATGAAAAGAAGTGTGATGGAATTGATAGGTATAAAAGGAGATAAATAACTCAAAAAGTGTCTTTATGTAGCCCTAGAATAATCAACTCAAGACCTATAGGCCTTAGGATTGTCGGTCCTCCTTTTGGACCTTAATCAACACCTAAAACCAATATAATAAATATAAAAAGAGAGACTAATTTAATTTTAGGTGAGTACAATGACACCACTAATTGGAGATATTATGCCACTTGAAATCCACTGAAGGTCAAATGGACTGAGTTGATAAGTTTCTTAATAACACCTACAATACCCTGTATGAACTGTATATGAGAGCAAGTAGTAGTTGGATTGAAATTATCACAAGAATTATGAATACCATGTGGTATAATGGAATTAATATTTTAAATATTTTGAAACACCTTAAATCATCTTGGCACAGTGAGAAAACTAGTTTCCAAGTGATAGACCTAATGCTCAAAATGCCCTAAAGAACACCTACAACTGTGTACAAGTGAGCAAGGAAAAGTGGTAAAGAGTGTTGACAAAGGGTTTTTTGAGATATGTATAAGACTATTTGATATGGTAACCAAGTTAAAGGACCATAGGAAGAGTCAGTGATGTGTTAATGAGGTCTAAACATATAGTATGAATTAAATACCCTACTGCATACCTACAAGTGGCTAACTAGATAGTTGGTCCAATTTCAAGCTAAAGAATGGGTAGAGCATGCATGATAAAAGGGTTTGAACCTAATTATAACTTAAATAAATTTGAAAGTATATATTTAAGATGGTTTGTATAAGATGAGGGCCAAACTCCAAAACACAATCAAGAGACCATCTAAAGGCACCTATAGGCTATAGATGACAATGGGCTAGTTCTAAGCCTAAGAGAGGAACATGATGTTTGAAAGGAATATGAGGTATAAATCAAAAATATAAATAATACATAGGGTAATTATAATAAAAAATATAAAAAAAGCATGGATTTATCAAACTGAATCCCAAACCCCACACATAGTCAAGCATATGCTACAGGTTTGCTTACTCTTTGAAGGTTTTGCTTGATTCAAGGAGAGTGAATATTATGAATAGGTTTGAGAGGGAGAAAGGGAATTTATAAAAGGAATAAAGTGTCATGGATATCATATATAATCCCCATACCTAATGAAAATGTGAGGAAAATGACCAAAATTCTATCTAGACCTAATGCTAAGATGCACACATGCCTATAGTCCAGTCTTAATGGTAATTGACGTTTTGAGTCCTCTATAGGCATGATCATGCATTGAAAATTTGTATATGGTGTTTCCATGAGTTTAAAAATATTTTAATGGTCCCTTAAAGGTCATACAAGTAGTGGACATAGTCACTATTTTGTTTTAGACTTAACCCACTCGTTTGGTAAGGGGAAGTCATGAGACTAAGGGGTCTATGTGAACTTAGAGCATGAAAAAAGAATTCCAAACTTCATGAAGTGACCTTTATTAAAAAATAGATATTAAAATGGTTTAATTACACTCTCAAGTGACACCCAAACTCAATGATGAATTTATATTCCCTTGAGGGCTATCAGTAAAATGACAAGCTTAAACCCCAAGCACCCTAACCAGTACTCTGGATATATACAAAGGGGTAATGAGAAATTAAAAGGAATGTAGAATATATAAAAGGGTTTTTTTATATATTTTCAAAAATATATTATCGGTGATAATGAATTTTGAGACCCAAAACTCAAAGCATACCTTTTCGAAGTCCAAAGAGAGCTAAGCATGCCACCTAAGGAAAAACTTAACATACTCGTACCATCTCTCACACTTTGCATGGGGATATAATACATTTGGTATAGGTGAGATGGTATTTAAATAAGGTTTAAAAATTGAAATTAAGTTATTTGGTGGTTTTTTCTTTATGAATAATCGTTAAGACCCCAAATAGGTCTTAAACCCTTCTAAAATCTTGATTGTGACCGGTCAAGGGAAATGGATCTAAAATGCATATATAATGAAAAAAATTTATCCTAAAACCTATTATATGTTTTTTATTATTCCAAGGGTTATAAATATGTATATTTTTTATACTTGTAGTTATATGAACTGTCATAAATACCCTATTTTTCATGATTTTTTGTGCTTTTTAGGTATTCTAAGAAGGGGAACATTTAAAAATAATTTGATGATGTAATTTGGGATTTATAATAAATATTAAATCCCAATTTTTTTAATGTAATGTTCTGGAGGTGATCAAACTAGGTCCATTTTCCAAGGTAGTCTCAAACAGATTCAAAATAAGACTAGGTAGCAAGGTGATTTCATGGTTTGCATACTTGCATAGGGTATCAAGACCCCAAAATGGACATGGAAGTTGGTGGTAGACTAGAAAAATTTAATAAAATGATTTTTGGTTATTTAAAATGTGTGGGAGATTTTTGGAGAAAGATTTCTACTTTTTAGGCCTAGGAGGGCTAATTTGGCTTAATTTGGGAAAGAGAATGAGCTGAAAAGTACATTTACACTTAGAATATGTAAATTAAATTTTGTGTGGAGATATAAGTGGATATAGGGTACTAAAAAATATGACAATTTCACATAATAATCTCCTATTTCTTCCAAATAAAGAGCTTTACAGTTTTTAGGGCTACAAGGAATTGGTGCTTTATCAAGCAAAATGAGAAAAAAATGAATATTTTGGGCTATTTTATGGATATAAATTATTTTTTTAAGTTATTATTTAATTTTGAAAATAATTCCATAGATGTCATTTGTTTGGTTTAAATCAAAACTCTTCTTTCTCTCTTCTACACCACTTTTGCATAAGGAAGAATTAACTGATCCAAGCACCGAATGGATGCATAAAAACATTTACAAAGGTTTGATTGAGGTTGATTATTGTTTCCAAGACACTTTAAGGGTATTAAAAATTTAGATTTGATTGGAATAATATTTCAAGGTTTGAAATGGTATTAAAGACTCCTAACAAGAGCTTTTTTCTTTCCAAAACCTAGCAAAGAGACAAAGTCAAACTTGCACTCAAAGAGATTATAATAGCCCAAAAATGATGGAGGGACCTCAAAAATCATGATATAAGGTTTAAAATGATATATTAATGAAGACTTGACTAATCATTTAAGGCCTATTTTCAAGGAAATGAGTTATTGACCAAGGATATAGGGGTGTGTAAGCAAAGATTTAGGCGGTTGTGTTGGTCAAATATCATTTATCAATGCCAAATGACTACTTAAAATATTAAATACATGTCTCACCTAAGAATATACACCATTTTAAAAATGTGGATGAGATATTAATAAGGAAATACTACATTGGGTTTGGAGAAAGACTAAATAAATGTCATATTTCCTAGTTTTGGGGGCTTTTGTCTCTTTCTCTCTCTCCTCTTTCTCAGTTCACTATATGTAAGCCTATGTTTGGAATTAAAAAATAATCATGAACCTGAGTTGTGGCAAGGCCATGCTTAGGAAAACACTTGTACCTTCCTATTTTGATTGAATAAGACTAAATTCATGCCTCCTCAAAGCTTGTGTTTAGTGTATGCTAATGCTTAGTTGATAAGTGATAGTGATAGTACATGATTCCTCTAATATTATCCTTTATTATTTAACTATTTGAAGGTGTTATATCATACTTATAGGTTACATAATGTGCTTCAATCATCTTGTATGTATGGCAAGTGTGAGCTTTTTTTAGTGTCTTTGAGAGACCTATTGACTAGTTGCCTTAGATCATGCATCAAGCCTGAGCCTTTGTGTGAAACATTATTGTTTGGAAGCTTTAATTTTAGAATTTAAATTAGTTCCATGTCTCTATTCATCCATCTTAGTGAATATTAGATAAGTGGAGGTCATATTTTGGTGTATTACCTCAGTTAGATAGGTTTTCCTTTTAAGTTACCTTCTTTTTTCCCTTGCAAGATAGTAGAGTAGAGTAAAGATACTAATTGATACATTAAGGCAAGTTATCATTTAAAATATATATATATTAAATCCATTTATTAGGCCACCCAAATATGAGGATTGTCTCCATGTTACTTTAGACCATGAAGGTCTAAAACTACATTCACAAGGGTGCAAGTCTAATAGTCAATAGTAACTAATCATTTAGATCAACCAAATGAAATTTTTATTTGATATAAATTTTACCCCTTTTTCATATAATTTGGTAATGTAATATATATATCTAGAACCCAAGAAGTTAATTTATAATAGGTTGTTATGTGATAAAAATAAAAACAAGGGCCTTCTTATTACTTGGTTAGTATTTTTAATGAGGTGTAGATGCAATATTACAACAACATAACACAAAATTACTTTAGTCAATCAATAATGTTTCAAAAAATAATGATCAACAAGTATTTTATTCAAAAATCCTATAATCTAGCCTTATACATGGATGACATCAATGAGAACAACATGAATAACCTAATCTTGGGTGGACTCAAGGATAACATTCAACTTGATGTTCATATGTTTAATCCAAGTTCAATATTTGAATCTAAGTTATTCATGCATAGGGTAGAGGAAAGAGATATGGTCAAACATAAGGCTTTCACTAATGGTTGATAATGCAATTCCTAAACACAATCATTTCCTCACTCTACTAGATCAACCCCTTCGTAAATTGAAGAGAAGCATGCAAAATGGTTATGTTTTGGTTGCGATATCAAGTGAATCAAAGGACATAAATGTGATGAGAATAATTTAATTTAATCTACATTGAAATATCTAATGAAGATGAAAAATATGATGACACCTTAGATGAGGTTGAGGAAGAGACAAAAGAGGAATATGAATATTACCAAACTAGTATCTCCTACCATGAAATTTTAGGTATTAACATTCTTCAACCCTTAGGGTTGTGTGTTTCCTCAATAAATTGAAGTTGACAGTGTTGATTGACTTAGGGAGTACACATAACTTCATCATTATAAGCTACATACTCATTTTAATTATTTTATTTACCTAACTCCATAATTTTATGTCGTGATTGTAGATGGTGGCATAATCAATTATTTCAAGAAATGTCATAATATTAAGCTTGAAATGGGATACTATAGGCTAGATTCTCCTTTGATTTCTATTCCCATGGGTGGGGCATACATTTTTTTGTAAGTCCAATGGATTGCAACCTTGGAGACAATAGAGATGAATTTTTAATAACTATTCATGCACTTTAATTATGAAGATTAACATTTGAATTACATGGATTAAGGGAAAAATATCCACAATTGGTTACTTTGTATAAGATGTTAAAATTATCAAAAAAGGGATTTAAGGATTTGTAGCATGATTATTTTCCATATAAGTTTAATCAATAAAGGTGTCTATACATCCTGATGTATGGATGACTATTGATGACCACCTAACTATTTTTGGCACCATGCCAAAAGGACTACCACCAGAGGAGAACATGATCATGTCATTTGTTTTCTTCCAAGGAGACAACCACCAAACATCAAAGCATAAATGTATTCATATTCCTAGAAGAGTGAAATTAAAAAAATTTACACGAGATGCTAGAGGCAGGTATTATCAGAGATAGCCAAAGTGAATATTCATACCCAGTGGTCATGGTACATAACAAGGATGACACTTATAGGATGACCTAGACTACATATAAATAAACAAGTATAGCATCAAATATAAGTATCCTATTCTAGTAATTAGTGATTTTTTAAATGAGGTACATGGTTCTATTTATTTTTAAAAATGATAGCTTCATTATAGGTATCATTAAATTCATATTAGAGATGAGAGTATCTATAAAACAAATTTTAGAACTTAGGATGGTCATTATTTGTTTTTGATCATGCTTTTTGGTCTCACAAATACACAAACTACATTTTAGAGTTTTAACACTATTTTAGGTAGGTTTTTTAGGTAATTTATGTTGGTTTTTTTTATAACATCCTAATATACAATAACCACTTGATCAAATAAGATGTCCTCACTCACAATGAGATGATTTATAAGTGATTCTAGCCAATCACATGGTTTGGTATAAACTTAAGTCACACAAATTTTAATTTCATGTTAATTTAGATTAGAGGAAACTCATTAAATAAATATCATTTAGTCTCCATAGGACCTAAAAATGTGTCTAAAATATTTCATTTAAGACCCCTAAAAATGGAGAAACCTATCTCCATCATTAGATCAATTCAACCTTGACCATCATATTTTATCAAAGTAAAGTATGCCATAAATATCCTTATGGAGGTGATAAGGTCTTTAATCCAAAAATTAAGTTGAAAACTCATATTTTTAAAAGGAGGGATGAGGTGTTGGAGGATGGATTTTCCATAGTCATCCATTATCTCCTTCCTCAGCCCTAGATGCATACCATTAATATAGTGTCCAAGATTTTTTATAAAACTAATTATTTCATTTTAAAATTTATAACATGATAAAAACATGCACACATTAATCTTGAAGGTACCCAGTTCGATGAAAATCTTTTATGAGGTCTCAATCTTTCACGATTCAACTAAGGATCATACTTCTACTAGGAGGACTATAACTCACAACTACACTCCATTAATATTATGCTTACAAGATCACCAAATCATAACCAAAATACTTAAAAATAATAATAATAAAGAATATGTAACAAATTCTCAAACAACCATAAAATGCCTAATCATAACAAGTACCATACTCACCCATTCTAGATGATAATTTATACTCTCTAAAAATGGGGGTAGGACGATGATAACCATAGAGAAATTACTTTTCCCAAACTATTCCCCATTATAATGGATAAATTTGGAACACACTCATTTTTCACTTTCCCAAATTCCAAGACTAGGAAAACTTGTGAGGGGACTTGGAACTTCGTTCCTTTTACCAACCCTATGTATGGATTAATACATACATAAATCAATTAAATCTCATTTGAGAAACATAAATTTTATATTCTAAGCTAATAAAATGGTTTTAAAGACACAAAAAATTTAGGAGGGTTGTTACATATCCAATCCAAATTGGGCAATGAAATCCACATGGTGGCCATTGGCATAACCCATGGAAAAAAGCAAAGAAAGAGGGAAATCCCAATGGAATTACATTTATTAACTATTACACTTAATATTAGGGATAAATATTAGTTTAACATAAATAAATTTAAATAAAATGGGTAATGGATCCTACCATGGCTCCACCTCTTGGATCCATTTAAGAACACCACCTACAAGCCTTGGACACTAGCTATCATCCTCTTTCTCTAAGTTCCTCCTCTTATTTCTTTGTCTCTCCTCCACTTCCCATTTCCAAATGAGAAAAAAATTGTGCAAAAGAGTTGATTATCACCTAATTATATAATAAACCCTCAATCCTTGACCAATGAGAAGGTGGCATGTGCCCCTTCCCATCCCTTGGCTCCTAGTTTCAAAGACAAAATAGGTGTTAAATCCTCCTACAAGCCTAAATGGTAAATCAAGGTAAGTCTATGCCTCTTCAATTATCCCACTATCCCATGACATAAATGGGAAAATAGGCTGCCCAAAAATTATTCTTTAGCTCCTAGAAAGACTCTCCAACATCCCTATTGGTTAAAAGACTAAAAATTCAGCACAAAATATCTTAAAACTACTTTATGTCACCCTCCAAAGTTGGATTATCCATTCCATTCGAGTTTTGAAAGACATGAGAAAATTTGGCTTTCTTTTCAATCTTTAAACCTTCTAGATGTTTCAAAAAATATCAATGCATGTGTAAAGAGGGAAAGAATAATGCTAAGGGGTATGAATAGTGCTGAGATGGCCAATAGGTTCAAACTCAAAAAAAGATTATAAAATAACATAAGGGTTATATTAGAATATAAGGGTAGTGAATTAAGATTCTCTACTCTGATAAAACCAATGTAATACTTATGTTCAACATAGTCATAGTTCCCTCTCTTGGCCTCTCCTATTTCTTGCACATCATTTCACACATCAAATTACTCTCCCCTAGGTATCCAAATATTTTGAATGTAACATATCAAGTGATTTACACAATTTCATACATATAGTATTCAAAACACAATATTTAAATATAAATATGAGGTACATCACTCTATGTTAACATTATATACTCATTATCCAAAATCATGCAATAATAATATTTTCTCAACTAATATAATAATGTAGTATGCATATCCAAAATCAAATGAGATAATATATAACTAATAAATGAAAGGTAAATGTGCAATAAATACCATTCAAAACATAATCTATCATGTCTCACTCTTAAAATGACAATAACATCTCCTGTCTCCAAAACCTAAGGAGCATGTCCTAAAAGGATGTGTAAAATAACAACAAAGTCCAAAAAATGAGTACTATGAAATTTGGGGTCTCACATCTGCTTCCCCTTATGAAAAATTAATTTTAATATAAATTATATTAGTGTCTAAAAGGAAAGGATGAATGATAGTCATCATCATACAAATTAAAGAAATGTAAGTTGATCGTAAAATTGATCTTTTGTATAGCATGGAATCCACTATGCATGATGACCAATAAGGTAAGGCACATAAAACATGTGCACACTGGAATCCTAAAATTCATCAAACATAAAGGATACACTAAGATTGATAAAGGGAAAAAATATTCCCATAAAAGGTGTTAAATGAGTCCCTTATTAAATAAGCACCATATGAGATGCATAAACTACTGTTAAGTTAGGAAAACAAACATGCCTCTCTAGTAACTATAGATAAAAAGAAAAACTAGACAAAAAAACTAAAATCAAAGTGAAATATGTCAAACATCTAATGTTAATTCCTCATATAGATCCTAATAGAACCAAATGATACCCATAGTTCCATTGTAAAACATCTGAAACTCAAATAACCTTTGATATGAGTAGGTGATCTCAAGTACCAATACAATGTATATCATACTCTGAAAAATGACAAGCACCACTCTATGGTGAAAGTAAAATGTGTTGAGATGAGTTCTATTCCATGTAAAAATTACAATATGTTTAGGTAGGTACCATTCCATGGTAGAACCATACTAAGTAATATTGAGTGCCATATAATGGTAGAATCAAGAACATAAATTCAATTACTATAACATAATCCTATATGAAAACATTACGTATAAGGGCTTAGGAATTATGGTTCCACTAGCCAACTCTCACTATGCAAACGAAACACCATGTATAGTGATAGAAAGGTAGAGTCATGAAACCAAATATTGTTAGAATATATAACACATTAATTCTACTCATTCAAATAATTTAAAATGTTTAAATGAAGCATGAATAAATATTGATCTACACTTAAGACCTCATGGGCATAACAAGATTAGTTAACAAATTCTAAGATTAAACCAATATGATGCAAACCTTCATTGAAAATATCATATTTTCATATGATTTGGATCAGATTTAGTGTCAATAGCTCTTTTTCAATGCTAATTTGTGTTGAAACATCTACTTTAAAGCTATGGACTAGTTGAATTTGATTAAGAATAAAAAAGTGATGCACAAGAAGACTCCAAAATTTGTTAGCACTTTGTTGTCTAATTTGAGCATGTAAATTCCAATGAAATGAGGTATATTTAACAAATTTAGGATTAATGAGAACCACTCATCCTGAAATGAAGATGAACAATTGCAAACAATTCCTCAATAGTGCACATATATTAACACATGGATCACTATTGTGAGCCTTTCATCTTGGTTAAGATGAAGGGTGGAGGATGGTCCTTTAAAAATATTAAAGGAGGATTAATTTAAGCTCTTCATCTTGTTTCCAAGATTAAGGGTGGAGAATTCTCATTATAATATCTTTTTGAGAGTCCATTTAGACCCTTCATATTGTTTCTAAGATGAAATATGGAGTATCATTACCAAGAAGGCACATGGATCACCAATGTGGGCCCTTCATGTTGTTTACAAGATAAAGGGTTGAGAGTGATCCTAAAATATATCACAAGATTCATTAAGGGACCTGAATATTGTTTCCAAGATGAAGGGTGGAGAATAATCTTGTATATTAGTTCACTTATAAAATTGATTAGTTCACAAAAGAATATTCCATAGGATCTAAAGCTTCTTTCTTGAATGAAAATGCCCCTTGGATGGAAAAAAATAATTAAATAATTGAAAGGAAATTATAATTTTATTTTAAATATAAATATAATTATAAGAATGATTTAAATAAGAGGGAATTAATTTCATTAATTGATCAACAAAGTGGAATTAGTGAATTGACCAAAATAGAATAATTGATTAGAGAAATTTACCATAATGATAATTGAATATACTTAATATGATAAATTATTCCACCTAGAGATGCCCTAAGGTGAATTCAAATGCATACATTAGATGGATAAATTACCTTAAACCAATTTGTGTGTAATTGCTTGGAATCATTCCATTTTGTAATTTTGACATGAAAGTGATTAAAATGGAGTGTCTGTATTTGCTCCTATTTGAGAAGGTGATGCAAGATGTATACAAATATATATTTTTCAAATAATAAAAAATTCCTTAAAATGATCATAGAATAAAATTAGAGGATGTTAAATATAATGAATTTGCTAAATATATTAACAAATTGGGTTACAAAATGTCCCCAAAGCAACACTTGATAAGCCTTGGATGCCCCATTGAGGGGAGAGTTGGGTAAAAAAATGGATGAGTGAACCCTCAAAATGATGAAATAATAACACAAAAATGATATAAGAGAAGAAAAAATTAAAGAGAGATGAAGAAAGGAATAAAAATGGATACTAGGGATGAAAATAAGCCTATAGAGAAGAAGAACAATGCATGGGGGGAAAGTTGTTTTGAAATAAAAGGATATCATCCTAGGGTTGAAATCTGGTTCATTTTCACCATATCATTTTAAAATTTACTTATAAGATTTGGTGCAAAAGTTACTTGGATAAAATGGATCATAAACCACGTCCAAGGGTGCTTTTAGACCACATTCAAGAGCCTAGATAACCATGAGGAGTTGGCCCATCAATAAGCACACTTTTTTATTTGTGAATTTGTCATTTAAGTGCATTAATTACTTGAAAAAGTAGGGAAAATGATGAATTCACCATTTTAAAAATGATGAATTCAACCACACAAATGGAGAATTGGTTAAGAAAATAACAAATTTGATCATTTAAATGGCGAATTGGCACCCAAAGTCAATGAATTCATAAAAGATAAAAATGGTGTAGATCAAATTTGTAGAAATAGTGAATTGGTCCATCAAAATGATGAAATCTCAATCAAAATAGTGAAAGTGTTAGGAGCCCTTTGATTTCATTCAAATGGTTAAATTAAACATGGAAAGTGTGAAATGGCTAAGAAAATGGTTAAATGGTTCTTAAAAATGATTTTTTTCCAAAGGAAACATCAAATTTAACAATCATTGGAAATGGCCCTAGGAATACAATGGTCCATCAAAATGGAGAAATTGTCAGAGGAAACTTTGAATTTGATAACTAGTAGAAATGTCCCTGGGAACAAGGAAATGGCTAATTAAACAACAAAATGCTCTAGGAAAATGTCAAAATTTCCTTGAAAATGATGAAAATGTCTAGACCATATCTAGTAGTGAATTCATCATATAAATGGTGAAATTATCTTGTGAAATTATGAATTCACCTAAAAAGTTGCAAAAATATCCTAATAACATAGATGAATAGAAATTAAATAGAGATAAAAATAGAAAGTGACCACCCAAGCTGAACATGACAAGATGAAATGATTGTGTTAAAAAAATAAATGTGATTAACAAGTATAAATTTGACTGAATTAGTTCTAAAGAACTAACTGTAGTGAATTTGATTGGACTATAGGAGTGATTTTATGTGTAGATAACTCATGAGAGATGATCACACATCCTAAGACAACCAAAAATATGGATGGAAAACATGCCTAGTTTTTTTGAGATGATTGGCCTCTTACATGTGGATAGGAAGCCAAAGATCAGAGTGGATCAGGCATTGATCATTGCCCTAGTAGAGTGATGGAGATATGATACTTCTACCTTTTAGTTACCTACACTTTAGGTTACCATCATGTTAGATGTCTGGGATATTTTATGTGTGATGATTATAGGATGTCCCTTATATTGTATTTCCTTAAATTACATACATCATACATTAAAGGACTTGATAGGTCCCATGAACATTGAGATGGTTTGAGGTGGGTGCATGGATATCAATGAGATTGAGTTAGTCATGTATATACCTCAAGATGGACACATGGAGGCTAATGTTCAAATATTTGTCCCATTGGGCATGATATACATGCCATTAAAATATAGAACACATTAATTCTACTCATTCAAATATTTACAAATGTTTAAATGAAACATGAAGAAATAATGATCTATACCTAAGACCTTGTGAACATACAAATATTAATTAATAAACGTTAAGATTAAACCAATATGATTCAAACCTTGATTGGAAACCTCATCTTTGCATATGGTTTAGATTATATGTAGCATCATTAGGTATTTTTAATGCTAATTCATGTTGACGCATCTCCTTTGAAGCTATGGACTAGTTAAATTTGATCAAGAATAGAAAAGTGATGCACAAGAAGAATCTAGAATTTTTCAGTACTTTATTGTCTAATTTGAGCATGTCAATTCCAATGAGATGAGGTCTATTTAAGAAATTTAGGATTAATGAGGACCCCTCATAATTAAATCAAGATAAATGGTTACAAATGAGTCCTTAATAGTGTATATGGATTAGCATATGGATCACTAATGTGAGCCCTTCATCTTTCTCAAGATGAAAGGTGGAGGATGGTCCTTGAAAATATCAAAGGAAGATTAATATAATCCCTTCATCTTGTTTCAAATATAAAGGGTGAAGAATTATCCTTATAATATCTTTTTGAGAGTCCATTTAGACATTCATCTTGTTTCCAAGATGAAGGGTTGAGAATGTTCCTAAAATATCTCATAAGATTCATTAAGGGCCCTTAAAGGGTGGAGAATAATCTTGTATATTAATTCACTTAGAAAATTGATTAGCTCACAAAAGAATATTCCATAGTATCTCAAGGTTATTTATTGAATGAATATGCCCCTTGGAATTAAAATAATAATTAAATAGTTGAAAAGAAATTATAATTTTATTTTCACTATAAATATAATTAGAAGAATGATTTAGAGAAGAGGGAATTAATTGCATTAAGTAATTAGTGAAGGGGAATTACTAAATTGACCATAATAGAATAATTGATCAAATAATTTGACCATAATGATAATTGAGAAAACTTAATATGGTGAATTATCCCACCTAGGGATGCCCCAAAGTGAATTTAAATGTGTACATTAGATGAATAGATGAACTTGGATTAGCTTGTGCATAATTGCTTGGAATCATTCCATTTTACAATTTTGACATGGAAGTGATAAAAATGAAGTGTCTACACCACTCATACAGGTTCATATCATGACCCTATAGCTTGATTGACAAGCTATCTTATTCTCCCCATACCATGTACAAGGAAACAATTATGTACATTACTTTAAATATAGGAAACTAGAATTTATAATCAATAATTAAATGAAATATTAACATATAATAAAAATAAAAGTAAAAATGATTTAAGACCAAGTAACCTTAAAAGAGTGTTAAAATAAGAAATAAAACTTCATAATTCAAAGAAAAACAATCTAATAAATGGTTAAATAACTTATTTAAAAAAAATCTCAAATAAGAAAAAGGTGGTTATTTCAAAACAACTCAATTTATCAATCAAATTAAAATAAGTTTCAAACATAGAAATATTATAAAAAGTTTACATCACATGCACTATGTGTCTTAGGAAGCCACTTGAGGGGATTAAGACATAAGTAACCATAAAATAAGTCTCAATTACCTTCCATGGGTAAGATCAATAAAGTAAAAGTATCATCAGATCCATATGGCTCAACATAGAGTAATCCTCACAAAGGTTGTATTTCGATAACCACTAAATGTGAGTAGAGGGACACTATGTTTGTAAGATGACCATTATGCATGAAAAAATATGGTGCTCACTTAAAATAATTAGGGCCTTGATTCATATAAAATGGGAATAATGGGTTTTCAACCTATGATAAACTCCACTTTTTATCGTGTAACATGGTCAGACCAATATGAACAAGGCTATACACCTTAATTAAACCCCACACTTCCATCATGATTAAACATAGAAAAATTAAGTAGGGTTACACTACATGCCATTTCACTAATAATTTATAAATTCACTACTCAACCATTTTACATACATGGGTTATGCACAAAACATAACACCAATATATTCATATTAACATATGTACAAAGAGGTAAATAGAAAAATGATCATTTTCCACTATAATATATCAAGATGTTTTAACCTTTTAGGAATTAGTGAATGTAAATCCTATGTTTTTTAAATAGGTGAGTAGACTAAATCAAATAAATAATATGCAATAAATATAGCCATTGATTTGTAACATAAATGACTAGATTTGAATTTTCAAAAATTAGCAATAAATAGTGCAAATAATGACTTAGATGGAAAACAATTGATACAGAGGATATGGGTGCTGGAAACTGAGATAGAATCTAGTTTGAGTGTCTTAATATAGATACCAATGTTAAAACCCCTATTGAATTGTAACATCATAATTAGATAGTAGCACCATTATTGGAAAAGTGGTGGTAGTGTCTTGATATTGGTAGTAGTGTCTTCTATGTAGTACTATCCCAATCTTTTGGGTGAACATGTGTCTGGATCTCTAAGGTCTATTCCTATGTGCATGAGTTTTAGAACCTTGTATTTTACATGTAATGATTGATTTATTATATAAACCCTAATCCTACATGTAACTAGGGCATGCACTAAAAAATATGTTTGTTAGTAGGGTAGGCTCAACATCCTCAACACCATGCTATGATGAGAGTTTCCTACATACCAATATTATAAGGAGGGATTAAGCCAAATATAGTTATCCCCACCTAAGTTTTGGTGCAAGTGTAAGTGATTCTAGTATTATAGTGGCCTTGAGTGCCTTGAATGTGCTTGAGATTGGAAATCTAGATAATCTGAACTTAGGGTTGCTATAGATGGTAGTATGCAAAAGTAGGGTAGATTAGGGATTGATAACCTTATTACATACAACTTGTTCTGAGTTTAAATGTGTGTTTTGAATCTAATTTCCATCTAGTGGTTAGAGGGATAAAATTCATGTATTTATACTATTATATTGTTTGTGGGGGTGATAAAATATGTCTAGGCTAACCTTAGGGGGTTCTCATTTTGAAAAGATATTCATTTGGGAAAGATAGGGAAATAGAAATTAGTGTCATTTTTGGGAGACTAGCACCATGTGGCAATAGTGTCCTTATTATGGCACTAGTTTCTAGCTAGTTAAATAATAGGAACAAAGAGCCAAGATCAAGAAATGAGGGTTTAAGACTGCTTTGGGGCTGACTAGGGATGCATGTGGCTTGTATAAAACTTGGATAAGTGTGACAATAGGATTTAGGATAGGTTTAGGGATAATATATGGACATGTAGTCTCAATTAAAACTCTTATTGCTCAAATACCACTTTTGGGTGATTACATTTCCCCCCTTTATTATAGAAATGTAACAAAGCAAAATGAATAGAAGAAAGGAAAAATAAGTGTACCTGGACTTACCTAGGAGGTGAAGCCCTTAGAGCTGGGTATAAGTATGTGAATCATGCTCCAATGCATGTCCTACAAGTGAAACATGCATAAATGAGTCCTTACTTAAGAGATATCAAAATCAAAAGATTAAACTAAGTAAAAAGTAAAATTGAGAAAAATTAAGTAAAGAAATGGGAAAGAGGAAAGGAATGAATACACCTCACTAGGTACATGAACCAATGAATGAACTTGGTAACAACCTATGTATGTGTGTGCATGTCTATAGAGATCAATCAATGAATATATTGGACTGAGATGATAGCTTACTCAATCCTTATGTATGGGTGGCTCAAGAACTCAATCTAGTTTTGACTCCATCATTTTGCACCCCTGTTTGGTGAATCATGACCTATGAATAACTTGGATTGGACTAATAATGTGTATAACCATCTCATGTAGGTGGCTGAATAACTCAAGTAGGATATGAATCCATCATTTCCCACCCATGTGTATTAGATTCATTTGAAACTGAAACTATGTGAAGTATTGTAAATGTCTAACTAGATATATCTAATTGTGTATATCAGCTCTGTGGTCACTCAAGTACATTAGGTAGCTCTAGGCCACTCGAGAGTGCCAACCATTGTAGATGGAGTAAGGCATGAAACTAGTGTGCAACCTATAATATGATGTTAGGTGTATACAATATAGATAATGACATAAAATTTGTGATTCCATCTAATCAACCAATGTGTAGGTGAGCATATGAAAAAAATGTGTCATGCACATGCCTCCAAATTTGATATTTAAGTATATGGATTCTTGACTAAGTTGTAATAAATTATATCTAGGTATCTAAACTAAATATGGGAATGGTCATGCCACATATGATGCCCAAAATTTGAGCTGAACTAGTATGAATATGAGTAAAACTGAGTATAACTAGTAAATCTATAACTAAATCTATGTAAACCTATATTATACATGCTATAGTTTTATGGCCAATCTAGGTTGATTTTAAATTAGAGATACTAGACAGTAGTGTTAGTAGAGGTTCCTGAAGCATCAGAACATGCTACAGATGAGGATAGCAAAGGATATACTTTAGCATGTAGAATAGTGTATCATATTCATATAAGAGGTTTGATAATATAAAAATAACAAGTGTGAATGATCATGAATTAAGTAGGAGGTAAGAATAACCAATGATTCATTAACATAAACAAAGTATTTGGATTAAATTAGATAGAAAGTAATCAAACATTATACATGAGAATGCATGCAAGGAATAAAGTAATAAATCACATAGATAACCATAATTAGATAAGTCTCTATTGATCTTTAAAAAAAGTGGAAATCTATTCTTCTTACAAATAAAAGTATATATAGAGTTTTCTAGTCTATGACTATTCATCTTCTTCTTGTACTTGACACCAAAAGTGGAGTCTATTTGTATTCCATCATATTACAAGTCATGGAGATAGGAAAAATATACTTATACATGACAAAATAAGTACATAATGCATGAATATTATACAAATATCCTATGAATATTTACAATCCAAATTATTCTCCCAAAACTTTCCCAAAATTAAAATTTTGTCTTGTCTCGAGACAACATCATAAGATCTTCCAAAATTGCACAAGTGAGTAAAGTTTGAAAAAATGGTTAGACTAGTAAGAGTCATAGTAATCACTCAAGGAAATGTTTCTAATTTTCACCTCTTGCTTACTACTTAGCCCCCATTTTGAGTTTTTAACTAAGTAGCATATCTACCTACTACCCTTTATGGGTTTTCAATAGGATGGCATAACTAGGTGGCCACCCTTTATGGGGTTTTAACCAACTGGGCCTTGTTTGTCTTACTAAATCATCCCCAATACAAAATGTTTATATGAAATAATTCAATTTTTTTACTTTTCACAGTACTTAACTTGATGGATGTAAAATAAACATAGATGATGATTGACTAAAAGATTCCTTAGACTTGGACTATGTAGCCTTATGTCAAGCGATGATGTGTTGGATCTTTAAAGGTGGACTATATGTAGGTGTGTTGGTAATCTAGGAAAATTCACTAGAAAATGGAGTCAAATTGGTCTTATAGGCATGCTATTCCAACATGAATTCTTGGATCATCTATAGTAGGGTGTGCAATGAAGCATGGTAACCAATGATCTACTTGAGATCTATGTCATCAATTATACTCATGGTTGCCTTAGTGTTAGTGACCCTAGTATAAATCTCACCTCTCAGCTACTCCATCTTATCTATGTGACATCAAGATTTTAGTATGGTGAAGTAACTACACAAAATCTAACTCTTCTAGTTGAGGAGGTTGTCATGCACATTATCTCTGGTGTTGAGTGACTCTTAGAGTGCTTCATTCTTCTCTTTCCCTATGGTAATGTGGTTGACTATGGTTACCTTGGAGGTGGTAGTCATGGCAAAGTCTATGCTAGAACTAGATGGAGAATTATCTAGTTGCTACTTTCAATCTAGAAAAATACATACAACCTATTATGCTTATAGTGAAATAGTGTCCAATATGCCTTGATACTCCTTTATCAAACTAATGAGAGTTGTAGCCTCAATTTTGACATCTTGTCCCAATATGTTGATTGTGTCAAGTTTTTGGGCTATGCACCAGTCCTTAGTTAAATCAGAGACCAGAGTATTGAGTCTATGATGGTCAAGCATGATTTGGTCCTTGATTACTTGAGTAACCAAATTAGAATAAGCATCCTGGATAAGCTTAGTAATTTCATTGAGGTGAGCCTTCAACTTGACATTTTCAACATTTGATTGATCTATTTCCTACTCCAAAGAGGTGACCTTCTATGTAATGGAATCTTAGAGTGTTGCTACACTCTCTAAATATTTATTTAATGGTAGTTTGGAGACATCCAATGATGCTTCCTGCTAGAGAGGAAGTGTTACCAATGTGCTTGAAGTCATTGAAGGTTAGGTTGTGGCATAGTCACAAGTGGGAGAGAAAAGGTGGTACATCAAGTACCCATAGTCAGAATGTCCCACAAAAAAACTCATCCCAAGGGAAATTTTTGGATCTATGGACCTATTTGAGCTACATCTGGTTCTTTTTCTTATGTTGGCTACTTTATTTTAGCTTGTTATTGCTTAGGTACCTGATGTTGTTACACCATGGCCTTTACTACAAGCTTGAGTTATTATGTAACATCTTTATCCTATTTTTAATTGACCTCCTCCTCCACTTTCCTAGTTATCTATTCTTATGCATATTTATATTTTGATTGTTCTTCCTCTGTGTACAAATTCTATGCACATTATTCTTCTTTATTTTATTCTATTAGGCTAGTATCCTTGCCTTGTTTAGTCATAGCCTGTGTTTGTACTTGTGCTTGTGCCTATGCCTATGCATATGCCTTGACTACACTTTTTTACCATGCCTACACTTGGGCTTGTTTTTTATATAGGACTTCATCTTATTCTTCTTTATTATTATTTGTAGATTCCTTAACTTACTACTATGCACACATGGCATCTTCCTGGCCTGCTTTGCCTATGCCATTACATCTTGTTTTTGTTTTTCTTCTTCTACTTTAGCCTTGGTAGTGAGTTAAGATTCTTTATCCTTATGATCTTGCACCTCCTATGCTTGCTCACCTATACTGATATCTTATTTTTCCTTTTTAGACACTTTAAGGGATTTTTATTGGTCAGCTTCTATGTTCTGGACCTTTTGTAGGACCTTGGATTCATTGGCTTGCTGACTTGCTTATTGTTATTATTGAGCCTACTCTTTATGGAATTTCTTCACCTCCTTTATAAATAACCATTTTTATATGTGAAATACTTCTTCCCTTGAATATTATTGTTTTTATATTTTAGGTTACTCGAGTGTGAGATCTTTGACCTTATAGGTTTATGGTGAAGGCAAAAAATCACTTGGTTGGACCATAAATCTAGAAACCTATGGTTTTTTGCACCCTAGAATGACTAAATTATGTTTAAGTGTTAGTGAAATTGAATATGGAATAGGATATTATTCTTATGATAAGTTTATTCAATTGAATTTTCCTTCTTCAAGGATAGGTAAGACCCTAGCCTTGTGCTTAGTTTGTGGTTTATGCATGAGGGACTCTATCAGTCTTTTTGGTAGTGGTGCAAAGATATATTTAGCTATGAAGGTGGTAGAAGGTTGATACTAGAAGAAGATAAACCTTCATTTCAACTACTCCACTTGTTATTACACAATGTTTATGATGATGAATGTAGGACATGGTGGTAGATCCATCCAAAAATTTGGAGAAACCTTCTTGCATACTTGGATTGTGTGTACAACCTTCCAAAAGAAGAATTCTTTCTCCTCCTTCCTATCATATAAATCTCTAGCCATATCAATAACCATTACCTAGTAGACTTATTATTCATCCATTCCCATCTATAATAGGTCACATGAGCTTGCAATCTAGGTCACCTTAGGATCATCTAACCAAGTCATAATACTCCTTGTCTTGAAATTCAATGGAAGAGATGTAGATTGATGCTCAATGAAAATCTTGAACTTTCCTTTCTATAGATGTGAAGTGGTAGCTTCCTCTTTTTAATTTGCTATAGGGATGGATGTACCAAGTTTTTATAACTTGGAGTGGTGTCACACACCTAAATGCAAAGGATTTTTGTTTGACAACTTCGGCTTGTGCCATGATCATGGTCACAAAGAATGGTAGAGGTCTAAAGGGTAACCTAAATAGTTCATGGATATGGAAGAATACACCTTTTGGTAGTAAGGTGACAATAACATGTTAGCCTAAGTACTAGATTACATCCAATAACACCTAAGGATGTGTGGCAATAAAATCTAGGTACTCCTTCCTCCATGCCTTGAATTTTCCCTCATGTGTTAGGGATTCACGCTTACGTGTCCAAATTAAGTTGTGGAATTGCTATTCTAGCCAATAGTCAATTCAAGGTGCACGTCTCCCTCAGGAAACTTCTATTATGTGAAGCAAAAAGAAAAATGAGAAAATAGTACTAAAATATTTGCTTGGTAGATGTGAAACACTTGTCAATAGTTGTCAACAACTCTTGAATGAGTATTTGAGATAATTAAACTACTTGTTCTAATGGATCATGCGGTGGGTAATATCTATGACCCCTTTTGGAATTTGTTTGGCATACTTGGTGGTCTACCATAACCTCTTTTTGATGCATTCTACTAGGATACACATTGGTTCATCATGCATTTCTTTAATTGGGATCCTTCTAGATCCTTAAACATATAAATGTTTGACTTCCTGGAGAATAAGCGGTATTATCATCTTGTATAGAGTAAGGGAGTCCCCTTGCATAGACATGCCCAAATCTCAAGCCATTGCTTCCATATTGATGATGACCATGATATTTGGTCCAATGTAGATGGTACCATCATTGTATCAGCTGAGCAAGAATTGTACAATCTCCCCTAAGTTGCCAAAAGTGGGAATTCAAACTAGGAACTTGACATCTATATTTTAAAACCAGTGGGGGGCTGTGAGAGCCAGTGGATACATAACATCAATGGGGTCTAGGTGAAATAATTTCTCCTCTACTACTTAAATAAAATTAAATGGATTTGGATCATTTAATTTTATTTATTAGAGTGCCAGATCAACACCCATTTCTTATTTTTGTATGCTATCAAACCCCTAATGAGTTGTGAAGTATCCATGATTACTAAGTGATGAACTTGAATTCTATTGGTTCTCTTCATAGTATAATTAGCTTAGCTCTTTGAAATTTAACATGGGAAAATATTTATAAGGATGTAATGGAGATTTGGTTCATAAGGTTATGCCTTTATAAATTTCATGCCTATTAGTTTCTATGTAAATTTTTTGATTAGCTATGCGTTCAACATGAATGTAATTGTTGATGTGGAAAATCTCATCTGATCTAGAAATTAAGATAGTTATTGGCACATGTGTAGAGATACACTGCTATGTTCTTTGCTATCCAATAGGAGTATGATTAGATATTATTTATTAGCCATCAATTTGTTAAATATTAAGCTAATCAAACCTTATATTTTGCATTAAATACTTGGGGATGATCGCTATATAGTGAAGATCTTGGTTGATGTGACTTGTACTTACATTTCCTAGACTTAATTGGTTTTTTCTCTCTTGATGACATCCATGATGGTGCACATGAATTATTTTGTGCATGGTTTGTACATGCTAGAATTGGTATCTTGGTTACCAAATGTTAGTGAATAGATCATCTACAAACACACACACACACACATAGAGAAAAAGAAACACACAAGAAACATGCAGAACTAAGAAATCCTAATCTACTTGGTGCTAATCAACACCAACTCACTTAGTAGGATGAGATCAATTAAGACTATTGGTGATAGGGCTTAAGCCTACATATATATTCACCCACCCTAGAAAAATGGTTCCTTATAGATATTTCAAAATAATGGTTCCTTGATGCAAGATTTCATGTATAACATAAGGCCCTTTTCATCTAATTTATAATTTTCTTGGAAATGCTCTAAAATGACTATTATATAACAAAATTGGTTGATCGTTATGAAATTTCTTATGGCATAGATTTCTATCATGCCATGCTTTCTAACTTTGCTTATGAACTTCCTATATCCAAGATGATCTACATAGATATTCATCCATCCTATTAAATTTTAGAAGTCTATTGGTGAGAGACTCAGGATCCACTAGTCTCATGACCATTGCAATGCATAGACTAGGTACCAAATATTCCATTGGAATGACTGCTTTAATCCCATAAACTAAATGGAATAGAGTAAAACATGTATCCTTCTTATAGTACATGCGATATTCCCAAAGAATAATAGTAATGCAATCTTCCCAATAATCCCTATTGACATCACAAATCTTTATCAATATTTGGCCCAACACTTTGTTAGAAGCCTCAGCTTGGCTGTTAGCTTGTGTATGGTATGCAGTACTTTTGTGATGAGAAATAATGAATTATTTAGTAAGGGATTTAATGGTATTATTTAGTAAGTGTGTCCCTTGATCACTAATGATATTGATGAGGCAGCCAAACCTTATAATAATATTCTTGTATATAAACTTTATTGCATCCTTTGCACCATAGTTGCGTGTTGTAGGGGCTTTAACCCACTTGGTAAAATAATATATCATAGTAATAATATAAATTTATTTATTTTATTTAATCAATCTATTAATAGGTTTTATAAAATCAATGCCCCATTATTGAAAAGGTTATTCGACTAACAAAGGTTGTAATGACATTTCATCTCTTTGTAGTGGTTTACCCATGTGTTGAAATACAACATAGTGTTGTGCTACTCTATGTGCATCCTAAAAAACATTTAGCCACCATAAATCACTCTATAACAAATTCTTATTAGTAGCTTCTCCATCAAAATTTCTTCCTACTATTGCTTGGTGTACCTCCTTTAAGAGTTGTGACCGTTCATGTTCTATAACTACCCTGTGAAGTACTACATCCTTTCCCAAATGATACCAAATCCCATTGATGATGGTATAGGGAAAATATATGGTGATAAATTATTTGTTATCTCTTTCTTGATAGTGTGAAAGGAACACTCATTATTCAAGGAAATTATTAATTGCTTAAATTTTTTTGGGGATTGTAGAAATGCAAAATAGATGAGCATCAGGAGAATTTTCTTGTAATTATTTTAGTTATTTACCATTAGGAATGCAATTGATATGATATAAACCCATGTTTTCTCTACTTGGGTTGAATTTAATGTGAAATTGGAATCCCTTAAATAACATCAACCATCTAGAAATGCATCCTCCAAACATTGGCCTATTGAAAAGGTAGCATAGAGCTTGATGATCTATGAAAACTTTAAATGGTGTTACAAGAAGATAGTGTCAAAATTTATGTAGTGTGAACACTATAGCCAATGATTCTCTTTTATTTTTCATGTAATTCATTTCTACGTCATAAAAATTTTGACTTGTAAAATGTATAGGGTGGTCCAATCCACCATCTTCTAGTTGCACAAGCACAACACCAATTGTGATATCTGAAACATCAATGTGCACATGAAAAGGATTGGTTCAATTTGGAAAAATGAGGATAGTAATAGTGAATAATATATTCTTTAGTTTGATAAAGGCTACTTAACACTTAGAAGTCTAATAAAAATTCACACCTTTGCACAGTAAATACTCCAATGGAGATGAAAAGGCTGCATATCCCTTGACAAACTTATGAGAGTATCCTTTATGGCCATGAAAATATCATAATTCCATGGAGTGAACTAGTGGAGGCATACTCAAAATAACTATAATTTTGGCCTGGTCTACCAAAATTCCTTCAATGCACACTACATGACCTAATAGGACACCAAAAGGTATAAAAAATAAGCACTTTTTTCAAATTTAGGGCAATGCAAAGAGTTTGATAGCATTCTAACATGAAGCCTAGTTTAGACAAATGTTCTTTAAATAAAGATAAGACTTCCCAATCATCAAGATAGACTTCCAAAATTCATCAATGAAATCTTTGAATGTAGTCACCACTGTGTGATAAAAAACTATAGGTACATTCTTGAGGCCAAAAGGCATTACCTTGTATGCAAAGGATCACCATTCCATGGTAAAAGTCATTTTAGCTCTATCTTATTCTTATTTCATGGGTATTTGATGATAAACACTAAATCCATCTATGAAAGAGTAAACTTCATGTCGTATGAATAATTCTAAAACTTCATCTATGAAGGGAATTAAAAATGGATCACTGACACAAGCAACATTCAAAATTTGATAATCACCACATACTCTAATCTCCCATATTTATTTGGATTCACTATCATGGGACTAACCCAATCTATCTTTTCTATGGGATATATTATACATGTGTCTTGCATTCTATCGAGTTCAACCTTCACTTTCAACTTCATGTTTGGATTCACCTTGTATGGATGTTAATTTGTGGGTCATGTGCATTCTTTGAGTTTGATATACATTTTTCCTAGAGATATATAAATTCCTATAACCTCTAAAAATATAGTGGGAAATACATATTGATAATCTCATAGGAATTTCATAGCTTTAGAAACTTCAGCTTTGGTCTAATAATCACCTATATGTTCCAATTTAGGAATCTCCTCAGTTCTAATGTTTGCTACCTACTTTTTAATGGGCTGATAGTAAATATTATGATTTTCCTCAGCAATAGATTCTTAGATAATTCATTATCCTTCCTATTCTAGAATTTTTATGTTATACAACTTGTCTTCTTCAGTAGGTTTTATGACTGGGTCCTTGACTGGTTCTACTAGATGTTTAGGTTTAAATAAATTAGTTAGATTGATATCACCATCAATATCTAAATATTTAATGTCCTCTTCTTCATTTTATATTCAATGAAATGAATAAATGAGAGATTATTCTTCTATTTTGGCAACTTTGTATATTCTTAATGCTATATTTAGATCATAGGCTACATTCTTATACATAGTGGATTCCATCGTGGTACTTAAATATTCTACGCACCCATGGCATAGGAAATGTTTGATTTTCAGCAGTGTATTATAAACTAGAGGGTTCCCATATTAAAAAAAAAACATATATATAAATTCAATTTTTATTTATGCCCAATGCTTTGTCCCCCTCCTGCATTCTTGATGCATATACCATGATGATGGTAAAGGAGCTAGTGTGTAAAGAAAGAGGTAAACCTCGTACTTCAATGCCACATATTCTTCAATCCAGACTTCAACACATTTATGAATATGGATTTCAATGAATTTAACCTCTTGGAATAAAGCCTAATTATTCTAATGACCTGTGGTAGTTGAAACCTGCTAATCATGAATTCACATGCATCATCCTAACAAGCTGATCATTTCTATGAATTTCCTACCATGTCCCTAAAACTCCCTTCAAATCATAATTCAAAGTAATAACTTGTTGAATAATGGTAGGTACATGAAATTGTAGTTAAATAATGAATTGATTGATATCCTCAGTCTCATAGTACACAAGAATTTTTCTCTTAAGTGCAAAGACCATTCTCATAGGTCAAATTTCATGGTCACCATGAGCCTAGTTAAATAGGTGTGTGTCTGAGTTTCCATTGATAAATGAAGCTATTTCTCAAGGAAAATTACCTTCTTTGGTTGTCTCTATATAATCCTACATAATATCATCTACTTGATAGAGAAAATCAACTTCTGAATGAGTAGGGGATTTAGCTAGATAGGGATGCGCAATCCTCTATGACAAATTGGGTTGATAATGGCTAAATAAATACTAGTTTAGTCTTTCATTATTTATATGTATTCAATTTTCGAGTGAATAAATAATGTACCTAAGGTTTAGTATTCTCATACAAGAAGTTACACTTGAATTCATGTAAATCTTTTGAGTTCTCCTCTGAGTTTACCTTCATCCAGATATTTTATTGTGAAACATAAAAAGAGTCTAGTTTAGCCAAAATAATGTAAGTTTTGTGCACCATATTTTGAGGAATGACCAAAACCTTATCTCCTTGATTTAATTATATTTTATTTTGCATATTATTTATAATCATCTAACCATCATATGCCCATTTATTTCTAATCAATACAAGTTAATGTGGTGATACTATCTTCATATCGATGAATTAAAATTCACCTCGTAAGGTCAGTCTATGTCTTTGATCTCAACATCTTCTAATTTTTAAATTGGATTAATTATTCCATAGTTAGCTAAGCTCAAAGTTACTAGGATGCAACTTAGAACTGGGCATCTAATAGCCTCCCATGTAGACCCAAGAATCATGTTGCCTATGCTGCAAAAATCAAAGACAACATTTAGAATTTCATATCCTACAACTTCAATGCTAATTTGTACATCTACATCCCATGTATTCTTTTTTTTGATGTATCAAACAAGATTATCTATCTTCTATTTCCCTCACTATGCATACTCCACTAGATTATGTAGTAAGTTTTTGATGTTCTAAGAGATGTCTTCATTGCATAGTATGTTTAAAAGTTTCATTAAATCTATCAATGTAGTAACAACTCCATTTTGATGCATAATTCACATGATTTGGCCATAAATTTTGGCATCTATTACCACAAAATATATTTCAGTAGTGACTTGGTTTGAATATTTTTCAACATATGTATAGATTCATATATGATCCCCTTTCTATAGTTGGGTCTAGATATTTATCCTATTTTGATTTTTGGATTCCCTGGTCTTGAGGCATTTCAAGACGTGAGAAACCTCTTTTTATGTGTTAGTGTTATGAAAAAATGTTAGATAATGCATCCTCCTTAGGCTTCATATTCACCATATTAACAATCTTGATGACCTTATCCTTTATTTACTTTTCCAAGATAGGACGGTCTTCTATCTCATGCTAGTCATATTCTTTGTAGTATACGTAGTGAGACTATCTTTTGGGATTCAAAGGGAAATTACATTACACATGATTATACTTTCCACGTAAATAACATTTCAAAGGAGGGCATTGATATTTATTTCATTTTCCACCTTGGTAACTTCCTCTGTATCTACCCCTAGATCCTCCTCTAGTTGACTAATAACCTCCTCTATATCCTCCTTATTATTGTGTTATATTCCAATGTTGATCATATTGGTTATTATCTCTAATTCCAAATTATTATTGCACAACTGGTGGGGTCTAGCTATTTTACTGTTGTTACATCATGGCTGGTCTCTAAGGTGCTGCATATTGTGATGATGGTGGTGTCCAATGTAGTGAAGGAGGGATCCAAATGACTAGACCTTGAGCTTGGTACTGAGGTGAAATAGGAAGCCATTATATACCTACTTATGCCACACAAAATTTATCAACCTCTGGGCCTAGAATCATCTGCTTCACTGAGGACACTTGTTGTGTAGTGATGGTGAGTAAATTTTTGGTGATGTCTTCTTTGAGCTCTTGTAAAGCCCTGTAATTCTTTTAATCATGATTATATGACTTACATAAATTATAATACAAAATTTAAATGTTCTTGACATACTATTTTAGGAGATGGCATTGCGTTGTTGTGTGCCCTGCTACTCGACATATTTCACATAATTCTATCTTGATCGTAGGATAATAATTCCTATGATGTCCTTCTTTCACACATTCCATGTGCCATATATTTATCTTAGGTTTATTTGCCTCATGATATTGCTATATTCTCTTCATAAAATCTTGAAATGTATTTTCAATCTTAGAAATTATGATGGGAGTTTCCCTATAGTCTTCAATTTGCTCCACTCATAGGGCACCAACTCTAGCATCTACTTTAGTAGCATATTGAGTCTACATAATAGTAATTCTAATTATAAAATGCAGTCCTTCGACAAAAAATGAAGCTTTATATTTATTTTCTAAGGTAAATTACACCTTATTCATAACATCAAATAACTTGGTATCATAGTTGTAGACTAATTCTCCCAACTTCTACCTTATCTCCTTCAATTCTTGAATAGTTTAACTAGTACATTTCTTTATCTTGAACTTTGTGATAAACCATTCCTTAACGTATTGTAGAATTGAATTAATAATTTATCTATGGTATATAAAATAAGTGATCTTCCATTTATTTCCCATATTAACTTTCACTTCTTGATAGCTTCATCAATAATGCCCTTAGCTTTCCATCTCATTTCATATGTTAGTAAGTACTATTTAGGGTCCATATATCCATCATATGTCACTAGATTTATAAATGCTCCTACAAAACCCATTGTGTAAACTATTATCAAAATGATTTGATTCATGATTATTAAAATAGGAGGATGCATTCTATGCGATCTTGCTTGCATACTATGAAGATTTATCTATAAACTATGATAGTTAACTTGCACACTCTAATTTTCTAAGTTTCCTTGTTTTCTCTGTTTGGTTCTAACAAAACCTATAGCCTTAAAATCCTTTAAAATTGATTTTATTTCAATTTTAGTACCCTAATAATTCACTTATTTTGAAAATATACCTTCCCAACTTATGTTTTCCTATCTACCTAGTTGAAAACTTCTATTGGAATATAAGAAATTGGGTTGTGAGGATGTGTGCTCTTATGATGATTGATTCTTTCTATGACTTATTCTTATGTGATTAAACTTATGATTAATTTATGACTTTATTCTATTTATTTTCCTAATAATTCATGTCTTTCTTATGATATACCAATTCTTGTAGCTACACACTACATTTATCATCTAACTGCTCTACTTCTACACTATTCTTGACTTCTTCTTCGAACATCTCTTCTTCATCTCATTCTTCATTACTTCTTTATTTTTTCTAGAATTTATCATCTTATTTATTCATCCTCCATTATTCATCTCTTTCATCTCACTCTTCACATATTCTTACTTATTCATCATGTATTTTACTACTATTCTTAACTCTACTCACAACTACTTGGGTATTATTCTATTTACTCCATCTATTCAGTTGTCATAGCTCATGTTCTAAATCCAAAATTTTATTATAAATCTTTCTCCCTCATGTCTCCATTATATATTTATGTTCAATCCTTATCCTCTCATCTAATCATCATTCATTATCATGTTGTACACAACCCCATATGCTTGAAGTGACTACTCCATATTGGCTAGAGTAGGCACCATGGCCTTGTTCACAACTAACATCTTTACAAGGATAGGTGATTTATAAAAAAAATTCCCTTTAATTCATATAAAAAACAAGTCCTACATAGCTTCAAAAACTATTTATCTTTATAATACAAACTTAGTTATATATCCATCTATAGTAGCAATAACCCAATAATTTATTTCTCTTGTCCAGTTAGTTTCTAATTTTTGTAATTGGTTTGTCTTTTCTTCAGTCAAAAATATTGTTTATTCCATTATTGGGTTAAAATAATAATATTACAATAGTGATAACTATTTAGCTAGTAATTTAAGCAGCTTGCACCATTTTTTTTTTGTAATTATCTCCTTAAATATGCTCTCAAATGATTTCTTGTATAATAAGACCAGTCTATTTTGATTCTTATTTTGCAAAATTACATATTATTTGGTCTAACCATGTCTCAATATCTCTTTTCCCTCGTAACCATATTAGCATAATTTCCTCCAAAAGAAGTGTTCCACACTCACCACACCATTATTAGCAGAGTTTTTTTGAAGCATTAAAACATGCTAAAGATGAGGATAACAAAGGATATATTTTAGTACACAAAATAGGTATCATATTCATATAAGAGGTTGGATAACATAAAATTAACAAATGCGAATTATAATGCATTAAGTAGGAGGTAAAAATAACCAGTGATTCATTAACATAAATAGAGTATTTATATTAAATTATATAGAAAGTAATAAAACATTATACATGAGAATGCGCACAAGGAACAAAGTAAGAAATAACATAGGTAACCATAACCAGATAAGTCTCTATTGATCTCTTCAAAAAGTTTAACTCTATTCTTATTACAAACACATGTATATATAGATATTTCTAGTCTATGACTATTCATCTTCTTCTCGTACTTAACACCAAAAGTTAAGTCTGTTCATATTCTATCCTATTACAAGTCATGGAGATAGGACAAAATAGACTTATAAATGAAAAAAAAAATTACATAACACATGAATATTAGAAAAATATCCTATGAAACTTTACAATCTGAATTATTCTCCCAATAAGTAGTGTCAGGTCTTGGATAATAGTGTCATTTTTGAAAATATAGCATTAGTGCCTCAATTTGAGCAATAGTGCCCTTCTAGTCTAATTTTTGTGCAACTGTACTTTTTTCTTGGTCACTATTTTCCCACTATGTTTACCTATGTCTAATTTTATGTCAATCAGCCTATGTGATAGAAAATGTATTGTAAGTGAAATATATGAGCATGATCTCTATGATAAATCCATGTGAATGCCCCTTCTTTTGAGGGGAGTTGTTGAACATGTGTAATAATTGTCCTCAAAAGAAATCTCTACAAAATGTGTGTTAACTAGAGCATTTATGATAACTACATGATAACACAATAAAATATGCATACATAACATCAAAATGTAATATAATCTAAGCATAAATATGTATGTCATGTCTAACATTCACAAGGGAGTCAAGATAAATATAAAAATGTATATAATAATTTTTTTAAGTAAAACTAGGTAGCTACCTAGGGGGATGGGGCATGATGTTCATCATGATACCCAAGTAGAAAGGGTAGATGCATGATGTCCCTCATGGATTGAAAATTGGTTTGTGTAATAATCAAGGACAAGTTTCATGGCCATGATGCATACAAGAAAACATACATATAAAACACATGAGGCACACAAAGTAGGCCAAGGGGACACAATACAAGGGACATGGGCACATGCCACTAAATATAAGAAAAATAAGACATACAAGGACATGTTCAAATGTCTATATACACAAGAAACAAGCAAGTTGGCTTATATCCACATAGAATGACATGTTAAAATGTACACATACACAAGAAACAAGCAAGTTGGCTTAGAGCCACATAGAAGGACATGTTTAAATGTCCACATACATAATTAATAAAGGCACACACAAGGATAGGAGAAAATTTACAAAGAATATATTATGAAATATAAGTGGCATAGATCCAAATCACAATGGAACATTCAAATTCCCTCTAATAGAAGAAGCATAGAGATACAATCAAGTCAAAACTAGGTAATATATAAATGAAAGCATGTATTAATATGTACTACAAATTTTGTGTAAGAGATAAGATCTACATATGTTGAGTCTAAATTATTAATATCTTGAAAAACATTTGAGTAAGAGTAACATGATCAATATCAATATATAACAATGCTCAAGCAGGGATGTAGAGTATATAAGAATAGACCCTGGTAATCAAAATTATGTATAAGATGCCCCTATGTGGGAAAATATGTCACGTGAAGACCCATGTATTAGTGTATATTCCCCTAGTGGGTAGATAATAACAAGTTTAGATTAGTGTAGTGGACCTGAGTCTTATGGAACTATGCAAGCACTCGATAAGAATAAGTGAAGCATATATGCATGATAAAACTAATTATACCAATATAGATATCATATGTAGTGTCTAAAAAATATAATAAATGTAAACATAGTAATGCATATAATCTATAATTTTGTGTTTTTGGAGTAATATTTGAATGTTGTTGTGTTTTTGACATATTATACTATTTTTGTATTTTTTGGATATAAGATATGTATAAACAACATGAAAATTAACTATGTACAAGGAGCAAGAGGGAGGGAAAGTATGTACAAGAAGAGAGAAATAAAACTAACTGATGAGTCTCATGGGAGACTCATTATCACTATGGCCTATGTTGAATAAGGGAACTGTGATCATACATGCTAAATAGAAGAGCAATTGTGGTCCCATAATTTACTATAATGAGTGATATATATTTTTATATGTCTATGGAATGATGCTAAAATTTGTGCACTAATTATGGTGTCCTATGAACTACAGGGGTCTTAGAAACCCATATGGTATAAGAAGTTGTAGGTGGCATAGGTTCCCTATGCTTTTAATGTCAAAATATATATAATAATAATATCGATAAAAAGTTAGTAAAGGGAGGCTTTAAAATCTATAACATGTCTATAATGCAGGGGTATTTTTAATAATGGTCTCTATGGGAGAGTATGCATATATGTTAATACTATAGGAGTGGACCTCACTTTCACTAGTAGATCTACTACACTATATGGTGTATCAATGATAATTGTGCTATGAGGTGACTGATAACTATGTTGTAATTGGTAACTGTGCTATAACTGGTAACTATGAAATAGATAGAGGATACTCATATAGAAGACCCTCAAATGTGACCTCCTAATTTACATGTATATATTTTAGGCCTCTATGCACTATGGATGTAATGTCTCATAGTTTCTATATCCATGGCCTACCCAGTAACATGTCAAAAACACCTGTATTAAGTACTACTAAGAATTTAGTGGACATATGTGCTAGTCCAATCTGTAATGGAATCACAATTTCCTTGATGGAGTTCTAAACATGACCACTAACACCACTAATAACTATGTCTAGAGGGGATATATCCTACTATAAATACCCCAAATGATGTATAAGTGTGATAGTGAACATGTTAATGCTTGACTCATTGTCAACCATAACACTTTAGATAGGATGATGGTCTATGTAGGATCATACAAAGAGTGTATATAAATATGTATCATTATCAATAATATCCTGCTCTGAGAAGGTGATGAGTGGTATATATAGAACTTTTGTATGGTACATACCAATGATATTATGTAATGGGTGTGACTCTTTTATAATAGGATGATATGAATCTAATGGTGGATGTGCTTGATATGTGTAACAAACACCTAAAGTTCTCCCTACCTTATTCACTGTGTGCTTTGGAAATGGATTTGAGAATATATTTAATGGCTTAGGTTTCATTTGTTATACTTTGGTGCCTTTTTGGGTGTGCCTACATCAATAATGTTAGCCTCAATAAAATATTGTATCTTATGTTTTAGGCTAATGCATTTGTTTGTTGTATGGCATGGTGCCCTGTGATACTCACATAATGCATTAGAATTATTCTTATTTGGAAGATGCTATGTCATATAAACTTATTTAATGGGAGGGAGAGATATTACATTGCATTCCAAGAGCTAATGTAAAACTTGCATTGATTATTTTAGAAGGTTGATGAAGACTCTTCATGGAGGAGCTGATAAAACTAGGCAAGGAGATGGCTTTGAAGTTGTGTTAACTATGTCCTTTGGATCACTCTTATTTTTAGTGGCCCTTACCTTGTATGGAGGCTTACTATAATTCTTAGTAGTTTATTTTGATCCAATTATATATTTTAGTTTTCCCATGGAGATAAGTTTGACTTCTCTTTCTTTTAGTGTGTGGCATAAATTTATGAAGGTTGGCAACTTCTTAAACAAGATAGCTTCAAGTAATGTTGGGAGAAGATTCTATTTGAATATGTCCTAAAGTTATTTTTCTTCTATGGGGACAATAAATTTAGCTAATATAGTATTATATCATAATATTTATTATGCAATAGGTTCATTTGACTTTCATTTCAATTGTGGAACTCAATCATATAAAATATTATCACTTATTTTTATTGAGATGTGTGCTAAAAACATGTCTGTCAACATATTGAATGTTGTGATAGATTGATTCAGTAAGTCACAAAACCATTGTAATGCATAATCATTTAAACTATGTGGAAACAACTTTCTGGGAAGCTAATCATTGGACACATAGTCCAAACATACTACATGAAAATATCAGAGATGATGCTCTGGGTCACCCTTACCATTATACAATGTAATTTTATGCACCACTAATCTGGATGGTAAAGAAGTTGATGCTATGTGATGTGCCAAATGCATATGTAAGATAACATTAGAATCTAAGGCATGTGATGACCTAGTGGATCCCTTCTCAAGATGTAACACCTTAGCCTATAACGTATGAACCTCATGCATAAGGGATTATACATCTGGAGTGGAGGAACTAGCCATAAGAGGTGTAGATATCACTAGAGATTATTGAATTACAATTATTAGTTATGCTAGTTGAGTTGGCTCCACTATATGTGTAATAATGTCATTATATGGGGGAGTTGAAGATTGATGATTATTTATTTTTTGAAGTTTTTACTAAATAATAGTGATGAAGTCATCTTGCATATTCGAATGTTTGGACACAAAATCTTGAAATTATTTCTTATCAGTCTCATCAAATTATTTGTTTAAATCTTCCATTATAATTTGCGATGTAGTAAAATAAGTTATATATTTTAAACCTTTAAAGAATTTTAATCTAATAAATATTGAAAAAATAAATATTAAAACAAATCTATAATTTTGGAATTAATATCTGAGCATAGACATAAAAAGGACACAAACCCTAAGAACATCTATGGTTAGGTTTTGCGAAATGTTTGAAGTCAGGTTCACCAAATGTTTTAATATTTTAGCACTTAGTAAATATAAATCTTATATTTGTTAAAGAGTTGAGTATACTAAATCAGAGAAATAATATGCAATAAATAAAACTACTAATTTGTTATAGAATTGACTAATTTTGACTTTTTTAAAAAAATTAATAAATAGTGTAAGTAATGACATAGCCATAAAATAACTGATACAAATGATCTGGGTGCTGGAAACTAAGATAAAAGCTAGTCTAAGTGTTTTAAACTAAATCTTGGTGCTAAAACCCCTCTTAGATAGTAGGGACATAATTGGCCAATAATACCATTATTGGAAAAGTGGTAGTAATGTCTTGATATTAGTGGTAGTGTCTTATATATAGGACTATCTTGAGCTTTTAGGTACACCTATGTCTAGATATCTGAGGTTTATTCCTATGTGCATGAGTTTTGGAACATTATATTTTTATTGTAATGACTAATTTATTGTGCAAACCCTAATCCTCCATGTAACTAGGGCATGATCTAAAAAGTGTGTTTGTTAGTAGGGTAGGCTGGACATCCACAATACCCCACTATAAAGAGATTTACCTACATACCAATAATCTAAGGAGGGATCAAGCCCAATGTAGATATCCCCACCTAAGTGCTGGTGAAAGTGTAAGTGATTCTATTATGATAATGGCCTTGAGTGCCTTGAATGTGATTGAAATTGGAAATCTAGATAATATGAGCTTAAGGATGTTGTAGATGGTAGTATGCAAAAGTATAGAAAAATAGGGATTGATAACCTTAATTATGCACAACTTATTCTGAGTTTAAATGTATATTTTGCATTTGATTTCCATCTAGTGGTTAGAGTTATGTTAATTTTACAAGAGATAAAATATATCTAGGTTAACCTTAGGGGGTTATAGTTTTGAAAATATAGGGAAACAGACATTAACACCATTTTAGGGACACCAACACCATGTGGTTTAGTGTCCAACTTGAATAACATTAAGAATGAAGGGCTAAGATTGAGAAATAAGGGTTTGGGACTGCTTTGGGGATAATTAGGGATGTTTATGGCGCACATGAAGGTTGGATAAGTGTGACAATAGGCTCTAGTATATGTGTAGGGATAATCTAGGGATAAGTAGTCTCAATTATCACTCTTAGCACTCAAATACCACTTTTGGGTGATTACACAAGATCACACACAATACTATCATAAAAAATAATGGGTTTGTTTCATAAGTGTTTTATAATTACAAGTCCATGCAAGGTTCAAAAAAAGGTTTTTTTATGTTTACACATACATACATGTGTTTTTATTGTGGTCAAAATGAAGTATAAGAACAATATAGTAACATTAATCCATGAGGGTTCACAATAATGAGTATGGAGAGTAAAATTACATAACATAAAAAAGTTAAATCATTGGAATAAACATGACATAAATAGTTACCATGTTAGTATAAAATTATAGTAATCATGTTTACTTTGTAATCACAATCACTAAAGGATCACAAATGTATCTACTTGATGAAAAGGTTTCTCTATGTATCAAATTAACTCAAGATTAATTCATTGAATTACCATACCTATTTGATCAACTATGAATCATACTAGTATGATGCAACGGGATCAAGCAGATTTTCCACATGTAGTATTTTATAGTTTTTAAGGTTCTTAAAACTCTCAAAAGTTAAAGGGCATGTTTTGTGTTAATTTAACCATTCATAAAAATTAATTAAAATGGATACATTTATATGTTAAGGTGTTTTAAAATAGGATATTTTAATATACTTAACAAACATAAGTACAATAATGGCACATGATGCCTCTAAAAAAAAACATAAGTCTATAAAGTACAACATAGTAGTATAGGTATAATAAATAACATATAAAAAAATTTGGGCCTCTTAATTGGGAATTAAAAAGGACTTGATTGTATTAGTTTATATTCTCTATCAATTTAATATATTGATGATTGTACCTACTCGGTGCCAAGTTGGTACAAGGCTTGGATATTCCTCTATAACCATCACTAACATCTAACACTGATGGAAAATCACTCCATCATGAAGATAAAAATAAGTCATATCTCACTACCAAAAGGATAAAAATTTCATTCACCATAAGGATAGGTAAAAACAATGACCCACATGAGGCTCCGTAACAAATCCATCCATGTGGTATAATTAGTTAATCACACAAGGTGAAGACAATATCTAAAAACACTCAAATGTATGCAGATAGGTTTAAAATTAAAACATATGTGAAAAAACGTGAGGCTCTTGGTCTCTTACATGAAAAATCATGTACCTAATCCTCTTTAACCCTATATGGTCCACAAAGATGAGGCTCTTATCCTAAGGACAAATAATGCATAAACTCTTCTTTGAAGAACTTGCAAGGAAGGAGTTAACAAATAAGAAAAAAGGGGTGGATTACAATAATTCATCTTGATTCATTACAATCTCATCACTATAGGTGAGAGAAACATCAAGAACCCTCTATCATACCTCACTTGAGTTTCAAGGCTATTCTTTCTTAAAAGGGGGTCACTGGACCTAGAAATGCCCATCTCGACCCTAGGTGTACAAGATACTCTAATATATATCTAAGATCAAACCTAATTGTATTAATAACCAAGATTATTCTATCCAAATAATTTACCTATGAAATACTCTAAGGTAAGTTTAACATATAAAATGTGATGTAAATGTCCCATCATATTAACACACACTAGCTCACTCGCAAGCTAAAGGTCACTTGGCCCTCACAATCATTTGAATTCCATACCTAGTTTGAACCTTTGTTTCAAACCTTTATCCAACCTCATCCTTTGATTTATATGTGTGTATGTACAAAAAATATTATCATGGGTCTCTTAGGCACATGGACCAAAATAAAAATCCAAGTATCTTATACTCACCTGAAGACTCTATAGTTTAAGTAACTCTTCAAGTGTACTATTATTACCTCCTCAATAAGGCAAAACATTGAATAAGTAATGAATTGGTTTACTAAAAAATAAGTGGTAATAAACAATAATCCCTATATATATTAGTGTTTTAAACATGCCATGATACTAAAATGTCATGCCCAAAATTCACATGACTCAATCCACATAAAAAATAAGCAATTTTTTTTATAAATGTACAACACAAATTATACATAATCACATTGCTAATTAGTTCCCAATATTAGTGGCATGTGATGCATATTCATATAAATTACCCACATCCACAAATGTATTAGAGTAAAAGCACAAGTGGATGCATGCTTTCTACATAACCATGTAGGTCCCACTTTTTCTAATCATCCTACTAAATATCAAACAATCCTATGACACTCTAATAATTATTGGTGGTCCCCATGATCCTAAAGAATAAAAGGACACAAAAATAAACTGAGGTGTCTTCAATAAACCACTTGATTTAATGATACTTCTATTGTCTGCTTGAGGTGTATCCTGCCAGGTCCTGAGACTATCTCAACAGATAAAATGGAAACACTTCTAGGTTGTGGGTGACTTATAACATGACTGAATCTCTAGACAAGGATAACTCTCAAATTACAATGATTCTAATTTAAGATCAATTTAAAGCCCTAAAACCTATACTAACAAATCCTAATCTAATATAAAACTATACTTTTGTCATGAAAAGGGGAAAAAAGAAGCTAAAAACTAAAAATAAAGCGATACACTAAGTTTAAGTATCTCCTCCACTCACTCTAATAGAGAATAACAATATTTAAAATATTTATTTTATCTTCACAATCTCACAAACTTACTACAATAGAGGTAAAAGGAAAGGACCAACTTACATAAGTGATGTATTGTCTACAATTTCCTTACAAATGAGTCAAAAGAGACTAATAAACATCTAAAATTGATCTTAAACTAAGAAAAAAAAGACTAAATATCATAATATATAATTGAACTTCTGAAATACACAGTGAAATAATAAGGAAATAATGACAAATTCAATGGTTTATTATTAATTCAAAGACTAAGAAAACATTATAGATCTCTAAAGGAGCTAAGTCTTGTCATACCCAAGGGGAGGGATTATAAAATAAGGCATTTCCATCCATTTTTATAATAAAAAATACAAGAGAGGAGAATAATCACTACTACATTGCATAAATGCAATTGTTACATGGTAAATTTAACCTATTCAAGATAAAAAACAAGTGGAAATAGGAGCATTAAGCTCTATTCAATGACTTCATACCTACCACTTTGATAAATCTCATGAATATGGGCATAAAAGTGGAGAGGGATTCATTGCTGCTATTTTTGTCATATGGAGTGATTTATCATGGTGAAAATTCTCTTATAGGGTTGTTCCACTTTATAAACTCTTAAATTAATTTCTTTTATTCACCCCTCTTCACACCTACATTTCAAATCCCACTGCATGGTTGACTTAAAAATAGGCCTACTATGCCACTTGGAGTTTTGGTGGTTTAAACTGACCATAACTCCACATCATGGAGGTATTTACATCTCTCTAAGATCAATTTCAATGCCCCATGTCTCCATTCACTCTTATTGACCATTAATCTCCACTCTAGTCATGCTGACACACTATATAAGTATGAAATTGAGGCCCTTATCTTGGATTATTGACATTCATATTCATAATAACTATTGAATGGATAATAAACATGTATTTTCATACTAGAAATTTTCATTTGGTATCTCATCATCTTATTCTCTTGGTAAACCTTGAGATCATGATGTTGGCAGGCCTTGAAGAATCTCTTGGTCATGCCTATGATGTGTAATTATCACAAAAATGTATACAACTTGCCTCTATACCTAAAAATTTCACCATCACTATGCATTTTCCCAATGTGTAGTCATGAAACCTATAGGATAGGCTTGTAGGCTTGACTTGATTTGTAGAAGTTTTTCTAATTTACTTAGAAATTGTAATTAGACTTGGTAATATTATGAACTTATCCTATGGGTTTTTGACATATTCAAGCATGCCTTAAAATATTATGGATGGGCTTATTAAGATCAATAATTCCTTTCCCTTTTTGGATACCATAGAGGTATCTCTTGGGACCTACAACATACTTGTTTGATTAGTTGAATTCTCACTATGACCTATAGCAAATTTGTAGGTGAAAGTCTTGGAAATGGAATTGTGGATCAATTTTAGATTCTTTGAAGAAGACCTCTTACAAGCTCATACATCAAATAAAACATCAAGGGACCTTGGGGATTCTATCTATTCAATTTAATGGAGGTCTTGAAACATAAAAAGCCTTGTGAAAATTGCTTGTATACCTGTAAGTTCTTGATAATACAAACACATATATTCACCTTGTTATCTCATTTAACAATATCATCAAGCTTATCCAAGATGCATGAAATCTTCTTAATAGATAACCTTGAAGAAACTCAACTCTGTGTGATTGAGCTATTGTGAATAGTTATAGGCCTAAAATTCATGTAGAAGGTCTTGAGTCCACTCTCCTACAACATTAGAACTCTATATGGAATCTTGCTTCATGGATTTATAAGCCTAAAAATGATCTCAATCCTACAATTTTCTATTAGAGGTACAATCACTCAGAGGGAGGGGGTGAATCAATGAGCCCAGATATTTCAATTCCAATTCTAATCCTTTCAAACAATTAACAACATTTACAAGAGAACTAATTCATTTAATGCATACACAAGATCAAACACACAACACATAGTTCTTGTGGGAAACCCTCATGGGGAATAAAACCCACTGTCAAGCGTAAAACACATGGAATACTTTCCTATAAGAAATTACAAATAAGAGACTAGTCAAATCCTTTAGACCAACAAACCTTGATCATATCCTCCTGACTAAAGGCCTTAAGTGAAACACCTATTTCACAAGGAACAAATGCCCCTAAATAAGATCAACTCATTTAGACCTTCCTTTGATGTGAACACCTCCATCTTAGAACTAATGTCTTCAACACCTAATGATGGATATTTTTTGATCTAACCCCTACACAAATTATGTTTCTCTCTATCTCATACATGCCTCTCACATAGTCATGCCACAATCAATCTCCTTATTCACTCAAATTATCCTCATATGCATAGTCAGACCTCTTCACATATCCTCAAACTATAAAAAAACTTTTATGACATAAAAATATGACCTATAGGTCATACACATAATCATCAATCTAATCTTCTCATCAACTCATCAATTGGGCACTCTACCTCTCCTTCACTCCACAACTCTCACATACACCTTGCCCTAGTCTCACTCAAAATTCTCTCAAGTCTAGAAACCATCATATTTTGTTTCACTATTTATAGAGAATTAAATAATTATCAATTCCACAATCTTAATTTTCAGCTAGAACACATGCCTTCACCTTTAAGGCATTTTGTATGGGTCACACTTAAGCACAACTCTTTTTCAAATAAGCCTATGTCACCTTTTTAGGTCCTATGATGACCCATTCACCTCTTTTACAATTATCCAAATAAACTAAAAAAAAATATCACTTTAAAATACATGGGCCAACTCCTTATGTCCCTTTAGACATCTTCAAATTATCACAATTAACTTTGCTCACCTCTGCATATGCTCAATCAACTCAAATTATGACCTTATACATAGGAACACCATGAATGAACACATAGTCAAATTATTAATCATTATTAATACTTACATAAGAATGACCCTCATGGATTTTAAAACACTCTCCAATATCTAAGTCATCATGAAACATCAAAATTACATTAATACAAGCTCAATTATCCTTCTTAGGTCAATTATAGTCCATGCAAGAACACATAGTCAAATTTGAAACTTCATAACTTTGACTATACAAAATTTCAGATCTTCAAATCCATATTTATATATGTGTCTTGCATTATTTTACAAATTATCTTTTTACACCATGAGAAAATTCTTCATAGATCAAAAGATATAGCCAAAATATAGAGCACTAGTTTTTTCTTTGTTAAATTCAAATATTTGAATTCAAATGGTCATAGATAAACTTCAAAAAATATGTTATCATATCATGTCCTCAATATTTATATTAATCATGCACCATTGATATTATTCAAAATTTAACTCATAGTGTGCTAATTCCTAAATGTTAAAATTTGAACAGTTGACCTCATCTCGTGCAATCTTGCAATCTTGACCACATACGCTCTATCGATCTCTTCGAGATTGTCCTTGCCTTAAAAATGCTAGAAATTTTTTACTTTGACCTCTTGAATTTAATGTGCACTATTGATCTTGATCATTATGATCACCTATTCACTATTTATCTTGTAATAAACTCAATCTTTATTTTTGCTCAATGCTAAATAATGAACACTTGGCACTATCTTGCTACATCCTAACATATTAGAATAAACATGATCCATCAATCCTTTTATAAGGAGCTCAATCTTTAACTTCATTTACCAATAAAAAATTTGACCCATTTGAATAAATACACATCATATATAGATGTATGAACTCCTATGAGCCATTAGATCTTCCATCTGGTCCTAATCTTTAACATCATGCAAAAATGCCTATATATGGGGACTATTGCTTATCTTCCTAGAATTCCAACTTTGGACTTCAATAAATTTTATTGTGCTTATATGAATAGTCTAAAATTTGGACCACATGATCTACTCACATAGGAAAATCTAACCATATATCAAAATAATCCTAGAATCCTTGTGTGTGTGAGATATAATACCATTAAAATGCCTCCTTAGATTTATCAATTCACAAACCCAACTATGTCAAGAATTATCTAAAAAGACCAACTTTGCAAATGCATAGATTTTTTCATGCTTAGTGATTGACCTAAAATTTAGATAAAATAAACTAAGCACAAAATTGAACAAACCCATATGATCACCTTTTACTAAAATATCCAAACGTGTGAGATATGCCACCATCAAAATGTTTACTTGGATTTTCTTACCACATTACAAACTTGGCTAAGTATGACAAAACAATGTCAAACTATCTAGGAGCCCAACTTTACATTTAAATATCTTTTGATGAACTTAGTCACATGATATAAGATTTAGTACATAATAACTAGGTAAAATACTAAATAAACCCATGTGACTATTTCCTCCTAAAACTTCCATGCGTGTGAATGCTGACATCATCAAAATGCTTACTCAGCTTTATTTGAACATAGAAACCTTTGTCAAAATGCCCGAGATCCCAACTTTGCACCCAAATATGTTTGAATTCATGTCATCACATGAATTAAGACTTAGTACATAAAAAATATAGACTAATGTGATCATAACCATGTGACCAACTCCCCTTGACTCATCCACACATGGAAATTATGATGTCAACAAACTGACTACTCAAATTTCTTGCCACTAGACACAAAATGTCTAGATGAAAACAATGGACTAATAGATGAATTCCAATCATGCACATGAACACTCAAAGCATTCTTGAATTTTTATATGACTCCTTACACTTGATAAATACTCCATACTCATCCTTGAATATCTCTTACCATGTCAAAATTGAAGATCAACCAAGCCTCCTTCAAGCATACTAGGACAAACACATTGCTCACTTTGTCATTGTCACTTAGGCTATCAAGGCACTTCATCCACTCACTAGGACACCTTTGTGACATCACCATGACATCATTGACAACTCTCTGAAAAATTTCCCCTTTGTCATTGATGTCAAATCCCAACAATATAGCAATATACAACTTATCTTCCTTTTCTCTCTTCAAGCACTCTCCTAACAGGGACTTTCTCCCCCTTTGACACAATGATAAAGTGGGCACCAATTGATACTGAGGACCTAAAAAGACTACCAACAAGAGAGGACCATCTTGGAAAGATGATACAAACTCCCCCTTACTTTGAGCCTACCTCTTTTTTCCTTGATAAACTTCCTCTTGCTCCATGCTAACACTCTCTTCAACCAAGCACTACTACCAATGAAGAAAGAACACATGAAAGTACTAAAATATGATGGAAATTACCAAGAGATGTCTAAAAAGGACTCCACTAAATATTTTTGATCCATTTCACCTTTTGAGCATCTTCAGATATCCACACACCATAGAGAACCATCACAAAGGCTTACTAGCCTTCTTTCTCAGACTACCATAACGGCCACCAACATACATTTAGTAATACAAATTCAGTCAATAGGAGGAAATTAAATATTGGTGAATCACCTTTTATCATTGTAAGTTTGTCTTCTTAACCCTTTCCATGCAAATTTGATAAGTGAATGAGTTTTTTAAAGAGTGCATCAAGGAAACTAGCCCTTCTAGATATTCATCTCACTAATTGATTACC